>CM076399.1:30819123-31419123 GCA_038363315.1 Mugilogobius chulae | reverse complement strand
TCATTTCTATGGGGCCTTACTGCCTCAGTCTAAAATGAAAAAATGCTTTAAGATCGAGCAGTGAACAGTGAGTTATATGACAATATGTTAAAGGTGGGGTAGCTAACATTTTTAGTTGTAAATTAGTCAACTTGTGCTTTCCACCAAAAAGTATTGTAAATACCGCCCTTTGTGAAAAAATGAGACCTCCGAGTACTGTCTGAAATGAATAATAACGAATTTTAGTTCTAATCAGGAGCCAAATGCTGCGTTCTGATTGGCTGAGCTTGGGGTGATCACTCCAGTTTCAGTTTGTTGTTTGTAAAAAGATGTTTATAAGTCATAAATGCAACCAAAATTAATACATGTCGATATTAACGATGTGTCAAAGGATTATGAGAGGAATTTGTCAGATTTAAAACCTAAATTGTGTTTGCAGTGTAAAAATCGGCTACCCCACCTTTAAATACTTTACAAATGAAGAGAATATTTCACTAAAGGACCAAAGTGTGTTTATAAAAAAAATTTGCTTGTCAAGTCTGACAATTTGAAAATAAACAGCTTCTATGCACAGGGTCAGTTAATGCATTCTGAGTCTCTGAATTGTTCATCACGATGTGTTTTAAGCTTTTTTCACAGCTGTTAGGAGTGAGATGAGCATGTTAAACACAGTTATCCACAACAACAACAAACGAAATGAGTGGAGTTTGTTGAACAAACTTGACATTATTGGATGGAGACAAGACCTTAACAAGATATTTGTGCTAGAGAGGAATTGATTTTATTATAAAAACTTGAGCATAGTCTCTTTAATATCGACATGTATTCCTTTGGGTTGCAATTAGGGTCAATAAACGTCTTTTTCTCCTCAGAATTTAAAGTTCTCAAACTATGGTCCAAACAAGCTTCTAAAACCCAAAATTACATGAGAGAAAACCGTGTGGGGATGTATTTATTTGATTGGGTCAGAGGGATTTATAAACCTTGTCATTTCGGACGAGCTTCAGCTGTTCTCCGTAAACAGTCAGAGCTAATAACACTAACACAGATAAAACAGCCTTATCTCTGCGTGTTTGTTGTTGTTATAAGAAAGTCTTTTAAAGAAAACTGTGGGAGGACGAGTTAAAAATGGTTTAAAGTTCCCTGAGGATCTTTTTAAAAAACCCAAGAGTCTGGTCTTTGTTTAGAGAAAAAGAAGCAGATGTTGTTCATTGTTTGTGGCGACGTTTTGAGGTCTTTGTTTTTTCCAGGACTTAATAATCAGTATTTTTGTTTTTCTATTGATTTGACAGTGAGACAGAATAATGATCATATATTTACATAAGATTTATAATGTAACTATGTACCAAAGTATTAGATTAATAGTAAAATTGTTGTTTAAGTTTTAACTAAATCTTTGCTGTGAAATATCTAAAGGGTAATTTCTCAACTTTTCCATCAGATAAAAATGCATTCGTTCATTTTAGCTGACAAACATTTGTGTTTATGTGTGTGTGATGATTTTATTGAGGCTCAGAGGAACAGCAGCTACTTTCTTTTGCTATAATAATAAATAAAACAGCTTTTGAATAAATTTAAATATTGCTGTTGTAAGGTAGTTTATGGTGGATTAAGTCAGGAGTTTCAAAATAAAGTAAGACAAAATGATTGTGTTGTGAATTGCGAGTGCTTTTATTGAAACGTGAAAGTGATGGTAATGTTTTAAACGTTCACATTGATTAATTTACACTTCCTTGTTCTACATCAAGAACCAAGTCCTCTTGGAACCTGCCCCATTGTTCCTCCACAAAAACACTCAGGGCGCTTACATGGAGGTCAGGAAAACCGGATAACTAGCCTAGTCCGATTTAAACTGGTTTTCCAAAGCGCATGTAAACCCGGCAGACCTATTGAGGAGATGTAAACCGGTTTTCGGAAAACCAGTTGGCGCATGTGGTCCCAACCGATTGTAGTCTGATTTCAGGCTCATGTAAACAGACAATCGGTCGGCAGCTGGACAAATGTAACTGAGCATGCTCACAACCCCTGTCCACTGCACATTACAACAATAAATAAAACATTTTAGAACTATAAAGTGCTTTTCACAAAGTGGCACACACGATCTCACATTGAACTCCATGTTTAACACTGTTCTACATGTTTAAAACAGTCCTACATGTTCCAGAAAAACATGTGTGTCATTTAACAAACAGTATTACAAACAGTTAATAAAAATAAACAATGGTAAAGTAGTTCAACAAATTACATGCAGTAGTGAACCTGACACAGCAGGACCAGTCTCTTCAGCGTAATCGGTTTACTCTCGTGCATGTAAACAGGAGCAAAACTGGTCCAACCGGTTTGTGGGGAAAACCAAATAGAGTCCGGTTTTCAAGCCTAGTCTGATTTCCCTGATCATGTAACCGCAGTGAGTTATTTATAGTGCAAGTCACAACATAACCACTTAATATGAATAAAATGTCAAACATTATTTTGGATTAACACCAGCCAGTAAACTAGTCTCATTCTGTCCAATTAAAGGCAAAAGTATGATATCGACTGAAGCTGATATCATGAAGCCGATATAGCAAAATATCCTGGATCAGCACCGATATCCGATCTCAGTATCAGATCAGTGCATCCCTAATCAATTAGTCAAACGGTTTAATTTTTACATTTCTCTACTGTAACTGTACAGTACTTCTCAGAGGTTTATGCAGTAGTACAAGTGGTCCATGTTTGAATGTATTTATTTAGTACTTATTCACTATTTAGCCACAAATTATGCACATTTCATAAAACGGTGCAGCACAGAAAATCTTTAAAACTTGCAAGAATGTGACATAAAATAGAAGTTTAGACACTGTCCTGACTAAAGTTAGTGTCTCTGTTCACACCGGACAGTCCTGAGTCTGACTGATGCTCCTAAAGCCCAGTTTTACAGGGGCGGAGCTAAGGGGAGAGTCTGAGGCTGTGGCCCCTAGATCTTTTTTTTTTTTTTTTTTTTTTTTTAGCTCTCTCATGCCTTTTTAATTATAGAAAAATAACATCACATAATAAGAACATCACATCTTAAACACACCAATATACAGGAAATTGCTTAGGATTTTTTTATTATTATTCTCTGGGTTGAGAGGGCCCCCAGACCCCCCTGAATTACATCAAAACCTTGTTGAAATATATTTGTAATATACCCTAACCCTTATGGGCTCACCAGTTAGCATCCCTGGGTATACTTCATAAAGTATAATTTGTGTTCTGCTTGTCTTTAGACTATGGGGGGGCTAGGCCTGGGGATTGCCACGAGCCTTCCAATACTATACGTAAACCCAATACAGAGGTCATGATACAGTACATATCTCGACACATGTTTATCCCAAGAAAATTTTCTCGAAACTCCACGTACCAATATATTTTTGAAAGAAATGATTGTACAAATTTCCCAAATATGTATTTTTAATCATGCAGAAAAAATACTGTACATTGATTATTTTTTATCCACGATGTAGAAAAAAAAGATGTGCATCTTAGTTGAATAGATGTCTTCAACTTGTTTTTGAGTATAACCCTATCTAAAATCAGTGTTAAAAATGTACTTTTTTTTACAGAAAATGCAGACAAATTGAGTTTTCCCACTGTTTTTTATGTTAGATACAAGGTCCTACACATAAGTAATATTTTCAGCTCAATAGATTCAGCCTTAAAGCAGCAGTCCAGGTTCATAAGTGTAAATTATATGAGTTGAAATATCCTGATACGCCTCATTGTAACGATACTATGCCAGGAATGTTCCAAAGAATAGCATTAAACGCACAGTAGTACTTGTTTCCATGGAGACAAGCAGCTGGCATTGTCTGCGAAAGACGAGATGCTGAAACTGAGAATGATGCTTTCCAAGGGCACTTTCTTTTAGTGACGAAAACTGCAGCAGATGAATAAATGCAAGAGTAAATCTGTGGAACATTTGAGAAACACAATAACATCCATGAACAGACGTCGACAGATTAACTCAACTCGATTTTGTTTACAAACACCAATCCTTTCAGCGGTTCAGAGTTCCCATTCCCACGTTATGAATCCATCCATAACGCCGATGTCTGAACTGTTTGTGCGTGGCATTTATTTACAAAGTTCACACAGAGGTTATGCAGATGACATCAAACCATAACTGTCAGCGCTGAGTGGCAAGAATACATGAGAGTCAACCATAAAGAGGACATTTTCTCCTGTACAAGCTCAAATAAAGCTAACAGATGAAATAGCAGCTACAGTCTGAGAGCAAATATAAGTACACACAATTTTGAGTTTGTATCTGACATGTACACTGCAAAAACTATAAATCTAGACATGCTTAAAATGACTTAGAATGAGAGTTTTAATCCAGATTTTAGCTGTTTTAACTGCATAAGATGTAATTGCTTATGTAATGTAGAATATTTCACTGGTTTCAAGACATTGTTAACTGGTTATTAAAGAATTTGGTATAAAACACAAATTTGCCAGTGAGGTAAGAACAGTTTTTTTAACCCAATGATCGATAATTTGGCTCGAAATAAGAAGCCACTGCTTGAAATCAGTTCGAATCAATTTGAAACAAGGAAAATATTCTAGGTCTCTACAATAAACCGATATAAATTAGTCAAAATGCATGAAATTCAGCTTAAATCCTACAATCAAGCAACTTTAGCTTGTTTTGAAATTCATTTTTTGGCAGTGTAAAAGAAAAAAACACGTAAACAATTGTAGAAAAGCAGACAAACAGGAAGACTTTAGCGTCTGTCACATTTAACAAAGGCTTTAAGATCACACAATTAAACTTATTACCTTTTCTCCTTAAAAAACATGTTTTTGAGTCAGTTTGACGCAAACTTCATTTGTAATGCTGCTGTTAAACGTCCTAAATCTCCAACTGACGTTAGCAAACAAGTTGGTGAAGCTCTGCACTGTTGCCTAGGACAACAGAAAAACTACCAGTATTGTCAATGTCTTTCACCACGAAAAGTTACATTTGTGTCAAGCTAAATCTCTGGGGATAAAAATTATGTCTTGAACAGCTAAGGAGTGTCCATATTTGTCCAAACGGTTATGCAGATGACATCACATCATTCTAAGCACAAGCAGTGAGTGGCTAAAATGAATCAGAGTCAATGGAGACAAACAACATTTTTTCTTGTAAGAACATGTAAAAAAAAAAAAAATCAGATAAACAGTGGCAGACGAGCAGATAAACAACAGGAACACTTCTGGTTCTCTCAATTTTTTCACTGGCACAGACTTAAGGATCACACACAATTTATCCTCGTACATTTCTGTGCTGAAATAAAATGTTTTAGTCCATCTGAAGAGTAAACAAATTGTTGTGCGACAGAAAAAATTTCTTACATTGGGAGCAAACTGTTGCCATAACAACAGAAAAGCCAGTTAAAGTGCGTATGACAGGTTTTAACATTTCTTCAAATTTTGATTTAGTTTGGAAGATTAATACCTGTTGTAATTATAAATGATAGTTTTATGTTAATCAATAACAAGTTTGTGGAGAAAAATGTGAAAATATGTTGAAAAAACCAGGAAGTAGAGCAGGGTCCAAACTGATGACATCACAGGGAGACAAAACATTTCAATTTTCTCACAAGAAACAGATTTTTATGGCTCTGTAAACACACATTTAACAAAAAAAGTCATTCTAGTGTATTTTTATGGCTCAAGTAAAAAAAAAAAGTGACATTTGAAGAGTTTTGGCCCAATTTATTATACGGTTGCTAGGCAACTACCTACGTGATGTCATCATTGATGAACAGGAAGTACATTTTAATACTAAAAAATGGCCATCTGGAAGGAAATTGAAAAATGTTGAGTAAAACCTTAAATATAATCATCTTAACTACGTATTTGTGAAGTGAGTAGTTCAACCTGTCATGGACACTTTAAGTTTAATGTCTGCAAAGCAAAGCTCCTTGAACAAAAATAGGCAGCATTTTATCAGTTGTTCTTATCATGCTTTTGCCACTGGGTCAGTATGTTGAGAATCCTTTTACTGTGAGAACATCTGTGCATAGTCTTTGTAGGAAACATGGTGGACATCTGCAGCTGCTGTGAGTGTGAGGATGGATTGTCCTAGAGTAACTCCAAAAGGTCAAACAAATGTCTCCATCGCTCCTCACTGGAACTCCGCGTTTGAGAGAAATGTCACGGAAGAGCCACATCCACAAGTCAGACTTAATTTTACTGCTAAATGCTTTGTTCTGTCGATGGTTTATGTTCATGTTGTGACAAACTGACGGTGCAGTGGCTTTCTGGATCTGCAGGGACATTTTGTGTCTTAATGGTTTGAGAGTCTGAGTACAAGACGATAATAAGGTTGTAAAATTGTAATTGAGACAAATTCACAATTTGAATAGTTATTTGAAAAGCTCTTTCAACTGTCAATGGACTTGTTTTTCAGATTTCCTAACAAAATATGTGTTTTTGGGGCAGCAGAGTGATTAGAGTTTTGGCCTCTCAATAATACTTCACCAGGGAAAGACTATGTGATTTATGTGTGTGTTTTGGGGGGCAATGCTAACAAATAAATTAACCTAAAGACATTTGACAAAAATACAAAAAAACCAGGCCGACCTATATTTTAATTAGGGATGGGTATCGAGAGCCGGTTCTACTTGGGAACCGGTTCTATTTTTAGCAATCCACTGGAATCGTTAGTCTCCTCTCTTATCGATTCTTCTTATCGATGCCGCTTTGGACCGCTGTGCCTTTAAATACTGCGTAAACTTCAACCTCATGCTGGGCTGTTACATTCGGTTTCATTACAAGCACAAGTTTTAGCTTTGGCAAAGCCTATCTCTCACTAATTCACGTGGATACAGCGCGTTTACGTACAGCGCGCACAGGAAAAGAGAGAAGAAACGGAGACAATACATGTGGCGCACATGCGGCTCACACACCAGCGCCGTGACAGGCAAGCTTCTCCATTAATATGAATGTTTGAAGGATAGGCGCGTGCATCTACCGTCAGCTGGGGAGGTATAAACTCTTTCTTTCCGCGCTCCTAATGTACACTTTGTGTGCGTTTTATTCGAGCCTTGGCGACCTCTCACTTTCTCTCTCTCCCCCGTCTCCCCAAACGGCTCCCACAACTGTCAGCTGTGTCAGCCCCGAAGTAAATTGTGTCCGCGCTTCGGAGCGCACGAATTATCCGTCTCTAAGCGAGCTTCGTAGCGTGTACGGACAGTCCGTTGTGCCGTGCTGCGTCCTGACCAGCGCCGTGTGCCGTGCCTGTCCTGACCAAGCGCACACACAGCCGTCCGGGAGGACGTGGTTGCTCGACTCGAAAGCGCGCTGTCCGCTTCTCCAAGCGCAGACCGGCACCTGGAGCGACTTTGGATCAAAAAGCTACAGTAGCAAGTTTGTGGACACGGAGAAGAGAAAGCCTGGTGAGCGCAATTAGTGTTACAACGTGGCCAAAGCCATAGCGTGTTTATCAATATCAAGCACCATGGTAGTCTTTAGCTTCAAGTACACTAGATACATTCGATCGGATCGATTCGACATCAATTGTAAAATGCATCATTAGCTTAGCTGTCATATATGTATCTGCTATGTAAAAGTGTGTCTAATTAGGAGGGGCTTTAGCTGTCATATATGCTGCTACTACTATGAGAGAGGTTACTCAAGAAGAAAGGCAGAGTTGCCAAGCCTGCTTCTTTATAGCAACTATGGGCTTCTTTTTTTGGAAAGTCGCTTGTGAATTTTGACAATTGCGAGTTGCAGTTTTTAGGGCTTGCTCTTGAGAGGCACTTTGACATCATAAACAAGAGGAAAACATACTCACTAATGACAGAAATATAGACTTTTAGCATATTTTCACGCTTTAAATCCTTTATTAATGATCAAATACTATTTAAAATACGTCTAAACCATTAACCTTGATTCTGTTGTGACACACATGTTAATTATTTGATTATTTTAATTACTTTGGTAACACTTTAGAATAAGTACAAAATAATTAGGCTTAATAAAGCATTAATAGCACCTTAATAAAGACTTAATTCAATATGTACAAATTATTAATTAGAAGAAAAAGCTTATTAATGCTTAGTAACTACTTAATTACTCAGAATTCTGCCCCCTAACCTAAATCCTAACCTTAGCTCCTTAGTTAAGTAGTTATAGCATTCATAACTTTTTATTCATTAATTCACCATTAGTTCATGAATAAATAAGGATGTATTCATGCTTTATTCATGTTTACTAAACCAATTAGGTGTATTAATATAAAGTGGTACCATTACTTTTTTATTGAGGGTCTGAAGTCGCTTGTTTGGGGCTTTTTTTCAAAGGCTAGGTCGCTTGTTGCTCTTTGATAATCTGGCAACCAGAAGAATGGGGGACAGACTGCAGGCGACGGGGGGAACCTCCAGACTAAGGGAACTGGACTATAACTGAGGACTTTCAATCATGCATAATTGTAAATAAACAAACTTCTGAGCTCAGATAACTTTCTACAGATCTCGGTTTTTAACATGGATATGAAAATTCCATGACAACATGCAGAAAATTATTATCTGATTGTAACTTGTCTATTTTTGAGTCAATTAAAAACTTACATATATTTCAGCTTATTCTCTACAGAGAATGAATAGAAAGAATAGAGACTATCCGCAGGTATTTTTAGACCGGAACTAGCCCAGCCGGAGCATGAAAAGGGCCTTGGTTCATTTAATTTTTACACTCAGTCCAAATGTTAGGACTCTTTTTGCAATAAAATAATGTCTGTACAAACAGTTAGTGGACATGATTATAGGTGTGTGCCCTTACCCATCTTTCAGTGATGGAAAAATATTTGCTGTTCTTAATTTTGTGTTAGTACTAGTTTAGACCTGGTTGGTTCCTGGTTTAGATAAAAGTTTCTGGTTTAGTCTTTGTTCAGAGCTGGTTGTATGTGTCTAGTTATGTCTAAGATTAGTTCTGGTTCAGTAATGTGGTGGTCGTTTTGCGGAATAATGTAGGCAATATTTTGCTTTTTCCCCAAAACACACAAAGTATTAATACTTAACAGTGTTGACAACTCACAGTTAGCAATGTTAAAACAAATAGAATGTTGGAAAGTGACACAATTGGGTGTTTTTTTTTTATCTAATGTGGTACTGCATCATATTCTCCGGCCCACAGACCAAGACCCCGACCCTTGGAAATATATAGAAAAGCCCTGCCTTAGACCTTCTGACCCGACAGTACAGAACCAAACTGTCAGTGCAACACTAAATGACACACAACCTCAATCACCGTACGTCATTTGCTCGACCTTTCAAACTCTGGACTCGATCAATAACTTCTCTTTTCTTCTAAACTAATTACCTCCTTCTTCTTCTTCTCTTTTGTTTTCCAGGACAGGAGAGCTTCAACTCGCGCTCGCTGGCCATGCAGGCCAGAAGAAGATCCTGAGCAAGATGGCGACGATGGTGGTGGCTAACATGCTGACGGACGACACCAGCAGCGAGATCCTGGACGAGCTGTACAAGGCCAGCCGCGAGTTCACCAAGAGCAAGAAGGAGGCGCACAAAATCATCAAAGACGTCATCAAGATCGCGCTCAAGATCGGCATCCTGTACCGCAACCACCAGTTCAGCCCCGACGAGCTGGACACGGTGGAGCGCTTCAAGAAGAAAATGAACCAGGCGGCCATGACAGCGGTGTCCTTTTACGAAGTCGACTACACGTTTGACAGGAATATCTTGTCGGAGTTGCTCTTGGAGTGTAGGGACCTGCTTCACGCCATTGTCGAGCAACACCTGACGCCGAGATCGCACGGCAGGATCGACCACGTTTTCAACCATTTCGCCCACGTGGAGTTTTTAACGGAGCTGTACGGCGACCAGGAGGAGTACAGAGTGTCGCTACGCAAAATCTGCAACGGCATCAACAAACTGCTGGACGAAGGAACGCTTTAACCGCTCTGACCTTTCACCCCTGAGCCACTCCCTCCAGCTGTCCTGTCCTACTGCCTTTCCCTTCTCTGCAGCACGTTTTTTTTTTTATTTTGGGGTTTCCTTTCTTTTCACAAGGGTTTTTTTTACAGAGGGGAATGTGTGAGTTTGTGACATTGTGGCAGGTTATCTGTGTTAAAATACTATTGACCTTATTCTGCCCCGCCCTCTTTTCTTGGCAGTGCACTTCCTGTTTAACTCTGTGCAGGACATGTTAACTTGTCTGTCTTTCGAGTCGATCTCAGACAGATAAAACAAAAGATAAAAATAAACCCAGTGACTGAGTTTCAGGCTAAATGCAGTTACAAGTGCACTCCAAGGAAAGTGGGCGGGGCAGAATAAGGTGAATATTAGAAGCTACAACACGAACAGCGCGATGCCATATTCTCCAGTAGATTGACGACCCAAACCAACTGAACACAATGGCAGAAGTTGCACTTTTATGGATAAAAGGAGCTAAAACAAGCGATGTCTGCAAAACCATGAGCAAAGCAGACTGATCAGTGTCTTATGAAGCTTTATTAAACAACATTGGCAATGTTTTGTTATATTTTCCAAAACTGATACATAGGCAAAGCAATAGGAAATGCTACACAAACTCCACACTTCTGATGTGACTTGCTGACCAGCCCCCTCCTAATTCTGTTACATTCTGTTTGAATGCAGAAGGTCTGGACTGACGTTAGCAATAAGTCTTCCAAAAGACATCAATCAAGACCGATTGACACGTACACAAAAGTCGGAAGTTGCTTGCAAGCCCCATTTCAAAACATTCAAGAAGACGAACGTAGCTGATTCGACTTGTGCTTCGGTTTTGAACAATGAACGTATCAACTCAACCGTGTTGAGGGGCTTCAGACTGAAAAAATCCTCGCGCTACATGTTTACGAAAACATCGTGCCGCTGTTTTGGTGGAATTTCCGGGTTTTCTGTGAATGGTTGATTCATGCTCGAAGACCGCCCAAAATTGCTCCACTTACAAACCTCACGGTTTGTAAAGTGTCTGTCAAAGTGTGTAGGGACTGGAGGGTCAGGCAAGATGTGACCTGGACATTCCTCCACACAGTGAAGTGAAGTTTATGTAAAAGAGGACGATTAGTGTCATTAGAGTCGTAAATGATGCACTAGATCAGAAATCTCTTCTTGAAGTTCACTAGCCATTATAATATAAAACACTAAAAGGTTCGTAAACTCAACAATAACTTGTAATGAGGCTCTGATCTCTCTGATTACTGTATGTAATGTATTGTTTTATGTTTTATGTTCTCTGGACCCCCTTGAAAACGAGATGGCCCTTCTCAAGGGGCTTTCCATAAAATAAATAAATTAATTAATAAAATCTTTGCGAAATGTGGTCGGTAGACATCTTTCATAATTTGCGTTTTTGAGGGCTAATGCTCTTAAGACTTCTTCAAAAATTGGCGTGTACACTAATTATATGTCAGGGTTGGACCACACCATTTTAGATTTATTCATCATGGTTACAACTAGATTGGTCATCTAAATCCACAGATAAACTTCTCAATAGACATTTTGTTCAATCTGAATTGGAAGTGCTATTTAACACATGATCCAGGGGCCTGATCACGCCATTCATTATGTGTCAATTATTAATATATTTCCTGTAAATTGTCATAATCTTTTCATTTTTATCTGTCTTCATGATTGATTCAAAACTATCATTTAATTTTAATCCTTAAGTATTAAATCTATTAATTAAAACCATTAGAAAATCATAACAACCTGTCACACGCACTTTAGTCTACATTGCGGTTTAAAATAATTTCTGTGTAAATCGATGCTTCTTGGTTTCACTGTGATGCTTGTTGTCCCTAAACTCACCATCTCCCTTCTGTAAAACTGTTTTGTCAAAGAGGAAACATTCTCCAAACACAGTGGATTTTGATTTTCGCTGCAGCTGCACAAGGAGAAACTCACATGAAAAGTAATGCGACTCTTTATTCCCTTTTCCGAGCTGAAATGTACTGTACAAAACGGCCAAAAAACGTGTGCGTCTGTGTTTCGCTGTGTGTGCGTTTGTGTGGAGTGTGTACATACAATGCCACATGTTGTGCGTTCCTGCTGTGTCAGTCTTCTATACAAAGGTGTAACACTTTTATTAAAGATCTCTGGTAAACCAAACTCATGTGAAGTTATGGTGGATTTTGTTGTTTTTTTGAACAGTAAGTTGCATTTTCCAGAGCTGTTTGATCAGAGCTTCTGCTTCTGCCGCTCAATGAACCTGGAAACTTGAAGCTTCTGCTGAACACAAGACCGTCCATAAATCCAGTGAGAGTGAGTCCTTAACCCTAGAACACTTTCGCTAAAAAAAAAATACCCTGGTGCTTTTGCCGGGTAATTTTTTACCCGATATCATTTATCCAACAAAAAGTACTTGTAATAAAAAATAGATCTAAATATGACAACACCTGATAAATTAGAGTGGTTTTCTTTTATTTTCAACTGTGATATGTATAACAAAATGGAAAATAAAAACAAAGGAAGGTCCTACAAATATGCTCGAAAATTAGGGAAAATTTTGGAATTTGAGAACAAAAAATTGGTCTTGGTCTTTGGTCCACCCATTCCTGAGACATGTGAGACTTCTCTGGTGAAGGCACAGACTCCTTGGCACGCAAACAGCGACAGGAGAGAGGAACAAAAATGGTATTTCTTCAGTGTGAAAAAATACCACTTGATTAAAATATTGTTTTCACCATTAGAATTCACTTTGAAATGACCACTTTGTGATATACTGTATATTCGTATTCATAATAAATAGCTAGCTACATAATGTAGCTTTTGCGTTAAAAAAAGAGCGATCTAATCAGCTAACAAAGTTAAATGAACCTTACCTATGTGTTACTCACTAGCTGAGATGTCAGAGACACTATTCCTGCGACAGAATGACAGCTGTAGGCAACGAGGGACAGTAAATATGGTGAGTCTGAATGTTGTCACCCTTGACATGTGCAGGATCATTTGATTTTAAACACTAACATCCAAAACGTACATTACCCTCCTTCACTGTTGCCGGGTAAAAATCACCCGAAAGCAAGCCTGTAGGAAAAAGTGGGCTTTGAGTGCTCTAGGGTTAATGTAGGCACAACATTTTCTAAAATTGTAAAAGCATAAACTACATATATTTTGTAATAAACAAAAAATGTATGCAAGCTGTAAAAAAAAAAAGATAATAACTTTTTTATACTTATTCATAGTGTGATGTCTTGTTATGTGTTTCTTTTAGATTTCAGTGATGGTTGTCATGGAAACCTGCCTGTCCGAGCCCGAGGCGTTCAGGGGTCACAGTGAGAGACATATACTGTAAAGTTATTTAGCTTCTGCAAAACTTAAACTGAGATCCAGTGTTTACATTAAACAGACTGCAGGCAAGTTTCTTTAAGAGACAAGATTTGAGCTCACTCTCTGGTCTACATAATAGGAAAAGTTTATTTGCATCGCTTTCCTTTTTGGTTTGGTTAATATATAATGAAACATTTTTCATAGGCCAACTTTTAGCAGTGGTATTTTGAGTTATTAATCCCCAATTGAGGTTCAATGGAATGTTTAAAATCATTTTAACATGTTTCTTGAAGAAATTAGTGAGAACGAAGCCTTTGAAGCCTTTTTGGAAAACATCATGCAGACGGTTTTCTGTGGCAGGATTTGGTAAGCCACTCTGAATGTGTCTTAAAGCTGATGAAAGAATTTGAGCAGCTTCTTCTGATGATTTTGCACTTGTATAAATCATTGCAACATCTACATACAACTATATGTCCACATTAGGCTGCAACAAACGATTATTTTGATAATCGATTAATCTGTCGATTATTGGATCGATTAATCGATTAATCGGATAAAAATGACAAAATAATAAATATAAGGTGTTTTGCATTTTATTAAATGTATTTATGCAAAAGACAACTTGTTTGCACTTAATGAACAGACTGGGCTTTTCTTGAATAAAAGAAATACAAAAATAAAGTAGAATAACCAGATTTTGCTATATAGCTCTTCTTTTAATGTGGTTATTATAGGTCTGGGCAATGTGCCAAAAAATAAAATCTCAGTTTTTTGGACCTTTGGACTGCTGCTTTTTATTATGAGCTCATAATATTTTAAAGCATCTATAAAGAATGAGCCAATGAGATTAACTTGTTTTAAGTCATATTAAAACTAATAAGTGTTTGCTGCTGCATTTAATTCATACTGTTATTAGCATTTGCATCTATTAGGCCTTGTTAAGATTATCATTATGATTGTTTTGTTTCATATCTAAAGTTTTAAGTTTGCGAGTGTTCATCTCTCACTCCTGTCACTCAAACTCCGTCGTCATGGTTACTCACACACGGAGGGGAAAGGGGCGGGGCCTGCTGGCTGCTGCTTTTTTGGTGAGAGGAGGAGAGCGACGCTGTGGACGGCTTTTAACTTTATCAGAGAAAACTTTACAAAAAGCAGACGTAGCAGCTCGTGTAACAGCAAAGACAAATCAAAAGACGCTAGATTTTGCGCGGGATATTTCTAGAAAGT
The DNA here is from genome assembly GCA_038363315.1 of Mugilogobius chulae. Classification (NCBI taxonomy): domain Eukaryota; kingdom Metazoa; phylum Chordata; class Actinopteri; order Gobiiformes; family Gobiidae; genus Mugilogobius; species Mugilogobius chulae. The sequence goes on along the minus strand of CM076399.1, from coordinate 31,404,652 downwards.
TACCGCGAGTCTGAGCGCTGAAAGCACCGACTCACCCGCGGAGAAATAACAAACTCGTAACTTTATGAGATTAAGCTATAAACCACCGCCGACAGGTTACTCTCGGCTATTATTATGTGATTAAAAGGTCCGCTAAACAGGCGCAAGGTTTGTGTTCGTCTGTTCTTTGTGAGAGTCGAAGGAGAGCTCTACAAAGCCGCTGATGTCCACTCAAAGCCGCTGGATCACAGCGGACTGATAGTAAAAGTTTTTAGCCAACTAATCGATGACCAAATTCGTTGACAACTATTTTAATAATCGATTTTAATCGATTAAATCGATTAGTTGTTGCAGCCCTAGTCACATCTTTACAAACATCATTAATAAACAGAAAAATGAAAATTGGCCCTAGCATTGATCCTGGGGACCCAGAGGACAAGCACTGTTTCCTCTTGGACAAGTATGAGATCATTTAGTTGGCTCTGTGCACAGTAGTCATTTGGCTTATTTATTATCAGAAATGCTAACTTCCTGCTGGCATGTACATTTCCTGTTTAGTTTCTAAGGGGTTTCACTACCTAAAGTCTAAAATGAAAAAATACTTTAAGATCGAGCAGTGAACAGTGAGTTGTTGGTGGTTTTCTCTGAAAACATCTTAAAAACTTTACAAATGAGGACAATATTTCACCAAAGGACCAAGTGTGTTTATAAAAAGATGTGTTTGTCTGTCAATGCTAATGCTAAAGTCTGACCATTTGAAAATAAACAGCTTCTATGCACAGGGTCAGTTTATAGCTTGGACAAAAAAATTGAAAAGCTGCAACTTTGATGGAGTGATTTATAACATAATGTAATGTAAAATACAGTAAACATGCAGAATTGTTCCTGTTGGTTTAGTTTAGCAAACATTAAGTAATTATGATGTTAGCTGTATTCACAATTATTTAGCACTTTTTATATTTGAACATTTCGTTCTTATAAATAAATTGACATGAGAACTAATGCTACGTTCCAGTTGTCCTCAGAGGTCAGATTTTCCAAATTTCAACAACTAAAATCACACTAGAACACCGGCTTGGGGTAGTTTAAGAATAGGATAAGGAATAATAATCATTAAATTAACATAACATATCTTTACAACCACCATATGAACTATGACGCGTTGTGGTATGTATTGACTTTCTTGTGAGATCGAGTCGGACAGTGTAATATTCAACTGTTGGAATTTTGATAATTCACGTGCTTTTTCCCTTTAGTTTGTCTACCGTCCTGAGCTTCTGCAGATATACGTATATACTTCTTAAACGACATCAAGCAGATTAACTTTCATTTGAAACTTGCAACTGAATAAAAACTGTCTGGGCTAATGCATTTATTTTTACATTGTGGTTGATGAGCACTTGTATTCAGTTTGATTTGAGTGATTACATTAGCGACATAAACTGTATTTTCTTGACAAATGGAACAGAGTGGGAAAGTCAGAATTCCAACCTCCAATAAAAACTAGAACGCAGCATGAAACTGTTCTTTCATCTAATAAAATCACGTTGAATGCCTTAACTAGTTCTAAATGTTAAAGAGTATTTATGAAAACATTCAGTTTGGAGATTATTAAGCCCATGATCCTTGCTAAAGTGGTTTCAAATATCTAACCCAACCACAAAGCATCCCGAGCCAGGCTGAGGTAACTTATGGAAAAGCTCTAAGTTAAGAAGATTTCAAGATGCGCAGAACACTAAATACCCATCTTAAACGTGTCCTCATAAATGAAAGGCTGGTGCTGACTGTAATGGGAGACACAGACTTCTGGTTTCCTCTCCAAACATCGAAACCGTGTATTTAACGACTGCGAGGGCTTTGTGATCGGACGTTTGTCATTTACGGCCCATTAAACTCTGTTGGAAACTATCACCGTCGAGCTGGTGACGCTCCAGGATGACTTAGTTTGGCAGGAAGTGTTGATGTCCAGTTTTTTACGGGGCGACGACTCTCCGGGGAACGCCAAAAATGGAGACCACCCACTCGCAGGACCACTGCCGCCGGAGACCACTGCTGGTGAATTACTGTGGGGTCTATACAAGGCACTGTGCTAGAGTTTAATTTACTGCTCAGACCTCACTCTGTCTTTCTGCAGAATGGATGGACTAACTGTTGGAGATTTGTTTGTAGATGTTGAGTTATGGATGCCCTATACTTTTCTCACTTTTTAGTTTGAGCGATGATGATTACATTAGAGCAAAAACTTTCTAATTCTTTTACAAAATAAGTTCAGTTAAAAATATATATGGTGTATGCTTTTAGCTTCAAGTATTTATAAGACTTTAAACTAAACTACTAAATAATTCTTGTACTTAAGATTCAGGCTGCAGCCAATTGTGAAAAGTGGGTCTGGTCACTATTCCTTTGCCTGCATTTCAGATCAACTGCCACAACAAACCGAGCAAGATTCATTTATTTGACGCAGATGAAACACCTCACATTTTGATTGTTTTATGCTTTGCTTCATTGATTCTGCAGAAATCTGCAATGTTTTTCAGTTCCAGGTGATATTTTTTAATGTATTTTTTAAGTCGTAAGCAGCTATGTTGGTTTTCAAACGGGAGACGATACTTGTCTCTGATTGGCAATTAATCTGTCAAAAACACCCATTGAAATTTGAAAGAATCACACGCTGGCCAGACAATATATCATCTGGATTTTCCAGGCAATCAAATACAAAACACTACTAAAACAGGAAAAGCTTCACAACTAAGTGTTCCTAAAAAGAAGATTATGTTTTGAATCTTTAGTGAAGGAAATCCATAATGTTCATGCATGACTTTCAAAAGTCATGATGAATTAGTATTCTTGGTTCAAATATCTTTAAAACATGATTTCATGTTAGTTCATTGGATGAATTAATGGTGGAATTCAAAGGGGCCAATAAGTAGTGCCTGAATAAAGCAAACAAAGAAGGCAGCTCCTGAGGAGATACAGGTTTCTGCAGTTATTGATTCTGTTTTAGCAGAAATACAGAATGTCCTTTTTGAAAGAAGAGTGACACTTCTATTTCATGCGTTAATTTACATGAACATGATTATGATTCATTACTGTGATTGGTTGAGCACAAACTAAAGTAGACGGTTGTTGACAAGTCACTCAATCAGCTTTCACTTTCACTGGGGGAAGGTCCAGATGGATAATGTGGAAAACTCAAATCAGAGTTCAACACAGATCCATCTGGTGTGAGCCAGGTTATATTATTATGGTTTTAAAAATGTTGTGACCAATTCGCTTCAAATGTTGGCTGGGACTTTTGTGTTATTTATGAATCAAACATTTTTACTTCACTAATTATCAAAATGATTGTTAGTTGCAGCTCTAATTTTAATTAAATGCAAGGTCAAGAAGCTGTATTAAAGCTGTATATTTATTTTGGTCGTGACCTTCTACTGTAACTGTTGCTGTTATCTAAACATCTATGTTATGATTTTTCGAGCACATGGGACTTGGGCTTCAGGCTCTGTAGTAAAATTGTAATTTCAAATATCTTAAAAGTTGTACATCTTGTTTTAAAATTATCAGAGTATTTTTAAATGAACTTCCTGGAGCGTTTTCTGATAACGGAGCCGTAGTTCTCAGAATTTTATAAAGAGATTCTCAAAGATCACAAGAGAGAAAGCCAGAGAGAATAAACTCATGTGATGCTCTCTATCGTACGGTGCATCTCAAACACAGGTACATGAACGCTGGAGAGCTTTTTACAAAGAAATAGTGTCCATAATAAAGATACAAATCCACTAACTGTGTTACTAGGTGATGTTTTATAAAAGACATGATTTAATTGAATATTATCATGAATTCATGATTTGTTCTTTTGAAATTAATGCATGCAGTGATTTCATGAAGAAAGTGTACATTTACCACGACATTACACAATATGTAAATAGGTATGATTAGCACGAGTTCACAGCTGTTTTGCGTAATTATAGTACGTCACAGTCCCCATTCATTTCAATGGTGGTTGTTAAGACGTGTTCTTATTTAAGAATATAATAAATCCTGATTCTAATCTTAACCTGCCCCAAGCCCAGACCTAATCTTACCCATTTTAGTAACTTTATGCCTAAACTTCCCGTTTCACCTGAAGAAAAGTCCCCACGTGGCTGCAACCAAAACTCATCCTTTTTTAACACTGTGAAATCTGTGTATTTTTACCTTTTTCATATCGTGCTAAATGCACGGCGTAACATAAGTACTAAAAACAGCTGTGAACTCATGCTCAAAATACACTGTTTGTGTGTCGTGGTAAAAGTACGCCATCTAGTGAGACTGTGTTGGAGCTTCCATCTGGCCAGGTTGACAAATACAGTAGCCTATGTTTTTCTGCTAAAATAGGTTGAAATGCATCTATCAGCGTCGCCATGTTTGTTTGTATCTGCTTCTTTTCTGCTCAAACCACAATGCTGCGCTGTGATTGGTCAGATGGATGCTCAAGAGTGAAATATCAGACAAATCTTCTGGCAGCTGTCAACACTGTCGAGCTGAAATTTTGCTTAGGAAAATTGAAGCTGTCTGTGCTATAATAATAGGTATTTGGCTTGTTACCTCAGTTTAATAATTATTGTTAAAATACATCAGCACTACCATCATCACAGTGGCATTTAGCATTCAGCTGCGGTAGCACTACTGTATTGATAAATTACAAATCTGGACCTTTGGAATTAAATATTAATGGTTTGTTGAATTTTACAGTTAACAACACACTACAACTTCACAATATTATCTACAATGTAATATATATACCCAGCTTTAATGCAAAGATCAGGGCTATTCAACTTTCATTTTTATTGTCGTATAAGGTGCGCAGCAAGTCATCACGTCAACTTATTTGGAGCAAAGTAATAGACAAGAAGACAAGGACTAGTCTAAGAAAAAAACAGTTTTAAGTTTGTGCGAAGGTAAATTAAACCAGGGTACATCAAAACAAAATAAGTTTATTATATTAGAAAGATGTGGGCCAGATCAAATGCTTTAGACCAGGCCCTGATAGTCATAGTTAAAATAAAAGCATTCTCTTTAGTTGCCAAACAATGCTGCATCACAAATTTTCTTCACCTCTTAAATTTATTTTTAGACTCTGAACCACAGAAAAATAAAAAGCCTGCAGTGAATTTACTTTAAAACAGAGCAAAGACACAGCGAGCCATCGTTTGAACTCTGCAACACTGTTTCTGCCTTTGAGGTTTGAGAAAGTAACAGAAGCACTTTTATTCTGGATTATTTCAGCCGCTCGAGGCTTTTCTCCAGAGTCTGGATTATGCTTTTTAGAGAGAGAAGTGTCAAGAAGCATTAGACGCCTGAGTGACACCGAGAAATGTCATCATTTCAATCCAAGACTCAATCATGAACGTGTTACAGACCCAGGGTTTCTCAAGCACAGTCATGCATACATTTATTTATTTTTAGCCATATTCTAGCACTGCTTCTTCATCAAAAACAGAGCTGGAGTTCTGTCTGTGAGATACTATTCTTTCCCCTCCAAGCCTCAGAAAAAACGTTTTGAGTATACTGTATCTCTGAGATCTTCTGTAATGTTTTAAGCATAGAGCTCCTGCAGCTGACGTCATGCTATCCCAGCATGCACTGTGTATTCTCAGGTCAGTGACGATTCTGTTGAGTTCAACGGTGGCTTCCTGGATTATTAACTTTATAGGAGTTCTACAGAATATGGATATTTATTCCAAACTGGGTCTAACGATGCAATCCCTCATTCTTCTAGGAGTCATTTTCAATCTATTTTATTGAAAATCATTTTTGTATGGGAGTCAAAACGTCTTAATCTTCGGAAACACTGTCTGATTTTCTATCAAATTATCAAAGACAAATTATCGAAGACAGAAGAAAGCCAATTCAAATCAGTCTTTGAATGGTTTATGGTTTAATAAAAGCACAAACTAAGGCTAAACCAGGTAAACCAATGTTACACCAAATGATTTCCAGGTGTTTATCACAAAGACATGAGAGAATGAGCTTCAAAAGCTTTACATTTGTCGAAGAACATGTTTTCACTTTTGTCTCCAGATCAGATTCAGTCAGAATGAGTAAACGTTTTATGTTCAGGGTTTAGAGTCAAATCTATTTCACACAAACATCATCAGGGAAACGTTTAATGAGATAAGAAGGTGAAAAGTGAATCAGATGAACAGAAATAGAAGATTCAGAGCCTGATTTATGCTTCTAAACTCGTGGAAAGCAATGTGGACAAATGTTGTAGTTATGGAGTTGTTTTTTATTCGTATAATTATAACTAATTTAATGCCAAAAATAAACCACAGTGGCTAAAATTTTGACTTCTTCTCATTAGATTTAATGGTTTTGTCACTGCTGTAAAGTCACGTGGGTGCAGGAGCTCTGTGATCATTGTTTTGAGCATTTCTGAGGCATTAGCAAATCAGACAGGATTGGTTTGATTATTTCTCATTTGTCACTTCATTTGCCCCTGATGTAGGAAACATTTGTGTTGTTGTTGTTTGTTTGTTTGTTTTTGTTTGACAAAAGGTAGTCAAAAGCATGTAAAGACAATTTTTTTCGAATACATACATATATAGAAAAACGCCATGTCACATTTTTATCTATCTTTATTTGTTTATTTGTTTGTTGTTTGTTTGTTTGTTTATCCTTTTTAAGGGGGAGCGAAAACACATCCAAACACATTTACAAGTATGCATTTAAAAATAAAAGATCTGAGTGACCGATGAGTCGATGCAAAGTTGCAGGATGTGATTTCCACCAGGAGGTAAGTGGTAAATGGTCTATTTATAACGCGCTTTTCTACCTTTCCAGGCACTCAAAGCACTTTACAATGTAGCATCCACTCATCTAGTGTATGCAGACACTGAGGCAGTGTGGGTTAAGTGTCTTGCCCAAGGACACAACACAGTCTACCCCTGTCGTCCCACTGTGCACCTGGTGTTCTAACAGTCTCCCATCCAAGTACTAACCAGGCCCTAACTTACTTAGCTTCTGAGATCTGACGGATCAGGCTTTGACAAGAGGTATGGCCACACAGGAAGCAACTAAGAGCCGGCACATGCTTCAAATATCCCAAAAGACGTGTGTAACCATCACAAAAGTAGGCCTATTACTTCTGCTGTAACACATTTAGCTATACACACACTGTAACAAGTCATGGGGCTAATAAGTTAAATTAACGTAAATCTTCGAGTTGATATAACTTGACAATGTGAGTCAAGATTTTCAACTTAGACCTTTAAGTTATGAAGAGAGAGGGAGCGATAAAGAGAGATGGAGGGGGAAGAAGGAGAGAAAGAGAAAAGAGAAGAGTGGACTGAGAGAGAGAAGTGGAGAAAGAGTGCAAGACAGAGGAAAGACAGAAAGGAGGACACGAAAGAGAAACAGACAACTCTCATTCACAAGTTGACGTCAGAAATTAATTTTTAAGCTTAACTGCCCTATGTTTTTTACAGTGCAGTACAGCTCTAAAATGAAACCTCTACCAAGAGACTAAAAAAATCAAACTCACACTAAGTTTTGTTTGTATGTGGCGCCCTCTGGAGGACTGAGGAGACAATCAAGCCTGTTACCAGCGCTGATGAAGAGGCTTTTCCCACTGTAGGAACTTTTTTCAGTTCCTAGTACTTTTTTAGTTCCTGCCCCCTTTTGAGAGCGTTCACACAGAGCAGGAACTATGGACTGGGGCAGGTACTTTCCATTCAGACCAAGAACCTTTTGGTGACACAACACTAACTTTGTTTGGAAACATGTTTTACACACTCTCACATTTAGATAAACTTATCTTATGCTTAAGAAAAGGGATTTAAAAGCAGTAACTCCAAAATGTATTTATTTAATTTGTAAATAGTGGCTTATAATACTATTATTAATGAATCATTTAGTTTTATTGTTAATTTCAGTGATGTTTTTAGGTTTTGCACAATATAGTTTTATGTGGAATCGAAAAAGACAACTTTTGTTTTCCTAACGCCACTTAATTATTTATTTAACTGTTCAGACTTTACAGACGCTAATGCTAAAGCTATAGACTAACTTTCAGAAACTCAACAGGGACTGGAGGAATGTAGGGACTAGTTCTTGGTAATTTCAAAAGTTTTTGGGGTTTTCTTATTAAACTAGTATTCTGTCAAGTGTTACACATACAGTATATGAAATATTATTGGACCTACCTTTGAGGCTGTAGTTTGTTTGTGTCTGAAAAATAAATACAATCTCAGAATTAAGGCCAACAAGTTAAATTAACTTAAATGTTTCTGTTGATAAAACAATGTGAGAATTTCAAATGAAACTTAGTTATAAGAGGGGAGGAGAGGAGAGAGAGAGAGAGAGAGAGAGAGAGAGAGAGAGAGAGGAGAGAGAGAGAGAGAGAGAGAGAGAGGAGAGAGAGAGAGAGAGACATTTTGACCACCAGGAGTCAGTCTTCTCTCACGTTTCTGCTGCTGAAACGTGAATCTGCAGGATGTGCGTTTCTTAAAATAACTCTAACCGCTTTAGATGATGAGATGCTTCTTCTTTCTGCGGTGATTTATCCTTCCGCTTCTCTATATTATTTAATCTGTGTGTGGGCAAAAATATCCTGTTCAGAGGCAAAGTCATCATTTTCACTCAAAAACAAAAAAAAGCAACATAAAAAATAATCTTTGCAAATGTTAATATATAGACTGCATTTTGAGTTAATCTTTGCAGCTTAATTAAAATACAAACCCTGTCAGTCTCTCAGTGTTACAGCCATTGCACAACTGTTGAGTGAATTTCCTGCACATTTTCTGATTAATTCTTCGCTTCCATTGCCAACTATTGCAGCATCAGCCCGAGCCTAAAATAGCTCTGCATCAGAACCCACATTCAACTCTGTAAACTCGTTCGACTCTAGTGGCAAAGTGACCCTATTCAAGTCAGAAAACCAACATGTTTTTTTATAGTTTGTTTATAGCTTTATGACCATTTCAGTGAGGGGACATCGAAAACAGCAAATCTCACACTTATCATTTTAACCCAAGAGAAAAGTTCAAGGTCTTGTGTAAATAATAAATCCACCTGCTGCTCTCTGTCTTATTCTGTTTAAAAGTTATTGATCATAAACCCCAAGTCTGGGTTGGTTTATGTCAATGTTATGTCAATGTTATGTCAATGGGTGAACGATGACAGATGTGTCTTGTCTTTGGTTTGATTTGTTGATGTCTGATTTAATTTTGATTCAAGACTGCTTTACATTTTCTGAATCGGGAGACGTTAAATTACAAGAAAAAGGCAACTGGAAATGGAAAAGACGCATTTTTGTCAAGATTCTAATGATAATGTAAAACAACACTATTAAAGTGAACCTGGATAATCACATGTTTACCCTAAAACACTTATAATATCATCACTTACATAAATACAGGACAAATACCTGGAAGTATTTGTAGTTTTATTAAAATAGTGTTATGAAGAAATACATGGAGGCGGCCATTTTGCTGCGGTTATGACATAAAATAATGTTGTCATGGTAACAGGCAGTAGCAGGTAACTAAGCAACATGAATTCTGGGTTAAACCTTGTCAGTTTGAGCCGGAGCAAAGCCAAATACAGAACGATTATGTGGAATCTAGTAAAACTGAAGATAATCAAGAGGAAGAGGCAAGAACTGGACACTGTCAGTGGTGTTTTTGTGGCAACTGTTCACAGTAACCATGGAAACACTTTTTATGTCATCAACCAAAATGGCGGTCCCAGTGGCTTGAAAACAACATAAACAATGACATTTTATAAAAAATAGTAATCAGTTATATATTTGTTTGTATTTATTTTAATAAGCATGACCAGTACTAGTGTTTTAGCCACATTTGTCTTCATATCCAAGGAGTGGTAGCTGATTTTAACACTGCACACACGATTTAGGTTTTATATCTGACAACTTCCTCTCCTAAATACTTAAAAATGACTTAAAAGACACTTTTTACAATCAGCAAAGTGAAACTAGAGAGGACCACCCCAAGCACAGCCAATCAGAGCGCAGCATTCAGGTCTGGATGAGAACTAAAAGTCTTTATTATTCAACTCAACAGTGCTCAGTGGTCTCATTTTTTCACAAAGTGCTGCATTTATTATGGACTTTTTAGTAGATGTGTTTGTGTTTTAGTGATCAATAACTTTTGAACAGAATAAGCTACATGACAATTATTAAATGTATTTTAGCTGATTCTTTGTGACCCCAGAGTAGAAAATAAATCAGACAGACACAGCAGAAAGTCAAAACAACTGAAAAAGTAGGTATAGTAGGTATAAATTCTTTTTAAGCTGCACCTTTAAAATCACTCAACTGCATTTGAAATCACTAAGTGATTAAATGAGATTATTGCATCTCTATAGACATGCAGTGACTCAGAATATAAGAGAAGTTTATAATCTCTTATATTCTGTACATTTAATGAGCTCGTTGAGTTGTGAAGGCCTGAATCACACCAGCTTCATTTACTATTGATGGAGTTTATTTATGGATCCAGGCTTCATAAATGTTGAATGATCCTTCTGACTCTTTGTGCTGCGGTTCAATGAGCTAAACTGACCAATCAGAACAATATGATCTCATGTTTAAAACGGCGTTTCTTTCACTTTGGATATAATTCAGCAAGAAAAGTCTTTGTTAACTAAAGAGTAAGGTTAATTGAAGTCTACAGGATTCATTGCTTAAAAGGGAGAATGGTGTGACCCAGGACAGGCCCTGCATTAAAATGATAAATGGTCTATTTATATAGTGCTTTTCTACCTTTCCAAGCACTCAAAGTGATGATAACCTTAGACAAAACTGAGATTATCATCTTTGACCCACCGAAACAAAAAGAAAGTGTCAGCAGTCACCTTCAGTCTCTCTCTGAAACCTTCAAATCAAGTTAGAAATCTGGGATAATAATGGACTCAGATTTGAACTTTACATTAAGTCAATAACATCAGCAGCTTTTTACCATCTAAAAAACATTGCCAAAATTAAAGTGTCAAAGCCCGACTTTGAGAGACTTATCATGCATTTGTCTCCAGTAGGTTGGACTATTGTAACGGCCTGTTCACCGGCCTATCCAAACGAGCTGTAAAACAGCTGCAGTACATCCAGAATGCTGCTGCTCGAGTCTGGACCGGAACCAGGAAGTACGATCACATTAGTCCTGTGCTTAGGTCTTTGCACCGGCTTCCAGTGGCTCAGAGAATAGACTTTAAAACAGCTCTGCTTGTCTCTCCATGGACTAGCACCAAAGTACATCTCTGACATGTTAGTGCCTCAGGGACCGGCCTCCTGGTGCCCAGAGTCAGGACTAAACGTGGGCCAGAGTCAGGACTAAACGTGGCCAGAGTCAGGCCTAAACATGAATTAGTGTTCAGTTTTATGCAGCTAAGATCTGAAGATGTAAGACAGGCTCCACTGTGACAATGTTAATTAGCTGGACTGCCCTTTTTAATTGTTTTTTAACTTAAATATCCTAAATTATTGTTTTAATGTAATGTGTTTTAATGTTTTTACATCTTTGCATATTTATTTTTTTATGTTAAGTTTATTTGAATGCTTTAAAGCACTTTGAAATGCACAAAAAGTGCTTAACAAATAGTATTATTATTGTTATTATGAACATGCAAACTCCACATAGAAAGACCCTGCAGGAGTCGATCCTGGGACCTTCTTTCTTTAAGATGTTACAGATTTTCTTCTGTAACATGCTAAACAAAGATTGTACTAAATAAAGCAGTGTCTTATTCAGCAGTGAGAGTGTGACAATATCTGTGTGAGAAGTAACTAAACATTTGTAGCAGCGTTAGTGTTAGTGTGAAGTATTGGTGGAGAGAGTATCATTGAACAGCCTGCAGCGTCTCTCACTGTTACAACACAGAACACGCAGTACTGTATCTGAGCCAGTCTTTGCCTACACACTGTGGTGGGCGGGAGACAATGGAAACACTTGTATCTGCTCCTCTCTTCTTCTGCAGAACACGGCAATATGGGATTAAGATTAGAGTGTGAGGTTAGAAATGACGTGTGAAGATTTGATTGCATATGACTACATGATGGCACTTTAAAAGACCACCACATTACCTACTAGTTAATTACTGTGTACTTACTAATACTACCAGTGATACTTAGTAGTACTTACAGTGGTACTAACAGTAGTACTTAGGGTGGTACTTGGAGAGGTACTTGCATCAGCATATACTGGTATACTGTATAACATTGATAGTTGGTGGTACTTACAGCGGTATCTTTTAACACACTTATACATTTTGATACACTTCAGCAGTACTTATTGCGATACTTATAATGGCACCACCTTTAATACTCAGTGGTGCACATATTTGTTTCAGTGGTGCGTATTGGTATTAATGGTACTGATAGAAAAGGTCAAGAAAAGGTACTGTAATTATTGTAACTGTAGCAAGTGTCACTTTAGAACAGGTCCCGTTGGAACTAGTTGTTATGTAATGTAGTAAGTACCACTCAAGTACTAGTATATGTCACTTTGATATACAACAAAGAGCCACTGTAATTTATATAATTTTGAACGCTTTAGGTATTTTTACCACTACAAGTACTGGTAAGTGTATTAAAGATACCACTGTAAGTACCACAAACTATCAGTGTTATATACCAGTACCTGCTGATACAAGAACCTCTCCAAGTACCACTGTAAGTACCACTTTAAGTACTACTCAGTATCACTGGCAGTATCTAGTAAGTGACATGGTAATTAACTGGTAGGTAACATGGTGGTGTTACAGACTACATATGCAATTATTAAACACAGCTGAAGTTCTGTCTGTGAGTTTCTTAGTTTCTTCCTCTTTAAAATAAGAAAATAACTGACAGTAAATGTGAGTTGTGCAGGTTGTGATGACCCAAAGAAAATGACTTGATCTGATTTTACGCTGCTGAGAGAATGATTGACATTTGTTCAGAGTTTTTACGATCTGCTTACTGTCCCTTTTTATTGAATGATTTATGAACTTTAACATCAGCCTCGACATCACAAAAGGAAATTAAACCCACCTGATACAACGTCTCTCCCGTAAAGGTCAGTGTGTATACTGTGGACTGTCTCATTGTAAATAACTAGAGAAAAAGGTCGTGAACTGTTGAGATAAACAAATGTGAACAGATGTGTGTGTTGACTTATGATTATTTATGCAGGAATCAACTCCAGGACACCGCCGAATGTTTGGAAGCACTCTCCATTTAATCTGGATCACAACAACTTCAACACAACAGTCGGCCCAAACTACAAAATACAATGTGCTACAATAGAAAATAAATAAAACAATGAATAAAAACCCTAGTTTGCAAGTGCACAGCTCACCAGATACCAAAACAGCAAACAAAAGACAAGTTTGTGTATAATAGGTTATGAATTAATCGGTTACATGTACAATATATTGAGTTTTAGATAATATCGTGAATGTGGTTTTGAAGATATCCAAAAGCTGAATAAAGAGTATATTGTTTATAGTTAAAATGGCCACAAAAAGAACCCTGTAAGAAAAGAAAATAGAGAAAATGATGCAACTTTCAATTTAATATGATTGTAATCTGTCTGCACTTTTGTGATTCATCTGCAAACATTTCATATTGTTCACGTGACATCCCAGCCTTTTCCAGACCAATAATACTTCACACAGATGTTTTTTGCAGAACAAATAAGTCTTGCAAAGTCAGTTTTTGTTGTAATACAAAAGTGATCGGTCTAGTCACTAAGGAAATCACCAGATTGAAACAGTTTGAAATTATCTCTTTGATATTTCATGACAAAGTACAGTATTATTAATCAGAAATCTTGTTAACCATCTAGATTCATGGCATCTTTGCATTCTACAACTTGAACGCAGCGCATTGACGTAATAATCTTCTGAATATCGTTATTGAGATGTTCATTTTTGTCAATATCGCTCAGAACTAGTTAGATGTAAATCCAGAAAAAATGCTGGTTCCTATTCATCAGAATGTTCTAAATCAAGTAAATGTAGGCCTGTAACATATTCAAATAATTAACTTACATCAGATATAAGTCTAACATTACATACTTTTTATCTACTCTTATCATTCTGGTCTATTTTCCCTAAAACGCCTAAAATGTCTGGTCTCTTTGTGAAGCTGAAATCCTGTAGTTTTAGCTTCTAACTCAGAGGCTCTGATCATAAGTGAGAACAAGCTCTGCACAGAAGAAAAACAATCTGATTTCCATCAAAAATTTGGGGATAAACAAACACATATTTTGGTTTTGACAATTCCTCTTCAAAAGCTGAAGGTAATTTAGCTAAAATGGGTTAAAGACCAAAAATAAATTCAAATTATACATTTTAGGGGGAAACCAATACAGGCAATCCTAATAAAATGTATACATTTTGGGGACATTTTTTATTTGTAAATTTAGAGTACTAACTGGTTCAATCCCATGATTGATATGGCATTTTTATAGTGCTTCAGCAGTTGCTTCAGCATTGTGTTTTTCCCCCAAATATTGAACAAAAAGGAATTTATCAAGATAGAATTTCAAGTGGGTTATTAAGCAAAAACTATACATATTTGATGGGATGTATGGACACAAAACTGCATGAGACAAAACTTAAAATTGGGATCCCTGATAGAGGCGAAACCTGATGCGTCTCTATTCTTTTAAAATTAAAGATTTTCTAAATCTGGAACTGAAAATTTTGTATTAGCTTCTGGTCAACTTTCAGAAATATCTTTAAAAATATATTATATAACTATAATATATTTGCTTATTATGTAATTATAATATTGTTTTGACTTAAAAGTTACACAGTAAGTTAAAATATGTTAGGCTGTGTAATTCTAAACGCCTAGATAGACAGAGACAAATTTAGGCTATTCCAGACTCTTAAATATCCATTGGAAACTGCTTAAATTGCCTTTGGATATTTCATTACATCTGCACACAACATCCGCCTCGTTTAGTCTTTCCTTATGAGCCCAATTCAATATGTGCTAAATTAAATTATGAGCACACTGCGGGGAACAGGGCTTCAGACGCGGTGATAAGAGCGGTGTCCGTGTCCGTATCGCCGCCGAGAGACGCTGCGTAATGAGCGTCACCACGTCAAAACAACAGGTTATAAAAGCCGATCCAATAAAAGCGCCTTTGTGCCCGCGCGCGCCTAATTGAGGGTCTGTTTTAATAAGAGTGGATGTTGCTATTGACAGGACACTGGAAGATCTACAACCGTGACGCAGGTTGGGTGACGCACGGGAGGGGGCGGGGCTTCGGATACTGCTGCACTGTAAAAAACAAACAACGAATAAATAAAGTAATTGCTGCTTACTCCGAGCTTCTTGTTTGATGAGTAGATTCTCTGGAGTCCCGGGATTGCTGACTGAAATAGGAAATTGCATTTAAACCAGAGTATGTCTATAATTTAGCAATGAATGTGTCAGTGGCTGGAGCAAAATGTGAATATGACTCAATACAAAAGGGAAAACAGCAGTGGCAATGATATAGCTTTTGTGCTTCTTCTTACAAACATAAAAATGAGAGAGCGAGAGAAAGGAGCCAAAGAAAAACAGGATAAAACACATACAATACATAAAACATAAAGTCACATGCACAACACATTTCAGACATTAGAATAAATTTACTATATAGCAACCAGCCAGAGTCTAAAGTGCCCAAGAAAAAAAGTATAAGTTCATCTGTGGCTGCAGGACTGGTTTGTTTTCAGCCATTGTTTGAGAGATGAAAGTGACTTGAAAGTTCCACCACAAAATATAGTCTGACTAGTTTGGATTTGGCAGGAAAAGCGTTGGGGTAAATACATGTGTTGATGCTGTTTCTTTATTGTTTCTTTTTGTTTGATTTACATTTGTCAAGCCAAAGAGATTAAAAAAAAATCTATCCATCCATCTATTTTCTTCTGTGTTTTCCAAACCTCCCTGTCCACACACACTTCCTCCAGCTCCTCAGGGGGAATCCAGAGGCGTTTCCAGACCTCCAACGTGTTCTGGTTATTCTCAAGGCCTTTTCCCGGTGGAACAACTCATCAAGGAGGCGTTCAGGGGTATCCAGAACAGCGGCATGGGTCACCTCAAATAGCTCCTCTATAGGTGGAGGAGGAGCAGCAGCAGAAGATCTACTCTGAGGTCAAAAATATTTTTATTTTATCATTGTTAAAAGTTGGAATTACATGTAAAAGTCCATAATCTGTTGGTACTAAAAAAAGGAATGTAATTGAAAACATTATCATACAAAAAATCTTTGAAGCAATGTTTTTAAAAATCAAATAAAAGTTGAATTCACTTTGTTTTTCATTGAACACCAACTAAATGTATGTCATGCATCCACCTGTATCAGGAGCAGAGAGTCACCTGCAGTCAGAGACACCAGCCTGAGGCCCAGAGGAGAGATGAGATCAAACCTGAGCCGGCAACCACAGCCTGCTCCTGGTGCAGAGGGATACTCAGAGAAAATACTGGAGGGCCTAAAAGTGATAAAAGTACTAAACTAAGTCAAGATCATGAGACACATGGAAAAAAAAAACAAGTCTCCTTTAACACTTAAAGCCCATATGACACATTTTTCTAATTTTGACTTGGTTTGGTGTGATATATTATGGAACATATTTTGGAACATTCAAGTTAAAAGCTAAATATTTGCATTAGACAAGAAACATTACCAGGTGGTCTGCATCTAGACCCTCGTGAGAGAGTAGTGCACTTTTAAAGGGTATATGCATATTATGCATTTTTTGTGTTCTTTTCTTCCTTCAAACTGCTCTGAAGCACCTCCTCTTTGAAATCTCTTGCACCAGAACTAATAAAAAGTCTAGTAAAATCATACAAGGGTTGTGTGTGTTTTCTACATAAAAAATTGAGTTAGAGCTCTATCTACTGACTCTAAAGACAATTACAGAGGTTATGCAATCAAACCAATCTTTCCTGATATGCTAATCCTGCAGCTCAAAACGAGTCTGGATGATTTATGAACTTAAAAGCAGTGCAGAATATCTCAGAGATCTATCCATGATATACAGATCTGGGACATTCAGAACAGTGTTTTTGGGGAGAACAAAGATCCCCACAAACAAAACTTCAGCAGCAATTTTGGTGAGGAAGCAACTTTACAGGAGGATTAAAAACTCAAAATGTTGATTTAGCATCAAATGTGTCCTTTAAGAGTTTTGTATCTTGAGATTTACCAGAATGTTTGTGCTGAAGCAACTGCAAAATCAGAATCTAAATAGGTCTAGTTTGCATTAATTATCAGTTGTATTGTGCAAAAATGCTCGTACCTCGTACAGAAGCACAGGCTCACTGTCAGTAGATGTAGTTGTTCATTTGACAGGTGCATGACTCGGACACATTTTTACAGTGCTCCTCCTCCTCTGAGATGTGGGCAGGTCCTTTACGCACAGCTCGCTTTTGTAGCGACCGCGGAGATGCTCCTGCTCACACACACCGAGCCTCCCTGACCATCTCCTCCCGTAATCACACAACCCGAACCCCATCCACACCTCCTCGCTCCGGTCACACAACCACAGCGGAGATCTGTCCATCCTCTCCCCGCCCACAGAGACCCGAAGAGCGGCCACGCGAGGAGAGCGCACCCGCCGCCGCCTCCGCCTCAGCACCACCGGAGCTGTCCACTGTTTCAGCAGGAAATCAGGCTTCACAGGCGGGCAGGAGCTCTCCAACACCCGCCACTCTCCCAGGATGGCCATCAAACACGCGCTTCTTGTCGTTTTTCTACACATTTTGGCTGTGAATGTTGTGACCCGGACGCATGGCTTTCCCACACCGGCGTCAACAGAGGGTAAGCGCGCAAAAAAAAAACAACACATTTTAAACAAAGCTAGCATCACAAAAACTTACTGAATTGGCTAGTTTGTTTGCTTTATCGGTTAGCAATGCAGAATAAGCGTTCAAAATATAACCAAAAACACTCGTAAAGCTGAATTATAACCAAAAACAGACGTTAATAAGTTCAGTAATAACATTTAATCAACTGTTGCTAATATTGCTCCAATCGCTTTTTTAAATTAGCAATGCTACATAAACAAACGGCTAGCTAAACAAACGGTTTAAATCACAAAACCAGCATTAGCACGTTAACAAGCACGTATTTTATGAAATATTTTTATATTTTTGCTGTTTTAATGATAAATATTGTTCCTAATCTTCACCATTGACCGACTTTTCTCTGTTTTATAAGTCAGATCAATCATTGCTCGTGTTGACATGTCTTTTGTGGCTTTGTCATTGTCCAGAAAACTTGTCCCCGGCTCACAAAGTGTCTGTCTGGCCCCACGCTTTGCTTCGGCCTCTGCGTCTATTTTAGCTCCTGTTTAATCTTTTGTTGGTTAATCCGATTTAGCTTTGCTTTTGCGCTGCGGTGAGAAAGAGAGAGATAGTGTCAGTCAGAAGAGAGAACAGCACGTCCAACGCTTAATAGGACATTTTTATAACAAAGAAAACGTAAATGTGAAACGTTTGCAGCTCATTTCTTTTCTTGATAATTTAATGTGTGCCAATTTATATATTATTAAAGGGAACCCTGGATATAAAGACAAATAAGGCTAAAACACTAGTACTGGTCATGCTTATTAAAATTAATTACAAACAAATATATAACAGCTTACTATTTTTTATAAAATTGTCATTGTTTATGTTGTTTTCAAGCCACTGGGAGCCGCCATTTTGGTTGATGACATAAAATAGTGTTTCCATGGTTACTCCCACAATTTCATCTGTGAACTGTTGCCACAAAAACACCACTGACAGTGTCCAGTTCTTGCCTCTTCCTCTTGATTATCTTCAGTTTCACTAGATTCCACATAATCGTTCTGTATTTGGTTTGCTCCGGCTCAAACTGAAAAGGTTTAACCCAGGAATTCATGTTGCTTAGTTACCTGTTACCTTGACAACACTATTTTATGTCATAACCGCAGCAAAATGGCAGCCTCCATGTCATTTCTTCATAACGCTATTTTAATCAAACTACAAATACTTCCAAGGTATTTGTCCTGTATTTATATAAGTGATGATATTATAAGTGTTTTAGGATAAACATGTGATTATATCCAGGGTTCCTTAAAACAAATCATGTGTGTCGATTGTTTGTTTAAAGATCCATGGCACACTTTTTTTGGTTAAAATTTTTCCCTGGCACAGCTCCTACCTACACAAATATGACCAAACATACTATTTTTAGGAGGCAAAATATATTTAATTAAATGCACAGTTGCCAAGTCTGCATTTTTATTCTGACCTTGGGCTTCTTTTATTTACTTACTTATTTATTTATTTATTGAAAAGTTGCTTTGTGGTTTTGTAGCATGCATGTTTTTTTTTTTTTTTTGCATTATGATGTATCCATTATAATGTCTAAGATACTATTACAATGTGCTCAAATCATCAACTTTCATTTTGTAGATATGCTTGCTCCAAAACTTTCAAAAGCTTTCTAAAAACTGGCTGTTGTAAATATTGACCATTAAATTTTAATCTATTCTTTAGACTGTTAAATGATGATTTGTTGCTTGCATTCTTTGGTAAAAGAAAAAAAAATGTTCCAAACACATAAAATTGTTAATTATTCCATAAACTGAAGACTGATGATTTTGTCCAGACACATTTGGCAACATCTCAAGGAACACTATTGTAAAACTGTAAAACACTGCACTATTTAATAATTCTGGTGCAGGAATGGTTACCTGCGATTCACATGTTATTGCCAGTATTTTGTTTTGCATTGACCACATAAATAATAAAAAAAAGGATAGAGAAAGTTACGATCATGGGTTATAATGTTTTGATTAGTAATAAATGTTATTATTACAATTACATGTTTGAAATGCCAAATGAAACATGTCAGCAATTTAAACATCCAGACAGTGGCAGATGTACAACAAAATGTTAAAAACGTATCTTTTTTACCTCAATATGTTACAAAAAGCCACAGCGTAAAATAACCAGGAATGTATTATTTTTTTTTTTCATGTCACAACAAGATTATCAGTTTTATGTAAAAAATTATTGAATATTTGGTGTTTGTGGACAAAATTATTATGATACTTTTAAAAATTCAGCTTTTGCTTTTGCAGTGTGCTGATTGCATCCTTTGAAATTACTTGATTTTGATTAGTTGTGCAGCCCTGCTCTAAAGAAATGAGACAGGAGATAAAGGTCTTTATGAACAAGTCACCTTATGCTGCGATCCAGGAAATTGGGACTGGGATATTTCTAAGTTGAAAAATACCAGTTCAAAGCATTTCAACTGAATCAACTCATGTTTGAATGAATTATTAGTAGATAGTAGAATAGATAGTCAAACATGCAAACATTTACATCCAAGTTTGCAGAGAGCTCAAAGAGAGCGAGCAGAAGTATAAATACAGATTTGTACATAAAACAATATAGCTGTTGATTCCTCACAAATTTATGTAAACATTATGGCTAATGCTAACTTTAGGCTAAACAAAAGCAACGTTAAATAACCTGTAACCAATCTTTACATAGTTTTTGCTGCAGTTAAACTCCTCAGTTTCACTTTTTATTTGATTGTTGGTCTCAATCAGGTCCCAGTTCACAAGTGGAATTTACCAGTTTGAGCGGCGCTCCAGCGTTTTTTTTTTTTTACAAGTGGGAAGTGGGAAATATCTCAGTTTCCTGTTGGAACACACCATTAGTCCCACATACAGTGTGAAACTTGTATCTGTTTCCGTGGAAACAAGAGTAAGAATCTGCGTTTCTCCAGGTATTTATGAACAAGAAGACACAGTATATCAAAGAAATACTTATAGATATAAAGGTGACCATGTTATACCAATATTCTCTCTCATCATTAGTTTACTCAAAGTTGCATTTGGATTGATTCATACAGCTTGAATAATGTTCTGTTATCCTGCAGTGATGCTCAAATGCTCAGAAAACCTTGTTTTCATCCATCCCTTGAAGCAGGGATGAAAACAAGATTTTTCAACAAAGAGTCGGGCTTTGAATCTGGAAAATTATGGGCAGTGCTGTCCCTCTGAGCCCTCATGAACTGTATGAACAGGCCATGAGGAGACAGACCAGGAGCATCCTTCAGACCCCACACATGTGCTGTACCCTGAATATGAACTCTACAGGTAACTGTGTGCATAACAAGATTTTTGTATCGTTTCAGTAACTGTTAATCAAAAATGATGTTGATTAAGGAGGGATGTTTTGCATCTTGTTTTTTGTGTTTTCTGTGGTGATGTTCTGGGTGTGTGCAGCAGCCCATTTGGTCCAAGAAAAATTTCTCTCAAGGGAGACAAATAAAGAAACCTTGAACCTTGAAGTTCTACAGGTTTGAACAGCAAGTCAGCACATCTCTTTCTATTTCTAAGCCAGCTTATATACATGTTTGTGTTTTACAATAGACAAAATGTAAATTACTAATATACCAGAGTTTATTACTGAATACATGGAAAAACACCATTAGATCTCTTTAAGTTTAACGGGATATTGAGTTTGATTCACGACTAAACACAAAGAAAAGTTGCATAGTGCATCATCATTGCCACACAGTTGTTTCTTATCATTCCTTTTTCATTGATTTATGTTCTTTTGTGCTGCAGACAAAACAGTGTACAGCCGGCAGCTGACGGAAGAAAAGCCACTAATAGATCAGGTGCGTAAGTTTACTGATGTCAGATTAATTTCCTGTACAATATCCTTTTTTACCAGAACAAACATGGCGGATATTGAACGGACAAACATTTCTTTTAATCTGATCCTGTCTCTTGGGTGAAAATGATTAGTTTTCTGTCCGTCTTGTTGCCAGATCGCTGAAGCAGACAGTGTGAAAGCCGCGGTGCTGTCCGCCGGTAAGTGCAAACTGCTTTGGTAATCAATTAATGACTGTACAGTATTTGCTGACGAGGTTTCATGTTGCACGACTTACAGTAAAAGAGACGCATCTGTATTATTTTTAACATTTGGTCTGAGTAATGGTGATGTTTGCATGGAAAGTAAAGAACTCAAATCAGACTTCTTAGATAAGCATTTACTAGAACTTTCCAATTTACACCAAAAATAATGTTTTTGCTTTTGCATCAGTACACCTGAGAGCAAGTATATATACTTTCTGCTTCACTGCATTGTTGAAATAAACTGAAATTATTTTCCCAAGACCCTATGGTGAAGGTTTATCTTAGCTTAAAAAAGGTTGCAATAATAAATAAAGTCCCAGGGAACGCCCATTAATGACCTCGGTGGGGGAAACTTAACATTAACAGTGCATCAGAACAGTTCTATCAACACTTTAACTGCAAATGTGGGCTTAAGGAAATATATTGTGTCAAATACAGATACAAAGACACGGAGACGAAGAAAGTTATCCAATTCCGAGCTAAATGGCGTGTTTTTGCATTTTTCTTTAACTTTCTGTTTACTTTTCTGACATAACGCCGTATCAACAACCTTCATTTAAACGTGGCTGTAACTCGACTTGAATTACTTCTGCTAAAAATACACAGAATTTACCAAAAATTGTGTTAAACGAGGTTAAAAGTATTGCTTGCCATACCTTAATATAGAATTTCTCTCACGACTTTCCCCCACTCCTCCAAATATGACCTGCCAACTGTATCTCTGCAAAACAATAATTTACACATATGAATGTTGCATGTGCCTTGATACTCAGGCACTTCCCAAACTCATGAAGAGACAAATTGGGCTTAATATTGGGTCAAAGCTCATATACAGAAGGATAATTAATGTAAGATTCCCCTCTCCCTTATAATACACTTAAGCTGTGTCTGAATGTGCGCCCTAACTACGTACTATGTAGCGCACTATTCAGGGGTCACGCCATTTTGTAGTGGTGTCCGAATGTCCAGCAGGTCAAAAAGTAGTGCACTCAAAATTTCCCACAATGCATCTGGAAAAGTAGTGAGCATCGATGGTCACTAGAATGGTCAATATGGACCACAATTCATTGCGAGAATCGAAAAAAACAGCGCGGACAACGTCAGGTCTTTAACTGTAAACAACAAGACTGAAGTAAATATGATAAGGAGCCGCTTAAACTCACTGTTGAGCCGGAGAATAAACTAAACACTCGTAACTGAAGCCGTTAGCTGTACAGAATACAGATTCTAACGTTAGCTGCTTACCTTAGTTTGGGCTGTAAAAGAGGAATTATCCAGTCCGTTTGCGATTAAATGTACTGTCCAAGTTAAACCAGACTTGTATTATGATTAGTCGTCCATAAATATGTGCGTGTCAGACGGACTTGGTCAGTATTTATTACAAAAGTTAATTTTTATCTGACTTTTTTGCCGACCGTTACTTTAACTCAAGAGGGAGAATCACGTGACCCGCGGTCAGCTGAAAATAGTGCTCCGTGTTCGACCAGATAAATGAGTGCACTGACTAGTCCTCTGAACAGGGCAGGACTATTTAGTAACTGAGTGGATAGGAAACTAGTGTGGACATTGGACACAGCGTTAATTGTTTTTCAAATCTTATTTCACTCTCAAACCATGCAAGATTAAAGATTGTCATTGTACAGTGTGTTTCTTTCTAGTTAAACTAAATTTTTAAAGGATTATTTAGACACTTTCGTTTTAAATGTAGTTTTTGAACTATGCACCAGTAACAAAATATAGTTCTTATAATTATAGTTCCTCGTCACCCCTGTGTCTGAGTAATGTTGCTGTTTCCGCGCAGAGAGCAAACATCCCGCAGACTCCAAGGACACGGCGCAGGACAGTGACGACTTCAGCGCTCTCAAGTCTTTGGCAGAGGGCCAGAAATCCAAGATGGAGTCCAAAGACGTGACGGAGGAGAGCACCCAAAAGAGCGATCAGTTTGTGCCCGATGAGTCAGACTCCACCAAGAGCCGGCGTTTGGCAGAAGATTACGACTCCACCAAGAACGGGATGGGTGACGGCAAGTACCAGGGTGAGCACCTGTCTCTAACACTGACCACTGCTTTAAATCATCAAATTAAATCATCTGTTAGTATTTTTTCAATGTTTTATTTTAGATTTAAGTCTGTGGAAATTAACACACAATAATCTACTAATATATTCCAAATTTCTTTAGTACTGTAACCTGCTGTACTTTAGATTCAATTAATTTCAGTTAAATTTATTTGTATATACGGCGCTCCATAGTACTCACAAAAAAAATAAATATTTATCAAATATTTAGCAAATGTGCAGCACTTCTCTCCTTTTTGGCTAAATAAATTAAAAACCAGACGCTGGAGCCACAGAAAAACTGCCGCACATTTCTAAGGATGTGTGAGATTAACTGTCAACAGTCGAAGGATTGTGTTTTATTTAAAAAACTACCGATTACCGCTAGCTTCTTTCTGGTGGGTGAACAGCTCCACACACTGGCCGTCTTTATAATAGCCTGCTAACTGTAGCTTGAGTCCACAGTCACGTTATTAGCTATTTTCATACTTTTTGTAGACCATAAACATTGCAGTGAAGACCACAGGCACTTAATTTAACATAACAAATCTTAGCTATTTAGAAACATCAAGCTAGCACAGAAAAGACTACTCGTTGTGGATAAAGTCACTAGCTTAGCCTTTACGAAGTGTGTGGGTACACAGAATGTGGGAAAAGCCATTTAAATTATCTCGTAATTACGAGAAAAGCTTAGCAGCGCTCTGATTGACTAAGCTTCGGCTGGTCACTCCAGGTTCACTTTGTTGTTTGTAAAAAGAGCTTTATATTGCAACCAAAAGGAATACATGTGAATATTAACCTTGTGTCGAAGGATTTATGAGGAAGCTGTCAAATTTATAACCTAAATCATGTTTACAGTGTGAAAATCAGCTTTAAAGGAGACCTATTGTGTTTTTTATTTAAAATTTAGTAATAAACTAGAACATATGCAGATCAGTAATTTTACTTTTGTTCATTATAAAGCACAAAGTTGATCTAAAACAACTTAAAAATAGGAACAGCTCTCTTGACTTCCTGTTGAAAACTGCAGATCTGATAAGCCCCGCCTCTTCACTTTAAAAAGAAAATTGTAAAAAACAACAGATTTTTAAAAACTATTTTTATTGTTGGACAGTGGCTTGGGACAGTATTGAACCACATATGCTTCACTTTGAGTATTAATCTTTTGAAATTTAACAAGTAAATACAGACAAGTGGGAGGGGATAGGTGGTAGGTGAAAACGAGGATTACAGAGCACTTGAGCTCCAGCTGAATAACAACACAAGATTACTCCAACATGCAGGAATCAATTCAAATATAACTTTGAGTAAATTAATGATGAAGAAGGTCATATAACAAGGTTAAAAACTTAGAAAAGTGAATTTGACATAAAGGTCCCCTTTAAGCTCTACATTATTGACTAGACAATGGTTCATGAGTTTCTTATTCAAACTATTACAAATATCTATATTCTATTTATTCTAGCAGTGTCTGGATTTTGCAAAAGAAAGATTTGATTCTGAACTTGACTAAGTGTTGCAAAAAAACAACAACAACAAAGAAACGTAGAAGGTAGGGCTGGGCGATTAATCGAATTAATTCGATTAATTCGGAACTTTCAAAATCGACGATGTGAAAAATGGCCAAATCGTAAAATCGAGCTCAGTCCACTGTCATCCAGACGCGCGCCCTGAGTGGACACCTTCAGCGCTTTGTAGAGCTCTCCCTCGACTCTCACAAAGAACAGACGAACAGAAACCTTGCGCATGTTTAGCGGACCTTTTAATCACATAATAACAGCCGTGCGTAGCCGTTTGGAGGTGGTTTATAGCTTAATCTCTATAGGTTACGAGTTTGTTATTTCTCCGCGGGTGAGTCGGCCGCTTTCAGCGCTTCGCGGTAACTCGCGGTAACTTCTAGAAAGTCCCGCGGTAAATCTAGCGTCTTTTTGATTTGTTTTTGCTGTTACACGAGCTGCCGCGTGTGCTTTGTGTCAGGTTTTCTCTGATAAAGTTAAAAGCCGTCCACAGCGTCTCTCTCCCACGCTCTCTCCTTCTCTCCCAAAAAGCAGCAGCCAGCAGGCTCCGCCCCTTTCCCCTCCGTGTGTGAGTAACTATGGCAACCAGTTTGAGTGACAGGAGTGAGAGACGAACACTCGCAAACTTAAAACTTTTAGATATGAAACAACTAAATCATAATGATGAACTAAACAGGGCCTAATGGCTACAAAAGTAGGCCTATGCATTAGATGCAGCAGCAAACACTTATTAGTTTTAATATGTATGACATTTACTGATTGTGATAAGCCTGTCTGCTTTATATTTATGTGTTTTATAAGCTTATGTGGGGTGGGCACCCTTAAAAAATGGTGTATGACACTAAGTAATAAAACTAAACTAAGCTAAACTGTAAAACGAGTTAATCTCATTGGCTCATTCTTTAAAGATGCTTTAAAATATTATGAGCTCTAATAAAAAGCGGCTGTCTTCAATGACGTCGAATAAAATCGATTAAAATCGAAATCGTCCAAAGTGGTCCAAAAAATCGAGATTTTATTTTTGGCCATATCGCCCAGCCCTGACATCCTTCCCACTTCAAATGAACAAAAATGTCTGCTAAAATGTATGCCGTCATGTTTGTTGTTGGTTTGTTTGCTCACACCACAGTCTTACGCTGTGATTGGTCCACTTCACAATGGTCGACTCAAATCCGGCCAGATGGATTTTTAACTCACAGACCTTGCGAGCTTTCACGTGTCAGAGCTAAGTTGGCCTCCCTGCAGAGTCGTCCTGCTCCAACAGAACCTCACAGCGAGAGTGTGAAACATGTTATGTTTCTGCTCCCGGTGGTGCGAAGCCTGAACTGGCCGTATGTTTGAGCCTGACACTGCAGAAACAGCTCTGGCACCGAAACACGTGTGAGCCTCAGGGTCAAGACGCACACGTGAAGATTAACCTGTGAGACCGGCTCAAGCTCACCATGATCTTTATGTGCTCTGACGAATGAGGTAATGTTTAGTGGCCATGCCTGCTTGTCAAAGAAGCTAAGCAAGAAAGGGCCTGGTTAGTACTTGGATGGGAGACCGTTAGAACACCAGGTGCCACAGTGAGACAACAGGAGTAGATTGTTGTTGTGTCCTTGGGCAAGACACTTAACCCACATTGCCTCAGTGTCTGCGTACACTGGTGAGTGGATCCCTGACTGCTTTGAGTGCCTTGTAAGGTGGAAAAGCACTATATAAATAGAGACCATTTACCAATGTTTTAGTGACGATAAACTGGGGCTGCAACAAGTTACTCAGTAATTGCAACTATGGTAATCAATTTTTTCAATAATTGTCAAATAATTTAGTAATCGAATAATCTTTAAAGGGCCCATATTATGCACATTTTTGATCCATTTTACAAAGTCATTTTCTCACCAATTCTTCACCATTCTAGTTTTAAGTAGGTTTTGACTGTCTTCAGATAGGATTTGCCAATGGAACAAGATCTATAAAACATGTAGTTTTACTTTATACTTATTAAATACTAAAAATAAAATAACAAGCACTTGAAAACAGGAAAAAACTAGTGTTTACATCACAGAAACAATAAATAAACACAATTTTCATTGCTCATCAACATTAATTTAGTTCAGTCTGAGGTTTTCTTTGTACGTGGCATGTTTTGAAACCTAAATATAAACAGTTAATACGATTCAATTCCTAAATTATTTGACGGTTATTTAAATCAATAAGTAAATACAACTTTGGGTAAAATAACAATGAGAGAACATTGCTATAACATGATTAAAAACTCCAAAAAGTAGATTTTACATATTAGGTCCCCTTTGAATCTATTTTAAATCATGCTTAAATTGTGCATTCAGTAAACTAGCACAAATGAAAAACATAACTTTTTAAGACCTTGATCTATCTTTTAGGCTGACTGATACATAAATATTTTAATTAATCCGCTAAAACATTATTTTTCATTGCTGAATAAGTCATTTGAACCAGCACAAATGAAAAACATTGCTTGTGACCTTGTATTCTCCCTAATTGTTTATGCAAAGTAATTTCATACCCGTGACCTGAGAGAATGGGAAACATGAATCTCTGAACAGCACTTTCTTATCGATCCGACTCTGGCAATGACAAACTTATCCGGTTCCACTGCGTCTAAAAACGGCAGGAACAATGTGGGATTTTTGTATTTTCTCACACTGAAATAGTCACAACACTGTACAAATGTGTGGATGAATCACTCAAGACAAATCTCTAGTTTCTTATTTTAACCGCGCAGACCTTTAGAAATGAGAACTGTTATGTAAGACTCAATCTGGGACACTATTTTGGAGGGATTTCTTTTACTCTCTTAAAAGGTTAGACACATGTTTCGTCCTAGTTGTGCTCAGAGGTAGATTTTTTGAATTTGTGACTTGTAAGATCACACTCGCTGGAATACCGGCACATCTCGCAATTCAATCCATAATTTTTTTTTTTTTTTTTTTTTTACTTTCGAGGTCGGGTCATGGAGGCAGAGGCCCGGATTTCTCTTTCCAAACTCACCTCCGGAAATGTGACTGTGGAGTTTAGAGGATTAGTGTCGCTTTAAAACAGATCAATGCTTGCAGTTTCAACAGACAGAACGCACATTAACCCTTAAAGTGCGTTAGACTAAACATGGCAAACGTGATTATGATTAAGATAAATATTTAGGCCAATTTGGTTGTTTTGGTAAAGTTTATTATCGTCTTTTGTCCAGTAAATATGTGGAGGACAGTCTACATCTGTTACCTAGCAACCACATTGTAAATCTGGGCAAAAATCAAAGTAAATAACAGAAGTTACAACATGACAAAGTATTATAACTTGTAACACTTTATTCATGTTAAATGATTGTTTAAACTCCAGGAAACTGTCAGTTGTGTGCATTTTGGCGCTTTTTGATAATGCACGTGGAGAGATTCTGTTTGAGAACTTAAATTACATCCTGTAATTTTCTACTTTCAGTTTTCAATTTCTTCATAAATTGCAACTTAACCGCTGTAAAACTATGATAAATGTTTACCGCAAAGACTAAAGGCCAGCCCACACCAAAGTGTTACTTTGTAATCTGTTATATTGGCTTTAACAACAAAAATATTTTAAAATCATCTTCCCAGCACAAGTATATTGTTAATCTACATATTGAGCAAGAAAATTAGTTTATTGTGTCTCTTTTAAATTTAATAATGTCCCTTTTGTCTGCTAAAATCCAGGAAGTCTGACTCTAACCCTGGCTAATATGTGTTAGCATGCTGACACGGCTCGCTTTCTAAAATTGTGGAATGTGCTTAAAACACATTGTGGTGACTAATTTAGAGATTCATAATTCATTAGGTGAGTGAGGAAAACGTGGACTGATGTAAAAAGCTTTAAATCAAGATCAGAGGTACATGTGAAGATTAACGTTTGAGACTAGCTAAAGCTAACGAGGGTCTTTATATTCAGTGACGAATGGGTGAAGCTTAGGTGTCTCTGGCTCTTCCTTGAAGCGGTTCTAGTCCTATAGATAGAAAACAGAAAGTATTTTGTTGAAATTTAAATCCATGTGTCAGAACGCACAACCTTGACCTGTGGTGTGCCCTAGGGGTCAATCTTGGGACCCCTTCTGTTCACTCTCTACATGCTGCTGTTGCAAATGCAAAGTAATGTATGTTTGTTTTTAAGGAAGAAAGGCCTTAAAGCCGATGTGATAAGTGTTCACAGTTATCTAAAATGACTTAGTATGATGGCGTAGTTTCCAAGGTAAATGTGAGTTTGTATTCCTTAATAATAATGGCATAAGAACGTTAAGTTTAAAGACTACTATATAAAAACAGTGATCACAATTATTTACATTATTTACAAACACAACATAATACTCCATTATAGCCCTCTGGAAAAGATGCAGCATTACGGCTGACGAATAGGTCTTAATTTGTGTGTTTTTTGGTCTTAAAAAATCTTAAATTTGATCTCTCGATCTCTGCAGAAACCCCTTTTAGGAATTCATAACGGATGTGTCATTTGCTTGGATTTTCGCCCATTATGGTTGCTAGGTAACAGTTGAATTACATCTATGTATGTCATATCTGTTGTCCAAAATAAAACAGAATATGCCATATAATGAGGTAATGAGGTACTGCTCTGTGACCTAACCCTGGGGCAGCAGCGCAGTGTTTCTCCATCATTTCAAAATCTATTTCAGACTTTCCATTCTTTTCCTGCAAATTGCTTGAAATAACAGCCGTATCTCCTGCTCTGTAAATCGGCGCTGCACAGCTGACAGATAATGTACACAATGTTTGTATTTATTCCTCCAGGAGACGTCCCAGAGAGTTTCCGTCAGGTAGATGGCACTCCGCTGACGGCTGAGGACATCGTGCAGAAAATCGCAAATAAAATCTATGAAGAAGACGACAGAGGGGTGTTCGACCGGATTGTGTCTCGTTTGCTCAAATTGGGGCTGGTGAGTTTTAGAAAGAGCAGATTTATACATTAAAAGACAAGAATTATGTTATGTGTTATTTGCAACAAACCAAAAGCTCTTGGCACTGACACACTCATCATTAAGCATATGACTTTTTATTTAATGAGAAAGTATAATAAACTAAAAGCTTGTATATGACAGGACAGATGCAGGTCTATGAAGCAAGTGTCTGTAGTGGTGTTCTTAATAAAGATCGGTATAAATTAACAAAATAATCTTTTAAAGAAGCTATATTCCTAAGTTAAAATTGTTTGATTCCAGTATTTTAACCCTAATTTCAGAGATGACAACAAATTTAAGAATTTAAGAAAGTAATTATTGACGTTCTGTGCACTGAGCCGATAGATACAGTGGGCATCAGAAGCCACACCCACAAACGGACCTTCGTGGGGGAAAATTAACATTGAGACTGGATCAGAACAACAGCTTTGTCACTCACTGCTCAAAAACTACATCAGCAAATGTGGACGGAAGGAAATATATTGTGTCAAATATACTGTAAATACAAAGACCTGGAGATACGTAAATAAAGTGATCCAACAGCTCAAATATGTAAATATATATAATAATGCCAAAGGCTAACATGATGCTAGCGCCGCCTGGCCTTCCTTAGCATCTTTCTTTAACGTTTTGTTTAGTTTTCTAACATAACGCCACACCCACAACCTCTATTTGAACACGGTTATGACTCCACTCGAATCAGTTGTGCACGCTTAATTCGCTAGAAAACGTCTTAAATGCTGACTGTATCTATTGACAGACTGATAAAATGTTAAGTTTGTCATATTTGTTGCATCTGTTTGTTTTAAGACATTTTTATTGGAGAGAAACTGTTATAGAGCACCTTCTGTATGTTTAACTTATGTTTTTGCCTCTTTGAAGGCATTTCTTAAACGCCAAATTGCAGGTTTACCTAAATATGGGAAGAATAATGCACTAATTGTAATATATAGGTTATTGCATTATGCATTCTATCTGGCTCTAATTATGGTGATAACAGTCTTTGTCTATCCTTCAATAGGTAAGAGACTCAATCCTCCTAACTGCACCTTGAGCCACACAGAACTTAAGCTTCATCTTAAAATACTCATAAAAGATATTTCAGCAGTTTAACTAAATGTGACCAATTATTATCAATCATTTTTAAACCTCCCTTATATACAGGAAGTTTATTTTTTTTCCTATAATAGAGCACATACACGGCTAAACTAACTCTGCTAAACCAATAAACCTAGAGGATAGTGTCGTACCATAGCTCTTCTTCTCTATTGCTGATCAAAACTGTTTTAATTCGTAAGCCAGTTCCTCCATAACGACGTCACACGAGCCCAGCCTTTGGCACCAGAGGCGGCGCTGTGGGAGGTTTGACATTTTAAAAGCACGATCTCGCTCCGGGCGCTCGGAGGGACGCACAAGGTGTGAATTGTGATTTGTTCCAACAAAGCAAAAACAGCTCAGTTGTAAATGACTTTATTGCCACTCGATAAGTAATTTTCCAAGTGTCAAGAACAGTTTTTGCAGCATCAGATTTGTTCTTCGTTGTGTCAGTGCAGGATGAAAGCCATGACGTTTTATTGTGTTTAAACTATTTAGACTGAGCACGTTTGAGCATAGACAATGCTCTGCTTGTGTTTAAGTCTCTCCACCAAAGTACATCTCTGACATGTTAGAGTCTTCTGAACCATCTTGAACTCCTGCTGGTGCCACAGTCATGACTAAAAATGGGGAATCACTGTTTCAGTTTTGTAGTAGAAATATGCAAGAGTATCTGTTTAGCTGTTCCCAAGACTGAAATGGTTGATTGAAATATTTTTATGTTTTGTTTTTTCTACTTTAATATGATTCATGAATACATTTTGATAGATTTTAAAAATGAATTCTACCAATACCATTAATGGCTCCTTCTGAAAGATTGAAGTCATTACACTGTAGAGTCTGTAAAAGGACCGATCGCCTCTGGGTTAAGCTGTGTCCTGTTGTTGTTTTGTTTTGCACAGATCACGGACAGCGAGGCGGACAATTTGGAGTACCAGGTGGCCGAGGCGCTGCAGGAGCTCATCACCAAAAACGCCCAGAAGAATGAAGTGGAGGAGACGGAGGAGAGAGAGGACACGAGAGGAGAGCAGGAGGAGCAGGAGGAGCAGGACGCAGACGCAAACACGGTACAAACACACACACTGGACCGGACAGTTAATCGTGTTCATGACAGAGATGAAAAGTACATCAAGTCTTTGTTAATACTGTATGTCAGAGTCAAGTCCAAAGTCAAAGAGAAACAAGTCCAGTCAAGTCCCAAGTCAAAGAGAAACAAGTCCAGGTCAAGTCCCAAGTCAAAGAGAGACAAGTCCAAGTCAAGTCCCAAGTCAAAGAGAGACAAGTCCGAGACAAGTCCAAGTCAAAGAGAGACAAGTCCAAGTCAAGTCCCAAGTCAAAGAGAGACAAGTCCAAGTCCCAAGTCAAAGAGAGACAAGTCCAGGTCAAGTCCCAAGTCAAAGAGAGACAAGTCCAGGTCAAGTCCCAAGTCAAAGAGAGACAAGTCCAGGTCAAGTTCCAAGTCAAAGAGAGACAAATCCAGGTCAAGTCCCAAGTCAAAGAGAGACAAGTTCAAGTCAAACAAATATCTGCAGTATAGCCTATATGGACTGCATTTGGCCCCAGACTAAAGTTTGGATGACAGAAGCATACAAGGGAAAATTAAAGTACGTATGCATAATATTCTAAAAAAAAAAATAACTACGGTATTTTACGGACTATATGTCGCTCCGGAGTATATGTCGCAGAAGCCCCAAAATGCATATTTTAGAAGAAAAAAACGTACATGTCGCACCGAAGTATAAGTCGCACTTTTTGGGGGAAATTAATTTACATAATCCGGCTCCATAAACAGACGCAGGACACGTTTTTCCATCCTGCTCCTGTGTGAGCTTTTCTCTGACATGGAGATGCACAGAGGCCAAGGATCGCTTACATGAGGCAAAACTACAAGATACAGATCAAAACACGACTAAACTCTGCATTAATTGCCTTCTATATTTCACTAAATCATCTGCAATGAGCATTTTGTCCATTTGACATTAAACAATTGCGATGTGACGAGTGCATATTTACTTGCACTAAGTTCCACACATCTCTTTCCGCTAAATCCACTGCCTGTTTTTGTTGCCCAAACTCCATTTCCACCTCTCCGTGCATAAACAGTGGTTCTTCATTCATTCATTCCTCTGAAAAGTTATTAACCTGCGCTGCTTCTGCCGTAGATCTGCGAGTGCTCCGCGTGAAACAAGGAAATGCAGCCGCAGCAAGTTTTCGTTGTTTACCAGCCACCACCAGACAAACATCAGTTTGTCTTTCAAGCAAATTCAAAAAAACGACTCCTCTTGAAATCAGATCGAATCAAAACTCTGTCCCATTAATTTCAATGAATGAAGCCCTACGCGCTCTCGTGAGCGTCAGTGTGGTTCTTGAGACTGCAGCCTCCAGGTCTACAGTTTTATAAATGTACGCAACGCACGTGCGCAAGTAGCTGCACCTCGGAGGCAACAGTGTCATGCCTCACTGACGGAACAGCAGCGAATGAAACTGCATTTGTCTCTCGTTTGAGAAGCAGGGAGCGCTCAAGTCCAGTCGGGACCCGTAATATATTAATAGTTATTAACAAATTCACATTTATTTTGTATATAAGTCGCACCTGAGTGGCCCTCACCTGTCAGACGATGAAAAAAAGCGCGACTTATAGTCCGGAAAATACGGTGCTTACAATTGTGTGTATGGAAGTTGTAACTGTTTTTTTGTATCAAAACGTTCAGTTAAAATCCGCTCAATAGCATTAAAGTCATTAATCAGTCACTCTGGCGGTCCACAGTGGGAGAGCTCGCCCCAGCGTCGCTTTAACGATGATGAAGAGGAGACGGGAGAGGAGGAAGGAGAGGAGGGAGCAGAGGAGGAGGAAGAGGAGGGGAGAGAGGGGGAGGACGAGGGAGACAACACCGCAGGAGGAGGCATGACGGGGGACGAGCGCTGGGACAGAGACGCTCAGAACGAGGTCAGCCCCAGTGACGGACTCCAGGACCTGCAGTACTTCCCCAACTTCTACCGCTTGCTCCGGAGCCTCGACTCAGGTGACACAAACCACAGTTTACACCGCTCAGCATAATCCAAAGTCACTCCAAAGTGATTTACAGAGGAATAAAGTCACAGTGCAAATGGATAAACACGCTGTATATAAACCAGTGACACTTTATACTAACTGCTCACTATTAAGCCTTAACAAAGCAAAGCAATTATTAGTAATTGCATGAGCATTTCAGTACCTACTCATGCTTTATTATTGCTGGATTTATAATCTGTTACCATTATTTATGTAGTCAATTGTCATCTACTAATGCTTTGCTAAGGCTAAACAGTGGGCAGTTAGTTAGTCATATTTTTTTCAAATGTACTTCAGTGGCTTATTCAATCATTTGTTTGCAAAACATAACTATTTTTGTGTACATCAAGGCAGAAGTTCTCAGTCTTTTTAAGACCCGGGACCACTTGTCAGAATGAAACAATTCCAAGGACCCAAAATTATAGTATTCATATAGAGGTTATGCAGGTTACATCAAATGTTAGCACTGAGTGGCTAGAAAAGCATGAGAGTCAATGGTGACAAATGACATTTTCTCCTGTAAGAGCTCAAAATAAAGTTAAAACAGGAAAAAGAAGCTATATGTAAGAAAAAAAATTCAACTCACAGCAACTCTGCAGAACACTGGATTTGTAACTGACATGTAAAAGCAAAAAACATGTAAACAGTGGCAGCAAAACCAGATAAACAGAAAGATATTAGCTTTTCTTACAGACTTTGGAATCACACACAGTTGATGTAATACATTTTTATTTCAAAAAGATGTTCTTGAGTCTTTTTGATGATGATATAAATTGTTAGTAAACAAGTTAGTGAAGCACTGCACTGTCGCAACGACAACAGAAAATGATTGTCAGTTTGCATTTCATCACATAAAAATTATTTTGTGCAAAACAAAAACTTCAGGAATGAAAATGAGTGCGTAAAAAGCAAAAAAGTACAATTTTCATTGTGTTGCCACAAGTTTGCTTCAGTCAGAATGTTTAGGAGCATTTTGTATCAGTGCATAACCTCTACAATGAGTCGCCTCCAAGTCTTATTTCACTCCAGCTAGGTCAGGCAGAACTGTAAACGATTCCCGAAAGCCAGGAAGTGCAATCGGCCAATCAGTGAACAGAGATGAAGCGATGTGTGGGTCAGAACCAACTCGATTTGAGATAAAAGACTCTACATATTCTCCTCCTTTGACCTCGTGTCAAATATTTACTATTGCACCTTTTAATTTGTAAGTTTACCTCACAGAAACAGAAACGATTACTGACATACACACTTTGTACTGGATTATGTTCAGGCACAGCGATTGGTTAAAACAAAAAAGTTCCCACCCACCCTGGATAGAAACCAAACTCATACATGCATATAATCTTTTTATTAATCCTAAATTGAATAGCATTTGGTCTTTACTGTGTTTACTATATAGACTTTTTTGTTACATTATAATTACAATAACAAGAACATAAGAAACTCATTTGTGACCTGATTCTAAAGTGACACAGACTGACACTGACTAACAGAAGTGAATCTAACAGTCACATGTGAGTGGCCTGTTGCTGCGCTGTTGCTCTGATCCCATTTTCATCATTGATTTTCCCTGCTCACCCGCGGCACACTGTAATTGTCAGTCTGTGTTTTCCCTCCTCTCATTAAGATTTATAGATAAATGCGGACACAAACATGGTCACAACAAATTATTCATAATCATGTAGTTATTACCCTGCTGTGTTTCTCTGTGTGGAGCCGTCAAACCCACACAAACCTATTAACGACGCTGTAGAGGTGACAACAGGTGCACTATATCGCAATTGTTGTTGAATAATAGACAGACAGACAATAGATAGATAAATAGTTTTGTATGTTTACAAGTTTTGTATGTTTACAATATGTGGCCAGACCAAAGTACTACTTAGTAAAGCTTATTCATCAAAGTACAAACCATGTCTCAATCATCTTTTGTTAAACGTTTATTCTCAGTTCTATCACTTTCCACATTTGTAGTTGTTTTGTTGTTGTGGAAAGCAGCAGCATCTTGTTTGCTAATGGCATCTTGTTGCTAATGGGACGTTTTCATTTGAGGGCTGTCCTCCAGAAAGGCTGCACACCAGAAGTTTCAGCGACACACACAGATGCTTTGTGGCATTGGTAGCAGTAGCTTTTTGTGCTGAAAAGGCAGGCACAAGTCCCAAGAGGAATCACCGTACATCAGAGTTTATGAGGTCGCAGCTGCATAAAAAAATCATGGCTGCTTGAGAGCATCATGTCATCCAAGAGTAGAATAACTGCGTAAAATATTGTAGCGTGTCGTGTGCCTTGTAGTTTGGCAGTGGACGAGATAGCAAGGCCAAAAAAATAGTAAAAACAGATGTACAGGCATGACTGACCAGCTACATCAGGGCTATTCAAATATATTTACCAGTGGCTCAAGACTATGTAAACGTAGTCAAAATTTGGATTACATCAAACTGCACCACAGACACACACACACATTTGAACAGGAGACTGGTCAAGCACCCTTTTTATAGCAGCGGGGCAAATAAAACAGCTTTTGTGGTGTTTGGTCCTTAGATTTGTGTTTTTTACTATTACAATTGCACCTATAACTACGTTTACAGCTCTGGAGGACCACTTGGAATCTCAAAGCCCGCCCACCAGGTTGGGAACCACTGGAATACTGAAAAAGAGGTTAACATAGTGCACTAAGAACAACAAACACTGCATATCATGAATAACAAACTGTCTATACGCTCCAGTCTATGGCCTATTTAATGTGGGCCAAAACATACTGCTTAGTGGGCCGCTATTTGAATAGCCTGGATCTACATATATTGAACAAACCCCAAAGCCTGGTGTTTGAGATGATGGTGCATCCACAGATCAGAAAGCTGTGTCATCAATCATGTGTGTAACCTCTACTATAGTCTGTCCTTCATCATGTCAGTGTGACTCAGCTCTGTCTCTGCTTGTGTTCTCTGCAGAGAAGGACACGCAGGAGAGAGAGACACTCATCACCATCATGAAAACACTGATCGACTTTGTGAAGATGATGGTGAAGTACGGCACCATCACGCCCGAGGAGGGAGTCTCGTATTTAGGTAAGACTCAGCAGCTTCTGTCCACACGCAGATTTGAATAAGGCTGTGACAAAAAGAGTCATATTGTATAATTGTGTTAAAACCAGCATTTATTACTCTGATTTAATGTATGGTAAGAAATATTCTGACAATGTTGGATTTTCACCTGTTGCTGATCCAATTTAAGCAAAATCAATGGTGTGGCTTTTCCATAGATTAGAACATGAGTTTGTCTTGAGGCCAGATCTAAAATGTCAGTTTACACATTTTCAGTCTGTTGATTTTAATGAATAACCGGACCCATTAACTTTTTGTATTATACCAAAGTTAACAATATTTATTTCAGCTGCCGACATATTAAACATTATCGGCCTTTAGATTGTTGCAAGTGTCAGAACTAGAAGTTAATTGGTCCCAGCTTTTCTGTTGTCAGGGCGACACTGCAGAGCTTAGCTATCTTGTTGCTAATGGCAGTTTCACTAGTATTTTAACTATCAAGTAGTGGAGAAGTTCCAGGCACAGTTTGTAATAAGCCCTGCACAGTAATGTAGAAACTGATAAATGTAGGTGGTCTTGATTTGGTCTCGCTTACCACGGTCTTATCTCTGTCTCGAACTATAAAAGTCTCGGCTTTCTCTCGATGATTTTGACTACTACACTAGTATCAAGCAACAGTTTCCCCACCAGACTCGCTCATTAACATCTTATTTAAGGAGAGAAACATGATGAGTTGAACTGTGTGTGAGGCTTAAGTCTGTGTCAGCGACAAATGTGAGAGAAGCATCAGTGATCCTGCTGTTTATCTGGTTTTCTACCACTATTTACTCGGTTTTCTCTTTGTACCCGTCAGACACTTTGTATAAGGCAGAGTTGTGGTTGTTTATAATTGTTGTGAAGACTGTATCTGCTTTTTCACATTTTAGTGATGTTTTGAGCTCTTACAGGAGAAAAAGCCCTTTCTCACACACATTTTGCCACTCACTAATAACAATTGGGTTTTGCATGACCAACAACTTTCTACACTGCAAAAACTTGTTATAGATGAGCAAGGTCTAAAATCAGGATATTTACTTAATTTTGGCCATTTCATTATGGCCTAGTTACTTATTCTTGAGTAATAATTTTTTAGTAGATGACTCTGCCTTTCTGGACCACAACGCCCTTTCTGGGAAAGTGAGAATCAACTCGGCATTATTTTGTCAAAATCACTCCAAATTTAGTTCTCAATTAACACATAAAAGTGTTTCTGCATGCGTGCCACGTGTACGCGCATATTGTGCATGCGCGCCACTACAGCAGCACGTCTCTTTCCTGTGTTCATTCAGTTTCTTTTCCACCTGCAATTAACAGACTTTTTTACCCCGAACAGATTCCAGTCAATACATAAAGCCCCGCAGACCTCCGGGTTTTGTCTTGTTCTCTCAGCGTAGCTCTCGTGGCAACAGGAGTTATAAACAGGAGCAGTGCAGTTCGTCACTTCATGCATCTCTTGTCCATTCTGAATCACAATGCACCTCAATAATCTTGTCTCTCTCACTTGTTTCTGACTTGATTTGCTTTGCACAAATTAATTGAATTAAACATGATCTCATAAAGCATTGCTAGAGCAGCAGCGCCGCTTAGAGTGACAAAACTTGAGTCAAAATGACAGCGCTGAGAAAAAGAGATAGAGGATGATTGCTTATATGCGAGAGAAGAGTGTGAAAGATGGATCGGCGCCTGTGTTCATTACTGAGATGAGATCTGTCCATTTTCTATGCTTCTGCGAGCAGAAAAGTTGAGAAGGAAAGCCAGTCAGAAAGGGACTGTGTGTGAAAGTATGACATTGTTACGTTATTGGCTGGTATGAGAGAGAACTAAGCAGAGGGGCTGTCCGGGAGAAGGAAAATCATCAATGAGACTACGCTGGGATCGACAGAACTTGGTGAAATTTAGGACAGGAAATACAGTCATTGTAGTGTTTTATTCCCTCCTACAATTAATACAAGATAAAAACAAAAGGAGGGATTGGGAAAGTATAACGGACAAACCAGAGGTAGGGAAAATCCCTCCCACCCCCCAGCAAATCGCTCTGGCTGTATGTATTCTGAATTCAACTTCTTTTAGCTAAGACCGGAAATAAGCTTTTTTGCAGTGTAATCAATGTTAAACAGGCTTGGGACATTTCATCTTAGTAACAAAATAGATCTATTTTTGAGTTTTGATCCAAATGGGGTCAGAAGTGTCCCTGTCGTCCTGTCAGTGCATATGTTCCAGTGGAGCTGATATGAGCCCACGGGCGTTTAGAGCAGTGCACACAGATTAACATCAGCCTGTGTTTTATGTCTGATCCGTGAGCAGCAGAGACCAGCTCACTCACCTGCAATGGACAGCTGTCAGCTCCATGTGGCCTCATGTGTGACGAGGTAACATATGTAGAGACGTTATGTGGGAAATCAGATAACTAAAGAGGACGTGTTACGCAAAAATCCACTTTTCTGAGTTTGTGTCTGTGTTCTCTTGTCATTAGTTTACTCAAAGTTGGATTTGGATGGATTCTTGCATGTTTGAACAATCTTGTAGAGTTCAAAACAGTCATGTAGACACTTACCAATAATAAAAACTGCTGCTACAATCTGCTGCTTAAACTAAGGTTAATCCCATTTTTGTAGTTTTGACTTAGTTTGTCGTGATAGTCCCTGTGCTGAATATTTATCCCAGTTTTACAGCAGTTAAGGTGCAATTTATAAAGAAATTACTTCATAAAAGATGAAAAATACAGGAAATAATTTGAGCTCCAACAGAATCCCTTCACATTTGATGCCAGTTTAAACATGACACAGAATTCCGTAAGTTTAAGCTTTCGTTTAACACAGCGAACCTCAACTTTTTTTTCTTTGAAGAACCGGTACATTCACAAACTTTTTTCCAGATAGCAACAATAACAACAATGTAAAAATGCAAACAGCTGATTATTATGTACTTTTTTAGCGCTCTAATTGCTTAAATTTGCTGTTTAGTGGGTTAAGTGCCTTTATATTTTCAGTAAAGCACCAGGAAGTAGTGATAGATGATGAAAAAAGATACTTTGGGACCCAGGAGCAGATGGCTTTAACATGATTTAACAGATTAAAAGTGTTATGCTGCGTTCAGACTGGACAGCGTCTTGGCGTATTTGCGTCCATTTTCAATGTTAAGTCAATGTAAACCCGCGTCTTGAGCGTCCAGCGAAATTTTGTCGCGTTGGGCGTTGAAATTCGCTTGTTCAGGCGTCTGCTGCCGCCGCATCTTGCAGAGAAGAAGCTCAAACCCAGAGTTGGGCTCTGCTGAACTTTCAGCGTCTAGACGCTCGCGTCCACCAATCAGAGACTACACCCCCGTACACGTGACATGTTTTCCTGTCACGCCAAGAGGAAAGGACGACTGTTTACTGAAGTTTTTTAGTAACTTTTTAACGAAAGGTGGCTTGTTTGGGGCTTTTTTCAAAGACTTGGCCGTTCGTTGCTTTGAAAATCTGGAGACACGGCAAACACGGGACATGATTTGGACTTACAACGCGCTATCGTGGATGTATTAAAAATGCCCGGTGCCGTGTTTAAACCTGCTGTACAACGGGAGGAGACGAGGACGGGACAGCAAAAGGACTGCCTGCAGGAGGAGAAAGTTGTGTGATCGGGTAAGCTCCGTTTTATAAATGCAACCCGGTATTGGCGTCACCGCCTCTGCGCAGGGCAAAGCTAAACATGTAGCCGCCGGAGAGCTCTCGTTTAGGCGAATTTAGCTGTCCGGTGTGAACGCAGCATTACAAGATATTATCATTTTTCAAATTGTAACATCCGTGTCATCTATGTAGCCTCACCAGCCAGTCCCTCTTACATTCTGTTTGATTACAGAAGAGTCTGGAGCCAAAGACAAAGGGAAACACTTTGTCGTCTAAAATTAGGACGATCCAATCTCAAACAGTTCTCCCATGTTTCAATTTTTTCCCCCTAATTGTTTCAAAGCATTTAAGATAGCGATAGATTTTCTTTGGTTCTTTCTTCGTTTTGAACAATCAGGATTGTTTTTTTTCCCCAAAACAAAACACATTGAGAGTCTTCTTACTGAAAAGAAGACTGTTTCCGAGTTTCTGTGATTGGTTGACTCAGTGTTCTCAAAACTCGTCCTCGAAATTGAAATCTAGACCTCACGTCTTTGTAAAGTTGTAAAAGTGTGTAGGGCAGGGGTCGCCAAACTTTTTTTCACAGTGGGAAGCATTTTGAAACTTCAATCAAATTTTTGCATTTGACCTCATTTTAATGAACCACCACACTTTTAATAAGGCATTAAACATTCATTGTAGGTTTACATCACAAATGTTTGTTATTTAGACTATGATAGAATAATTGATCAAATTTGACATTAAGAACTATACTTGGCCAATCTAGTAGAAGGTCTAAAGGCCAAAAAAAATGGTCCAAGACCCCTGGGTCTTTTGACATGCCTAGTGTAGGGACTGACTGGTCAGGCAATCATTCAGGTGTTTTTTTGTCCTTTTTACAATGTGGCTGCTAGGTAACAGTAGTGGATTTACCTCTACATACAGTATGTCATATTTACTGGACAAAAGACAATTACAGTATAAACCTCGTCAAAACAGCCAAATTGGGTAAAAACTATCAAAATGTTCAGTGAAATCTAAAAAATGATCATGTTCTTCACATTATACTGAAAAATGTAGTCTAACCTGCCAATCACACTTTAACATTTACAATAAAGAGGCGGGGCTTATCAGTTCTGCAGTTTTGAACAGGAAGTCAATGGACCTGATTCTGTTTCTAAGTCATTTTAAATCATTGACCAAAATATAAATTACTGATCCACGTATGTCCCAGTTTAAATACAGGATCGAAAACACAATATGACTCCATTAACTTTCCATTGAGTCGCGGTACAATGCTTTGTTTTCATTTGCTGTTTGGTTAGTGAAGAGCTTGTTGACTCAAAGCAGGTGGAGATAAAGGGCACTTTCCCTCGCCACCACAATTAATTTACGCAGCGGCAGAATGGAAAGGTAATCATCTCTGCTGTGTACATTTCCGAAGTCTGCAGCACTGATAATGTCTGAGTAACCTGCTGTGTCCCAGGTAGAGATAAGAAAAGTGTTTTGATCCTGGTATTTTATTGTTGTTTGCCTACACCTGTCGCAGAAAGAGCATAACAAAAAACTAAATGCCAAATATGAGCTAGGCTGGCGATTAATCGAATTAATTCGATTAATCGGAACTTTGAAAATCGACGATGTGAAAAATAGCCAAATCGTAAAATGAGCTCAGTCCGCTGTGATCCAGCTGCGCCCTGGACACCTTCAGCGGCTTTACAAAGCTCTCCCTCAGCTCTCTCAAGAACAGACGAACCTTGCGGCTGTTTGCGGACCTTTAATCACTTCAAAACAGCCACGAGTAACCTTCCGGAGGTGGTGTATATAGCTTATCTCTATAAGTTACAAGTTGTTATTTTCCGCGGTAGTCGGCCGCTTTCAGCACTTAGACTCGCGTAAATTCTAGAAAGTCCGCGCAATCTAGCGTCTTTTGATTTGTCTTTGCTGTTACACGAGCTGCTGGTTGTGCTTTTGTGAGGTTTTCTCTGAAAAAGTTAAAAGCAAGCGTCTCTCTCCCATGCTCTCTCCAAAGCAGCAGCCAGCAGGCTCCGCCCTTTCCCCTCGTGTGTAAGTACCATGGCGACACAGTTTGAGTGACAGAAGTGAGAGACGAACACTCGCAACTTAAAACTTTTAGATATGAAACAGCAAAATCCTAATGATGATCTTAACAGGCCTGATAGATACAAATGCTAATAACAATATGCATTAGATGCAGCAGCAAACACTTAATAGTTTTAATAAGACTTAAAACAAGTTAATCTCATTGCTCATTCTTGCTTTAAGATGCTTTAAAATATTATGAGCTCATAATAAAAAGAGCAGTCATCAATGACGTCGAATAAAATCGATTAAAATCGAAATCGTCCAAGTGGTCCAAAAAAATCGAGATTTTTTTTTTGGCCATATCGCCCAGCCCTAATATGAGCTCACCTGAATATAAGCTGCAGAGTGTTTTCTTTAATGTGCGCGGTTATAAAAGTGAAACAACAGCAACAAAGATGAAACGGCAGTGGATTAAACCAGGTTTATAAATGTCACAGGAGAGCCGAGGGTCATTAAATAAATAGTGTTGGCCATGTTCTATTGTCTAGTAAAGTTGCTTCTCACATCATTTAAGCAGCACCTGTGTTGAAGATGACATGTGTAAAGCTCTTAAAAAAGATTTTGACTACGTGCACAAAGCTTTACATTTATTTACAGATGATGAGGTAATGTCTTTTCTTTATTTTACATTTTAAGAGCCGCCGTCACAAGGCAGATGCACCAGATGCTTCTGTTGTAAAGGTCCTCGTGCAGCAGGTGAACCTCACCATGATGCTACTGACAAATAATCACAGTGACTCCACAGACATAAGGACAGAAACGACAGAAAATCTCTTACAAAAATCCTCACTCTGGCCACGCCTCCCGAATTAAATCGGCTAAAACTCCTGTAGTGAGCAGAAGGCTTAAAGTGCTTATGACACGTTTTTATATCTTTCAATTTTTTATTTTGTTTGGTAGAATAATACCTGTTTAAACTATAAATGATAGTTTAACGTTAAGTTTCCAAGAACAAGTTTGTCGAGAAAAATTTGAAAATATGTTGATTTTTCTCACCAGAAACATATTTTTATGGCCTTGTAAACCCACTGCCCAACTTTTTGGCCAAAATTAAACTTCAATAAATGCATATTTTTCTCATTTAGATGCCTTTGTTATACTAAATGATTAATAAAATCTGAATTTGTACTTTGAGTGGGCTTGCATGGCCACAGAATAGTCTAATATTTGGCCTGGAGGAGCCCGAACACCTTTCTGCAGAAAAAGCGGTTCCTTTAGCTGATTTTTTCATATTATGGCATA
Organism: Mugilogobius chulae; assembly: GCA_038363315.1. Taxonomy (NCBI): domain Eukaryota; kingdom Metazoa; phylum Chordata; class Actinopteri; order Gobiiformes; family Gobiidae; genus Mugilogobius; species Mugilogobius chulae. The sequence continues at coordinate 31,360,098 of CM076399.1, read as the reverse complement.
AAATGTATTCATCTCCATTTAGAAAATTCCCAAGTATAATTTTACTGAATTGTGTAGATAACTTTTCACCTCCAGAAAGTTACACAGTGCACCTTTAACAAAAAAGTGAGTTCTAGTGTATTTTTATTTTTATCAAGTAAAAAAAACATTTGAAAAGTTTTGACCCAATTTATTAAATGGTTACCAGGCAACTACCTAGCGTTATGTCATCATTAATGAACACGAAGTACATTTTTAATGCCAAAAAAAACCTTAAATATAATGATTTTAACCACGTCTTTGTGAAATGAGTAGTCTGTCACGGGCGCTTTAATCCGGAGGTAGGAACTTTGTCATTTTCCTGGCCTGCATGTCAGACTGAAAAGATATTTCTACTGTTTTAGCTATTTATGCAAGTTATTATAATAATATACACCTCAAAATGTTACCACAGGCAGCTGAAACCCTTGGATCTAGTAAATAAAAGACTAATCATCACACTTTGACACAACATAAATCTTATAGACGTTTGCAGCAATCATGGACTTATTACTCTTATTGGTTTTCTACAGTAACTCATATAATCCAGGTGTTTTCTGCTCATTAACAGTAACGTCCCGCTCTCTGTCGCTGTGGACAGATAAATCAATACTCCTTTAAACGACCCGTGTCCCATGATCCTTTGTTCTCCTGGAAACAAAGCTAATGATCGTCCACGTAAGCCTTGGCAGCCGGGCTGTAATTCTAGAACCTGCGTCTCCCTGGCGACGCTCCCGATTCCGTGTCTCCGCGAATAATACAAGATGGACATTTGTGGAAATTCCTTTTGTTGAATTAAAATTTTTAATCACATTTTATCTTATTTATCTATCCAATCCGGTTCACTTTATTTATAAAGCACATTTAACAAACAAAAAAACAAAATGCTGCACGAAACAAGTAAAATATACAGAAACAAACAACAACTACAACATCAACGGTAATAAAAAATATTAATAATAAAAAATTAAAAAAATAACATTTACTTTATTGTGTATTGTTATATTTAATTTTATATATTTTTAAATGTATTTTATATAACTTTATTTTTTATTATTTGATTTATTTTTTATTTTATTTTTATATATATTTATTTTATTTATTTGTCATTATTTATTTTATTTATTTAGGTAGTTGATTTTTCTAATTTTTTATTTATTTTTATTTCATTATTTATTTTTGTTGTTGTTGTTTTGTTGTTTATTTGTAGTGATATTTATAATAGATTAACTAACTTTTTTGGCTCAATTTTTGTCATTTGCGACATTGCTACTTAAAATAAAATATGAAATATGAAAATATGAAAATAATGCAAGAGTCCCTGAATAATAAATTTGGTAATTTAGTTTGACTAAGAATGAGAAAAGCAAAGAATATAATGTATTTAAATTAAGCAGAGTCATTTTTGTCTGTAATTGTGTCTATTTTAAAATGTATTTATTTATTTTTGGATTAAGTATGTTTTTTTTTATCCTTTTGTTTTTTCTTTTGATAATGTACTTCTAACTTAAAAATAATTATGCAAAAAACACACTTAAATTCATTTACTCAAGCACTTGCATTCATTTTGATTTTATCTGGATCGCCGCATTAGATTTTCCAGAACATGCGTTTCCCCGGCGACCTTTCGTTCCGCGTCATCGTGGAGATAAGGAGGTGGAATTCCGGTTATCGCCAGGCAACATGCTAAAGCTAATGGTGTTTCTGTGCCTCCGCTGCCGCTGCTGCTGCTACCGAGAGGAGATGACTCACCCGCAGCTGCCAATCACAGATAATCGACTTTACCTGATACGAGAGACACGAGGGGGGAAGGAGGACACGAGGGGGAGGAAGGAGGACACGAGGGGGGAAGGAGGACGAGGGGGGAGGAGGAGGGACACGAAGAGGGAGGGAAAAGGGACACGGGGAGGAAGGAGGAGGAACACGAAGGGAAAGGGAGGAGGGACACAAGGGGGAAGGAGGAAGGACACGGTAGGGATACGAGGGGGGAAGGAGGAAGAACATGAGGGGGGAGGAGGAGGGACACGAGGAAGAGGAGAGATACGAGGGGGAGGAGAGGAGGACACGAGGAAGAGGAGAGAGGAGGGACACGAGGGGGAAGGAGAAAGGACATGAGAGGGGAAGGAGTAGAGGGACACGAGGGGGAAGGAGAAGGGACACGAGGGGGAAGGAGAAGAGACATGAGAGGGGAAGGAGTAGAGGGACACGAGGGGAGAAAGGAGGAGGGACATGAGGCGGGAGAAGAAGGGACACGAGGGGAGAAAGGAGGAGGGATACGAGCGGGGAAAGGAGGAGGAGGGACACGAGGAAGAGGAGAGAGAGGAGGGACATAAAGGGGAAGGAGGAGGGACACGAGGGGGGAAGGAGGAGGTACATGAGGTGGAAGGAGGAGGAACAAGAGGGGAAAGGGAGGAAGGACACAAGGGGAAAGAGGAAGGACATGAGGGGGAGGAGAGAGAAGGAACATGAAGAGGGGAAAGAGGATGGACATGAGAGGGGAGGGACAGAGGCGGAGGACAGTGCGGTTTAATGAGACGCTATGAAGCAACAGGTGGGAAGGTTAGGTAATGAGCAGCAGGAGAAAGTGGGAAATTGTAGGTTTTAGAGCAAAGGTCTGAGACAATTACAGGGCTGGAGCTGATGTTGTTGTTGTGAGGTGAAAAAAGCTGATTGAAACAAGAAAATATACCAGAGTAGGGATGTTGCCATATCAAATTTTAGTATTGCGATTATTGTGATGCAAATATCACGATTTAGCGATTATTCACGATTCACTAGCAAGGACCACACCACATCAGAGAATGCAATTAATATATTTATTGATGATTGTTGATTGATCGATGGCTGGATCGGGGAGACTGTGGGTGGGGGCTCTGTCTCAGCGATCCGTTCAGCCGATTCAGGACCCCCCACCTGTAGATGGAGATGTCTTCAGCAGGAGGACAGATGAGATGTGGGGTGGGAGGGTGGGGTCTAGAGATCTGAGACAAGACGTGTTGTTAGGAAAGGGCGGTTTAAGTAGAGGCTTCTGGGTGATTGGAGGTGTGTCCGAGAAGACGAGCGAGGCGTGGTTTCCTGGTGCGAAAGGGCTGTGGTCCTGCTCCTGAAACTTTGTTAATTTCATTAACATCCATTCACTAGCAAGGACCACACCACATCAGAGAATGCAATTAATATATTTATTGATGATTGTTGATTGATCGATGGCTGGATCGGGGAGACTGTGGGTGGGGGCTCTGTCTCAGCGATCCGTTCAGCCGATTCAGGACCCCCAAAAAGAAGATGAAGATGAAAGTGACAGTGACACGAGCACGATCCCAATGAGCTTGACAACATGTGTGAGTAGAGACGAGGTTAGAGAAGTTGTATGAGAGTATGAGAACCTGAAGGGAAGCCTGGCAGTAAGGCAGAACACATTAGCCCGACTGGAGAAGCACGGCTAACGGTAGACTTCCTGAAGAGACACGAAGGAGATGCGCGATTAGGCAATCCAGGCCTGGTACCCGAAGATACTGGAGAATTTGGGCAGAAGCTTTGGAAGATGTCCAGGTGGGCTAAGGCAGGTGAAGAAGTTAATGAGTAAATACTGGAACGGCAGAATAACCTTGAGACAAATATCTGTAGAACAAAAGGTTAATGCACTGAAAGGAAAGAACCTCTGATGTCAAGAAATCTGAGAGCGCAAAGATCCATGCAGCTGTTGACGTGAACCATCAGCAGGAACAGTGCAGGAGACGGCTTGTTCTGCGGACTCTTATTACATGACCTGGGTCTGGCCCAGAGGTGGAAAATGGGCAGTAATGGATTCTGCTCTTCTGGCTATGGAGAGAATGCAGAGCATAGAGAATGCAGAACTGGGGCAGAGACAAGATGTGATGAAACTGAAGCGTAGGACAGGATGGCATCTTAACTTCAGGGTGATACCTTGGAGGCAGGGAGTTCCTTCTCTTAGTGTAGGAAGGTGAAACAATGTGAAATGAATACATAGAGCTAAGTACATGAGTCGTAAATGGAGCAGAGCGGGATTGTAGGTGAAGCCTGAAAGACTGGAGAGCGAGCTGGACTGGTTGAAGGTGGAGGCTGAAATGAAGCAGAATGTATGATCATAAGGTTTAGGCGGGAACCATCGGATTCCTGGAATGGAAGCAGTTGCAAGAGGCAGTTATGAATTATAGAGGCCTATGGAATGAGTAGCTTTTACGAAGAAGTATTGTTGTGACAGATTTGGAAAGAGAGACATTTGAGTCGTGTCAGACTCAGCGCTGAGCAACTCGAGCCCCCAAAGAATGGCTGTAATGACAGTGAGATTAGAATAGACTCGAACCCTGATCAATTCGAGAGCGGGGAGAATGATTTGTTCAGTTGTTGAAGCACTCTTACATATGAAGGCGTAGAAAAGATTGAGTGCTGCGAATGCAGTGGAATGAACTGAAGAGAGAATGAGATGGAGACTCGAGCTCTGTGACTTGAGATTGTTCTGACAAGAAACAGAAGAGTGGCTGCTGAGAGACTGAGGTCGTGGATAGTGGAGGTTCGTTTTGAGAGGGACGCCTATGAGATGCAGACTGAGAGGTAGGTCCTCAATGAGGGAGAGTATGACATGAGTAATGACTGAGAAAAGATGATTGAGGGAAGGGTTGGATGGGGTGAGGGATGAGAGGGGGAGGGTTGAGAGTGGGTACCCATCCTGGAGCTGCTTGAAGACTCCGCGAGGGGCATCCTTGTGCCTGCCGAGACTCCAAAGGGGCATCTTGTTGCCTGTCGAACGACTCAGTGAGGAGTCCTGGTGCCCGCTGAACGACTCTAGGACGGGTCTCTGATGTTTCGAGACGAATCTGGATGACTGGCAGTAGCTCAGAGAATTTCTGCGTGAGCTGGAACGGTTGGCGTGAGCTGGAGAAGCGTTAAGCGGGCTGAGCTGGAATTGCGTTGAGGCTGGAACGACTGGCGTGAGTTGGAGAAGCGTTAGGGAGGCTGAGGTTGTTAACCGATGAGGCCGTGGCCTGCGGTGGGGCCGATGAGGCGTGGCCTGCGGTGGGGCCGATGAGGGTGGGGGGCCGATGAGGCGTGGCCTGCGGTGGGGCCGATGAGGCGTGGCCTGCGGTGGGGCCGATGAGGCGTGGCCTGCGGTGGGGCCGATGAGGCGTGGCCTGCGGTGGGGCCGAGAGGCGTGGCTTGCGTGGGGGCCGAGGAGGCAGAGGCATAATGGACTAGCATGGTTGTCAGTACAACAGGCTAGCATGATTAGAAAGATGTGAGTGAACGAGATAGAAAAGTGTTAATAAGCATCACTATGTGTGACCTACTTGCAAGATCTACGATCGAATGAGGCGCGGGTCATGTGAGGCGCTGGTCACATGAGGCGCGGGTTACATGAGCGCAGTGTGCCGTGTAAGAAACGAGGCAATTGCATGATCTACGATGATGAAGCTGTGAGGCCTTAATGGCCGAAAGAGGCGCGGGTCACGTGAGGCGCAGGTCACGTGAGGCACAGGTCATGTGAGGCACAGGTCATGTGAGGCGCAGTGTGCCGTGTAAGAAACGAGGCAATTGCATGATCTACGATAATGAGGCCGTGAGGCCTTAATGGCCGAAAGAGGCGCGTCACATGAGGCGCGGGTCACATGGGGCGCAGGTCACATGGGGCGCAGTGTGACGTGTAAGAAACGAGGCAACTGAAATGTTGAGACACACCGTCAATAAGCGTATGTGATATAATAGCATCACTAGTACTACTATACTTGCATGATCTACAATGAGGCTGTGAGGCCTATATGGCTCGAGCTATCAGAGATAGCTAGCTCTGGGTAAGAAACTTGACATGTGTAAGCTAGACTGTTGGAACAGATAGCTTGAACACAAGAAAACTAAGCACAGGTGAAGACCAATGGGATGTGAAGTGCATACCTAATGCGATCAATCGAGGCAGAAATGCCAAAAGACTATCTTAGAGAACGAATAACTTAGTTACCTAATGTAACTATAGTTCTATGAGTATGTGCGTAGCCCTCTACGGGCTTCTCTATTAGCCCTCTTAGCAACATGGATAACTATGGGACTGTGGTGGCATCGAGAGGTAGCTAGGATGCTAGCTAGAGTGAACAGCAGATTAGCGTTTTTTTTTTTTTTTTTTTTTTTTTGTTGAATGAGCTTAGAATGACGGCTGCCAGACGAAGAATGAATAACGAGCTAGCACGAGCTAGAATGACAATGGAATAGCAAAAGCAAGACTGAAGCTCTGTGCGCGGCGTGACTGATTGAAAGTGACCACGGGAGCTGGTGTGACGCAATCACTGTTGAAGGTCCTATGAACGTGAGAGGGTAGTTGATGAAATTACCAGACAGCACGTGAAAGCGTTAGCTAGATTGGAGGAGCATGTGAAAATAAGAAAGCTTAAATAGTATAGAGAATATAATAGCTTCAGAGTAGGCTAAATAGTCAACTAGCTTGAACTAGAAAAGCATAGCGGACGTAGCAAAGCCTAAAGTGGAATCATGAAGCTGAAAGGAGCTGGCTGGAACAAAAGAGACAACAAGATACACATTGGGTGTTGGGGAAGGGGCGGGGATAAGGGAGGGGATGGAGGGATGAAGGGATGTATGTGCATGGGGTTTGAGTGCAGCCTGAGCAGGCAGAAAACAGACATAAAAGAAATGATACATTTGGTGTTGGGGAAGGGGCGGGGTTCAGGGAGGGGATTAGGGTGGGTGAAAGTGATAGAGCAGAAGAGAGGAATGGATGAGAAGGCTCTTTGACCTGCTGTAACTGCAGCCTGTTGCAGTACTCATAGAACCAGGTTACGTAGCATAACTAATATGCTGGCAGGAGGGCAGAGCACAAGAAGCCATCAGTCAGATATGGCGGAATAAAGAGAAAAAGGTGGGATGAAGGGATGAAGGGATGATATGTGCATGGGGATTGAGTGTGGCCTGAGTAGGCTGAAGAAATACGGAAATAAATGAATTGATTGATATCATACTGAGCGGGACAATGCTTGAGGAGAGGTACTACCTGGCTCCTGCCACCAGAGGGAGCTGAAGCGCTGAGATGAGTCTGAAGCGCCGAGAGCGCGATGACGTCATTGGCTGCGCGCCGGGTCGGGAACCAGGAAGTGCTGAGCTAGTGCTGGCAAAGGAAGCGGCAAAAGAGGATTCCTATTTTCTTCTGCTCGCGTTGCGGGCCGGTCGCCGAGACTTGATGGTTCATCTGCTGGGAGAAGAGAAGCCGCAAGCTCGGGGGAGAGCGCCAGCTGCGCGGGCGCTTTGGCGGGAGCGAAGACGTACGGCTGGTGAGCGGGCGCTGGGCCGCTGAAGCTTCCGGACGGATGAAAGAGCGATCCGAGCCGGAGAGGAATATAATACGTGGCACCGATGACTTCGGAGCTGACGATGGATAATAGCTGGTCTGAAGCCTGTGAAGGAGGCGCAGCTTGATGCTGGTTTGGCGGGTACTGGGAGAACCATCGTCCTGAGAAGAAATGAGGACTGGAGACGACGAACAGGTCAGTGTTCAAGCATGGTGGATGCGTTAAAGATGCCTGCTAGCGGCGTGAGTGTGTGCCTCTCTGTCTAGAGATCTGAGACAAGACGTGTTGTTAGGAAAGGGCGGTTTAAGTAGAGGCTTCTGGGTGATTGGAGGTGTGTCCGAGAAGACGAGCGAGGCGTGGTTTCCTGGTGCGAAAGGGCTGTGGTCCTGCTCCTGAAACTTTGTTAATTTCATTAACATCCATTAATATCGCCACGACCAAACAACATCATTCTAATTGTGTAACATGCTACTTTTTATGAAATTAAACTTCCTGAATGAAGCAATCCTAATGTGACAAAACATTCTGCAGCATTTGTTTTAAAAAGTTTGTATTTGAAAAAATAATGTCAATTTGCTTATAAAATTGTGTTTTTTTATATATTTTGAAAGTCAGACTTTTGCTTCCAAGATGGCCACATGTAGAAATAGGTTGATATGTATTTAATTTTGTGTATTTTTTCTACATCGCCTATTCCTAAATGTCATATCAACAATTAGTGAAACCTCAAGAAAAGTTACCAAGTGCACCTTTAAACCTCCTCTAATACATTTAAAGTTCACCCGAATGTTCTTTGATTCTTTTCTGCCAGTAGTCCACCAGTGCATGTGGTCATTGAACTAAACATAAATTTTAAGTCATTGTGTTTGAAAATGGAAGACGGTCAAGCTTTTTAATTGGTCAATACAGTGGTCCCTCGTTTATCGCGAGGGTTACGTAGGTTCCAAAAATAACCCGTGAAAGGCGAAACCCGCAAAGTAGTGATCTTCATGTTGAAATGTTAAGTGGTCAGGGGTTGTGAGCATGCTCAGTTGCATTTGTCCAGCTGCAGACCGATTGTCTGTTAACACGACGTCTGAAATCAAAACGGTCGGAACCACGTGCACCAATTGGTTTTCCGAAAACCGGCTTACAGCTCCTCAACAGGTCTGCCCGGGTTTACATGCACTGTGGAACACTGGTTTAAATCGGACTAGGCTAGTTCTCTGGTTTCCTGGCCTCCATGTAAACTCCCTGAGCATTGAACATTAATTTTAGTTACTTTCTACCTGATTTAAATACTACTACAGTAATACCATGCGAACAGAACCCACTGATGAATAAAATCTAACTCATGAAACCCTTTGATCCTGGTCATACAGTATGTTCTCTCTGTACAGTGAGGTTCAGGGACTCACATGTGCTGCTGTTTTCGCGATGCTGCTGCTGCGTAATCTTTGAGTCAGTGTTTGGTGTCAGAGCCGTATGTGAACCAGCAGCAGCAGTTGGTCTGATTCGGGACACGACATGGATCTGTCTGACTCATGTGAAGCTAATGGGGTTTCATAGCCACACTTCCTGTTGTTTCTGATGACGCTTGTTCGATGAAGCAGAGATTTAAAAGCCCATTGCCCCAAACGTGATGCAAATGGAGGTTTCTGTTTTGATTTGTTGCCAGTCACAATGTTCTGCTTCAGGCCTATTCAACTTAAGGCCCAAGTGCAAATCGGCCCTGCAAAAATCTGATCTGGCCCTCATTCACTTTCTAAATATTGCAAATATATATATTAAATTTTGGCTTATTTTTAAAATGTATTAATGTGACAATGTAAAGTGTTTAAACTAGACAATAGTTATCATGAATTTATTATATTTTTACTTGCTCTGGGACTCCCTTGAAAAAGAGATCTTTGAATCTCAATGGGACTTTCCTGGTTAAATAAATCTTGGATTTATACAAATGTGGACTGTTTGTTCATTTTCTTTGGCTTGTATATGGCACAAAGTTGTATCAGTTGATTAAAAAAAATACTTACTACATCTGTTAGCAGTTTCCAATATACAGTACAGAGGTTACAAGAGAGATTTAGATACAGAGATGAGAGAGATTGCCTCGCCATGCTTCCTGGTGACTCATTGATTTAAACCTTGTCCACAGAAATATTATAAAACCTTCTCTGTTCAGTCGTTCGTAAATCCTCTCTGCTCAGGTCTGAAGGACATCAAACTGTTTTCAATATACAGCTTGCGTTTCATGAATAAGACATGAACATCTTTTCACAAACTCGCTTTCATGAATTCACCGAATCCTTTTTGTGATGGTAATAAACCGGTGAGGCGCACAAGGCTTTTTACATGCATTAAAACACTATGATTCATCCTGTGCGCGGTGCAGATTGTAATGTAAAATGTGTGCGTCTTTTTGTGCTTTGTGTGCAGAAAACCTGGACGCTATGATCGCGCTGCAGACCAAGAACAAGCTGGGGAAATCTCTGGGACCGGCAGACTTCATGGGTAAGCAGCACGTCCCGGCCAACTGTCAGAAACACAGAAGGACTGTATTGTTTATTCAATGTCTGCCAGTAATTCAGGGTATAATTTGTCTTTGTGCGCCATCAAATTATTCCTATGAGCATTTAGGCCTTGTCCACAATTTTAAAAACGAATTGCATAAACATTGAGCTGTCATAGGATTTGTGAGCGTCCACACGGATCAGTAAACCAGCCTGAAGCCGGTGTAATGCCTGTAACTGACCAGAGTGAGGCGCTGTGACACTGACACAGAAAGTCACAAAACTAGAGCAAGACTTGACACTGAGCATTCGCAGAAAGTTTTTTAATGTAAACAGCGGAGAATTCTTTTAAACTTAATAAACATTCTGAATGAATAACATGGATCTAAAACCTGCAGAGGAGACACAGAAAGTGGATTTATGCTTCAGACAAAGCTTCAAAACGGATTAATGGTGATTGAGGTGGATTTATTTTGTTTTTCTTTATGTCTTCTGTGGTTTATGGCGCAATGAGACGGCAGATATTGACAGTGAACATCATATGAAGGTACACTCTGCAGATGAGACGTGACACTATGGAAGTGACGTCATCATGGAAATAAAGTTGTGGATACAGCAGAACTGCAGAGATGCTAAACCGGAGTTTTGAAATCTTTTCACTCTGGGACCTGGTTTCAGAAATATGTGTTTTCAGTGTTCTGAGAAATCCTGCTTTGTGTGGACGATGTGTGATTTAGGACAAATGTTTGAGCTGAAACACCTGAGCTTGGACAAGTGTGGACAAGGTCTTAGAATATTTCAAATTGGTATTAGCAAATAAAAAACAGACAGATATCAAAGCAACATAGGCCTGACACAACAAACATTTTGTTGTATGACTTACGTAATACAATTAAGTGCGACTTAAGTTGTTGTATTGGAGAAAACTTCGACATGACACCAAACCCTTAAAAAATGAAAGAAGCATGAACAATTTTACCTTTGCTCGGGAATTTATTATATTTTTTTTTTTTGACTAATCCATTAATCATGATGAATTAGGCCTTAATTCATGCTAGTTATTCACTGATCTGATACCAAGATCAAATATCAGTCCCGATACATAAAATTTGCTGTATCGAGTGTCGGTTCATTTAAATCAGTTTAACGACATCCTGGTTGTGCCTTAAGTAGATGTAACAAAACTATTTACTGTTGATGCTGATCCCGCTTCTCATAATGTTTGAAATTTTACTCACATAGAGTTGTTAAGTTGTTATTTGCACATTTAATTATAGTTACATAACAAGACAATTTTGTTATTCCTTTTAAATACCAGGTCGAACCTGCTGCGCTGAGGTGTATCAGTGCTTTGTGAACAATTAGCAGTTAAAACTTTATAATTCCTAACAAAATTACATGATAGAAGTCAGATGAATTATAATGAATTTACTGTAAAGCCCATCTCATACACCACAACATTACAAATTAGATTTAATGTCTTAAAATATGGATTTGTCAAAAAAAAAAAAAGAGATCTCGATCTCAATGGGTGCCTCCTGGTTAAATAAAAAAGTTTAAATTTTAACACTTGTTTCAATATGTTTCTTCTTATTTCAAGCCAAATATTGGCTAATGAAGTCAAACATTTCACTCCTCCAGGGGCAAATTTGATTCAAGCTCAAATATCTTAAAACAAGTTAAATAAGATGACACATTTTTAGTAGTTTTAACCGAGACTAGATATAACTTTGGCAGTATGATTGTACTTTTTCCTTTTTTTACTTAAGTCAAATTCAGTAAAAAAGTAATTTGCTCACTTTAGAAATCAAACCATCAACAGGACGCTGCTTGAACAAATCGGTTCAGTCAGATTATTCATATTTTTGCAGGAAAGGCTTTTGACGAAGACGACAACACGAAGGCAGAGGCGGCGAAGATGCAGAAGGAGTATGAGAACCTGAAAGACTCAACCAAAGAGGAGCAGCCTTCACCCGACACCAGTCAGTCCACAGCAAACCCCTGACGACCTCATATTGACCCGTAACGATTTTAGTGACGAGTGGAGCTAAAACGACACAGCGCTGACTTATGAGTCCAGAGCTTTTTCATTACCGTGTGGAATCTCAGGGGACGTTTATGTTGAGCTTAAATTTGGCTGTAATTAAATTTACGACAAGGAATTATTGAAACCTACAACTGCAACACTTAGTAGTCATTTCTACCAAGGCTAATACTAGCTAATGCTAGGCTAATGTAGGCTAAAGCTTGTTTTGTAGTTTAAATTTAGTTTCCATAGAAATACTTTGTCCCTTTTGTTTTGGTTTTGTTGGTCTTTTTGCGTTTTATTTGTTTAGTTTTTTTTAATCATCTTTTTAATTCATTTTGTACATGATTTTTTATTTTTGTTTTGTATTATGCTTTTTTTTTGTCATTTTTGCCAATCTATTGAATAAATATAGATTTCAATCCGGCACGTTCCTTCACATTTACAACATAACTTGTTTCCATTTCCATTTAATTGACTCTTTTTGCACAATTTTTGTTGATACTGTATATACCTGGGGTGGCGACCCCAGGCTTGGCCAATCAGAGTGCAGCTCTTTGGCTCATTTAGAAACATTTGCTCCTCCACACGCTCTCTCTCTGTCTCTCTCCTTCGGAAGTACGCAACTGTCAGGGCAGTGTCACAGCAGAGCTAGAGATTGTTTCTCAGTGATTTCTGTGAATTTGGAGCTTCATTTTGATCCTTATTTTGTGCAAATCGCCTTATATCCATGGAGAAAAGGTCCAAAATGTACAATGAAATGAAACATGCGAAAAAAACAGCGACGCAAATCACGGAAATGGTGCAGTGCGGAATCTTCAAAGTGATGTTTATAGCTGCAGTTTTTGTATGAATGTGACATAAAACAGAAGTTTACACACTGCCTGACTAAAGTGTGTGCAGCAGTGTTTTCTCTGCTCTGATCACACAGGACAGTCCTGAGTCTGACTGACGCTTCTAATCCGTTTTACAGGGGCGGAGCTGAGGACATCTGGGGCTGGGGCCTCTAAATCTAGCCTCTATGGAGGGTAGGCTTTTGATTTGATTTACTGTCTATTAATTATAGCAAAATTACATTACATAGTAAAAATATAAATTTAAAACTCCACCAAAATGCAGGAGGTACACTCATGATGTGGCTCTTCAGGGATGACAGCTGAAAAATTCGACCTCTGACCAGTCCGCCACCCTTGGTATATGCTATATATGAAATTCTTCTTCAAAACAATCACAATTATTTCAAAATTCTTCAATCTGCCCAAATCCAGTTACATTTTAGGGACTTTTTATCTAAATACTACATTTGAACAAACGCATAATTTAGTAAATTCTGGATTGCTTTATCACACTAAAACATGAGAATTGTTTCTTTTAGCTGTAATATTCCACAACATGATATAAAATAATCAATCTCTACTGAGAATAGCTACATAGTGTGATTGACTTAAAATTTTGGAAGCCGTCTTTTCTTTATTTTGTCCGCACTGCAAAACTGTACATCAAGACTTGTTTAAAATGACTTGAATTCAGTTTTAACTGGATACAATTTATCTTCTTGTGTAGTGTAGAATATTTCACTGGTTTCAAGGCGTTTCTTACATATTATACAGGAATTGGCTTAAAATAAGAAAATAAATTTGCTATAAGTAAAATTTCTTAAATAAGGAGCAAATAATTAGGCTCTAAGTAGAAGTAATGTTGCGAAATCAGTTTGAAACAATAAATATATTTGTTAAATGGATCTTTAATTTGTCAGACTCAAGCCATCTTAGATTGTTTGCAGTGTGATTACTTTATTTTTGCAGTCGTCTCTTTGGTGCTGTAACCCTGTATTTCCAGTGGCCGCTTCTCAAATCCTCCAGCAGGAAATGACCTTGTCCCTGTGGCTTTGGGTCCAGATCTAGGCCAGTCCAATTGTCTCACAGCGGGACGCACTGTGCACTGTCCAGCTCCGGCTCCGCTAATCCAGACTTAGGCACAAACAAACAGTGGGATTAACAGCAGCCCTTTTATTCAAGAGGGAAACACGACACAAAAGTACTTATAATACCAGCCAGACAGGCCCAGTGGTGTTACAGTTACAGCCTCAATCAACAAGCTCTCACATTAGGACTTTATATTGTTAAATCTGGTTGTGAACTCTAGGTTTTGTTGTCTTTGGGCAGCGGAGCCTGGCACCGTCTGGCTGCTCTGATTCGTTGTGTTGTAGCAAGTTGGAATCTAACAATCTGACAAAAAGTGGCAACTAGAGCTGGCGTCTGGGAAAAATATAATCCAATTTTGTTTTTTCTCATATTGATCGATCTTGATTTTCAATTTGATTTCGTTTAACCTTTTCTGTACATAATCAAAATAAAAAACTTGTTATATGTCCCATTTATTAGATTGTTTTGAAACTATATATTTCAGCCACAAAATTTGTCTTTTGCTCTCTCAAAGGATTGGTTTTCAATCTTTCAATTCAAAACTCACCACCAAATAATTGACGATTTGATTCGATCTGTTGAATTTTTGATTAATGGCCCAGCCCTAGTTGTAACAGAGTCTCACTTACTACATGTCATGGTCCATGTCTTATTGTCAAGATGCAAATCGGAGGGGGGGGGGGGGGGGGGTTAAAAGGTCAAAAGGTCCAATTAAAGTAGTGGTAGTTGTTGTAAGTCCAATTTTATTCATAAAAATCCCAAATGTATGTTTGGAAAATAGCTATTTGTTTTCCTGAAATAAATGCTTGTTAGTTATACTTTGAATCATTTAATGCATTTTTAGGGACAGCTGTTTTAAACTCCGTGGGGGGCTTTTTAGGGATGTTGCTTCTGAAAAAAATTGGCCACGAGTTGACTTGAGCAATTTTATTGAGAAATCTAATAGAAGTCCAACTTTTTCACGGTAATAGTTTAAATCCAAGGTCATAAGCACTCCACAAAGCTTCTGTTTGATAGCAGCCTTACTTATCAATGAGCAGGTTTACAGAACTGCAGATGGTTCTTGAAAATGAATTGCTCTACCTGAAATTCTACAGTTTTATGTCAGTGTGAGACACAGCTTTCAGTCCATTTTTCCAGGCTCTTGCAAGGTTTGGTTTCTGATTTAATCCATTCTTCAGTGCTGCTGGGCACCTGTCCAGAACAGTGAACTGAAATAATTATAACTGAAGGCTAGTAGAAAAACATACAGAACAATACGTTTAATTTTCAGAAATAAAGCCACATCAATGACTCCATGAAGACTCAACTGTGACTTGACTTGGTTGCATTTAAAATTCACAACAAAGTTAACGATAGAAAGATAGTTGCTTAAGTTATATACTGTTGGCTAATAATTGGATAATTCAGTACAAAGAGCAGGTAGCAAGTTTATGATTTCTCAAAGTCTGAATATGTCTTCTCGTGTCATTTCCAGGTCGACCGGGAAATCTGAAACTTACTTGGAGGCCATCAGAAAGAACATCGAGTGGCTGAAGAAACATAGCAAAGAAGAGGGCAAAGACGGTGAGTGCATAAGCTATAATAGACTCCTAAACTAACTACTTCACTGTTTAGGAGACACTTGAGAAAGCCTCTAATTGGTCACAAGCTCTAGAGCATGAAATAAAACGTTACAGCGCCTTTATTAAACCCCATTCGCAATTTAAATGAGGAAAGTCCGAGACCAGACGAGGATCTTGTAGCCAAAACCTCATGAATATTTATAGCTCCTCTTGATGGGCTTGTCCTAATTACTGCGCTGCGAGTTGGACACAAAAGTTCAAGCGTGTTTCTTCCCTCCCTTTGCTTTTCAGCGGAGTGAGTGTTAAGGCTGGAAATGAGGCCTGTTTTGTGGAGCTTAGCAACTCTGTCAAGTGCATCACGGACAAGGAAACGCTGCTCTGGAAAATGATTTGACACTTAAGTATTTCGCTCTGCAGTTCGCTTTCTCTTAAACCTTTTGTTTGATTATAATTCTCAGATGACTCTATTGTTGGGTAGTTCTTGTGATAATTTTGTCTCTCACACTCATTAAAGGAGCTTCTAGATTTTTACTGACTAAACAAACAACTAAACAATATCCTTCATAATAATCACGTTTATGTTTATGTCCAGGTCAGATTCCACTGTAGAATGGAGTTCTCACTTCACTCCTGTACTTTTCAATGCTGCATTGGTCCTGTCTTGGAAGTTGATATTCAGGACTCCCCACAGCATCACTGTTGTCTGATAAATGTTTCACCTCAGAATTGTTTCCATCAGAGGACCAACTCTATTGCTTGTGACAAGGATAGGCTCTCTGGATTAAAAAAAAAAAAAAAAAAACTATATGAGGAAAAAAAACACCTAAAATCTATCCATATTTGTTTAGAACACATCCTTTATTGGTTCGTATTGCAATAAGTATTGTTTTCTACCATAACCATGCCAAAATACAATTTAATTTCTACATATTTGTGTTAGCTTTTTTCCTTTTCACCAAATCTAACTCCCACTGTCCACATTTGTGGACTGCATGTTTAAGAGCATGCTAGATTGTTGGTATTGCTAAGTTTTCTAAAATTCAACTTCCATAGTAGACACTGAACACTTATATACACATCTGGACAAGATTAGCCATAAAAGTTAATTAATTTTTTTACCTTGGCAAGATTTGAACCTAGAGTTCACAACTAAACATTCAGGTGTGTTGGCAGCCATCTTGAATCAAATTATAATGTGTTATGCACTCCTGTCACCACTAAGTGGCAGTATAATGACCTCTTATGTGGACACCAGGACCTTATAGAGAAAAATTGTGTCTTGTGGTATAGACACCCCAAAATGTGTTTGTCAGGTCTCAGGAGGTTAAAGGTGATCTATTATGTTAATTCTCTTTTCTAAGTTTTCAACCTTGTTATTGGCCTTCCTTCAT
Organism: Mugilogobius chulae; assembly: GCA_038363315.1. Taxonomy (NCBI): domain Eukaryota; kingdom Metazoa; phylum Chordata; class Actinopteri; order Gobiiformes; family Gobiidae; genus Mugilogobius; species Mugilogobius chulae. Next base: position 31,343,374 of record CM076399.1, on the reverse strand, counting down.
TATTAGTTTACTCAAAGTTATATTTGAATTCATTCATGCATGTTGGAGTAATCTTGTTTTTTCTTCAGCTGCAGCTCAAGTGCTCAGAAATCCCCGTTCTCACCTACCACCTATCCCCTCCCACTTGTCTGTATTTCTTGTTATAAATCTAAAGATTAATGCTCAAAGTGAAGCTTCTATGGTTCAATATTGTCCTATATCTACTTTCCAACAACAACAAAAAAGTTTTTTAAAAAATCTGTTGCTTTTTACAGTTAAATTTTAAAATGAAGAGGCGGGGCTTATCAGTTCTGGAGTTTTGAACAGGAAGTCAATAGAGCTGTTTTTATTTTTAAGTTGTTTTAGATCAACTTTGTGTTTTACAATGAGCCAAAGGTACACTACTGCATATGTTCTAGTTTCTTACTAAATATAAAAAAAAACCACAATAGGTCTCCTTTGAGGAACAAAAATCGAATATAGCACCTTTAATCAATTCCAAATGACAATGTATTTTTTATTTTTCAAATTAAATTGTCTGTTACATTAGAAGGTCAAATTTACTACATGGTCGTTAGGCAACGTCTTAGTGTGATATTAAAATTTATGCATAGAAACCATTTATTTTAACCTAAAGAAAGGAAAGGGTCAAACTGGGATGAATTTTGCAAAACAATTAGTAAAATTTCAATTATAATGATCTTAACTTTAACCTGTCATAGACACATAAAGATTTATCTTAACTTTAGCATAAGTGAAGTTTCTAGATATTTTCTTGTTTATCGAGCCCAGACTTGTGACAGAAGAAGTAACAGACAAAGCACAATCATCAGCAGCAGAACCTAAAATCTAACAGAGCAGCGGCAGTGACCCAGAAAGTGAGCTGGTGTGAAAAACATGCTCCAAAAGCCCTGGTCCAGAGGAGACGAGCTAGCGCAGTGACAAATCAATGCTTTGTTAACGCAGCAGTTTCAAATGTTAATGACTTCACAGCGCCGCGTGATCCATCTGGGCCACCGCGGACAGAAAACATGTTTGTGAGCTGCTTTTACAAGATGGAGCAGAGGCTGGTGTTAAACAGAGGTGAAAGCAGGATCAACATAAGAGCTGAATATTTGTACAGAAAAACGTACTTTCATTTTATAATAGTAATCAAAGAAGATAAAAAAAGAATATATTTTGATAGCAAGTTTTCTTCAAGTTTAAAAAAAAAACAGTTTACTTTTGCCATGACTTGATAAAGATGTATTTGAATTAGATGAGTTTTTTGGTAATAATATAACGTAGTTCTTGATGGTTGCAGCCACATGACAGTTATTTGCCTGGAAAGGTCTCTTGTTTTTTTGATAGAAAAATTTCTTTGTATAAGGGATTTTTTGTTTATCAACACGGGCGATGTGTCCGCACCTGACTGCAGATAGAGGCTCCGCTCATAGACACAAACAGTGGAACAAGTCGAAAAAGCTCGTTGTCAGCTAACTACAAGTTTATTACTGTACGGAACAAAGTTATGCTGCTAAATCAACACTCATGAATGAAATTTGTCCCTACAACCTCAAAAGTTACATTCAGCTGAGTGAAAAAACTGAGTCTCAAGCTTTAGGAGACAGACTCTGTGACGGTTCAGACCTGATCGAAACAGCTGTCTCGTCTTAGTAAAAGTCTTCAAAGTTGTCATCTGAACAGCGTTTACGAAGATCATGACATTTCGACTCTCATCTAGGGATGGGACAATGTACGATATTATCGTTAATTGTGATAACTAAGGGCCGCAATTAAATAATCGTAAATTATAAGCAAAGGCACGTGTCTGTGGCTTCATAAGAGCATCTAAATCTGACTGCTGTGAACCCAGTAAGAAGCTGTTTATGGTTAAACAAGAAAAGTTTATGTGTTAAAGTTAATGAATGACTCTGAGACAAAGTAGATTTGTAAACATTTGTTCACTTCAATCAATTATTAATTGTACTTAGACCAAAATACAAAAGTATTTGTTCATCAATGTGCGTTAATAAATATTTCACTGATTTTGAATTTGTGCACTTTTACATTTAGTAAATTATCGTGATAATATCGTTAATTGCGATTATTTTGGTCACAATAATCGTGAGTGCAAATTTTAATATCGTCCCATGTCTACTCTCATCCGAAAGTAAAAATAATCTGTTAAGTAAACATTAAGTCACAGAAAGGTATTAATGGTTTTGACATGTTTTATGAGTATTTTATCATTAATAAAGACTTTAAAACATAAAAATATGTCTACATTTTGTCTTTAGTAGATATATTATTGTGCCTCAATCTTGGAAAAATAGCCAAAAATCACTGTCAAAACTGTCCAAAATCGCTATAAAGGCAAACTCTGAGGCTAATCTAGGTTTTTCTTTGAACACACACCATGCCTCCATTAAATACTTTTAAAATGTTTACCCGCAAAACTTTAAAAGGCTCTGTAAGTTTTTTCGCCCCAGATTTGGTCTCAAAAGTGGGCGTTGTGGGGATGTTTTTGTGGAGCAGCAGTGTCCTCCTCGCTGCGCAGGGCTGTGGGAGCGACGGGGGGTCATGTCTATTATACGGGACACTTCATTTGGATTCAGGCTGGTAGGTGGTTGCCCCTGACGACAGAGGGCCTCCTGGGACCTGGCTGGACACAGATCTGCTCAGGACAGGAGACTCCTCGCTCGACACAACTGTTCATGTGACTGTGTTAGACTTGATCGAGATGAAAGTAAAATAATAATAAAATAATAATTTATTTGTAATGCACTTTACATTTCAAAACTCAAGTGCAAAGTAGAAGAAATAAAACAGCATGTGACAGGTTTAACTGCACTTTTCAATAAACTTAGAGAATAAAGATTTTGGTAAATATTGTACGTTTTTCCCCCGAGTTTGGTAATTTAGTGATGCTTGTAAGTGAGAATAGCAAATATGGTGTAATAGGTTGATTTAAACGAGACCGAGGACAGCTGTAATGAATATCAATTGAATTCAGTTTTTGTTGCAATACAAAGTCCGAGCTTAGTCACTAATAGAAATCACCTGATTGAATATTTGTGAAATGATCTTTTACACCCCAAACAGACTGCGCACATGAGCATGAGGCGTGCGCTTTTGGTGAGCGAGTTGCTTGCTGGAAAGTGTAGTGATAACACACCTGGAGCGAGGGGAGAGCTGTTGCCTCTATGTCTCCCAGCTCATAGAACAGCTCCACTTAAACCAAATTTGTGTAAAATCACTGTCAGTCTGTTTGTGATAGGCTTTAAAGGAGACCTATTGTGTTTTTTCCAAATATTTAGTAAGAAACTAGAACATATGTAGATCAGTGATTTACCTTTTGTTCATTGTAAAACACAAAGTTGATCTAAAACGGCTTGAAAATAGAAACAGCTCTACTGACTTCCTGTTCAAAACTGCAGAACTGATAAGCCCCGCCTCTTCACTTTAAAATGTAACTGCAAAAAGAAACAGATTTAAAATAACTAATTATTATTGTTGGAAAGTGGCTATGGGACAGTTTGAATCATGAATGCTTCACTTTGAGGATTAATCTTTTAATTTATAACAAGTAAATACAGACAAGTGGGAGGGGATAGGTGGTAGGTGAGAACGAGGATTTCTGAGCACTTGAGCTGCAGCTGAAGAACAACACAAGATTACTCCAACATGCAGGAATCAATTCAAATATAACTTTGAGTAAACTAATGGTGAAGGGAGGCCGTTATAACAAGACTAAAATCTTTGAAATATAAATTTTAGATAATAGGAGCCCTTTAACGCTGCTGAAGTCTTTAAAATGCATCATAGAGACATGATTTCTGTGCAATTTGACTAAAAACCGCTTCACTGCTCAAGCCTCAAGCAGGAAAAATACACTTGAGCGTATTTGGGGTTGACAAGCGGTTTTGGCTGTGCCTCGGGTGCGCGGCTGCTTGGTGCTTTGGCGTGCTGTGTGCATGATCTGACCCACAGAAGTAGGCACATGAGTGAAACGAGCCTGGCGCCTGCCGTTCAGCTCCGAAATCCTCGTGTGGTGTGTTTGGCCCCTTAGATATGTTTATAATAAGAAAAAATTGGTAACATCTGTGTCATTTATGTGGATTTTAGCCTAAATTTACAATGCAGTTGCTAGGTAACAGTTGTAGGTTCCCCTTTACATGTCATACTTGTTGGACAAAATACAACTAAAAACTTTGTAAATCTAGTTGAAAACAATCAAATTGTTTGGTGAAATCTTAAATATAATCAAGGTCACTGTGTTCTACTGAAAAAATAGTCTAACCTGTCATATGTACTTTAAACTGAGACAAAAGAGCGTCTAATAACCAGAAATGATGGGAAATAGTATTGAAGGTCTAAAGAGGAACCCATTGTTTTTTTTTTTTTTTTTAAGTTTGTAAAAAGGATGACCAGACAGTCCTTTCAAGCAAAATTCAGGGACATCTCGGTGCAAGCCAGGGTTAGGATAAGTAATTTGGCTAAGTTTAAGTACTTATGGCCTGTATTATTAGTAATTATTCAGTAATACATACAATAAACATTTCCATAGGTTTCTTTTCCAGTCTTGTCAGTGTGGCTGCTCCTCTCATGCTCTTCACACACCTTTACTCTACAGTCCTGAGTCTTCCTTGTGACGTCTGAAGTTTGATTTTGTTTATAATCAACTGGATACTGATAGAGCAGTGTGTGTGCCCCGGTTTAGCCCTGCTTTGGTCTCTATCTGCGGCTCCTCCAGCTCTTTTATCTCTGAAGAGCAGCTGAAAAGTACAATAGCCTTTTGGAGCCAAAGCGGCGCCATGGAAACGGGCCGTGGGCCATTTAGCGTGTTTGTGTGAGCAGAAGAGCTGATCGCACAAAACACAGTCAGAGGGAAAAAGCACATGTGAAAAAGCATGAAAAAATGTAAATAAATCAAGCAAAGTTAGTGTAAATGTGCTTGTGTAAAAGTTCCTGCTTTGAGTGTAAAGTACCTGCCCCAGAGCAGGAGCTAAAAAGTCCCTAAACTGAGGCCCTTGTCTATGAGCTCCTGCACCCACGTGACTAAATTCGCTACCCCCTGAATGGGTAGAAGCCAGAAATTTAGCTTCTGTGCTCATCTGTGGCATTAAATTAGGTCGTAAATATCCGTACGTCTAAAACACAAGGCAAATAAACATTAGCAACCATTTACTTTTCACAAGTTTAGAAGCGTAAACCACACTCTGCATCTGTCATTCTGTTCATCTGATTCACTTTTACCTCCCTATATCGTTAAAACACTTCCCTGATGATGTTTGTGTGAAATATATTTTACTATAAATCCTGACATAAAAAGTTTACTCATACAAACCATTTAAACATTCTGATCTGGAGACATAAAGTGAAAACGTGCTCCGTCTTATGAAGCTTTAGTTTGTGAGAGAAGTTAAATGAGATCGCCAAAACAACTAAACAAAGATTTTAATTTGTTTTAAGACGATTGTATTAACCAGATTAAAATACTAATAATACATCTGTAGACTAATGCACAAACTTGACTCACTTTTAGCTGCACAAATCCACTTTTTTTTTCGTCAAAATGTCGTCTGTCCGTCGTGGAAATGACCTGGCTTTCTTCTGTTTTTGATCATGTGTAAGTCCCAGTGTGCAAAAATATTCCATATTCTGTAAAACTCCGATAACGTTTGATAATCCCGTTCGCCGCCGTTGAATTCTAATGGTATCGTCCTGCCGGCTGAGAATACGCGGTGCGTGCTGGAAGCGTGACGTCAGCTGCAGAAGCTCTAAATAGTTCCTGCTCTAGTCCTGCCTAAATGGGTAAAGGAACTGAAAAAAATTCCTACTGTGGGAAAACTACTGTAGTTCCTGATACTTTCATGTGGGAAAACGCCTACAAATGTTTTGTTTTATAATTTTGTTTCCTATATGTAGATTACATTTGATCAGTGGTGGATAAAGTAGTCTATTTTCCTACTTAAGTAAAAGTACAGATACAGGGGCAATAATTTACTCAAGTTAAAGGGGCACTGTGTAAGAAAAACAAACAAACAAAGTGATTTCCACTTTTGAACACCAGAGGGAGCCTTTCACATGCATTTTGCCTATTAAGCATGATGCCATCTAGCGTCAATAATCCACATTCCGGCCCGTAATAAAACATTTCAAATACGTATAAATGTATCACAATTGATGTGGATTGGTTAACAGTGCTCTCTTAAGTATTCATGTTGTAAAGAATAAATATGATTTAAATGTTTGTGGATTATATGTGATAATTAAAATTCCTCTCAATCTTACACAGTGCCCCTTTAAAGTAAAAGTATTACATTCAAAAATCTACTTAAGTTAAAGTATTTAAGTATTAGTTGAAAATGTACTTTTAGAATAAAAAGTAAAAGTATTTCCTACAGATTTGGAGATGTTTGATGTGGCACTTTTTGAGCTAAAAATCAATTATAGAAGCAGAAACTTACATTTTTACTTCGGAACATTCTTAATTGGGATATGTATTTTTTATGCCTTAAAAATATGACTAAAGGAACCAAATTATAGTCCAATTTGTACATTTATTTTTTTCCTTTTATTAAGATCTCATTTTGGTTCAAAAGTGACTAAAATCAGATTATTTGGTCAGATGAAGCAACAGAATTGACAACTTAGTTTATTTAGCCAGTTTATTTAGACAATGTTGTTCAAAATCGTTTAAAATGTATAATAATAATTAGGGAAGTTGTCACCTTAAACCTACAGAAAAGTACTTTTAGTTTTTAGTCCTTTTCAAAATGTAGTGAAGTAAAAAGTACAGTTACCTGCTCTCAAATGTAGTGAAGTAAAAGTATCCAGAATAAAATATACTTAAGTACGGTACCTTTCCTTTTGTATTTAGTTACTTTCCACCACTGCATTTGATGAGTATTTATCTTTGACTTTGAAGTAGAATATTTAAAATCTATCATGTACTCTTGTTTGTTTAGTGACAGATTATACAGTGGTGGTGGTGGTGGTCGATTGACTTTGAGGTCTCTTCTTGATTGTTGTCGCTATCCTCTTAGCCACAGACAACTGACCTTAATCTGCCCGTCCTGCGCCAAGATTACATTTTGTTTGGGTTTCCCGTCTCAAGAAAGTTACTAATCTTTTCCTGTCAGCCAAACACATCTAAACCTATATTTTCTCTTTGTAACAAGTCGTTTTGTCTTCTGTTTTTCTTTCAGATTACGACCTCTCCAAGCTCAAAGACTTCATGGACCAGCAGGTGGATTCTTACATCGAGAAGGGAATCATATCCAAGGACGAAGGCGGGACAATCAAGAGGATCTACAGCAGCCTGTGAACCCAATAATAATCTCACAAATCAGGACTGAAAACACAAACAATCCCACAGCAAACCCTTTAGAAAAAAAACAAAACACACACAGATATTTCAAGGCATTGTACAATCAAAACATAGACATTTACAGTACTGTGCAATACAATTTCAGCTGTAACTAAGCTAAAGCTATCGAAAAATGTGTAAATTATGATTTTTTTTCTAGACCAGAGACTTAATAAAACTGCTTTTCGAGAGCTGATACTAAAACAATTATCTTATAGTAAACAAGTACAGGCTTTCGTTTGGATTATTTTTATCACAGCTAGCAGAATAGAAGCTAATATTGCTAATTTAATCTCACACAACACTAAAATAATTCATCTCATAAAATCAATGAATGTTCTAAGTGTCATAATCGTCCCCGTCGATATTCTTTCCACTCTTTTTGTGTAACTTGTTGTCTTATTTAGTTTATGAAGGTCTAATATGTTACTAAAACCTGTTCTTTTATTCTACCAAAAACGCCGTATGTTGTTGTGTATCGATCAGTGCCCTGAAGTTTGCTTTTCAGTTCAGCTTTCGTCCACTAGAGGGAGACATTGTACGACTGTTTCTCTTCTTTGCCTCTCGTCTTCAGTGAGTTTGTCTAGACGCGAAAGTAAGTAAACGTCTGTAAATAAGTGTCATTTTCCTAAAGTGTAATCGCAAATAAAAGATTGTCTTTTCTTTATTGTTTGCTTGAATGTGGAGTTATATGATAGTATGCCAGACCTGTTTTAATCAGGCCCCCAGCATGTTTTACTCATTACACTGCGAAACAATATAGTCTCAGTTAAAACTACTAAAACTCTGAATATTCATCTTAATTTTACTCATTTTAGCTAGGTTTAAAAAATTGCTAATATTTGGCAGCATACAGAACAGGCCTAAAGTTTGGACACACCTTCTCATTCAAAGACTTTTTTATTTTTATTTTCATGACTATGAACATTGTAGATTCACACTGAAGGCATCCAAACTATGAAGTAACACAAGTGGAAGTATAATACAAAACCAAAAAGTGTGAAACAACTGAAAATATGTCATATTCTAGGTTCTTAAAAGAAACCACCTTTTGCTTTAATTACTGCTTTACACACTCTTGGTATTCTCTTGATGAGCTTCAAGAGGTATCACCTCAAATGCTCTTCCAACAGTCTTGAATGAGTTTCCAGAGATGCGCACTTGTCGGCTCTTTTGCCTTCACACTGCGGTTCAGCTCAAACCAAACCATCTGGATTGGGTTCAGGTCTGGTGACTGTGGAGGCCAGCTCATCTGGTGCAGCTCACCTTCACACTCCTTCCTGGTCATTCATGGTGTTTATATCTTCAGTGTGAATCTACAATGTTCATAATCATGAAAATAAAGAAAACTCTTTGACCAAACTCTTTTGGTCTGTACTGTATTTCACTTGTTTCAAGTCATTTTGACTGGGTGATTCTCACTGAGTGTCCCTGACAAAACCAAGCCATTCCCTATCTAAATAAACGCAACTAAAAATGCCAAACAACAAATTTATAATGACATTTTATGCGCCTACATATTAAAACCCAAGTAGAAATTTGCTTTTTAAAACATTTTGTTTTAGGAATCATGCAACATGCTCTGTCCCCAACACCTGTGTTCATATTTCATGTCTAAAAAGTATTTCAAAGTGTATAAAGTATGTATTTTTTTAAATAATGTCAGTGTTCCAAAGAAAACCTTTAAATTAGTTTTTAAAACTACATTTCTATTTTAAAAAGGAACCAAAGGGACATGTGCGGTACCTCCCACGTTTTCCCCAACGTTTTCTCATAAAATTAATCTATTTACTTTCTAAATACAGTATTTAGAAGAAAAAAAAGTAACCCTCTTAGTTGCAGTCAAATCAGCCGTTCTAAAATGGCTCATTGTTCAAATACTCTTATGACAAACAAATTAATAAAAAAAAAAAAAAAAACATTCTAAAAATGTAATAGGACTTTTTAATGGCTCCGCCTAAACTTTTTTTTAACTTATTTTAAGTCCCTAAAACTAATTTTAGTTAAATTACCTTCACCTTTTGAAGAGGAATTGTAATAACCCAAAATTTCCTCAAACTTGTGTCATTCTGGCCCTAGCTACAGTTTTTTTTATAATGAGAGACGAGTCAGTTACACATCAGAAGGAAAAACTGTAGAGCCTCAGTTTCACAAAGACCGCTGCCATTTGTTTGTGCTCCAAAGGGTTCAGTAATAAGTGTTTTAGTGGAAAAAAATGCTGGTTCCTTATAGAATTATATGATTTTCTCTGTCCCTCATATTATTGTCCACCCTGTCGTGATGCATTGTGTGTGTCATTAAGACCAGATAAAGTCACAGTTACATTTGTTTCATCAGCTCAGTGAAGGGAAACTGCTGAAGTAACCGTCTATTGTTCTCAGGTTTGATTGAGTTGATTTGTTTAGATAAAAACAATCTAATGTAGTTAAGGTTAACTTGTCCACCCTGTCGTCATTGGATCTCTGCAACAGAACTACTAACAGGTTTGAGTTGAAATGTGGCAGTGAATCATAATAATGCTAAGCTAAAGCCATGGCAAAAAGTTAGACACAACCGTCGAATGGATATACTCATCAGCTGGACAAAGGGAAAGTTGGAGATTGGCAATAGTTGATTTTACAAAGTAGAGAGTTTATATGGTATATTGAGACCAAAAAATCGAATCAGAAAAAAAATTTAAAAAGGAAATTTGAGAACCTAAAAGACAAACCTAGAAGTAAATTTTTTTCCATTGCATAGTTCTTTTATTTGACTGACTTGGCTATAAGAATGTGTTTGTACTTGTGTTCTTCATATAAATGGACACAATAATACATAAATAACCCATATTTTATTTTAAAAATGTGCTTGGAACAATGATACATTTTTTATCAATACCAATAATTGTGGTCTGGCCCTTTGCCACTAATCTGAGTTTGAAAATGACCCTCGAGAGTAGTATGCTATTTATGGTTTGCATCTTAAAGAAATGAATTAAAAGTAAGGAATTCAGCAGAAAAATTACCAAGTACATTTCTGGTTAATTTAGGATAAAGCAGAAACGGCTTCACGCTAAATATTATCAGTAGAAGTTGCATAAAACAAAAATAACCAAATAGAAAGTTTAATTTATGGCGGAAAAATGATCTCTAGAGAATGAACAGACTTCACTTATTGTATTTGTGCTGTTTTAGAAGATTAAAAATAAAACACTGGGTCAGTTTAATGGTTGAAACCCATATGAAAGATAATTACATTTTTCTAATTCTGACTTAGTTTGGTGTGATAGTTTTGTGGTAAATATTTATTATTGTTTTACAGAAGTTAAGTTGCAATTATTTCAAGTGTTACAAGTTGTGTTATTAATGATGATTTTGGTCCAGATTTACAATGTTTTTGCTAGGTAACATTTGTGGTTTCACCTGTTTCACCTCCACGTGTCATATTTACTGGACAAAAGATGATAATGAACTTCACCAAAACAACTAAATTGGGTAAAAATAAGCTAAACGTTTAGGGAAATCTGAATCATAATCATGTTTACTATGTTTTACTTACAAGTTGCCATATGCACTTTAAAATCATTAATGGGCTGGAGGAAAGAATGAAGTTGCTACGGCAACGGTGCATTTCCGTCACAAAAAACAATAAACACAAAAAAGTTTGTTTTGTATTATTAATATTTGTTGGTAAGGTAGTAAATATAAATTTTATATTCACCTAAAAGTTAGCGGCATGGATCTATTTTAATATTAAATGCTGCTGCCATGACAACCAATGAGATTGAAGGAAAACAGGCCACGTGACAAATTACCTTTATGAAATGTTTACATTCAAAAGTTATCAGCTTGTTATTGATTGACCTAACGCTATAATTTAGCTACATTCTTAGTTTTTTGTTGTTGCTGCTGTTTTTTGACAATGTCGTCGTCTTCTAAGGAGCAGATAATGCACCAGCTGAGCTCATTTGTGCAGCAGAAGTTGCGGTTAGCGGCGGAGGAGGTTTTGGGACAGGTGGAGAGAGCTTTGGACCAGGGAACAGAAACGGACTTTCCAAGCAGTATTTCAGGTTTGTGAACTGAAAACAACACTGGACTAGTTAATTGATTGATAGCCATCGTTAGAACTTGTCATGCATTTAGATCAAATAAACTAATGTTAGCTAGATATTCTGTGAAAATAGCCTTCAGCAGTTGTCTGTAGGGACGTTCATGATCATGCTATCAGGTTTTAGCTTAGACACGGCTAATCATGGTTTTCTGAGCTACGTGAACACTAATAACATGGTTACAAACTCAGATAAGTGGATTTTGCTCGACAAATTTTACAAAATAATTGAGTAAGGTTTCATAACTTACATAGGTAACGTTACTAGCTACTTGTGTGTTGCTCAGCTCAGATTAGCTCGGGAAGCGTCTGTGGTTACCATGGAAATAATGGCAAATCCGCCATGTTTGTTGCAGTTTAGCAGAACTTCCATTGGAATACATTCGACAAAACGATTAAAAACGTAAACAAAACAGCCGTCCAACAGCCCAAGAAACTGCTGGGTCAGTACTGGTAAGTTTATCTATCACTCTGTAGTGTCAAAATATGATTTAATTAATGCTATTTTCGGTATTTAGCTTTTTAAACTCTCCATTGGTTTAACATTAGACCAACTGAACGTTCTAATGTTGTATGATGTCACGATCCCGAGCCTAATAATTAAAGCATTTTCTGACACTACAGAGTGATAGATACATTTACCAGTACTGACCCAGCAGTTTTTTGGGTTCTTCCATGGCTGTTTTGCTTACTATTTTATATTGTTTTGGCTTAATGTATTTCTATGAAAGTTTTGCAAACCTGACAAGAAACATGGCAGCGTTGTCGTTATTTCCAGGGAAACCATTGTTGCTTCTTAAAGGGAACCCTGGTTATGAAGACAAATATGGCTAAAACACTAGTACTGCTCATGCTTCTAAAATAAATTGCAAACAAATACTGTATATAACTGCTTACATTTTTTTTTTTTTTAATAAAATTGTCATTGTTTATGTTGTTTTCAAGCCACTGGGAGCCGCCATTTTGTCCATGCATTCTGGATTGATGACATAAAATAGTGTTTCCATGGTTACTCCCACAGTTTCATCTGTGAACAGTTCCACAAAAACACCACTGACAGTGTCCAGTTCGATTATCCTCAGTGTCACTAAAGCCCTTTCTATGTCATAACCGCAGCTAAATGGCAGCCTCCATGTAATTTCTTTAAAACACTTTTTAATAAAACTACAAATACTTCCAAGGTTTTTGTCCTGTATTTATATAAGTGATGATATTATAAGTGTTTTAGGATAAACATGTGATAATAGCCAGGGTTTGCTTTAAGACCTATAGATATTTATGCGACACACTGTGCTGTTCTCCTATTCTGTCAGTGTCACCATAAAGTTTCGCTTCTACAAACTCAACTGTTCCAGAAAAAGTCGCATTTTCTCCTTTGTGATTTTTTTTTTTTTTTAAGGATTGATAATTGTTCAAATGAGTATCTTGATTCTACACTAGTTTTAGCATCAGTTAGCGTCTGATTTTTATTCTTTTACAGTAATATTTTCAAATAATTTTTCCCCACTCTCTCAACAGCCACAGTTCAGCGCTGCATCGTTTTTACGGATGAAAATCAGCCAGCAGGGCTCCAGCAACACAGGCGGCGTTTGAGTCTGTTGAAGATGCTGAAAACACACAGCTTGAAAAAGATGGACCGCAGACTGACTTTGCACCACACAGCGATGCCAGCAACAGTGGGTGAAAAATGGAGCAAGGCCACCAGGAAAACTGAAGGAAACTGTTTCAGAGCAGCCCAGCGCCAAGTCTGGAGGAAGAGGTTTTAGGAGAAAGTCACACAATAGCATCAAACCTTATCATTGTGATGTGTGCCAAAAGTCATTCACATGGTGCAGTTCTCTTAAGCTGCACCAACGCACTCACACTGGAGAAAAGCCCTACTCTTGTGATATGTGTGAGAAAAGATTCAGACAATCGAGTTCTTTACACAGACACAAGAGCGTACACACAGGAGAAAAGCCCTACTCTTGTATATGTGTGAGAAAAGATTCGTGATTCAAGTATTTTACGCAGACACAAGCGCGTACACACTGGAGAAAAGCCCTACTCTTGTGATATGTGTGAGAAAGATTCAGACAATCGAGTGCTTTACACAAACACAAGCGCGTACACACTGGAGAAAAGCCTTATCTTGTGATATGTGTGAGAAAAGATTCAGTGATTCAAGTGTTTTACACCAACACAAGCGCGTACACACAGGCGAGAAACCGTATAGTTGTAGTGTCTGCAATAGATCATTTGCACATAGCAGTTCTCTTAAGCAGCACCAACGCACTCACACTGGAGAAAAGCCCTACTCTTGTGATATGTGTGAGAAAAGATTCAGACAATCGAGTGCTTTACACCAACACAAGCGCGTACACACAGGCGAGAAACCGTATAGTTGTAGTGTCTGCAATAGATCATTTGCATGGAGCTGTTCTCTTCAGGTACATAAACGCACTCACACTGGAGAAAAGCCCTACTCTTGTGACACATGTGGGAAAGCGTTCAATCAAAATATACATCTGAAAACACATAAATGTAAACCAAAAGAAGAGGCGGTGTGCAGTGGTGGAGCTGCAGCAGAAGACGCCACACGGAGCAGTGATCTGAGCAGAAGACAGAGGCAGAGTTTTCCTGTGTGTTTGTGGGATACAGTGTCATCATGAGTCCAACTTTAACACTCACCTGAAACATCTGCAGGAAGTAAAGCCAGTTATCTGTGAAGTGTGTGGTCCTCAGCCACAATACTGCTCTGACAACACTGGAGATGGAACTGACTTCACTACTTAAGTTTTAGCTGAAGCACAAATAAAGGGCATTGTAACTGCATCCAAGCCTGGAATCTTTATTTGGTCAAGAATATTCTGCTAAACATGAGCATTTAACAGGTCACATTTGTTATGTTTTGTTTATATTATTAACTTTGACTTTCAATTCAGCAAACATTTAAATGTACATTTCTGAAACTATTCACTTTTCTTGGTCATGCACTTCCTGTTTAGTTGCATTCTAATAGAATTCTCTCCTGTAGGATTCTTTAGTTGTGTGTCTTTTAAGATTTCCCTGCGAGACAAACCAGTTAACATGTTAGTTTGACAGGAAGTGCGCTGCCAAGGAAAGTAGCAGGGCAAAATACGAAAATATTACTATATAAAACTATATACTGTATGTACTTTTCTGATTCATGATTCGGCTCACTTTATGAAATATTTTAGTTATTAGAAAAACACTGAAAACCCTATTGCACTTTAAAGGGGCACCATCGAACTTTTCTGGTAACTTGAAGTGACCTTTTATAATCAATCTGTGTAAAAAGAAGCAAAGTCAAGTGGTGCAGGTCAGGTCTGTGGAGAAGCAATTTTTAAAAGTTTGAGAAATAAAATTATATGTAATTGATCAAAGACTTGTTAAATATGTTTAATATTTTACTATAGAACAAGGTAAAGAAGTAATGATTTGTGTACCATTAAATTATTCATAAATTAGTAACAGGTGATTGTTTTTATTCTTGGTGAAAATGTTGTTCAAACGTTCCAACATGGCAAATGATCAATTGAAATGATGTTAATCTTATTGTATAGATTGAATTTTGAAAACTGGTAATTCTTTCAAGGCACACATGGCAGTATCTTAAGACACGCTAGTTGAAAATCACTGCACTAATGGATTTATAATAGAAAGATACATTTTAGAGCTAAAGTTTTGCATAAAGAACAACCTCTGGAACTAAATGACAACATTGTTCATTTAATATTAAAATAATATTAATAATACTAGCATCACAACTAGTCCTGGCATTTTTCATTTTTTCTTTAACTTTAAGCTAAAGCAGATTTCAAAAAAGGGTTGAATTATTATCTTCATAGGTTGTACTACTTCATCTCTGACAGAAGGTGGCAGTATTTACTTTTGTCTGGCGCAATTAAACATGGTTTTCTAACCCAATGAGTTGTTTTGTTTGTTATGGTATCTCGTCTTTTGTAAACAGAAACACTTCTATCAACTTCATCTGATTATATTTGAAATGTATTGTAAACGAACCTATTGTTAAAATTTAAAAGTTTTTTTCCAGAGCCGCCCTGCAAAGTGCTTTTCTGTTAAATGTATCAATCTTAGTATCAATCTTATTTACTGATTAGTGTTAAAACAAACCTGTGGAAACTGTGGCCAGGGGACCAAATGCGGCCTGCAACCTGTTTCAATCAGGCCCCTTTATAACTTACGCTAGTTTTATAACCTGGCTCACGCCAGTTGGATATGTGTTGAACTCCTATATGAGTTCTCACTATATCCATCTGGGACTTGACTCGCTAGCGTTCGAGAAAAGGCGGGCGTTTAGTGAAATACTTCGAGCTGATTGGGTAGTACGCGTCACACATACGGCTCTTTCAAAAAGAAATTACTCCGTATTTCTGCTAAAACCTCATCAAAAGCAGCTGAAACATGTACATCCACGAGAGCTGCCATCTTTGTTTAGCTTGAATGTGACTCAGCAGCGGCACGGGGCGCTAACAGCCCTCTTAACACCGCCGAAACACCGCTGGTTCGGACTGGCCAGGTTAAGTTTTTTATGGCTTTGAAAAAAGTAAAAGCCAGTAAAAAAAAATATTTTTAAATATTAAACTAAAGCTTTTTGAGATTAAATTTGTGCAAACATTTGACTTATCCGAGGCCTGATAATATTCAGTTTTCTTTTTTCTCAAAAATTATGATTTTAATGTCATAAAACTTCAAGTTTAACCTGTGAAACAGCTTCTTTTTATGGCTTCAACTTTATTCTCAGAAAAAAATAGATTTTTTTTTTCTCGCATCAAGGTTTTTTTTTTTTCTAGTAAAATTATAACTTTATCAAATTTTGACTTATATTTGATAAAACTATTAATCTAGAAATATTTCAAGCTTATTATGGTAAAGCAAACCTTTTATTTGTCTTCTATCCGTCAAAGAAATGTTTGCCCTAATCAAAATTTGTTATAGCAACGTTGGCGGTCCGCCTCCACCACTATTTGGGTTTGAATGTGGCCCTCAAGTAAAAGTAATTGCCCTGATCAAAAACTACCACAAATGTGGACTTAGAAGGAAATATATTTTCCTAAATATGGACACAAAGAAAGACACGGAGATGAATAAAGTGTGATCCAACAGTCCAACTATGTAAATGTAATAACAATGCTAATGGTAGCTGCTAGCTAAAAGCTAACGTGATGCTTGCGCCAGCTGTACAGAAAATGTGTTTACTTTTCTAAGATAACACCACTTCAACAACATCCATTAAGACTTTGTTGTGACTCTACTTGAAGTATTTGTGCTAATCGTACACTTAATCACCAGGAAATGTCTCATAAGAGCGAGGAAGTTGCAGTTTCCAATTAATTTTTATGGATCTTTAGCCATATGACATTCTCTCACGGCAGGCCACGCCCCAAAGTATTTGCCGACTGCATCTTTGAAACACATTTTATCATGTGCTCTTATAATTTTGCAAAGAAAAAGTTTTATTCATATTAAACTGTATTTTTTACATAAAACAGATAATAATCAATAAAAAAGTCAGAATGATTAGAACATAAAAAGCCTGCCATAATAAAAAAGACCTTTTCGCATGACATAATATTTACCTCTGGACCTCATGTAAATTGTAATATTTACGTACGTCATCTGAGTTTCTACTCTCGCGCCAATCGTTCATGTCTGTAAAAATGTCTGTAAAGTTTCCCCCGAATTTTACCTCCTGTAATTCTCCAAACTCAGGCGTCCACATGTAAATCTAAAGCCGTGCGAATGCGTATGTCTGTGTTTTCAACCAGTGAACGGTTTATAAATGAATTAATAATGACTCTGCAGATTATTTTACCTTCAGATTTAAACACAACTATTACTATTGTTTATGGATCATTTAGATAGATAGATAGATAGATAGATAGATAGATAGATAGATAGATAGATAGATAGATAGATAGTTAGATAGTAGATAGATAGATAGATAGATAGATAGATAGATAGATAGATAGATAGATAGATAGATCTTTATTGATCCCTCGAGAGGGAAATTCATTCTCTGCATTTGACCCATCCTGCAGAGTCTCTGGGGCGTCTGTCAGGAGCAGTGAGCTGCCGCTGAACGGCGCTCGGGGACACTCTCCATGATGTTGTGCTTGACTTAGTCAGGGCCTTAGCTGGAGGAGCAGGTGCAGTTGGAGGTAGAAACCAGAGTGAGAGACAGATGACAGTCTGGTGCAGGTGAAGCAAGTAGATTCTGTAGCCATCACAGTACATATAGTCAGGTCCATGAGGAGCAGGTGAACTTCTGTTTGTTTCAGTCCGGGTGATAAAATCTTCCTCTGCAAAAGCTTTGGCTGCAGCAGATGTAAAAGTTCTGTAGCATTTTTAAAGTCCAAATCTAGCAAAGTTAGCTTTCATAGCTTCATGTACCATCTCCATGGTTACAAGACAAACAAACAACTCCATTCACAAAATCCTAACTTGTGTCTGTTGAACATCACTGGGTGGATGAAATCCCAAGAATCAAACTATTTTCACTGCATAGTCCTCTGCTGCTTCAGGTGTGAAAGTCTGTCATTTCAGAGGTCCAAAGCTAGCGTAGGTAGCATTAGCTTTTGCACGGTCTCCATGGTTACGAAAAAAAACAGACGTCTTCTTTTCACAAATCTGACAGTACTTAACTCATGTTTGTTAAACATGAGAGGCCACACGTCTTAGTTGGTTGAACTCCAAAGTTGTCGTGCCAAAATCTGAGCTAAAAACCAAAAAAGTTTCAAAAAGAGCTCAGTGCCTCCAGAGTGACAGCAAGCCTGTCCAATACTCACACTTGCACACTTGTGCACTTCACTGAAGTGTGCATTGTTTGAAAGTGTGCAAGTGCGCCAAGTGCACAAGTGCACAAGTGTGCAGAACAGAAATGGGACAGTCCACACTTCAGCATGTTATGAATTAAACTGCTGCTAAACTATAGTCTATTGGATCATTGGAACTTGCCACAAACATATAAAACAGTGCTGTGAATGTCCATGTCCGGTGGGAATCAGCTGTGGCAGCGAAGGTACAAGCCAAATGGTTTTCTTACCGTAGTATATTATTAAACTGTGCTTTTGTTAACGTTCAGAGCTAAGTTGCTAAGGTAGAAGCATTGCATCATTTGAAAACTCCACACTTGCCTGAAGTGCGTAAATATGATGTTGTGAAGTGTGGATAAAAACATTCTAGAGAATTGGGACACCATGCGCACTTCAGCGGCTCGTCGTCAACGCACATTTGAAGTGCACAAGTGTGCAAGTGTGAGTATTGGACAGGCCAAGAGAACAGCCAACCACTCCGATTCAAAAGATGCACTTTTCACACAAAAGATGGATGTTGGGAAAAGTTTGGACAGAACGCTGCAAAGTTTGGATGTTTAGACTTTATCCCATAATGATTAAAAGAGAGAGTCTTCGCTGTATAGATTGATGTGATTGAAGACGAAGAAGCTACATTTGCTGCCGCAGTTCAGGTAACTTAAGCTGATTCACGTTAAAACAAACCGAAAACACAAGAAACGCTAATTTTATGAATTAAGTAAAAGGTCGTTGCCATAAACTATCTGTCGCCATTTCCAAAAGTCGGTAAAAACAAGAAAATTACAGACATAGAATCTCCTCGTGCGAATGCTTGTAAATAAAAACTGGGGGTAATTTAAAGTTTACAGACAGCCCTAGGTAAATATATATTATGCCCCACGAATAGGACATAAATTAAGTTACTGAAGTACCATTAATGACAACACAGAGTAAGAGATTAATGGGTTCAAATAGATATTTATTCTTCATCAAATAAAACAAAAGTTGAAGCACAAACAGCAGATACTTCACATAAATAACACTTCAAAAATAGAGCCGTCCCTTCTTGTAGCATCTCCGGTTTGTTCGAGTGGATTGTACAATAAAAACAATGACAAAATAGCTTGATAAGTGTCCATTGAGATGAGGAAAACGTTAGTTAGCGCACATTATGCTAACAAGCTAATCCTGTTGAAATGCCTAAAACCGATGCGAGTAGGTAGTTTTACATTACAGCAGGGTTAAGAGTTGAGCCCAAAAGTATTCAGACCCAGGCTACAAAATCAACATTTGCATAAACTAAACTAATTATCTAAATATCTAGCCTAAATGTCAACAATTATAGCAGCATTGTGTGAGAATGGTTAATCCGGAGAGACGCTGATTAAGTTTAGGAAAAGTGTTGGTGCAGATTTAAACTTAAGGCTTTTCATGACTTTTCCAAAACAATTCCCAACGATTCCATGATCTTGTATTCACTTTATTTTGCCCCACCCACTTTCCTTGGCAGAACACTTCCTGTTTAGTTGCGGTAAGCCTAAGTTACATTAGTCACAATCAAACATGGGTTTATTTTAACTTTTGTTATGTTTATCTGAGGTAGCCCCACAAGACAAACAAGCTAACATGTTAGCTACCTCAACAGAGCTAAGCAGGAAGTGTGCTGCCAAGAAAAGTCGGCGGGACGGAATAAGGTGAATAACTCATACGTTTCAATAAATTATCCACTTAAACTGATTAAGACTGAAATAAAAACAATTCTATTGATTAATAAACTTCAGTTTTAGTGTATTTAATTCTGTTAAAAAAAATCTCCATCATCTTTACGTAATAGTCTTGCAGCGCCAGAGCAAATTCTCCCCAACTGATTTTTTTTTACTCAAAATATTTTCTACTTTTTCAGAACTTTTCCAAAACTAGTAGAATTCCAAATCTTTTCCAAGACATGAAAACTAAAATATAATTTTCAATGACTTTTCCATGTTTTCCATGACTGTACAAACCCTATTAAATAAAATAAAAAAATACAGTTAGGAAAAAAAATTAGCAACCGTTAGTTGGTTGCTAACGGAAGTTACCAACCAGCTAACTTCCGTCAATTCAGACCTGACTATCTAGCACTAACCTGTAAAAATCTGCAGTCACTTTTTATCACTGCTTTGCGTTTGGAATGTTACACAGTAGTATAGCTTTAAAACAAGGGTCTCAAACTGGTGGCTCGGGGGCCAAACACGGACTCTGAGATGATTTCATGCGGCCTCCACAAGATGATTTCTGATTATTATTGTTGATAGTCGTACAAACCATCAAATATATTATTGAGATGCGTCTATAAAATCTCAGAAAACGCACAAGAATACAGCAAAGTACACAGAATTTGTCCACTTTTATTGACTGTTGTGTATGTGTGATGTAAATTGTAAAATAGTAGATCTGTGCATGTTATAATAATTAATGCATGGCTCCAAGATGTTTTATTGTGCTTATACCACGGCAACAAACTGAAAAAACTAACTTGTGAATCTTAAAATCTTGGTTACGGTCTGAAGAAAATCTAAAAAAAAAATTATTTCTGTGTTTTAAACAAAGCTAGCTCCTTCACAGCAGTTGATCTTTCGTTTATGCGTCGTTATGGCGACCGCTGCAGAGCAATGAACGCAAGTTAGCTGTTGCCGTAGCGACTTGTGCACATTTAAAAGCAGCAGTTAGCATTAGCATTCTTACTAGCCATGGTTTAAATCATATAATACAACATAGTCTGACCAATATTTTTTTTAAATGCGGCCCTCAACCAACTCTGACTTTGATTATTTTGGCCCCGGTTGCATTTAAGTTTCAGACCCCTGCTTTAAACTAAGCTAACAATGATAAATATAGCAGAAAATGTAGCCAAAGTTTGAATATTTTGGGTCTTCTTAACCTTATATATGACAAATAAAACCATACAAAAACCATTATAAACGTGTACATGTCAATAAATAAAAGGCAAAAAAAATGACACTTTATTTCTCGGTAAAAGCGCTAAAAGAGTCGAACAGAAGTGTGAAGAGCGTGTGAGTAAACAGTAGATAGTTTTTCAGATTTCTTGGTACGATGACTTCGGAGCCGTGTAGTCCTCCTCGCCGCTCCTAGAACAAAGAACGAAGAGAAAAGACTTTTATTTTGAAAGGAAAAAAAAGGAAGTGCAGCGACTAGGTTCATTGTGTTTTCTCTGTAACTCAACCAGGGCCTAAATAATGAATGAGTAAAACCAAAGGAACTAAATGCCTTGAGTAAAGAGAGAGTAAAGAGCTAGTGTTATAGTAGTATTTGTGTCTAAATATCTAAGAAAAGTCACATTGCAGTAACGAATCAAACACGGAATTATGTACTTCAGGAAATAGTCCACTAAACACAAATAAAGTAACAAAGTAAAATAATTATTCTGAGTTTTTAAGCTTGTTCCACCAGTCTTCTTTTGTATTTCACAATGAACAAAATGTAAATTAGAAAGGTCCTGAGCCTTTGTTGTCTGAGAAACTGAAATAATTTTCTATATGAAGCGTCTCGCCCTGGGCCTCCAAATGACCCCCGAAAAATATATTATTGGCCAAAATTATGAATGCAACGAGTTCTCCTTTCTCATGAGCCGAACTCCAATACTGAAGATTATCTAATACTATTTTAGTGAGCACATAATCCATCCCTCTTCACATCAAGATGCTGAAGCCTGATGCGAAGGCTGGTCTAGGGCAGTGGTTCCCAAACTTTTCGGACTGGGAACCACAAATTATTGATGTATTCAATTTGCGACCACCCACAGCAGAATAAAATGGATGTCTTTAAAGATTTCAAGTTGGAAAACCATTCAAATTGGGCTAAAATACATTTATTTTTGTAGAATTATTGCTTATATGACCATATTCCAGTCAAATCTGATGCTAAAGTTACAAAAACAGATTAAAAACCAAGTGATAACGTTGCTCGCAAACAAAGCTTTTACATTTGTAGAGTACTTGCAAGTAGTAACTGGTGACTTTTTTACCTTTAATTTTTAACCAACGTCTAACTTTTTAGCAAAAAAATCTATTCGAACGGAAGCATTGTCTTTTGCTTGGATTCTTTTGTGGGACCAGAACAGGCTTACATCTGCCTAAATTCAACAAATTTGAGCCAAAGAAGTAGACCTCTTTTGTGTCTATTGGTGTTATTATGACATGAAACTAATGTATCGATGAAAAATGTCCCAATGTAATGTTTGGCCAAAATAGACTTGAAAAAAGTATATTTTACAGTTTCTTTGTTGCACTATAATTATAATAAAAATCAGTGTCTTTATTTTCAACAGGCAGATGCAGGAGGACCCACTCATCTTATGTTTCTATAGAGGGATTTTTAGTCGACGTCACTTCTGCTCTACTGCGCAAGCTCCATGCAGAAATATAAGCTGTCCATCTGGTTAGCTGGGGAAACTTCTTTGAATAAAAAACTAAACAGGATGCGAGCTAGCTTTTTCGATCAGGTATGAACTGGTATGACAGACATCTGGCTCCTGAATTTTGATTTCACTCACTTGAATGTAACTTTAAGGGTCGTAGGGTTGAATTTGTGAATTAGCTGCATAACTTGTGTTTTTGCAGTGATAAACTCTTGTAGTTTGCTGACAACAGCTCCAGCTTGAGAGCGGCTGCTCTTTCTGCATATCAGGTGCACGCATATCACCCGTGTTGATAAAAAAATAATCTCTCTATAGAGAAGTGGTTACTTTAGCTGTATTTTTTACATTATTGCATAGAATGTATTTAGACCCATTCAGAATATCTTAAAATATGATTTTAACTTTCTAATTGTCATGAAAGCTGCACAGTGACCCTTTAACTTTTGTTTTAATGGGATTGTGCACTTGGTTTTAGATAATAATCATATTATTTTTCAATAATCAAGCAAACCTAAGCTGGCCACAATAAAAGATAAAAGTGTAGTTTTAGCACATAGCAGCACAATGACAAATGTTGCAAATTCTAAGCTTTTATTTTTACTTTTCCGAGTTATTGTTTATGCAAACGTGTTTCACAGAATATACCATATATTCAACTGAATTAAGTGTTGCAAGTGTTTGTTCACTGTATGTTCATCTCTTAATGTCAGACGCTGTCAAAATGAAAGTGAAGGCTAAGTTACGCTACATGAGGAAAAAACTAAAAACAATTACTTTTCTGTCTGATCCTGCCTGTGTAGATAGGCTCTACATTTATTAAAATGTGTTCAGAAGTACTGGGTTAATCATAAAATCACTGCCCAAAGCCATACAAATGAATGTTTACATTTGCAGTGGTTAATAAGTCGTATTTAACTAGTGTAAACAGAGAAGTGTGCCTCTGTTTGCCTTAAGCCGCAAGAAACACAAGTAACACCTAAGATCACACCAGATCTATAATTCAACCCAATAACTGAACGTTTTTATTACATCAAAATACATCACTATAAACACAAATCTATCTGGTAAATCTAGACAAAGAAAACAGTAGGAAAGAATAACTGAATAAATTAAGACTGCAAGCTGCGGTAAAGAATCCCCAGAGACAAATGTGAAAAACACATCTGCTTTACAGGAAGAAACGCACCATTAATAAACGTTTCAATACTATTTTCAATATTGTCCCATCCATCTCTACTATTGATGTAGATGTAGTAGTTCTAGTAGAGCCCACAGAGACCTCTGCAGTGAGTCAGGCCGGAGTTAGATCGTTGTGTGAAGCAGACGAACGCAGAGTCATTAAGACAAGCTCGGGCCTGAAACAGCTGACGACTAAACTACTGCTAAATACCTCACACCTACACAGGACAGCAGCTTTGCCTTTTCTCATTGAGCAAGCACCTACTCTTGACTTATTGGCTGCATTTTTGTACAATAGATTTCTGATTTTAAAATAAGTGTCACAGTGAGAGATCAAAACTGAAAACCAAGTACTAAAGATATTTGTCAAGCACGGTAACTTTTCGGTGGACCGGTTTTCCAAGAAGGTTTGACTCCTGCACGGCCCGGCTCTTTCTGTGTGGAGTTTACATGTTTCTCCTTGTGTCTAGGAATGTCACGATATAAAATTTTAGTATTGCGATTATTGTGATACAAAATATCACAATTTAGCGATTATTCACGATTACTATTGCCACGACCAAACAACAATCATTCTAATAGTCTACCATGCCACTTTGGTATCACTTTATAATAACTACACCTTAATTGGCCTTAGTAAACCATGAATAAAGCATAAATAAAACCTTAATTATTTATTAACAAAGGGTGAGTTAATGAATGAAAAAGTTTTTAATACTTAGTAACTACTTAACTAAGGACCAAAGGTTAGGATTTAGGGTTAGGGGGCAGGATTCGGAGTAATTAAGTGGTTACTAAGCATTAATAAACTTTTTCATCTGTGAATTAATCATTTGTTCATGCTAAATTAAGTCTTTATTAAGGTGTTATTCATGATTTTTTAAGTCTAATTTTTTGTAGTTATTCTAAAGTGTTACCGCTACTTTTTATGAAAGTAAACTTTCTGAATGAAACAATCTTAATGTAACAAAACATTTTGCTGCATTTGTTTTAAAAAAGATTGTATTTGAAAAAAATAATATAATTTAATTCTCAAATTGTGTTTGTTCTATATTTTAAATGCAGACTTTTGCTTCTAAAATGGCCACATTTAGAGTTATTTTTATTATGTGTATTTTTTGCCATTATCAATATTTATTTGAACGTCAGATATTTGCCAATTTTATCCATAACAAGTTTCACAAAATCACTGAAATAAAACACTTCTGCAGCAATAATATAACATCTTTTTCTACAAGTTCAGTATTTTATCCATTACAACATTCAAAGAGTTTTACTAAAAAGAATAATTTTGTGTCTAATATTGTCACAATTATTATTCTTTTGTTCTTACGATTATATTCTGTTTGGAATAATCACGATTATCGATTAACGGTAACCTAATAATCTTGACATCTCTACTCGTGTCTGGGTGTTTTTTTCCAAGCACTCCGGTTTCCCCACCAAAACAATCATATTAGGGAATATCCTCCAGCTATGGCAGTCCTGACCAAGCCTAGAAAGAACATCTGGATATGTGACTCCAAGCGCAAATAAACCTTTAACTGGTTTTGACAACTAGATGTCAGTCATATCAATATGTCACAAACAAAGCAACTACACACAACAATACATTTTTTCCCAATACATCTACGAGTGCACTGGAAAATTACCAATATAAACAAGCTAACATGTTCATTGGTGCTTGGAAAAAAACGAATAGAATGGATAATATGTGCCCTTTCTGCAGGGATCAAAATTTAAGACTTTTAAAGATCTTTAGAAGATCACAAAACAAACAACTTAAGACCTGTTCACGAGTGATGACAATAGTATTTCATAATGTTTTTTTCCAGAGGGCATCTTAAGATAAAATGTCTATTTTGCTACAACTATGATCCACCAAATAACAGTAGAAAAAACACATCAGTTGTGTTTTATTATTGACAATATTATTGACGAAGCTGCCGTAGTGTGAAATAAATCAGGAAAATGTAATACCTGTACAAACCTTTTTTTTAAACCTACAACAGCAAATTGAAAACTTTTTTAACTCTTTTTAGGCTTTTTAAGAACCTGCACACTGGAAAAATTACCAACTTAAACAAGCAAACATGTTCATAAGCGCTTGAATTAAAAAAAAAGTGGGTTTTACTAAACATGTGCTCTTTAAACAAAATTGAAAATGGGTTGTTGTGAGTGAAATGTCAGATTTCTAGATCATAACCTCACCTTGTCTCTTCTTCTTTGAGCTTCTGAGCTGCCTGCTTCGATTGTTTAATCTGCAAGTCCAGTCTTTGTAAGAAGTCTTTTGCCGACAGCTCGTCCGGCTTCTGTTGAGCCGAGGTCTGGTTCTGGCCGGGTCTGGGGTCCTCGGGGGGCGGGGACGGGGGCGGCGTGGGCTCCTCGATGTCCTGCGTCACCACCGAGGGCGAGTCCGCGTCCTGACCGGCAGAGTCGTTATCGGGCGATTCCAGAGAGAGTCCGTTGAAAATGAAGCGTTTCTGAGTGACCACCGGGATGTTCAGGATGCTCTTGAGGAAAATGCAGTCGTTGTTGAAGAGCTTGTTGGCCCGTTTGATCTGCTCCATCTGCGACAGTGAGACAGGACAAACACAGACATGGTAACAGTGGTGTGTTTACGCGGGGAATGAAAGTATATGCCTCAATTTACTTACAGCTAGATCACTATTTAATTTACAGCTGCATTAAGCAAAGAAAAGTATGACAATTTTACTAAAAAGCAGACCATTACATTTTTAGCACAATATTAGCCTTGTTCTAGAGCAATCGTCTGCAACCTGCGCTCTTGAAATCTGATTGAAAACGAGGAACTAGACTAGAAAAGGGCAGGGCAATATGGCCTAAAATGTTTATCACGGTATTAAAGAGAACATTTGCGGTAACGATATAGTTGACGATATAGCTATACTATAGCGTTTATCATTGTTATAATTATGTGTTTCAGGCTATTTTAGTTACAGTGCAAATTCCCATTTCAAACGCCATGTTTTGCTTCTTTCAATCTGTGTGTTTTAGCCTCTGCCTCGGTTACTTTTGTTCAAGGTTTAAGAGAGATCAGATAAAAATTGCCAAGAGTTGCCAAGTCTGCATCTTTATAGAAACTTTGGGCTTCTTTATTTGGAAAGTTGCCTATGAATTCCAAGTTTGATTCATGAAAATACCCCCACTAATGACTGAAATATGAAGCACAAAATGTGCTTTGGCTTTTTTCGAAGGTTTGTCGCTTTTTAATCTCTGAAAATCTGGCAACACTTACAATTAGTCATATTTTCTGTTTGCCTTGGTGGCAAAACGCTGTGGTGCAATCATATCACGATATTCTAAAATGTAACTTTTTCAAATGAATATCGCGATATATGATTTCCGATATGATATTGCCCAGCTCTATCAAGAACAATCCTTACTAGTCTATCCTATTTACAGTATATGTTTATTTAAATTTGCAGTTGCTTAGTGCAGGTGTTCCCACACTTTTCACACCAGAACTGCTAAAAAAAAGCAACTCTAATACTAAAAGTAAAGGAACATTTGTAAGAATTTCAAGTTCGAAAATCATAAAAATTGGGTCAAAATGTATTAGTTTTAGTAATTTTTGCTTTAAGTGACCAAAATTCACTCGGACATGCTGCTTCAGTAAAAACAAATAATAAATACCAGTCATAGTTGCAAAACAACATCTTGAAATCATGTTGTGACTAGTGATGTCACGATATACAATTTTATTATTGCGATTATTGTTGTTGTTGTTGTGATGCAATTATTCACGATTACGCTTGTTACAACCAAAAACAAGATACAGTTGAAATTTTCTTGCATTCTCATTATCTAACAAGTAACTTTTCCACAACATTTTGACCAATTTTGTAAAATCAAACTTGCGAATGCAAAACATGTCAATGTGACAGAAACATTTAGAGGCCTTGGCTTTAATACAGATTATTCAATGACTTGATTTTGCTTCTATATTTCTCCAAGTTAAAAAAAATGAATTTTGTTTCTAAAATAGCTATATTTAGTAAAGTTGGGTTGAGCCAAATCTTCTTTTTTAAAAGATTAAAATGATTCAAGACTGAGAAAAACTTCCTGAAACATTTCATGAAGTCAAAAGTAGAAGCAATAGAAAAAGCCAACAGGCACAGCAACAGTAATCCATCTGCATTCAATCCATTCACAACATGTTGATACAGTTTGTTTGCTTGTAAACACAATTTGACACGGCACATCCAAACTACATAATTCCTGTATCGGTCATATGATTTTATCTTAAAGCAAAACACGCACCACAGGGAGCCGACACCAGTGTTGTTCGTCCCATCACTACTGCATGAGCAAAACAGATCGATTCTGGCCTTTCAATTTGATCGCTGCATACTTCGGACAATATACTAAGTTTTCATACTCTTTTCCATTTCTAGGTTGTATGCTAGAAATACATAATGCTGCCATTGTTACTACTTAATTTTCTATGATATAGATTGGTAAAAAGAAGGAATCTAATCACTGCTTTATCAATCAAAGTAGAGTTGTCTCCAGTAGAAAAATACTTCTGAACTATAAAACAGCAGGTCCCAAACTCTGCCTTTCTGTCGTGTAATTATAAAATATGAACAGAACATGTTTAACCGTCTCCAGCTGCCCACACTGGCATAATCATGATGTTTGCCCACTACGTTTCAATCAGCTGCGAGCCCACAATGCCCCGGCCTCATTCATGCTGATTTCACTTGATTAATCCAAGACGATGTCAACACCAATCTATTATTCTTCATCAAACGCCGACATTCAGAGTACTGCCTCCCTCTGGTTTCTGGACCACCATTTCTCTAAAAAATTCTAAAATAAAGTCTGATGCACTACAATTTTATAACTAAGAACTAGGGCTGCACAATATATCGAAAAAATATCGATATCGCAATATTGACACGTGCAATGTCCATATCGCAAGGATGTGCAATAATTTATTACATTTTATGCATTATTCATCCGTTTTTAGCGCCGAGTGGTTTGACTCCGTTCTCGTCTTCTCTTAAGAACAACTCTTGTGATTTGTGTTGGTTTAAAACAAGATTGAAAAGGCACAAAAACTAGTTGTGATAAAGCTGTGACCTGTCAGGCATAACGTGTGTAGGGGTACCGACTGCGGTTGCCAGATTTTCAGAGCAACCAGCAACTAAGCCGTGTAAAAATCGTCCTAAAACATGACCGCGCCTCAATAAAAATAAGTTAATAAAATGATTAAGCAATTACTAAGCCACAGAATGTGTGCGGTTTATACGCACATCGTTTTAATAGTGTAATAACGACTTTAAATAAATGTACCGAGAAATTCTTAATTGAAAAATAAATATCGCAAAAATATTGAATATTGCAATCTCAGAGCCCATATCGCATATCGCAGAAATTTTCAATATCGTGCAGCCCTACTAAGAACAATATTATACTCTCGCAGCTTTCGGCTCCTGGTGAGAGCTAAAACTATGTTTTATTCAATTCACATAATACTCGGTGGTCTCACTTTTTCACAAAGTGCTGCATTTACTAAATTATTTTTATTGGACAACATAAAGTTTACATCTAAAAAAGCAAGTTGCCCCAACTTTAAGACAGAGGTCCCAAATCTTTTGTCATGTAAGGACCGGTACAGTCAATAATTGACTCACAATTACATTTATTTAAGATAAGATAACACTGTATTAATCCCCAAGGAAATTCTTGTGCCAGAGAAGTTTTTGCCATCACATCCCAACAATACTATAAATAAAACATAAAAATATCAGTGTTTATCAATTTAAAAACAATAATAACATCATTACAGAGTGAACATGAATTGTGATACAATCAAAACTGCTATATGGACAAAAAAAAGTGTTTTTTTGGCCCATCGACCAGTCCTACCAACAGCTTACTACGGATATAGACAAGACTAAAAAGCAGAAACATTTTTGAACTCTGGGGATGTTTTTGATGAGGAAACATTAAAACATGACCAAAATCTCCCAGGAGTCAAGTTTGCGCAAAACAGGACCTTTAGGTATGATGACATTATTAGTCTTGTAAAATGTTTTGTAAGGATGTCAGTAGAGCCAAATTCTTCTTTTGTTGCAATTCAAGGGTCTTACTGTTCATTTTGCTTCAAGGAAATTAAAAATAAAAACATTCTTTGCCTTTCCACACAAGCAAGTTCAAGTGAGGAAAGTGGAAAAATCTATAGGTTGATTATGTTGACAGACAATAAAGCACACAGGTGGCTGAAGATAAATTTAATTACTGCAAATGAGTAACTAATTTGGATAATAGGGATTTAAATGGTGCTAATATTATGAGTTTTTAGCTGTTCTATATACAGAGTTCGCTCAGTGTTTGGGTCAGATTGTACAATTAACTTTCAAGAGGCTAGTTTGAGCGATTTTACCATTTCTCTTTTCTATTCGATCGATTAATCAACAATCAATTCAGTCGAGTCCAGCTCTAAGACGTAACAATGCAACCTCATATTTTCGTGCTTAAAGGGGCCTATAATGTAAAATGTATTATTCAAACATTTTAACCTTGTTTTAACGGCCTCCCTTCAGTATTAGCTTACTAAAAGTTATATTTATATTGATCCTTGTATGTTTTGTTCTTCAGCAGGAGCTCAAGTGCTCAGAAAATCCCTGTTCTCACCTACCACCTATCCCCTCCCACTTGGGTGTATTTACTTGTTATAATTCAAAAGATTAATATTCAAAGTGGAGCATATATGGTTCAAAACTGTCCCATAGCCACTTTCCAACAATAAAAATTAGTCCTTTAAAATGTGTTGCTTCTTACAGTTACATTTTAAAATGAAGAGGCGGGGCTTATCAAATCTGCAGTTTTAAACAGGAAGTCAATAGAGCTGTTTCTATTTTAAGCCGTTTTAGATCATTTTTGAGTTTTACAATGAACAAAAGGTAAATTACTGATCTGCATATGTTCTAGTTTCTTATTAAATAGTTGGGGAAAACACACAATAGGTCTCCTTTAATAGTCGCAGTTAACCGAGCCTCACCGTGACTCCGTATTTGAGCGCGATGCCCTGCAGAGTGTCACTGTCCGTAACACGATGCTCCACGTACTTTTCCCCCAGAGAGGCCGACACGGAGGCGGTGCTGCCGTAAGAGCGGATCTTGGTCCGGGCCAGGCTCTGGGACAGCTCGCTCTCGGACTCGGACCCGGACCTGGAGCGAGGGAAGATGGGCTGCCCGTACCGTCCTCCCCCCGCTGCCCCTGTCACTGCCCCGTCCCGCAGCGACAGCACGGGCGAGAACTCCGCCATCTTCGCGCGGATGTGGACCGGACTCAGGCCCGGGTCTCGTCCCGCTGTGTGGCCGTGGCGGAGGTGAGGAGACCCGGTTTAAGCCGCAGGCAGCGCCCCGTCCTGCAGATCCAGGGGAGAAAGAGACATGTTTCAGGGACCTCCGCCTAGCGGTAACGGGAGCTGCTTTTGTCGTGTATCCGCTACCTTGACGTCATCACGCTCATACGTAAGGTACGGGAGCATACACAATTTTATAAATGTTTTTTCAAATGTATAATAATAATAATAAAATAATAATAATAATAATAATAATAATAATAATAATAATAATAATAATAATAATAATAATAATAATACAAGATTATTATAATAGAAGATATATGATTTAAAATGTATTAAATATTTTAAAAATATATTTAGTTATTTTAAAGGGGACCTGTTACATAAAATCTACTTTCTGAGTTTTTAACCATGTTACACAGTGTTCCATTTAAAGAGGCACAACATTGTCTCTAAAATACATTGGGATAGAGCATGTCAAGATCCCAAGAAGAGGATCAACAGGCTGCTCCTGCAGAGAGAAAGTTTCCATATTTATACTTTAAAAACACTGGCCCCTACTGGCCTTAATCAGGAATATGAGACAAAACATTTTTATAAACCTCTGTTGATGATGTATTTAGATATGTATTATGTGATATTTTATTAATTTATCTGGGCAATGGACATAAGAGGATGAAAGAATGTTTTGTTCTTGTACCCAAAGTTGTATTTGGATTGATTCCTGCATGTTTGAGTAATCTTGTATTGTCCTGCAGTTGATGCTCAGTGGTCAGATACTTCCCGTCTTCACCTACCACCTATCATCATCACCCCTGTCTGTATTACTTGTGTCTAATCAAAAATTAGGATGGTGAGTAAAACATGTAGGGTTCAATGTATGTCATGTAGAAAGAAAGAAAGTAGTTTTTTAAACATTCATTCATTCATTCATTTTCTACGCTTTCACGTTAGGGTCGTGGGTGACTGGAGCCTATCCCAGTGACTTTGGGCTTAGCGGGGACACTCTGGACAGTGGCCAACTCGTCGCAGGTTAGACAGACAAACATCACTCTCTCATTCATCACAGGGAAATTTACAGTGATGCCAATTAACCTAAACATTGTCATTGTTAAATTTTAAAATGAAGGGGCGGGGCTTATCAGTTCTGCAGTTTTGAACAGGAAGTCAACGGACCTGCTTCTATTTCTAATCTGTTTGAACACATTTTTGTGTTTGCAAAAAACAAAATGTGAATTATTGATCTACTTATGTCGTAGTTTCTTCCTAAAAGAACAGAAGACTTGCAGTAGTTAATTTAATGGCATGGTATTTTTTATCTGTAATTTAAAATGGTGTGTGGAAAAAAAATCATAAAGAGAAAATTATGAGAAACAACTAAGTAATGGTCAATAATAACACTAAATCATGAAGATGTTTAGTAAGAAACATTAAATTTAGCTTTGAATCACATTGTTATGACCCTTTGCACCTACGTCACTTGATCACGTGGCTGCTCCATGATGGAGGCGGAAGTGCATGTATGCTGCATTACAGGAGCGCAAAACTGACAAATTCTCACATATTCCTTATTTTTTCCGTAAGAAACAGTGGATCCTTCTAGTGCATGTTCAGTACATTTGTCTGTGGAAGTAGGACATTTTTAGACGCACACAAAACAAGGTATTTGGAAAAGCTAATGAATGCTAGCTGATCTATGCCCTCTTCCTCTGCTATGTTTGCCGAATAAATAAATGTACAAGTGTCTGACTTTACTCCTCATGATTTGCACCATTATGTGGTAAACATGGTTTGATCTCACACTGGAGCAGATTTAAAAGCTATATGAGGTTGTATATAATATAGCCACACATGATGCAGGCTGTGTCAGATATTCATTTCATCTTTTTTTTCCCCAAATCAAATGTTATTTTTTCCTTATCAGCATTGACTTACCTTGTTTGAAGTGTTCACTGCAAATCTGTAATAACTTCCAGATTCCAGCTCTTTCAATTTATTGCTGCCATCCTGACATCTTCTGTCTTCCTCAAAATATAAACGAAAAAGCTCTAGGTTTAGACCTCCTGCCTGTTAGTGCAGCGTGTTCCACAAGATACAGCTATTTTTTATTGAAATCAATAAAAGTAACTTAGAAACAGGCAGGTTTTCTGCAAAATTTCCACAGTTTGTTTTTGCCTCCGTCATGGAGAAGTGGGCGTTCCCTCGAAGAGCGTGATTACACGTGCAAAGGGTCAAATATATTGAAGTTATAATGGTGAAATTCCCTATTTGCAATAAAAAAGTACAATCTATAATCAACAAAATATGGCCTGAGGGCTGCATTGGGCCCTCGGGTTACACTACTGATTTAGATGAGTCTCTGTTAGAACTGTTGATAAAAAATACATTTAGACCTATCAAAACTAGTCTGAACATTTATCTGGAAATGACACAAAATGAATGTCCATGTATAGAAAGGGGCTAGTTTTACTATACGGCAGGATATTTAGACATTTTACAAATAGTACTAAGAATAGACTTTTGACTGTGTGAGCAGCCTTTACATGTGACCCAGTGACCAGACACAGATGGAAAAATATGTCTGTCAGTCTGTTCCTTTTTCCTATTTGTCGCTACATTTCCCAAATTAAAACGTCCTTAGTTAGGAAAGCAATGCTACAGAGTTAAAGTAGGAAAAGCACAGAAGTTATATATATTACTTTCTATTATTACTTCTTCTTCAGGGAGATGGACAACGATAAATGAGTTTTAAAACATAAGAAAAGAAAACATAAGACACACAATAAAACACACACATAATAATATATAAAAGAACAAGAAGAAGTAAAAGAAAAAGAAAAATAATAAAAAGAGGAAAGAGATGAATGGAAAAAGATTAAGGAGAACAAGATAAAAAAATTTAAATGAAATGTAAAAAGGGAAAAACATGAAGAGGAATAATAACAAGAATAGAATGATAAAAAGGAAAAAACACGATTCTCAAAAAGAATAAAGATAATAGTTGCAAAAACAACCACAGAAAAACAGTATAGTTTACAAATAAAGGAGCAAAAACATGAATACATCATTTTATCTTGACTGAGCAAAGAAAACATGTGTGGAATCAATGTATTTGCATAAACATCCATTTACTTAGCCACTTACACTCTCTTATTGATTTAAAAGCTCTTTATTTTGCACATTAAGTTCTAAAATGTAAGTTTTAAAGAGGATATTTTGTGTTTTTCTATGTAGCCTTGGTCTAAATTATGTCATTGTAAACGGATCTAAAATGACTTTATACCCCAACAAAATCATTTTTTTGGAACAATTGCATGTAAATACAGTTTGAACACTCGAGCATCAGCTGCAGGATTACACAAACATACATGATTCAATCCAAATACAACTTGTTATAACTTGAAAACTCATAATTTGCCTCCTTTAACAAGCAGGTATTGTGTTTTTATTCTGTGTCCTTCTTTGCCTGTTACAGTTTTCTCAGTCGCTTTGACACACTTGTCCATTCTAAAAGTCATTCATTCATTCATTTTCTACCGCTTAATCCCATTAGGGGTCGCGGGTGACTGGAGCCTATCCCAGTGACTTTGGGCCTTAGGCGGGGAACACCCTGGACAGTAGCCAACTTGCCGCAGGGTTAGACAGACAAACATTCATTCTCTCATTCACTCACTAAGGGAAATTTACAGTGATGCCCAATTAACCTAAACATGCATGTTTTTGGAGGTGGGAGGAAACCGGAGAAAACCCACGGTGACACGGGGAGAACATGCAAACTCCACCATTCTAAAAGTCGACTCAGACTAAGGCCTTGTCCACACGAAGACAAAACGAGGATAGTTTTAAAAATGATCTGCATAAACACGGTAGCTGCTTTAGGATTCATCAGCATCCACATGAATCAGTAAAACCAGTCTGGAGCCGGTGTAATGCCTGTAACTGACCAGTCATAATGAAAAAAAAAAGTTGTGGATACAGCGTAACAGCGGAGACACTAAACCGGAGAAATCTTTTCACTCTGGGACCTGGTTTCAGAAATGTTGGTTTCCAGTTGTCCTAAAACTGCTGCTTCGTGTGGACGATGTGTGTTTTAGGACAAATATTTGTGCTGAAACGCCTGAGCTTGGCTTCGTGTGAACAAGGTCTAAATTTAGTTTTACCTTCAAAGCAGTTACATTTTCCCATCTAAAGCAAGTTTTACCATCAAAACTCTCACACATCCTTCAGGTGTTTTATGTGTTCTCTCATTCATTTGACTTTACAGCTCGAAGCTTTACAGTGTTTTTCAATAGCTTTGGCTCCAAAGTCAAGATAATTGAACATGTTTCAAAACCAAAACACATTCTACCTTTGCTACAACAGTAACATCATGTCTGTCTTCACTCTTTTTGCTGAACTCCTCACACAGTGTTTTGCAAAACCTTACACACAGTTAGCCTTCCTTAACTCTCCGGTCACTGCTGTTAAACTGTTTTTATAACTCACACTTTTGCTCCAAAGTGATTTTCTTGGTTCAATCACGTGAACAATGTACACTTGTGCTGTGACTTTCTGACAAATAAATCTGTCCCATGAACACAACTCCATTGGACAAATGAGTCATATTTGTTTTAGAGCGCAAACCAGACAAGAAGAAGTGTGAGGAAGAGAACATGGAGACAGATGATTTAGCCCAATATCAGACACTTCACTGTGGCCAAGATCAGACAGGTCAGGAACACACTTTAGCTCATCGAAGAAATGCATTATCAGTAAACCATGTTCTTGTTTCACAATTCTGAATATTTTGTTTCACAATTTTCTTAATTTCCAAAATATTTTGAAAAATAAATTACATCATGTTGAAATAAATTCCAAACAGTGTTTAAGTGGTAAAGGTGAAAGTTAATCCATGTGTTGCTTTTGTTTCATGTTCAAACAAAAAGTGTAGTTTTTACACAACTGTGAAATATTTTACACAAAAAGTGCAGTTTAGAGACGAGTGTTACAGTTTTTCTCAATCGCTTTGAAACATTTTTTGAAACTTGGTTTAGTTTGATCACTTGTTTCCAACATTTATCTGAATAAAGGTTGAGATACGCATTTACAACATTTTCATTCATTCTCACAGTTTTCAGACTCTTTCTCAGAACAGTTCACACAGCTCTCATTTATAAACTCACATGTTCAGTGAGTTTAGTTTGTTTCTCCAGCACTACAGACCTGTTCACACACGGTTAAGGACTTTTGTCAAAACACCGCTAGTTTTTATCTACAAACTCACACATCACAGCAAAATCTAAATCACATGAGCAGAAAGATCAAACAACAAAGAATGAAACAGGACAATGGTCTGAGCAGAAAACACGTTGATGTAAACGGTTTGTCACAGAGACATTGTGTTTCTGTTTGACGTCTCTGAACTCTCTTTAGCAAAATGCAAATATCTAAATATATAAAATATATTTCACAATTCAAAATTACAGTAAATGTGTATTTTTCATCTTTTTTTTCTTGCCCAGTAAGATAAAACACAACTTATTCAGATACAAAATTTTTGTGTGAAGTGTGAATCCCAATGACAGACTGAACTGAACCTTTGGTGACTTTGTGTCTGAATCAGGACTAAAGCTTCTGAGCTGTAAAGTCAAATGAATGATGAAACACTGAGAACACTGAAGAATGTGTGAGAGTTTTGATGAAAAACTTGCTTCTGAGGGGTAAATTAACTGTTTTGAATGTAAAACTAAATTTAGCTAGAGACGAAATAGAGTTTTGAGAAACTGAAGCTCCGTTTAGGATTCTGTGTGAGCTGTTTTGCAAATTAACTTTTAGAATGGACAAGTGTGTCAAAGCAGTTGAGAAAAACTGTAATCATTAACCACAAAGTGTTATTTTCACAAAGGTTCAGGAGTTTTGCACAGAAAGTGTGTAAATGTTTAGACAAATGAGTGATAAATCTGACTGAATATGTAGAGGTTTTACCATATTTATGACAATTCCAAAAAACGTGCCAACGCAATTAAAAAAAACTGTAATCCTGATTCAGACACAAAGTGACCAAAGGTTCAGTTCAATCTGTTTTATACATCACCATTTCACACAAAACAATTTATATCTGGATGGGTTGTGTTTTTTATCATACATGGCAGAAAAAAAGATGAAAAATACACATTTAGGTACTGTAACTTTTGAACTGTAAGATGTCCTTTAACATGTTGTGAAAGGCTCTAAAACAAACTAAATCACTGAACATAGAGTCTATAAATGAGACTGTGTGAACTGGTTCTGAGAAAGAGTCTGAAAACGTGAATGAATGAAAATTGTGTAAATGATCACTCAACCTTATTCAGATAAGATAAGTGACAAACTGTGTCAAAACCTAAAATACAACACCAAAGGTTTTCAAAAACTGTCATCAAATAAGCCTCGTGTGGTGAGAGCAAACAGGAGACGCAGGTGTGTCTTTGTGGAGCTCAGGTTCTGTGGAAGTGCTAATCGTGTTGAATGGTCCATTATTTCAGCGGTCCCCGGCAACGCACAGACGTATGTCCATTTCTGTAAGTCTTTCAATTAATTTATATCTGTCTTGAGCAGGAGAAGACGAACTCCTACAAGATCTACAAGACACATTGTTTCAAGAATAATGTACTTTTCTCTCTATACTTTTTAAAGGGACTATTATGTAAATTCACTTTTCTAGTTTTTTCTTGTTATTACGGCCTTCTTCATCATTAGTTTACTCAAAGTATGTAGATTTGAATTGATTCGTGCATGTTGTCGTAATCTTGTTTTGTTCTCAGCTGCAGCTCAAGTGCTCAGAAATCCCTGTTTTCACCTACCACCTATCCCCTCCCACTTGTCTGTATTTACTTGTTATAATTCAAAGATTAATATTCAAAGTGAAGCGTAAATGGTTCAAAACTGCCCCATATTCACTTTCCAACAATAATAATTTGTTATTTAAAATCTGTTGCTTTTTACAGTTACATTTTACAGTTTTTCTCAATCGCTTTGACACATTTTTTGAAACTTGGTTTAGTTTGATCACTTGTTTCAACATTTATCTGAAGAAGGTTGAGATACACAGAACATTTGCCACAATTTTCATTCATTCTCACAGTTTTCAGATCTTTCTCAGAACAGCTCACACAGCTCTCATTTATAAACTCACATGTTCAGTGAGTTTAGTTTGTTTCTCCAGCACTACAGACCTGTTCACAGGTGGTAAAGAACCTTTGTCATAACACTGTTAGTTTTAATCTACAAACTCACACATCACAGCAAAATCTGAAATCACATGAGCAGAAAGATTAAACAACAAAGAATGAACCCATGAATCAAACAGGACAATGTCTGAGCAGAAAACATGTTGATATAAATGGTTTGTCACAGAGACATTGTGTTTCTGTTTGGCGTCTCTGAACTATCTTTAGCAAAAGTAACTATATAAATATATAAAATATATTTCACAATTCAAAATTGACAGTAAATGTGTATTTTTCATCTTGGTTTTTCTTGCCCAGTAAGATAAAAACACAACTTATTCAGATACAAAATCTTTTGTATGAAGTGTGAATCCCAACGACAGACTGAACTGAACCTTTGGTGACTTTGTGTCTGAGATCAGAACTAAAGCTTCTGAGCTCTAAAGTCAAATGAATGATGAAACACATGAGAACACCTGAAGAATGTGTGAGAGTTTGATGATAAAACTTGCTTCTGAGGGGTAAAGTTAACTGTTTTGAATGTAAAACTAAATTTAGCTAGAGACGAAATTGAGTTTTGAGAAACTGAAGCTCAGTTTAGGATTCTGTGTGAGCTGTTTTGCAAATTAACTTTAGAATGGACAAGTGTGTCAAAGCAGTTGAAAAAAACTGTAAGTGAAGAGCGGGGCTTATCAATTCTGCAGTTTTGAACAGGTAGTCAGTAAAGCTGTTTCTATTTTTAAGTTTTAGATCAACTTTGTGTTTTACAATGAACAAAAGGTAAATTACTGATCTGTCATGTTCTAGTTTCATACTAAATACTGAAAAAAAAACTGCAATAGGTCTCCTTTAAAAACAGGTGAGTTACTTTATCAGCGCATAATAAGTTGTTTTCCTATTGTGTTTTTTCTGTATTTTTATCAGTAATTTACATTTTGTTCATTGTAAAACATAAATCTGATCTAAAACAGCTTGGAAATGGAGC
The DNA here is from genome assembly GCA_038363315.1 of Mugilogobius chulae. NCBI lineage: Eukaryota > Metazoa > Chordata > Actinopteri > Gobiiformes > Gobiidae > Mugilogobius > Mugilogobius chulae. The sequence continues at coordinate 31,304,027 of CM076399.1, read as the reverse complement.
TCAACAGTGGAAGACTGCCCTGGTTCCGGAAGTATTTCCCCATGTTAAAGGCCATAGGCTTTTCGAGAAATTAAAATATTTATAGTTTAAAGACATATCGCAGGCTAACCAGCTATGTGCTAACTCAGATCCACAGTGCGGTTGTTTTCAGTCTAAAAAGCAGATCTAGAACTTAAAATTTGGCAAAATGTCGTAATAACTTTGTAGTTTATAAAGCTGAAAAAATGGGTTTTAAACAAAAAATGTAGGTCTTATGCTCCTGCTCACCACATACTGTAGCTGCTTAGCCCCGAGGACGTTTCCAAACTTTAATTTTTTTTTATCTAATTCCCTATGGCAATTTAACATGGAGTCCGAAATTGTGGAACCAGGAAGTGGGTGGTCACTGTTGAGCTCCATAGAAACAGGTCCATTGACTTCCTGTTCAAAACTGCAGAACTGAAAGCTTAGTTTATAAGCAGCAAATTTTCAATATAAAATTTTGTGGCTAAACCACAATTTTAAATCCATATGTTGTACTTGGAATCTCATTTTTTTTGTTTATTCACAAGAAAATACAGAGAAGTGGGCGGGGATAGGTGGTAGGTGAAAACTGAGAGTTTCAGAGTACTAGACCATCAGCTACAGAACAAAACAAGATTGCTCAAATATGAATCAATTTAATAGGTCTTCTTTAAATCATTTCTAACAATTACATATTTATCTTGTGATAAACGTCCAACGAATTTATATAATTCACTGTAAAGGCCGTCTCTCACTCCACAACTTTTATAAACTAAAGATCTTAAAAGCTACAGGTCGTAAAAGCTGCAATCTTAATTATTTTTACTTTATTTTGTCTGGTTCAGATGGTTTTACTTGATGGACTAGATTATATGACTTGTTTTGAGATGCTTTTGTCTGTTTCAATACATTTGATCTTCATTCAAGCCAAATTATTTGTTAATGTAAGATATTTTTACTCGACAGCAAATTTGATTCAAGCTCAAATCTCTTATAATCTGTCAGAAATGTCTTGAAACGAGTGAAGTAACCTGGCAAATGTCTAGTATTTTAGTAGTTTTAACTGAATAACTTTACATTGGTGTACTTTTATACTTTTACTCAAGTAAAGCAGTTTCACCAGGACTTTGACTTTTACCAGAGTCATTTTTTACACAAGTAACTGTACTTTTACTTGAGTATAGTGAACATACTTTTGTCATCTCTGTGGTGAAGAGACAGGGCTTATCAGTTGTGCCATTTTGAACAGGAAGTCAACACTGTTAAGATCAATTTAACAGCTTACAAGGAACAAAATGTACAATCATAGTATATTTGTGTATTTGTCTATATAAATGTATACTTTTGACATGTTTTTGTTTTTACTTAATCTTTATTTAATCAGGAAAGTTCTAATGAGACTGTAAACCAGAGTCCTGACCATGAGGCTTCAAATATAAACAAATACACAGAGATGACAAAAGTATTCACTACTCAAGTAAAAGTACAGTTGCTTGTGTAAAAAATGACTCCGGTAAAAGTCACTTGAGTAAAAGTATAAAAGTAAACGTGTGTAAATTTACTTAAGTACAAAAAGTAAAAAGTATCACACCCTGCCAAAAGTTATTCTCTAGTCTCGATTCAAACTTTTAGGTTACTAAAAATGTGTCAGTTTATTTCACTTGTTTCAAGACATTTCTGATGTTTTCAAGAGATTTGAGCCTGGATCAAATTGGCCAATGTCGTCAGTATAAATGTTTTATTTCATTAAACTTGAAACAAGAAGAAATGTATTGAAACAAAGCAGAACAAAACAAAACAAGTCATATAATCTAATCACATAAAAAAAAACATTTGGACCAGAAACAATACAGAAAATCCAGTTTTAAAACATTTTAAAGGTGCGGTAGCTAACTTTTTCAGTTGTAAATTAGTCAACTTTGTGCTTTCCACGAACAAGTATATAGTAAATACAGCACTTTTTGGGAAAATGGGACCTCTAAGTACTGTCTGAACTGAATAATAATGAATTTTATTTCTTATCTTGTGCCAAATGCTGCGCTCTGATTGGCTGAACTGGAGTGGTCCTCTCCAGTTTCACTTTGTTGTTTGTATAAGACGTTTATAAGCAATAAATGCAACCAAAATGAATACCTGTCGATATGAACCATGGTCGAAGGATTTATGAGAGGAAGTTGTCAGATTTAAAACCTAAATCGTGTTTGCGGTGTAAAAATCAGCTACCCCACCTTTAACCAATCTCGAAATGTATTTTTGCAGAGCATAAAGTAGTTTGTGTTGTCGTGAGTGAAGATGAGTTATTAATTATAATTCATCTGACTTTATCATGTGATAAGCATGTACTTTTCATTAGGAATTATAATGTTTTCAGTGATTTTCACTTGTTAATTTGTTCACAAAGCACTGATACACAGCAGCAGCAGTTTTAAAAGGAAAAACAAATGTTTATGGGCTTATAAAGTAACTCACCTGATTATAAAATGTAGGGAGTAGAAAGTACAGATACTTCTTGAAAAATGTAAGAAGTAAAAGTAAAAAGTCACCAGATTTTGTGATACTCAACTCAAGTAAAGTACAGATACTCTAGAAAACTACTTAAGTACAGTACTTGAGTAATAATACTTAGTTACTTGCCAACTGAAATACATAAACATAAAATTACACAGGTGCACGTTATTGAGGCAGTCTCTAATGCTTTCAGTTTGGGTTTAAAGGCATTTAAGGACAAGAACTCAGCCAGTTTCCAGTCTTTCTGTAACATGTTTCAAGCAAAAGGTGCTGTGTAAGTAAAAGAGTACCAGTGCCTCCTAGTGGCCAGAGAAGAGTCACCTCAGGGCTGCAGGATAAACTGTCCACCATTTGAAGACAAAGACACATTTATATAAAATAAACACCTTATTCAAAGTCAGATAAAAAGCTTGCAGTTTTTTTCTTTAAATAAAAAACACAAGTTTCTATAGCCTCTGTGATTTATGTTTGAGGGAGTTTCAATCCAGACAGTGAGGTACTAATGAACAGGGATGTCACCATATAAAATTTTAGTATTGTGATTATTGTGATACAAAATATCCCGATTTAGTGGTTATTCACGATTACTATGGCCACGAACAAACAACATTCTCATTGTCTACCATGCTACTTTTTATTAAATTAAAGCTTCTGAATGAACCGATCTTAATGTGACAAAAACATTCTACTGCATTTGTTTTTAAATTATAATGTAAAATTCGCTTCTAAAATTGTGTATTTCTATATTTTGAAAGGCAGACTTTTACTTCTAAAATGTCCACATTTAGAGATAAGTTGATACGTATTAGATTTTTTATGCCAGTATCAATATTAATTATTTGACCACCAGATATTTACAGATTTTATCCATAACAAGGCTCACAAAATCACAAATTTACTTACTATAGCAAGAAAATGTGTTTATCAAATAAAACACATCTGCAGCAATAATATTTTTTCTAAGTTCAATATTTTATCCATCACTATAGTTTCAGAAGAGTTATCTGAAGAAAAAAATGTTGTTTCTAAAATTGTCACTTTTATTATTCTTTTGTTCTTACAATGATATTGTGCTTGGAATAATCACGATTAACATAATAATCTTGAAATCCCTACTAATGAACCACTTTATGAATGTGAATAGAACATAGCATTAGCCACTCTAAGTTAGAGGTGGGGTAGCTAACTTTTAGTTATCAAACTTTATACTTTCCACTAAAAAGTCTGTGAAAAATGCAGGACTTTGTGAAAAAATCAGACCACTGAGTACTGTCTGAACGAATAATACAACATTTTAATTCAAAACAGGAGCCGAATGCTGTGTTCTGATTGGCTGAGCCGGGTGGGTAACTCAAGCTTCACTTTATTGGTTGTAAAAAGTGTTTTTTAACCCATAATTGCAGCTAATAATGAATACATGTCGATATTAACTTTGTGTCCAAATTTAAGAGAGGAAGTTGTCAGATTTAAAACCTAAATTGTATTTGTAGTGTGAAAACCAGCTACCCCACTTTTAAGAAAAAAATACATGGACGGTGTTTTTAAGAATAAACAAGAGCTAATAAATGGTAAATGGTCTCTATTTATATAGCATTTTTCCACCTTAAAAGATACTCAAAGTGCTTTACGTTCAAGGATCGAGACAGGCACTGTGGGTTAAGTGTCTTGCCGAAGGACACAAGTTCAGCTCCCACAATGACATACAAACCACTCTCAAAAACTGAAACAACTGAGACTGGGACATTTCATTGGTCTTGGACATTACTGGGACATATGGGACACACTCAAAACTGGGACTGTCCCAGGTACATGGGGGCTCTGTCTTTCTGGAAGTGAAAAGCTAACTTCACATTTCAATACAAATAGGAAGATAAAATCATTCTTTTGAACATTCCATGGGGTAAAGAAGTTTTAAATGGCCACTATGTAAGATTGAGAGGAATTTTAATTATCACACATAGTCCACAAACATTTAAAACATATTTATTCTTCACAACATGAATACTTAAGAGAGCACTGTTAACCAATCCACATCAATTGTGATACATTTATACTTATTTGAAATGTTTTATTACGACCGGAATGTGAATATTGACGCCAGATGTCACTATGGTAGATAGGCAAACTTTACTGGAAAAGCTCCCCCTGGTGTTCAAAAGTGGACATTACTTGGATCACTTTATTATTATTATTATTTTCTTACACAGTGCCCCTTTAATGCCATAAATTGAAAAAATATAAAGCCAAAAGAGCTGCTTTTACAAACAAACAAGAGGACTTCCTCTTGACCAAATAATAGAAACTTTTGTGGCCAAGCAAGCACCCTCAGAGTAAAATCACACATTTTAGCCTATTTATTTAATGCCACAAAGACTTATAAACTAGAAAAACATGCTTTTATTAAAGCTCTTTTTTTTTGGCCAACATGTATACAGTGAACCTTTAAACAACATCCACTTTTTCGCCGTGGCTCATGTGTTGTGTTCAGATTTATATTAGTATAGGCCTATTAAATGGTAAAGTAGGCCTACTGTCTTTAATATTCTGTCAGATAATCAGGTCCAGAGGGACAAAAGGGAGCTGGTTACCATGGTAATGAGTTAATTTCTGTTGCTAAACTGGCCTAAACTGTTATAGTTATATTTTTTATTTACCATAGCCTTTACCCAAATACCTTTCTTAAACTTACCCATTCTTCTTACCCTTTTTCTAAACTTTTTTAAGCTCCTAAGCTACTGTCCCTCTGGACCCGACATTCGTTCGCGTTAACGTCTTGTTATCAACTTGTACGGTTCGCTGGGACCGGGTCACATGACTCTGTTTACTGCTCAACGTTTCCCGCTTGGTTTTGGTTGATAACTACAATTCTATTTTTATTTTTAATATACATCAACGATGTCTTCTTTTAAGGAGCAGTTAATGCAAGAGCTTAGATCATTCGTGCAACAGGAGATGTTTAGAGCGACACAGGCGATTTTAGAGCAGCTGGAGAAGACTTTGAGCGTGATTTTGAACAGAGAGAGCCAGGGAATAACTGAAGGTTTGTCACTCAGCCGCATAAACACTCAACAAAATGGCCATGGATATTGTGTTGTAAATGTGAAGCCAGTGTAACTGGGTTTAAACACTATTTAACTGTTAAATATTCGAAGTGTGCTGCCTGAATGCTCTGAGCTCACTGCGGTCCAGGCATCATTATGGATTTACAACCGTTAACTAGCTTAGCTAGCTGTTATTTTGTGTAATTAGCTAGGTTGTCTTGCACAATTATCATTTGTCGCTTTGACCTGGAGGACTGGCTGCGTAAATTTTAGTTAAAAGAACGTTCAAATGCTAGTTTTTGACTAGTTTACTTTTTGAATGGTCAAAATTAGGTTTAAGACTTGGGAAACGGCGACGGTTACCATGGAAACAATCACAAATCCGCCATGTGTCTTGTCAGGTTTGCAAAACTTCCAAATACATTAGCCAAAACAATAGAAAAAAAAAAAAAAAAACAACAACGACGTGGAACAACCCAAAAAACTGCAGGGTTCAGTATTGGTAAATGTATCTATCACTCTGTAGTGTCATAATATACTGTAATAAACAGTATTTTCAGTGTTAAGCAATTTAAACTCTATTGATTTACCATTAGACCAACTGAAAATAAGAAAATTAGTAAGTCATAACTTTCAAATAGACAATAGCAAAATTAGTACAGTAAGAAAGTCAAAGTGCGTTTTAAAAGTTTTTGTGATTAATTTGACAAACATTTCTAATAATTGACCTCCTCTAATACATTTGATCACAGATTTGAACTCATTTATGTTAATTCTGTTTCAGTACAACGCCAAATCACTTTTGGATGGTAAGGTATTTAGGTTTTAAATGATCTCTTAAAGGACAAATATGATGCAACATTTTAATTCTTCTTCTCTTGTGAACATCATGAGTACATTTAATGTGATTCAAAAACTGTTAAAACTCCAGCGTTGTCCATTTTAAATGTTACTATTGTGGCGATTTGTCAAAAAATACTAAAGAACTTACTGTAACTTAAATTAACTCAACTTAAACTAAACCAACATAAACAAAAAGGCCACTGGGGCATTGCCGGGGCATCCAAGACCAGAAAAATGCATTTGAGGTGATTGATTACACGTCATGGCAAGCTTACATGTAGCCTCTCCAAGTAAGAAAAACATGTGCCCCAGAATGCCCGCTGCGTCCTCCCACCTTCCACTTTTTATGCAAACCGCGTGACCAAAAAACAAAATTAGAAATACTTAATAAAAATAATCTAAAGGGTAAACAATAAAGATCGAAAATAAGAGACAATAAAACAAAAAAATAACTTTCACAAATCACCATCACAATTGAAAAGGAGCAGAGAGAAGAAATAATCTTATGTAGATTACAAACATTGTACACAATGAAGTCAAGATGGTGCGGAACATATTTAAGTTGGTACACTTACTGATTCTTATGTATATATTCAATGTCTGTACGCTTACAATTTATTGATATTCAGTAATTCCTTAATGGACATTTCATAGGATAAAATGTTTTAGCTTTCAAATTCTTTTTAAATGTATATTAACTAGTGGTGCGCGGTAGCAGAGTGGTTAGAGCTCTGGCTTCCCAACAAGGAGGTCGTGGGTTCGACTCCCGGGTCGGACCATATCAACATCTCACGATCTCTCTGGTGGAGTTTGCATGTTCTCCCCGTGTCACCGTGGGTTTTCTCCGGGTACTCCGGTTTCCTCCCACCTCCAAAAACATGCATGTTTAGGTTAATTGGGCATCACTGTAAATTTCCCTTAGTGAGTAAATGAGAGAGTGAATGTTTGTCTGTCTAACCCTGCGGCAAGTTGGCCACTGTCCAGGGTGTTCCCCACCTAAGGCCCAAAGTCACTGGGATAGGCTCCAGTCACCAGCGACCCCTAACGGGATTAAGCGGTAGAAAAAAAATGAATGAATGTATATAAACTTGAAGAAGTCTTTATATTATAATCCAAAAAATTCCACAATTTTACTCCAGCAACAGTTATTCCCATTTGCTTTTGTGTGGTTCTGGCAAAGGGAAGAGTGAAGTGCAGCTTCCATTTCAGATACTTTATCAATAAAAAAATAAAAACAATGAAAACAAAACTAAAGAAAGACAAATAGCTCCAATAGTTACTAACACACTTTCTCTCTAAATTACAGATGAAAACCAGCCAACGCAAGAGGAGTTTGGTGTCAGAACCGGCACCTCTGCACCGGGGAGACAAAACAGGAAGGAGGAACAGATTTTATTGTAGATTGGAATTCTGCTGACAACACTGAAAACCAAAGACTGCAGACAAACTTAGCATCTTACAGCGATGACAGCAACGAAGCCTGGTGGGTCAGAAATGGAGCAAAGCCAACAAGAAATCTCAAGAGACATAAACGCACTCACACTGGAGAAAAGCCTCACTGCTGTGACACATGTGAGAAAAGATTCTGTTATTTAAGTGTTTTACGCAGACACAAGCGCATACACACTGGAGAAAAGCCTTACTGTTGTGACACATGTGGTAAAGCGTTCAATCAAAATATATATCTGAAAAAACATAAATGTAAACCGAAAGAAGCGGCGGCGTGCAGTGGTGGTGGAGCTGCAGCAGAAGACGCCACAGGAGCGGCGACCTGACACCAGCGAAGAAGACGGAGGCAGAGTTTTCTTGTGTGTTCTGTGGGCGGCGGTTTCGTTGTGAGTCCAGTCTCAACACTCACCTGAAACGCCTGCAGAGAGCAAAGCTGCTTCTCTGTGAAGTGTGCGGTCAAGTCTTCTGCCAAAAGCATCTGCTCCTACAACACCAGAGAACGCAGCACCACTGACTGAAGTTTTAGGCCGAAGCTACAAAAAGAGTGATTGTTTTTTGTCATTGATTATTTCTTTTGAGTAATTAATCCTTCTCTCAGCAAATCACACGCTCAGGAGTCTGTGTATAGTTAAGTAAGCAACTTTTCTCTTAGTAAATTAAAGGACATACAGTATAGTACAGGGGTCTGCAACCTTCAACAGCAAAAGAGCCACATTTGCCAAATTCAAACCAAATCAAAGTTAGTAAGAGTGCAACTGTATTTATAACAAAAACAAACCATCAAACATTTATTAAGTGAATTTTCCACAACAAAACATTGCGTAAATTGACAAAAAATGTATTTGATAGCAATACTAATCTTTTTTCATATACACTTCAACATGTGAGGTCAACTCCAGTCATCAATACAGGGGTCAGGGGTCCTGGTCTGAAAAGTTTGGGAACCTTTGCACTGAGCAACTGCTAATTTAAAATAAACACATACTGTAAATAGAATAAAATAGTAAAGAATGTAATTGAACTTTTTTTCTAGTTTAGTTCCTCATTCTCAATCAAATCTCAAAGATCTTTATTTCTAGCCAAAATCAAAACTGAGCCAGGCATCTTTACTGACACCAGGATTTTACAAACCACACACACTATATAGAGTTGTTCTGTATTATTAAATTAACTTTACAGATGAGCTTTTTTCTATTTTGAAGTTATAAAATTCTTATGATTTTTAAAAAGTGCTGGATATTTGTTTTCATCTTGCACTACTGTGTTTCAGTCAGTAGGTGGAACTGTTTACCTTTTTGGTCCGTTTGTCTTTATCTACCCTTGTAAAATTAAACTCTTCTGGTATTAATAAAAGTAAGGAATGTCAGTTTGAAATATTTATGTTTTGCTTATAATACATTTAATTTTTAAGTTCATTATATGTTGTGGCCTAATGTAGATAATAATACATTTTTGTTTATTAGATGTCATGAAATGCACAGAAAGGTATATTTTATTGTCCCCGTAGGAAAATTTGTCCTCTGCATTTGACCCATCCTTCAATGCCTCTGGAGCATCTCCTCAGGAGCAGTGATCGCCACAGTGCAGCGCTCGGGGACCCATCTCCAGATGTTGTTGCTAGGCTTGGTCAGGACTACCGTAGCTGGAGGATTTTACCCTAACGTGCATGTTATTGGTTGATGGGGGAAACCGGCGTGCCCGGAAGAAAACCCACCCAGACACGGGGAGAAACATGCAAACTCCACACAGAAAGGCCCGGCCCAGGAATCAAACCCGCGACCTTCTTGCTGTGAGGCAGGAGCGCTAACCGCTCAGCCACCGTGCCGCCTCAAATGCACAGAAATGTCTGATGAAAGACAAGTATTTTTATTTACGAGTGCACGCATTATGTTCTTTCAGGTATTTTTTTACAAAGGATATCCTGGCTTAAAATTAAATAGCACCAGGTGGCTGTAAATACGTCCACCACCACATCACTGACAATAAATATTTACAAACGAAAATATAAATAGAAGTACACACGAAGAATAGGACACAGAGTAGAAAAGAAAATCTACAATACACTTACTGATAAACCGTAGAGTTTATGTTAAGCCACAATTCTTAAAACATAAAAACAACAAAACCAGACGAGAGCTAGCTGTATCAGGTATGAACCAGTGACCGTGTTTTTCACTCACCTGAATGTAACGTGTGTGAGCCGTAAAGACAGATTTTCATTCATAAATGTTGATTTAGCAGCATAACTTCTCTTCACTATAAGGACCAAGCCACACATTAGATTGGGGTTACATAATACTTTATTGTGAATGAGAAAGCAGACGATGGTGAACATGGCGATGTGGTTCAGGGCGGCTGGTGAGACTGTGGATGGGGGCTCCTTCTCGAAGTAGCATCCGAGACTGAGCCCAGCCGATCGAGAGAGCAGAGGCAAACTGTAGTCCTGGGGCTGTTCTGGATCATTATGGGTGGTTGGACGTGGTTGAGGAGAAGATGTGTGGACTGTTTCTGAAACTTAGTTAATTACATTAACTCCCATTTTGCACGATGATAAACTTTTGTAGTTAGCTGGGCAGGCTAGTTGCTAGTATTTCTGGTTCTTGTGGTTGTTGTTGGACATGAAACAGAAGCTTGTGATGCAGTTTTGCTCTTGGACTTCAGCTCTTTGAAAAATCTTGATCGTTGGAAAATATAATTGAAGCGTGATGGAAGTGTTTTGCGTTGAACAATCGATTGTCCAACGCAAAACAGTCAAATTTCCCAAAGCAAGCAAAAGAGATATGTAATTTGTTTAGACTTTGGTTAGTTTTTTTTCTTTTTAGTCGTTGAGCTTTAGGATCACATTTTTCCAATGATTTTTGAACAAAGTCATTGATCAAATTGTGTCAGTCGACTTGTAAATGTCCTGATTTGAACCAGATATAAATATTGAAGCGTGATGGTTTAAGTGCTCTGGAACAGGAGGGATAGAAACGCAGTCTAAGGACAGGTGGTGTTCAATTCTGTTTGCTAAGTCAACAATGTTTGAAGCTGTCATAGGGGACTGTTTTTGTGATTTGGTGCTCTACAAAGATAACCCAATTTGATGTGATAAACGTCACAAACTAAAACTAACCATTCTTCGAAGAGCAGAACTGAAAAGACAGCCTGTGTGCTGTTCATCTTGTCATTTAAAATAGCTGTAGCTTTTAGTGGCTTGTATTTACCTACCTGACGTATTTAACGGATCTACTGTGACGTCATTGCTGCTTGTCTGATGTTCCTTACTAAAGAAACAAGCTACATCTGTTTAATCAGAGTCAAGATGAAAAACATAAGAGTTATGCTTAGATTTTCAGTTCTGCTATTCGACGTATGCTTAGTTCAAGTTGTGACGTTCATCAAATCAATTTACTTTTGTGGAGGACCAAACCACAACAGTCACGAGGCCAAGACCGGTCTCGAGTACTACGACACTACCAGATCCTTATAGAGGGATTGCTTGTTTCTCAACACAAGAGAGGCGCGTGCCCCCGTAATGCAGAAAGGGCTGCGCTTAAATACAAGCTGTAGCCAGCGCTGTTGTCAACTAACTACATTTTATCTTTGTGCAAAAACAAAAGTTATGCTGCTCATACATCATTTGTGACTTAATTTTGACCCTGCTACGACCCATACATGTTACACTCAGGTGAGTGAAAAAATGGTCTCAAGCTGCAGAAGCCAGATGTCTGTAGCGGTTCATACCTGATCCAAACAGCTGCTCTTGTCCCGTTTTGTTGTTTTTCTCAAAGAAGTTTCCTCTGCCAACTAGACAGACAGAGGCTCTTTCTGCAGGCGACATGCACAGAGGGGAAAGTGACATTGACTGATAATCCCTCTATAATCCAGAGCTCCATGAGAACTACTTTTGCAAATCAAAACTTGAAGTGAGCCATTAAAACCTGGCCAGCCTGATGGTTTATCTCGCGATAACTCGAGATAAACCATCTGGCCTTCCAGCAGCTCGGTTGGTTGAGAGTCCGAACATGTGGTGGTTCGGCTCACTCACATCACAGCAGTGTGGTTTTAAACCTCAATCACATTGTAGCAGGGTGGGCTAACACGGGCTGTTAACGCCGAGTCTGATTTAAACTAAACAAAGATGGCTGCTCTTGTGGATGTACGTGTTGTTTGCTGCTTTTGATGCGGTTTTAGCAGAAATATGGAGTCATTTCTTTTTGAAAGAAGAGCAGTACATGTGACACGTACTTGACGCAGGAAACCACGCACGTAAAAACCAAGCGTACCCCATATTTCACGTACGCTTGGTTTTATAAATCAGACCCTGGTCAGTTGCATAGTCTGCTTCACAGTATGTCACAAGTTTTAGTTTCACATCATGTTTCTTGTAACACAATTCCTAGTCCACAGTGCCCTTTAAATACCTCAACACATGTTTAGCTGTCACCCAATGTGTTCTTTACGTTCTGACAATTTACTGACCATGAAACTTAAGTCTAGGTGAGTATGTCATTACATAGATTAGGCTGCCAACCGCTTCACAATACTTCTTTGGATTAGAAGGTTCGCCCTCATTGGTTTATCTAGGTTTGCAGTGGGTTATGTCAAATCTTTCAAGAATTTTAGTTATGCATCTTTTTTGATTCATTTTGACTTTCCTTTTGTCTGTGCAAAATCAATGACAAGAGGAAATGTCTTAACTTCCCAAGGTCTTTCATTTGGAATTTGGCCCCCAACATTCCCTTTACATTATTGTGCATTTGACCATCAATCGCTGGCTTCAATAAGAAGATCATCAGCCCAAATAATCAACATGACTTTTTCATTTCCAGTTGATTTACTGTAAACACAAAAGTCAGTAGTATTTTGAACAAAACCATTTTAAATAAGAAAATCATGCAGCATCTTATTCCAATCCGCCCTGCTGCTTCAAACCATACAGTGACCTATTGAGCTTAAGTTTTTCTCCATATTGTGATTTGACTTCAAACCCTTGAGGCTGTTTCATTTAAATTTCACGGTCTACAGGGGCATGGAGATATGTGTTTTAACATCCATCTGAAGTAGTTCTAAACTGTACTGAGCAGTAGCTGCACTGACACACAAACAGAAGTCAGTAGGTGAAAAGGTTTCATTATAGTCAATTCCAGCCACTTGACTATAGCCTTTTGTATCTGGCCTTGATTGTCTCAACAGGATTTTCTTTAATGGCATTAACTCATCTGCCCCCCACTGGATGTTGCCTTCAGGTAAAACAGTCCATGTGTCATTTTCTATTAGAGAGTGCATTTCCTCTCATGGCTTTGGCCCACAGCTCAGACTTAAAGAGCTCAAAGTTTTTTTTCACATGTCACACGATAACAGAAGTCAATATTTGTCAATGCCAGATCTTCATCACATTTTAGTTCCTAATCATAATCAGTGTAAAATTTAGGAGGTCTTCTCTCTCTCTTTGGATAACGATCACTCTCACTATCACATTTTAGGTTAATTTTAGTATCACACACCTCGACTTTAACTTCTGTGAGATTGCTTTTATCACATCCGGTTTTAGTTTTTGTTGTTTCCACTGTGTTTTGGGCTCTAAATTATAATCGTCTTCAGTTTTTTATTATAAATTTTACTCTTCCTGTTTCTGGGTGGTATAGAGGGATTTTTTGTTTATCAACAGGGGCGATGCACGCACACCCTGCCTAAGAGCCACTGCTCATAGACACAAACAGTAGAAACAAGTCGAAAAAGCGCCATTGTCAGCTAACCACAAGAGTTTATCACCGTGTGAAAACTAAATTTATGTGCTAAGTCAACATTTATGAATGAAATTTGATCCTTAAAAGTTACTTTCAGGCGAGTGAAAAAACTGTGAGAAAAACGCTGTCTCAAGCTTCAGGAGACAGACGTTCAGACCTGATTAAAACAGCTAGCTGTCGTCCTGTTTCATTGTTGAATTCAAAGAAGTTTCCCCATGTAACCAAATGAAGAGGAGCACTTTCTGCATAACGCATGCGCAGTATGGCGGAAAGTGACCTTGACCGAAAATCCATCTGTACAAGATATGCTGGGCTCTGGAAGGACTCTGGAACAATGACATATTAAAAAGGCTGTACAACACAAACATACAGTTTATCCATAATCTATTCTTTGCTATTCACATGTTGTCCCTTGTCCCATCTGTTCCAGATTCTGCTGCTCTAGTGTCGATGCCTGGACCTCAGATCCCACCTATCTTGAGATCCTGGATCTCGCTCACTGTTCCACTCCAGCCTCTCTTCAACTGGCTGCCTTCGTCTGTTAGAAAATTCGTCTACCTAAAAGTGATATTTGGCTCCACAGACTTAAAGTTCTATTCACATCTGGACACGCGTCAGTCCTGGTCACATCTACAGCCTGTCCGTCCTTGGTGGATCCTCTTTCACTGTGGTTCTCCTCGAGGTTTCTCTTTTCCCCCTGATGTTTTTTTTTTTTTTGAGTTTTTCTATGCAGAGAAGTAGGGTCTAAGGACAGGGGATGCTCTGGGACAGTTTTTATTTGCCTAATTGCTGTTGTAACAATCTGCCTGCATTTCCTAAAATGATTGTTTCTAATTTTACATTGTTTCTGTTGGTATTGACCAAATGTTGCCATGTTTGATTTATTGAAAAATCTTGTTTGCTAAATCAACACCTTGTAAAGTCCGCTGAGATAACTGCTGTTGTGATTTTGGGCTATACAAATAAATTGAATTGAATTGAATTTTTGTCATAACCAACAAATATGCCCTTTTCACAGCGTGAGTCCAACTTTTTCTTGTCATATGATGTATCACACAAGTCAACTCTATTTCTATGCTTACAAACTAGTCATAGACATCATAAAAACGTTCAGTCATATGTTTGTATTTCACTTTATTTCACTGATGATCTATTTCAGCTGCACATCTGAGTTTGTAGCTGCGTAGATCTGATTACAGTGAAGGTCCATCATGTCATGTGTGAGGCGAGAGCTGCATGAAACTCTATATTCACTGAAAAGCATTAAACCAGACACAAGCTTTACTTAACTGCAGCTTCAAACAAGAGCCACCTATCTGTGGAAATGTTTGCTCTAAAAAAAAAATCAAATATGAACAAACATAACTTTTTTCCTCCTTCAGTTTTATGTGATTTGATGACAACAACACAAAAAAAACACAAATGCTTTTTACTGTGTTTTCATTTTTGACAATATTTCTTGATACACGAAGTAGTCAGAATTAGCATGTTTTTCCCCTTATTGAAATTGTTGCAAATTACTATAAAGGCTTCTATTCTACTGACAGTATTGTTGTGTAAAGCTGTGCATTTATGATTTTTTTTTTTATCTGCACTTATTTTCTTAAAAATGAATTCTAAAGTATTATGAATTTAACTTGGTTAACTATTGCTGTTTGCCTAACATGTTGCATATAAACTAAATACTAATTCATTAAATTTAATTTTATTTTATTATTTGTTTTCTATTATTTTCAATTATTTTTTCTTTTAAAAGATATTTTATTATTTTATTTTTTTATTATTTTATTTCATTGATTTACTTATTTTTGTATTACTATTATTATTTTATTTAATATTTTTATTTATTATTTATTTATTATTTATTTATTTATTTGTGTATTTATTTATTTTTATTTCGTTATTTATTTTCTTCATTTTACAAGTTCGGGGAGGATCTGTAATGCTACTGGTCAAGCCTCACGCAGTCTTCCCTCCTATTGGTCGGCTCACCTGTCACTCACAGGCTCTCTTCCGGTGTCCCCGCCCTTGCGTTAAACCGAGCGCTCAGTGGACGCCTGTCGGATCTCAGGGAATAACTACTGGACTTTCTCCCGTCACTTTCCACTGTCCCAAGGTAAGGCACTGACCACAAGATGTAAACACCCCAACTAACAAGCATACGGGTTTAAAAGCGCGATCACTGAACTGTCATGTTTTTATTTACCTAAAATGAACATGAGCTTTAGCGCAGCTGCAGTGGTTAGCATGCTAGGTGGCTAAATACCAGCTACTCCTCATTGCTTTTTGCCTGGCATCTCTCTAATGTGTGACTCAGCAGATGGTTTTTAACCGCATAGGCATTTAAGAACACGTTTTGTAAACTTTAAAACCCGTGGCTTATATTCCTAATGGTTATCGCTTACATTGTTTACATTTTCTTATCATAAACATGTCAAGAAGCCACTTGTTTGCTGTTAGCGTGTCACAGAAGCCAGCTATTTCAGCTTCTGATGAATGAATTTTGAGTTTCACGTTACTTATGTGTTTATAATAATTCTGGATACTTATGTCAATACACATTCTCGTTTTGATTCTAAAAGACGGCATTGCTTTTCATCTTGATTTCGGCATAGTAGTGATGCAAACTGTCCAAGGAATCTACTTCTAGTTAACTTATTAAGATGTTTATCATGTCTGCTTCATTTGCTGTCCTTGTGTCAAATATTATGACCCTCTTCGTCAGTGGAGAAGATGTAAATTGAATTGTACTTGCAGAATTTCACCAGCATGACTCAATAGTTCACACAAAACTGGGAGAGGCAGCATCTTGAGTAACACAGCCTGTGACAGAGGCGAATGCTTGTTTTATCTGCTGTCTGGGACTAACTGGGTTTATGTATCAGGCTCTTTAAACAGCAGCAGAGATTCAGCAGTGGGTGAAGGGTGTGGTCCTTGTAAACCTCTGTGGGGGTAAAGTAGTGGTTAAACTTTTCCTTTCTGCGCCCTGAGGCAGGCTGTGGGGCAGGTATTGTTGTCACTGTGGAATTTTGTGATCACTTCCCGCTGACATGTCGTTTTGGGTGACAGCACGGCCCATTTACAACCACTTTACTGAACTGCTGATTAACTGGCTCTACAGTAGTGAGAGTGCATAGTTTACGAGTGAAACTGTCCGGTTTCAGTAACTAGTGTGTTTTCAGACGTGGGAAGAATTTGTTTACATATCATCAACAGACCAGGCTTTGTTTTCAGGCTCTTTCTAGGCTGAACGGCTGGCGCTCCTTAATGTTCTTCTCATTATGTAATAATGCAGAGCAGAGCGTCTCCAGGGAGAGCTCTGGATTATGTACAGTACATCAAGACTGTTTGTTTCGGAAACACCCATTTCCTGCTGGTGACTCCACAGGAGGCAAAGAATGTAAAAGAGCACAATACAATGTTGTTGTGTTTCCAAAATTTCCAAAATAAATTCAAGACAATACCGGGAAAACATTTGCATGCTTTGTATTTCATTAACACGCATTACAGGGCTGGGCGATATGGCAAAAAATTAATAGCCAGTTCACGAGCCAGTTCACGATTTCAATTTTATCACAATTTTGTCACTTTTCGAATTGCTTTTGTGTAAATACAATCATCTGCTTTTTTAGCAAGTTCCTTCTTCATGGTCAGTGTCTAGATCCAGTCATCA
Organism: Mugilogobius chulae; assembly: GCA_038363315.1. Lineage (NCBI taxonomy): Eukaryota > Metazoa > Chordata > Actinopteri > Gobiiformes > Gobiidae > Mugilogobius > Mugilogobius chulae. Next base: position 31,286,778 of record CM076399.1, on the reverse strand, counting down.
AAGACTGATCAGTGTTGCCAGATTTTCAGAGAAAAACAAGTGACCTCAACCCTTCAATTAAAAAAATTATATATTTAAAAAATAATAATTTAATTAGAACCTTATGTATCTCTAGCAATTTTGAGCAATTTTCAACATTTATAACGACTTTTAGACATGCAAGAATGCTAAAAGTCCATTATATTTTTAAATCTGACCGAAAAAATTGCTAAAACCCACCTCTTCGATGACCTAAAGTGAGCCCCCCCAAAAAACCTTCAAAATTCATAAGACTTTGAAAAAAACAAAACAAAAAAACAGCCTAATCTTGCTATCAAGAAGAAAACCTGGCAACTTTGAGGCTGAGAAAAGTAGGTTGGAAAAATAAGTCTGTATTTGAACAGCTGGATTAAACAGAGAAATGGGAAATCTCAATGTGACGATTTAATCAAAAAAGAAGATTGTCACAAGGATGAGCTCACGATTCGATTTTTATCACGATATTGCCCAGCCCTAACGCATTACATACAAAGCTATCGCCGCTTTGAAGAGTAGCTGCACCATTTGGGAAAGAATATATAATAGTGACTTGTCTGACCAGTTTTGCGATTCAATTTGCAATTTATGATGTAATAATAGAGTTCTGTTCAGATCTCACATTTTAAGCTCACCTGGAGAATTGACAAAATGATATTATGTCAGTGAACCACCAACGAATAAATAATAATCACGTGGACAAATGAGAAATAACATCAACTAGTGTGATTTTTCTTACATTTCGATTGTTGCGTAGGGCTGTTGTAGAGCAGACTGTTGTTACCTTTTGACCCTGTTTGACCTGTGATTTCTTGATAATTGTGAGAGTAAACAAGAGCTCAGTCTGCTCCAGGCTCTGCTCGATGTTCCATATAGTCTAATTTTTCTCTCTTTTGGTCATTTGTGAGAATCTCCTAACACCGTGTGGATAAGTTACTTTGACTCTTTGACATTGGAAAGTTTGATGTGTATCCAAAAACAGTTCTAGTCTCTAATGCTGGCAAAACAAGTCAAGTGTTGTTAATAAACTAGTAAAGTAATCATTGCAACCAAAACTCTATCTAAATACTGACTAGTGTCTGAAGCTGAATATGAACACAACAGGGTCAAGTTTAGGGCTGTTGTCAACCAAAGAAATTCTTGGTCGACTAAAGACATGTCCCATTGACCGATTAGTCGACTAAAAAGGGGGCGTGGCTAAAGCTCTGAAGCTAAAAAAAATATAGTTTGACCTGACAATTTATCTGACGCAAAAATGCAAAAACAACAATTTACACAGAAAATGAATATGACACAGTGTGTTTATATCAAAAAAAGGCAGATTAGACCAATGATTCGGTTCCAACTCTTCAGCTAGAGTTTAGATTCTGGGCCCGAGCCCGTGAGAAATGTGGGCCGACCGGGTTCGGGCCAAGACGCAGAGCCGCACTGAACACATGCGCTTCGTGGATGATTGACAGCCGCGTCAGAACACAGCACAAAACCACCGCTGTGGCAAACAGCGAGTGTTTAAGTGGCCAACTATACGGCGCGAGAGTGAGGAGAGAGAGAGAGAAGACTTGTGAATAAGCGCGGAGCAGGTAAAAGAGAAAGGAGAACGAAAGACAGGGAAGGCACGTCTTTCATCGCCGCGGATCAAGTAAAAGGTGAGGAAGAAGAGAGAGAGAGCGCGCATGTTACGCGCACGGGAGAAAAGAAGGAACAAGAGGGAGGGAGAGAGAGAAAGAGAGGAATGTGCGGTGGAGGAAACGCTTTTAGCGACGAGACACACTTACATTAAACACGTTGTACATCATAAGAAGCTTTTTCTGTCATTAAAATGCCACAGTTCAGTGAGTGGGCGGGGCAGGCTCTCTTCGGGCTCGGCTTAGGCACAGGTTCCGGTCGGGTTCGGACACGACGTGCGTGAGCTCGGGCTGGGTCGACTAATACAAATTTTGGTCGACTAAAGCCTCATCGACCGATTAATTGACTAAACGACTAAAGAACTACAGCACTAGACAAGTTTGTATCTGTTTTGTCTAGTTTGTTCTACTTATAATTGTCATCCAAGCATCAAAATATGTAGAATGTATTAAACTATTTTTCTTAGTGTCAGATTTAAAGCTTTATACTCCAGTGGTTCAACTAGATTTGCTTGTTTTTATTAATGTTCTTCCTCTCATTTGCCTCACTTGTGTTTGTCTCTGTGAGTTTCTGTACAAATCATTGGCTCAGATCCAGCAGTTGTTTCAGAGCAGCAGCAGCAGGAGATGGTGGGAGGAGGAAGTGCAGATCCCGGAGGAGCTGTACTGGAGCTAACTTTAGTCTTTCTCTGGTGCTCAGATGGAGATCTCTCTTTTCTGCTTCTCTTAAAACAGTTCATATTTATACTATGTATCTTACATTAAACATTATTATATATAGTTTAATGTGCTATGGAGCTTGTAAATTTAAATGTGGTCACCATCCACAAGCTTAAGATGGTCCCTGATCACTGCAGCAGCTCTCTGTTTCTGAAAGGTGCTGCTCCTGAAATGTCTCTCTTTTACGACACAAAATTAATAAGAAGTAGCCCACTTAACAACTCTGATCCTAAGAGAAGTAGGTTGAAAAAAATGTGCTGTATTTGGACAGATATAGATAAAAATTAGATTGTCAAAGAGATGAGCTCACAATTAGATTTTTCTCACAATATTGCCCAGCCCTGTCCTGACGGGTGCTTCTCCTGATAGGTGGTGTATTGTGTTGTTTTTGCACAGTGGGTCAGGTGAGTTCACTCAGAGCAGAGCTGTTGTAACTGGCCTGCGTCCATCTGTCGTCGTCTTCAAGGATTATCCTCAACAGCAACGAGGAGAAAGGAATCAATCAGATTTAACTAATACATCCTCTTCACTGTCTACACGCCACATCACTGCCCGACTGCCCCACTGACCAAAACCTGTAAAGAGCCATGACTTTGACTAAATGTAATAAATTGGGACGTTTCATAATCTGTCATCTCTCTTTGGACACATGGGCTGGTCAAGTATTAAAGGGAACCCTGGATATAAAGACAAATATGGCTAAAACACTAGTACTGGTCATGCTTATTAAAATAAATTACAAACAAATATATAACTGCGTACTATTTTTTATAAAATTGTCATTGTTTATGTTGTTTTCAAGCCACTGGGAGCCGCCATTTTGGTTGATGACATAAAATATTGTTTCCATGGTTACTCCCACAGTTTCATCTGTGATCAGTTTCCACAAAAACACCACTGACAGTGTCCAGTTCTTGCCTCTTCCTCTTGATTATCTTCAGTTTTACTAGATTCCACATAGGACTGGGCGATATTGAGAAAAATGAATATCTCGATAATTTTTTGACAAATCTCTTTAACGATATTTGAACAGTATTTATCCAGTCCCACATAAACTTGTTAAAACCGATCTTCAAACTTGTTACTATATCGGAAAAACATCTAAAATTGATTGAATGACTTTTTACATGACTTTGATTTGCCAATAGAACAAGTAAATTTAGTTCTTATTTCAGAAAGTTTTTTTTCAATTCAATTAAATTCAATTTCAAGTCAGTGTGTATTTTTTTTACTTTATGTAAAACAACCAATAAAATGTACTTAAAAGAAGTAAAATACTACTTATTTCAGGCACATATTGGCTGAGTGCAGTTGTCTTGTTTTGGTTTAAAATACTACATCCTGTACATACAATGACTTCCTGTTCAATACTCTTCAATGAGATTTTCACTACATCAGTTTAAAACTAATAAATCTTCTTTAGATCAGACAGTTATGGTGAATATTACATAAAACATGTTAAAGACTTTACATATATGTAAAGTCTGATATATCAGAGGAATATTTCATCAGAGAACACTTGTGTGTTTAAAAAGAGACATGTTTGTGTCTAAATGCTAACGCTAACAGGAAATGGTTGTATGTACAGAAGTTAGCATTTTTGAACAATCGCAAGCCAACTGAAATTCCGTGCACACAGCCCATTGCCTTGTTGTCTGGTGTTTTTATATATTTGTCAAATTTATTACAAAAGTGCAACCATCTCCCACTATAACCTCATTCTTGTAAAGCGCATTATCTACAAACCCTGACAGAAATGAGCTTACTTTGTCTATTAAAAACTTTACAGCATCACTTGTAATTTTTATTGTAAATTAGGTCTTTTGTAGGATGTTTTTACTGCACGATATACTCGATATTCAATTTTTGCATATCTTAAAAACAACATTCACAATAGTATCTAAATTTCGATATATTGCCCAGCTCTAATTCCACATAATCGTTTTGGCTCAAGCTGAAAAGGTTTAACCCAGGAATTCATGTTGCTTAGTTATACTGCCTGTTACCTTGACAACACTATTTTATGTCATAACCGCAGCAAAATGGCAGCCTTCATGTCATTTCTTCATAACATAATTTTAATAAAACTACAAATACTTTCAAGGTATTTGTCCTGATGATATAATAAGTGTTTTACACATGTGATTATATTCAGGGTTCGCTTTAAAGCAACAGAAGAGTGTTGTTTTTACTACGAGTTTTGTATTTGCATGAGCTCGTCGCCTGAAAACATGACTCACCAGTGTGAGTCCAATTACAGTGCAGTGTGAAACTTGTGATGCCTTTTTTTTTTTATGTTAGATTTGTTCATCAGTTTGTGGTCGGAGCTGGAGTTATTTGTCATTTGCTCGTGTTCGTTTGATGGAGGAGGTGAAAACATAGAAGAGACTGGACTGAGAGGGAGATAAGACTGATAAAAACAATAATAAAAGTACTTATTATGAAAATTAGTACTGTTTAACTGGTTAAAGAGTAGGAATAGTAAATAAAAAGACGGACACATTATCCAATAGTCTGGAGTGTGATTATGAAGCACTAGTCATGCTGCAACAATTGAATGTTTTGTTTATTTTACTATTCTTTTGATTTATCAATTAATTTTTTATTGCAACTGTATATTGCCATATCATTATGAGATTTTTTTTACTAAATTTGCCCCAGCGGAAGCTGCGTTACTTTTGGTTTAATTCTTATTTTATCTGATTCATAAAACCTCTTCTGGTGTAAAAACTATGGGCTGGGCAGTCTGGGAAAAAATAAAATATCAATTTTTCCCCTCATATTGTTCAATCTCAATGTTTGATTAACTTCAAACTAAAGAACGTTCAAAAACTAAAGAAAAACGGCTTTTATTAACATTCAAAAACAAAAGCTTTTGATATATCCATTACATTTTTAAAAATTATACTATATCAATATTCTGCCTCAAAGCTTGAGTTTTGCTTCAATTCTGAGAAAAGATTAGAAGTTTTTCGATCTTTCAATTTAAAATTTACAACCAAATAACTGATAATTTGATTTAATCTCTCGATTTTTTTCGATTATTTGCCCAGCCCTAACTATGTTGTGATTCTAGGGATGGGACGTTATTAGAATTTACACTCACGATTATTGTGACCAAAATAATCACGATTAACAATATTATCACGATAATTTACTAAACATATAGGTGTACACTACAGTTTAAAAGTCTTTAAAACATTTATTACTGTTCAATATGCATGTGTTTATACAACTACTTATTGTATTTGGGTCTAAGTGAAATGAACATTGATTCAAAGTGAACAAATGTGAACACAATGTTGAGCAAAAATCATTTAACTTTATCTGTAATTAACTCTGAATACACTTATGGCAAGGCAAATTAATAAATAGTCATCATAAAATTTACTTTAAAAGAAGCAAAGAAATAAAAAGTGCAGACAAAGCATTTCAGTCATATGCACAGATAAAAAAATGTTTTGAGCCGAGATTTAAACATTGTCACAGTGGAGGCTTGTCTTACTCATAATCGTGATTATCATCATGTGCGATTATCACGATTATGAAAAACTTCACGATTATTTAATTGCAGCACTTTATTATCGCGATTAATGATAATATTGTATATCGTCCCATCCCTAGTTGCAAATAAAAATTAATACATGTCGATATTAACCATTGGTCAAAGGATTTAGGAGAGGAAGTTGATTTAAAACCTAACTTTAAATCTAACAAGAAGTTTGTGTTCATTGATAAAAGTACGATAAGCCTTTTAAGACTAATTAAAATCTATCTTATGCTGCCCACACACTACACAACTGTTTGCTCATTTTCCCATGTTAATTTCAGTCACACTTAGTCACGTCTAGTCGAGATTAGTCGAAGCTAGTTGAAGCTAGTCGCAGTTGTGTCACTCGTGTAGTGTGTGAGTGTCTGTGACTGGACTGGCGTTCCAATCATGTAATTTGTGGCAGGTTTAGACTACACTAGACTCCAGTCACTGGTTTTTAAACATGTTGGAATTATAATAAGCCCAATTTTTGTCTCGCTCCGGTGCTGTTTACCGTTTATGAGGCTCCTCTGGACAAACACGGAGCCCAGCGCTAATGAAAACAGCCGAGGAGGCGCTGGAAACAGCATGTGAGGTTAAACTTTCTGTTAACGTCTTTTCTGACGGAACAAGCGCAAAAACAGCGGTAACAGCGAGGCACAGAGTGAAATTCTACCTACGAAACAAATGGACCGTGTTTAAAATGCACACACGCTATTTTACACCTTTGATGACCACAACAGCGCACCATAGACTGTATATTAGCATTGTTGTTTTGTGCGTTATTGTTCTGCTGATGGAGTAATCCTGTTTTCAGTTGCCCGTCTCAGTTGTGTAGTGTGTGGTCTCAAACGTTCTAGAATCACTCTCAGTCCAGTCTTGTAGTGTGTGGGCAAAACTCGCATTCTAATTAGTCACAACTGGAAAGTTGTGTAGTGTGTGGGCAGCTTTAGTTTAATCTTGTCTTTAGTTCTGTTCTTTTCTTCACTTTTTCAGGTCATCTCAAACTAAAGTTCAACAACACAATCCTCTGTAGACGTACATATCTATTTTGTCGTCTCTAAACACACCTTTTACACTGAAACAGCCCAAACTCGTGGTGTGAGTGGTTTTGGTTTTGGAGGAACAGATGAGGTCATTGTGTCTGTGGGATCTGAGCCACTTTCATCTGAAACTCTCTTCTTTCAACTTTAATCTGCAGCACAGTTTAACTTCATGTTCTGTTCTTGAACCGTTTGTTTGATGCTGTAGAAAGAGTAGAATTACACCCATGTCAAATTATTTAATAGGCTGTTTATTAGAGAAGAGATTATAGTATACTCTTTAGATAAAATGGTGTTGTTGCTATTCAGGAAAATGTTGTCATGTATACTGGTGAATTATTATTTTCAGATTGATAATTTCCAATGTAGTTTTCAGTGCTTTCAGCGGCCCTGATTGTAGAATGGTAGGTGTGGGAGTTTCGATATAATATAGCAGTTTACTTGTTTTAATAGTAGAGATTAGGGATGGGACGAGATCTCGCGAGATCAAAATGTCCTGATACTGTGCCCACACGTATGAACTGTCTCGTGAGATTTTTCCATGGTCATGAAATTAAGTTTTGTGTCTTTGAGCAGCTGTAGTAAATATTCTCCTCCACACACAGACTTGTAGCAGACTTATTCTGACAGAAAACTGTCTAAACTCTGTCTCAGTTTTATTTCGTAAAGATAGGACCAATATTGACAGAGATAATTAGTCCTAAACATTGTAAAAGTTAGTTCGAAAAATATATAATCGTCAAATATACGCGCGGACATCGCGGGAACAGCGCAGTGTTTTCCACTTAAACATAGTTTAAAATAGATCCACAAAGAGATATTTTGGCCTCTGTCATGTAAAAAGTAGTAAAGTCTCCTCATCTGTGTGTGTCTGGTCCCTGTCAGCAGCGGCAGCGCTGTGAAGCAGGAGAAAGGGGGCGGAGCCTGAGCTACACACGGGGAGAGGATCAATTTCAGTCAAACTCATATCGTTGAAATAATAAAAATCCAAGGTGATAAACATAATGAAAGGTAAAGCTAAACTAAAAGAATATAAAATAACAATAATAAATACTACAAATCAAATTTTGTAATTTGCCTTGTTGAAATTCCAAATTGAAACAATTCATGCAAATTATTTAAAAATCTTGTCTCGTCTCGATCTCGTCGACCCAATCTCGTGGCTCGTCTCGTCTCATGAAAATTCTGTCTCGTCCCATCCCTAGTAGAGATGTAACGATATACAAATAGAGCTGGGCGATATATCGAATTTTGGATAATATCAAGAATGTTGTGAAGATATCCCAAAATTGAATATCGAGTATCTCGTGCAGTAAAAGAGCCCATTTACCAAAAAAAGAAAAAGAAAAGGTGATGCTGTACTCTTAAAAACAAGACAAATTTAAAAATCAGAATGTATGCATTAACAAGAAAACAAGAAAGTTTGTTTTATAATGGGAGACTGCTGCTCATTTGGGATACAATTGACAAATATTTGTTTCGTAGTTAAACACACTAGAAAAAATTACCATCTTAAATGAGAAAACAAAGGACAACGTTTGTCTAGAATTAGTATTTTAAATTTTCTGTGTAGACTTTTAATTGGTTTGAACCTTACAAGTTTAAAATATCCTATTTTTTGCATCTTGTGTTGACTAGTGTTAACAACTAAATTTACTTATTCTACTTTATTGTCAAACCTGCTGAAATCATGTTAAACACGACGTCATTCACAGTTCGCAGTGATCGATTTCTTCTATTCAGACAACTTTTTAGTGAGTTGTATTTACCTTTTTGACATGTTTCGGCTGCTAGCTGTGAGCCATCTTCAGAAGCGTCACCGGTCTCCGTGGTGACGTGTCGTTTATTAGATGTTATTTCCTGGAGGCGTGGTCAACCCGGTGCGACCTGACCGCGCCTCCTGCCGCCCGGTGGTGTCTGGAGAAGGGAGTCCCAGGTAGGTGAAAGGAGGAACGTTCCTTCATCTCGATTGATGGTGTCTGGGCCTCGCATCCTGATTTCTATGGCCTCCTTGATCCAGCGTTTGAACTTGTTGTTTTCAGTTCCTATGACCCGTCCCAGTCCATGATGTGATTGTTTCTTTTGCAGTGATCTGATATTGCTGATTTAGGTTTTCTTGTTCTGCTTTGTCAAAAAGGTAAATACAACTCACTAAAAAGTTGTCTGAATAGAAGAAATCGATTACTGCTATTACTAGTGAAGACAAGATGTAAATGAAAACTTCATTCAGCTGATTTTAAACTGATTTGAATGTTTAAGGTTGTTGTTTTTCCAGTGTAACTAATTTGAACACAGATTTTAACACTTTTATGTTGAACTGACAAAATATCGTGATCGACATTTGCCAAAAAATTATCGCGATAGTAAGTTTTGTCAATATCGCCCAGCCCTGTATACAAAACTCACAACACAATATTTTTTTGATTAGACGCTCACAGTACAATATTTCTCACAATCTCACAATATTAATCAAGTTAAAAACTGAAAATTATATAAACTTGTACTTTAATGTTAAATGTGTGTTTTATAATGTAGACGTTAATAGGAATGTTTTATAGTTTTTCCGATTAGCTTAGCGTTCCTGCAACTTCAACTTCAAATTGTTGTTAATAAATAATTGTTCATTTAAAGCCTTCAGTGCTGTTTAAGTAATGTAAGCTGTGAGCAATTAGTCAAGTGAAATATGTATTGTTCTCGTTCGTAGCAAATATTTGAATGTGTTTGACAGGTTTGACCTCAGCTTGTGATTACACACCCAAACTTCTTCTTCCTGTGCTTTTGTTAAGACGATTAACTCTTCACTACAGAACAACCTGAAGTTATTAAAACAGTTTGTAAGACGTGTTTGTGGGAAAGCTGGTTCTCCGCTGCAGCTGTGAGTTGCATCATTGTTAGTGTTTCCAGAGCAGCTGTGATCTGCCTTTGTCAAAGAGAAAAGATAAACACTCTCTAAACAAAATAACCTCATTATCGCTGACGACACCTCGGACTCTGGTTCTGAATCACTTCTACAGGATAAAAAGTGTTTCCTGGAAAATCAGAATGATATGTTTCTGTATTTTAACACGTATCATCAGGGTTAGTGGGTGTGACGCAAATAAACAAATCTTATTGCCTGTACATTAGGGCAGGGTAATTAATTGAAAGATGAATAGAGAGCAATCCAGTCAACTATTTAGGTGTGCTTTTTGATTCTGGAGTGCCACAGCTGAATGTCTGTCAGTAAAATCTAGAGGTTTGGAGCAGAAGATAGATTTTTGAAGACGAAATGTCATTCTTTTCTGTGTTAAATGGCAGCGATTATAAGTCTGTTAAGTTTACATTACAGGGTGATGACAGTGATCATGCCTGATATGCTAATGCTGCAGAAATGTGCAATGTAAGTTTGGATGGTTGATGGATTTAAAAACAGTGCAGGCTCATTGTGGAAGGAATAGTATTAGACTGACACACCTAGTGCAGGGGTGGGTAATTATTTTTCCCCTTGGGCCAGATTCGAAACTGGACAAGTGGTGGAAATGACACATGCTTTACAGCTACAATCAAATAAAAACAAACCAAAGAGTAACATTCCAGGGGTCAGATCAAAACAGTCCGAGGGCTGCATCTGGCCCCCGGGCCGCAGTTTGCTCAGGTCTGACCTCGTGCCTCCACTCAAGTTCAAATGACTGATGCTAAAAGAATAGTCTCTCACAGACAAAACTTCAGCTGTGTTTTTGATGAAGAAGCAATATTAGAAGACAATTTAAAAACTCAAAAAGTTGATTTAACATAATATATGTTCTTTACTTAAGTTTAGACCAAAAGAAAGGCATCAAAATAAATTGTCAAGGAGGACAGATATATATTTTTTTAAATTTTAATTATTTATTGGTTTATTTAAACAAGGACAGATACAAAAGCATTAACTAACTGTAGCACATCAGTTCGATGCATAGTGCTTATAGCCAAAGATAATTTGCAGCACTTGACCCTGGAAGGGTTTTTAGCACAAGAAAATACAGCAAAGACAAATACACAGAGAGAACACACATTAAACATGAGTGCACTTAGAGCTGGGCAATATATCGAATTTTAGATAATATTGTGATTTTAACCCTGCAACGAGTTGGCCACTGTCCAGGGTGTTTCCCCGCCTAAGGCCCAAAGTTACTTTGATAGGCTTCAGCCACCCGCGACCCCTAACGGGATTAAGCAGTAGACAATGAATGAATCGTGATTGTTGTTTTGAAGATATGCAAAAACTACATATCGAGTATATCGAGATATCTTAACAAAGCAAATGGGGAAAGTTACTTTGTGAACTTTCAAATAAGAGTAAATGTGATATTTCAGTCAATTGTTCACTCATTTGGGTCTATGTTAACCAAAAGTTTGTATTAGTCTGTAGAGCTGTGCAATATATTCAAAGGCTTTGGCGCTAAACTATTAACGCACTTAAAAAACAATAAAGAATGCTAGGATTAACTGTAACTTGATCTGCATTTCCTGTTTTTTGTTTGTTTCCAGGTCGAACAGAGGAGTTTGTTTCGTGGCTGCAGATTTACACTTTAGATCAACTCAAACTGCGACGATGGCTTTAGAGTATAAGAAAGAGCTGGACAAGTACAAGGACCTGGACGAAGATGAAATCCTCAGCAAACTGTCGGCCGATGAGCTCAAACAGCTGGAGTCTGCGCTGGAGGAGCTGGACCCAGAGGTCAGAGGTCACACACCTGTCATGTGATAAGAACTTCAAATTTTTCTTTTTACAATTGGATGGACTTTCAGTTTGTACTTTTAGAGGAACAAATGTGAACTATTAGTGCAGGGGTGGGCAATTATTTTTACTGGAGGGCCATATTCAACCCCAGAATAGTGGTGGAGGGCCGGACTGACAACACTGGTATAACAAATTCTCATTATTACAAACAAACTAACAAAGACATTTAACAAAGCCAAAATGTCATTTAGATCAGCTTTAAAATATACATATCGGTATCGGCAGCTATCGGTTATCGGCCAGATCAGAGGGCCAATTATCGATTATCGGTATCCCAAATTTCATATTGGCCCATCCCTAAGAAAAACACTTCTTACTAATTATTTCTAGTTATAATATTACGCCCATAAAGTATAATCTGTTTCATGGATTTCTCTTTGGAAATAAAATTGTGCTTCAATAAAAGTATTTTTAAGCAGGCCTATCTAGTCAATTGTTGCCATTTTTGGAAATTTATTAGCAGCTTCACTCGATCAAACAGCTGTAGTATTTGGTTTTATAGCCTAGTTTTTCCACTCCCAGTAGCTCGTTATAGCTCATTTACAATATGTGAGATTAGTGTAGAGACTCATAAACACAGAGATTAAGATACGAGCAAAAGAAACTGAGAGAAGAGGCTGTAGTACAGATCTGTAGTACAAATACAGTCAATGTGGAGAAATACAGTGCCTTGCAAAAGTATTCAAACCCCTTGAACTCTTCTACATTTTCTCCTATTATGACCAAAAAATCAAACATATTTCACTGATAGTTTTTGTGAAAAACCAACACTAAGTTGCACACAATTGTGAAATAGAAGGACAGTCATACATGATCTATTTTTTTTTTTACAAATAAAAACCTGAAAAGTAGGCGTGCAAAATTATTCACACCCTCTGAGTCAATATTTTCTGGAACCGCCTTTTGCTGCAATTACAGCTGCAAGTCTCTTTGGGTATGTTTCTTCTTTGTATAATAGCTCCAGCTCAGTCAGATTAGATGGAGTGTGTTTGTGAACAGCAGTTTTCAGATCTTGCCACAGATTCTCGATTGGATTTAGGTCTGGGCTTTGACTGGGCCATTCTAAGACATGAATATGTTTTGTTTTAAACCATTCCAATGTAGCCTTGGCTTTATGTTTGGGGTCGTTGTCCTGTTGAAAGATAAACCTCCGCCCCAGTCTCAAGTGTTTTGCAGACTCCAAAAGGTTTTCTTCCAATATTGCCCTGTATTTAGCTCCATCCATCTTTCCATCAACTCTGACCATATTCCCTGTCCCTGCTGAAGAAAAGCACGTCCAGAACATAATGCTGCAAATTCTATTTTTGACCGTGGGGATGGTGTATTTAGAGTCATGAGCAGTGTTAGGTTTCTGCTACACATAGCGTTTTGCATTGAAATATGTTTGATTTTTGTGGTCATAATAAGAGAAAATGTAAAAAAGTTCAAGGGGGTTTAATACTTTTGCAAGGCACTGTATATAGAGATTAAATTTGAATATCTGCTATTCAAATTTAATCTCTATATACTGTAGCTGAGGGCTGTAGTTCTTTAGTCGTTTAGTCGATTAATCGGTCGATGGAGTCTTAGTCGACCAAAATTGTATTAGTCGACTAATTCTTTTATTTAGATTATAAGGATTTGTGTTCAACAGTAACAGAATAATTGGTCTGAACTGACTTTTTATATAAACACACTGTTTCCACTTCAATTTCTGTTTAAACTATAGTTTTGTATGAACTACCGAATATTATGAGTCTTTAGGATCAAGATTTCTTGCAGAGTTGTCACAAAATTAACACATCCAACATGATTTTGATACCAAAGAATAAACTTAATGCCCTTCCAAGAAAGTCAGATTTTTATACAATGGACTGACATTTTCAACACAAAATGCAAGAATGTGATCAAACATTTTAGTTTCAAATCAGTTTTGATGAAACTCAAACATATTTTAGGATTATTTTTGCAGAAAATATCAGATTTTGTTCAAATGTTTGTCCTGTTAATGTTATCTGTATTTGTTCAAATGAGGATCTAATTTCGACATCAGTTTTTGCGTTGATTTGCAATACTTGAGACAACTCTACTTTAAGCTTCAGAGCTTATGCCACGCCCCCTTTTTGGTTGATTTAACGGTCGATGGGACATGTTTTTAGTCGACCAACAATTTCTTTGGTCGACTACAGCCCTACATCTGTAAATGCCTGTTGAACTCACACACCCGTGGGCTCTTCACACCAGGGTCTTGTGCGCTATCCACTCGACCACTGGACAGCAGACTTTAACAGGCATTCTACGTAAGAGCCACAGATACCGTAGCTGCACGAACACGCCGCGTTTTGAAAGCGACAAGTTGGTCGCACGTGAAACGACCAATTTCCAATGATCAAGCGGCTACAGACGCCTCCGTTGTGTAAGCACCTTAAAGGGGACCTATTATGTCAAATTCACTTTTCTAAGTTTTTAACCTTGTTACGATGGCCTTCCTTCATCATTAGATTACTTAAAGCGAACCCTGGAAATAATCACATGTTTATCCTAAAACACTTATAATATCATCACTTATATAAATACAGGACAAGTACCTTGGAAGTATTTGTAGTTTTATTAAAATATTGTTATGAAGAAATTACATGGAGGCTGCCATTTTGCTGCGGTTATGACATAAAATAGTGTTGTCAAGGTAACAGTAACTAGACATGGGACGATTATAAAATTTGGACTCACGATTATTGTGACCAAAATAATTGCGATTAACGATATTATCACGATAATTTACTAAACGTGCACAGATTCAAAATCACTGAAATAGTTATTAGCCCACAAATTGTATGTGTTTGAACAACTGCCTATTGTATTTTGGTCTAAGTACAATCAATAATGATTCAAAGTGAACAAATGTTTACAATGTTGAGCAAAAATCTACTAACTTTGTCTCAGAGTCATTAATTAACTTTATGAACCTTTTCTTTGTTTAACCATAATACAGCTTCTTACTGGGTTCTCAGCAGTCAGATTTTACATGCTCTTATGAAGCCACAGGCCTGCCTGAGCCTGCTGCTATAATTGTGATTAATTGCGATTACGATTATCACGATTATGAAAAAACGCCACGATTATTTAATTGCGGCCCTTAATTATCAAGATTAGCGATAATATCGTATATCGTCCCATCCCTAACAGTAACTAGGCAACATGAATTCAAGACCCTCGGGAGACTCTGAGGGTGCAGAGACTGCAGAGACAAATGCTGGCAGACATGGTTGTACCCTGTAGAAGTTGGATGCAGAGGATTCCCAGCTCAATCAACCTGGAAACTACTGACTGCTGTAGGACTGAGAGGATCGGTCAGGAAAAAGGCGGTACAAAGACTCGGGGAAGCAGCTGAGAGAGCCTCCTGCTGGATTTGGAGTAAGAGGGAGGAGATGAGCTGGCAGCCAGGAGGGAGTGAGTAGTGGCTGGCCACCACTGCTGACCCGCCAACAGGAGAGTGTTATGGTTGAGGGTCGAAACACTCTATGATTGTTGGTAACCATCTTATGACACAACCTTCTGGCTAATAGCTCCAGTCGTTGCAAAGCGACTGAGGGAAAAGCAGAATCTAGTAAAACTGAAGATAATCAAGAGGAAGAGGCAAGAACTGGAAACTGTCAGTGGTGTTTTTTGGCAACTGTTCACCTGATGAAACTGTAGAAGTAACCATGGAAACGCTATTTTATGTCATCAACCAAAATGGCGGCTCCCAGTGGCTTGAAAACAACATAAACAATGACAATTTTATAAAAAGTAGTAAGCACTTATATATTTGTTTGTAATTTATTTTAATAAGCATGAGCAGTACAGTGTTTTAGCCACATTTGTCTTCATAACCAGGGTTCCCTTTAAAGTTATATTTGAATTGATTCATGCATGTTGGCGTAATCTTGTTTTGTTCTTCAGCTAGAGTTCAAGTGCTCAGAAATCCTCGTTCTCACCTACCACCTATCCCCTCCCACTTGTCTGTATTTACTTGTTTAATTCACAAGATTAATGCTCAAAGTGAAACATATGTGGTTCAAATACAGTATAAAAAACACAATAGGCCCCCTTTAAGGTACTACAGAATAAGTCCCAATACAAAACTCTAAATGCCATTGAATCTGAGTTGCCTTTTTTTTAATACAATCATAAAATATAACAATTTAATCTTGTAGCCAGTTTCCCCAGCCAATATTGTTGTTTCCATCTCCCACTTCTCCTGAAAATCCCAAACATGAGCTACAACAACAAACACTTGAAGCGATGGAAGTGATTGTGGATGTTGTAATGTTTGGTCAGATGGAGGAGGCTCTTTCAGCAGCAGCAGCAGCAGTTTAAGTTTGTTTATTTTGGGAGGAGAGCAGCGGAGATATCCCAGCCCGTCCCGAGGCGTTTTATTTAAATTCCAACCAAAACCATTTTAGACAAATCCTCAAATCTCACTGCTGAACTCACAGGAAGACTTCAGGAACCAGAGGGACAAACATGAGAACTGCTCTTAGACCACACGAGGGTTAGTAAACAGCACACATCTGGAAAATTCACTGCTGAACCTTCATTAGTCATAGTAGTTGGTCATAAGTTGTTTTTATGACACAAAGTCTTATTGTACACTGACATTTTTATAGATGCAACTTTCTGGAGGTGAAACGTCAACTACAATATTTAGAGTTAAAACCATATTTTGGAACATTGTCAATAGTGATAATTGTGTGTTTTGCCAACATCTGATAAAATAGAGCTAAAGAGAGATGGGGAAGACATAGAGAGAGAGATAGACTAGAGAGACAGAGAGAGAGAGAGAGAGAGATGGACTAGAGCAGGGGTGTCCAAACTTTTTCACAGTGGGCCACTTTCTGAAACTTATATAGCGAAGGGCCACATAATATGCAGCTGAGAAGTGAATCATTTAAAATTTTACTTAATATTATGAACTATGACACTTTTAATATGGCATTAAACATTAATTTTAGGTTCCAAAGCCATTGAAATGTTTGTTATTTCAACTATGATGAAAAAGAATTGCTCAAATTTGACATAAAATCTATATTTTTTTTAGTTTGGGCCAATCTAGCAGGAAGTTTGAGGCCAAACAAAATTGGTCAAAGGGCCGCATTTGGCCCCCGGGCCGCAGTTTGGACATGCCTGGACTAGAGAGAGAGAGAGATACTATATATAGAGAGAGATAGACTATGAGAGAGAGACTAGAGAGAGAGATAGACTATAGAGAGAGAGAGATGGACTATAGAGAGAGAGAGATGGGCTAGAGAGAGAGAGAGATGGACTAGAGAGAGAGAGAGATACTATATATAGAGAGAGATAGACTATGAGAGAGAGACTAGAGAGAGAGAGAGATAGACTATAGAGAGAGAGAGATGGACTATAGAGAGAGAGATGGGCTAGAGAGAGAGATAGACAAGAGAGAGAGAGATAGACTAGAGAGACTAGAGACAGAGAGATAGAATATAGAGAGAGCCTACAGAGAGAGAGAGAGATAGACTAGAGAGAGATAGAGATAGACTAGAGAGAGATAGAGATAGACTAGAGCAGGGTGTCGAACTCATTTTGACAAAGGGCCACATTGGCATCTTGATTGTCCTCGAAGGGCCAGTTGTAATTAAAATAAATGTTACTAATCTTTGGCGTAAACAAATAATAGTTGTATTTATTATTGCATATTTATTTGCAGGGACAATTACTGAATACATGCATGCATTAGTCTGAAAAATGACTTTCTCTTTAAGTTTCAGACAAATCTTTTCTTTAGGTTAAGACACCCAGATTACTCCTGGCACTAATATAAAGTTTAAGTAGACCTTATAAGACCTTGAGGGCCGGATGAAATGAGGTGGAGGGCCGCATCTGGCCCCCGGGCCTTGAGTTTGACATATGTGGACTAGAGAGACAGAGAGCAACAGAAAGAGAGAGAGAGACAGAGAAAGAGATAGAGACTAGAGAGAGAGAGACTAGAGAGAGAGACTAGAGAGAGAGATACTAGAGAGAGAAACTAGAGAGAGAGACTAGAGAGAGAGAGACTAGAGAGAGAGACTAGAGAGAGAGATACTAGAGAGAGAAACTAGAAGAGAGACTAGAGAGAAGAGACTAGAGAGAGAATAGAGAGAGACAGATAGAGAGACTAGAGAGAGAGATAGACTAAGAGAGAGAATAGACTAGAGAGAGAAAAAGAGACTAGAGAGAGAGAGAGAGACAGAGAGACTAGAGAGAGAAAGAGAGAGGGAGAGAGATGGGGGAAGACAGAGAGCCAGGAAGAGAGAACGACAGAGCGAGAGAGAGACTCACACAAGGAAGACACAGAGAGAGAGAGAGAGAGTTGGGGCAGAAAGAGACAGAGAGGAAGAGAGAGGAAAACAGAGAAAAAATAAAAGCAAGTAAAAGTGGGAGTGGAAGAGAGAGAACAGGCTCTGGATTAAAAACACTTTAGCTGTGTGTTGAAAAGAAACACTTTCTTGCTTTTTACTTTTTCAAAATGTTATGCTATTTTAAAAATTCAAATAAGAAAATCACCATCAGAAATCCCCCTTGAAAATCAGCATTTCACAGATAATTTAACGTCAACAAGATTATGTTTATATAAAAGTAAAATTAATATTCATAAATAAAACAAGTCTGGTAATCACTGTTTCACTTCTTGATCTGATCGTTTTGAAACATTCCCTCTGCAGCACGCTCTTCTCCCGGCCGGAATGCGTCAGAAGGACCAGACGACCAAACAGCCCACGGGATCGTTCGACCGGGATCGCCTCCTGAAGTATCTGGAGAAAGAGGCCATGGAATACAAGGACCGAGACGACATCGTGCCCTTCACCGGAGAGAAGAAAGGTGAGACGCAGCAAAGCAGTGTTGATACAACTTAACCATAATAGTACTGCAAACAATACTGTTGTCAATCAAGAATAGATTGTTGTCTGAGCAGGTATAGTCTTATTAAGGTTAGCACAATTTTATAGTACCTGTAAGAGTAAACTTTTTTGTAGAAATCTTTACTTTTGGTTGTGTCTGGATTCTTTCTATTTGACTGAATTTTTGTGGACACCTCAACCAGCCTGAAAAAGAATGGTCAATATCCAGAATTCATTGTGAGACTTTGAGGGGAAAAGCGACAGCGTCAAAAAACAACACGACTGAATGAAAGACTGGGAATAAAACTTGTATTATGATCAATAGTTCATGAATACTGTATGTGCGGATTTGACTAGTGCACTTCGCGTCTGAAAATGAATGAGTGCACTAAAAAGTTTTCTAAACAGGACAGGGCTTTGTAGTGACTGATGAATCAGTGAACAAATGCTCCATGCAGAAAGATCTCCATCTAGTTAACTGGGGAAACTTCTTTGAATAAAACAACAAAACGAGACAAGAGCAGCTGTTTCTATCAAGTCTGAACCGGTCTGACAGACGTCTGTCTCCTGAAGCTTGAAACAGTGTTTTTCTCACCGTTTTTTCACCTGAATGTAACTTTTAAGTGTCGTAGGATCGATTTTCATTCACAAATGTCGATTTAGCAGCATAACTTTTGTTTTCGCTAGAGATAGACCGATATATTGGCCAGCCGATATTTTGGGGCAGATATTTGGATTTTTTTTGCATATCGGTCACATCGGCCATCTGCCTTATTTCGGCCGATATTTCATCTGGCAGTTGTTTAAACAGTTATCTGCATGGTTGAGCTGCACTCGTGATCAACTGAGCTCCAAGTGAGTTTAGTGAAAATGATACGGTTTGTTTTATATATCTCCATTTTGCTGTGTTTTGAATTCTAAAGTATCGGTATCGGAACTGAAAAAGCTGGATCTAGTAGAAACCTGTCATATGTGCACTTTAAGCTGACAGTGATATTCTTGTTCACTGTTGATTTCACTGAATTTCTTATTTCTGTTTTATTTAGTGTTGTTCTCCTACAAAAAACACATTTAGCCTCATTTGAGTATGTTCTAACACTTTTGATAACATCACATTATCATTAAAGTTACTTATAGCACTATAAATCAAACTAATACCAAACTCTGCTTTATCAATAACAGCCTCACAACCTTCTTTTGTTAGCAGCCTGTCACGACAAACTACCAGACAACCTGATCTTGTTCAAACTCAACTGGAGTGGTGTTTGTCCCTGTACGTGACAAAAGAGTCTCCACAGCGGATTCAAGAGGAGGTGTCGGATGTCCGTGTTGTATTTCTCACAGACATAAGGCGAAGGTGTGCCACGATCATGTAATTACTGCCCTGGTCCCGCTAAAACTATTATTTATAGATGTTACAGTGGGTCTGCGTGTACAATATGACACTGTGGAGGTGAGTTTGCCCCTGGGGAGGTGTCACAGGAGAATGCAGGGTCACTGGAGCTGATTCAGGACCATATGTTACGCACTTGCATCGGTATACAGCCCGCGTTAGATTAGATGACCTCATTTTTCAAGGTTTACTGCCACCTTTGGTAAACACGACTTGAGGCAGACCCAAACTGAACCACTCATTTGACTCAGTAAAGTCGGTTTTATCATTATTGTTTGTTTTGTGTGCCCTCGTGCAGAGAGCTGAAGGTCTCTGTGATTTCATGAGCTGTGTCATTTGTTTGTCCTGTGTGTTTGAGATAATTCGGGTAAGACAGTTTTTGTTAGGCTGCTCCAGTTTTTACACGGGGTCTAAAAGTTCATAAAACAAATTATCCTAAAATAAGACCCTTAAAATTATTAAAAAGTCTTAATGAATTGAATTGTTTTTTATCTATTGCCAATGCCCTTTGACGGGCACGGCATTCAAATAAAGATTATAAAAAAAATAAAATTAAAAAATCACAACTTTGGGTCTCTCTGGGATTTATGTATTTAAGAGAAACTAAACACTAAGGGTGTGCATTGCCTCCAATCTGTCGATACGATACGTATCACGATACACAGGTCACAATACAATATTTCTTGATATATCCTGATACAGAGGCCCACTACGATATATTGCAGTTTTTCTTTAACTTTGGTCTTTTACAAAGTGAATTATTATTGTTTGTTTTGATGAGTCGAAAAAGAATATTAGACCCATAAATTACAATGTATATGATGAATAACAGTATTGATACTCAATGATTTATTCTGACAGTATCAATACTCAGTGATTCTTTCTGACAATATCGATACTCAGTTATTCTCTCTGACATTATTGATACCTAATGAGTCTCTCTGACAGTATAGTTAATGGCAACACAAAGCTAATCAAGTTTCTCAAATGAATAAACCACTTGTCTTTTTTTTAAATATATATAGTAATAATTTGTGTGCCAAGGGTGGGATAAATAAACTCCTCCCTCTGACACCGCTGCTAAGGCAAACTGGAAAACGGTCGACCGCTGTGAAAAACATCGTCAGTCATTAAGCTTAGATATACTTGTGATGCGAGGTGCGAAGTTGCGCAGTTTCAAATCCTTGTTTCGGTGTTTAATTTTTGTCATTTTAAATTTTAGAAACGACTCACTTGTTCACATCATAGGCTCGTGCTTATCGCTAAAGCAACGGCTTGAAACACGTCTGCAAAGTTAATAAAATAGTCTTGACGTGCAAATTCGACAGTACAAATTATTCAGATTTTTTTTGTTTACATGAAAATCTCATTTAGCTTTATAAATACTGTAATTTCTGCCCTATTGAGCGCACCTGAATATAAGCCGCACCCAATACATTTAAGTAAGAAAAATGATAAAGAACATACATACAACATACATAAGCCGCACTTGTTAATAGTAAGTCTATGAGAATCCATAATTTTGCTGCTTTGCCTTATAAGCCGCATAGTTCAAAGCTCATGAAAAAGTAGCGGCTTATAGTCCAGAAATTACGGTAGTAATCTAGCGTGCAAATCTCTGAGTTTGTGGTCTCATGAGGGCAGTTTGGGTCAAATAATTGGTCAGAACATTGAGACACTATAGTTTTGAGAAATTGACTAATTGATTGATCTTAAAGGGGACCTATTGTGTTTTTTTATATTTTGTAAGAATCTAGAACATGCACAGATCATTAATTTACCTTTTATTCATTGTAAAACACAAAGTTGATCTAAAACAACTTAAAAATAGGAACAGCTCTACTGACTTCCTGTTCAAAACCGCAGAACTGATAAGCCCCGCCTCTTCATTTTAAACTGTAACTGTAAAAAGCAACACATTTTTTAAAACTATTTTTTATTGTTGGAAAGTGAATATGGGACAGTATTGAACCATATAAGCTTCACTTTGATTATTAATCTTTTGAAATATACCAAGTAAATACAGACAAGTGGGAGGGGATAGGTGGTAGGTGAGAGCGGGGATTTCTGAGCAGTTCAGCTCCAGCTGAAGAACAACACAAGATTACTCCAACATGAATGAATCAATTCAAATATAACTTTGAGTAAACTAATGATGAAGAAAGGCCATCATAACAAGGTTAAAAACTTAGAAAAGTGAATTTTACATAATAGGTCCCCTTTAAGTCGACCAAAAATGTCTTTACTTAACTACAGCCTACATTTTTCTGACTATTGAACTTCATCTAAACATTTAACATTTTCCGGTTGGTTTTAAATAATATCGTTGGTATATACTGTATATAATTTTAAAATTTGATAACCTATTCCTATCTTGTTGCAGTGTCTCAGTATTTTGTTTTAATAGTCTGACTGTTTGAAATGTGTCCGAATGAATTAACAAAAAGATTGAAAAGAAAACTGACAAACTAATAAGAATCACATGTTTTTTTTAACCATGCTTTTATAAATTACCAGTGTTTATGCAGAATAAGACAACTTTTGTTTTTTGAGAATTAACGTGGAGGCTTTTAAATGGCAGCCTTTTTGACTTGATTGCAATAAATCGTGAAGTCTGATCTGTCTTGAATAACAGTGTTGTCGCAAATTTTCACTTCAGCCTCAGTTTGAGTTTAGCCTGATTTGATTTTGATCCAGTTAAGTTTTCAAAGCCTGACTGACGTAACGCTAAATGGAAAACAGCTGTTAGCCACGAGCTGAAGCGTTGTTTTTGTGTTCGCCTCTGAACAAATACTGCCTTTCTCCCATTACACAACACAAAGCGGGTTTATAATGGGCTCAGGCCTTGACTCTACATGTTCTGTGCGTAGCCTGTCATAAAAAGCCAAAACGTGGTTACGTAATCGGTCTAGTTTTACGAGACATTACACATTTAACTTACACATTACTTCAGCAGAGGTTTTACTGCCTCGAGGAAAAAGGCAAAGAAAGACCGACTGTTTCAGAGCTTGAGAAACTTTTGGAGTATTACGTCAACAGTGTGTCATTTCTTCTGTTAGTTTGGCTAAAACCTGGAGATTTAGCAGCTCACAGTCATTTTGCTGATCGATTAGTTGGGCGATTATTCTTTTTGATTAATTGATTAGTTGTTTAGAATGCAAAAGCCATGCTGTTATGAAGTTTATACACAACATGTCCCAGACAAAGCCCATACGCCAACGCAAACAGAAATGGGTTTCATCTAGGGCTGCAACAAGTTAATTGATTAATCCAAACACTCGAGAACCTCTCAAATTATGTTACTATGGAAAAAGGCAGACCTAAATCATTTATTATTTAAATTCTAGATTTAAATATTTGTCCTTTTCAAGATTCTTTTTAAAGTCATTTTTATTATTTGTGATTTTTTTTTCCCTTTTTCAAGTAAAAAATGCTATTTTAAGATGGTACATTTTTTTAGTGTACTTAAGCTCAAATTGAGCAAAAATCTTGTATTCAAAATACTCTTCTGTTCTAAACAACTAATCGAGTAATCGAAAGAATAATCGCTCAACTAATCGATTACTAAAATAATCGTTAGCTGCAGTCCAAGATTCATCAATAAAACACTTTTTTCTGTATCCAACAAAAAATATTGTCACCATATTTAAGCTTTTGTTGGGCCAAAACATTATTTTAAAAAGTCTCTTTATCCAATAGAATAATTGTTTGTTTTGAGTTCAGCATTATTTTTCAATAAATCAACTTGTCATTTTTTTTAATTGTTAAACTGTGAATATGGAGTTTAAAAACAGAAGAAAAAGTATCCGAGGCACACTGATTTATTGACTCAATAAAAGTTCTTTATGGCGTTACCGTATTGCTAAATTAAATCATATTTTCTCTCTTTTTTATGCGTTACTTTTACCACCTGGATCCTGGCAGAGGAGCTGACTTCTCCACACATATTCACCCATTGATGCTCACCCTTCCTGTTTACTGTGCATCTGGAGCAATTAGCATGGCTTACTAATCCAAGTCATTTTTGGCATTTTTAGAGCAAATTGAGCAAATTAGCAAGTTTTAGGTTAAACCCTTTTTTTCTTTCCACAATGGTTTTCTGTGAGTTTGCTGTGTTTGAAATGTGTTTGTGAGTGGAGTTTAGGGCGTGAGCTTCACTTTAAATAAACCTATTCACTGCTAAATTAATCGTTAGTGAAAACCCTAGGTCAGGGCTATTATACAACTTAATTTTTCCGATGTCTATATTTGTCGGACGGTCATTGACTTTAGGCTGGATAGTTGCACAATGTATCCAATATACAAAATCTGATTAGTTATTTATTTAGTTAGTAACTACTGCTAAATATCTAAAGCAGCACTAAACCAGAAAAAAACAATAAGGACTAAGTCTGAACTAAGTGGTTAGGATTAAAGCAAAAATACACCAAAACTAAAATGGGACCAAATCAGGTCTAATGTACATCCAGAATTAACTTGACAAACAAAAAAACATATGAATTTTTGCAATATTTGGACTGGTTTAGGGTCAATTTGGAGCTGGGGCCTAAGTTGAATAGGCCTGGTTTAGACTAACACAGACTTTTAGAGAAGCATAAAGCCATATGAGGGGTTTTTGAGAGATTATAAAAGCTGTTTTTCCTGTGTTTGTTGATACAGTAATGGAATAGTGATTGATCGTGCTATTCATTACTTTTAAGCCTCGACTATTAATCGAAAAGATCAAGTCATTCAGTTACATTGTCAGTCTAACCCTCTGTCAGTAAGAACACGTGGTTTGAAGCAGGAGCCAGACTTTGGAAGAAGAAATTCAGTTGTTTTTGAATCCAAAACTGTGCATATTTTGTTCTCCAAATCGCCCAAACATCATCCTCAAAGTACTTGTTTGTGTCTCCCGGATTCTTCTTTCACCTTTAACCTCTGTGTGTGAAATGTCCTCTTGTGCTCATGTTTGCGCGCTGGTCCTGACACATGGAAAACAGTCGGTGATGTGAGAGGAATGCAGCCCCCTCAGTCCCGCCCCCTTTCCCCTCTGACCACGCCCCCTTTCCCTCTCGCCTCCCGCTGAGAAATAACCTCTGATGTGCCTGCAGCTTATAACACGGACCATTTCAGAGCAGCGCCTGTAAATGCCTCTGCAATTTACAGCAGTTTACCCACTTAAGACCATTAGACAGTTTTGTACATTGAATTAGGATGACTACATGAGTTAGAAGGAGCTGTGCAAACACAGAACCGGGCTCAGTGTTAGATCAGAGTTAAACAGGAAAAGTTGACACTAGGGCCCCACCAATATGGCTTTTTGCTAACCGATTTCGATACCGATATAGAGGAGGCTGGGGGTGCCGATAACCGATATGAAAGCTGCTATATCTAGAAATAGAAAAATTACTTTTTTATTAGGCACAGGTATTATCTGGCTTCAGTGATTTTAAGTTGGGGTTATTTAGGTCACATTTTAGTCTTACTTCGCCTCTTATGAGTAACTTTAAAGGCTTGAAACTTGTTTGTATCACATTATTCTTAAGAGTTTTGTACTACTAAAATGAATTCAAGATACTAAAGGTGTGGTTAGCCTCATTAATATGCACGACGTCGCTGCAACTAAAATGCGCAAATACCGACCATTAACACCTCTTTTCATGGCTAATTTACATGTCAATGTGTCTCTAGTATCATCAACACAAACACAACACTTTAAAGTCCTCAGAAAGAACGAGCTGAGGCCATGTTTGTAGCATCATGAGCTAACTGCTAACTACAATGAAGTAACAAGTTACATTGAAATTAAAGCGAAAACGTTTTAAAAACTCACCGCCCAGATAACCTCCTCTCAGATCCCAAGTCTACGGCGCTCCATAGTACTCACGAAAAAAAAAATATTTATCTCGTAATTACGAGATAATTTTCTCGTAATTACGAGATAATTTAAAAGGCTTTTCCCACATTCTGTATACCCACACGCTTCGTATAGGCTAAGCTAGTGACTTTATCCACAACGAGTAGTCTTTTCTGTGCTAGCTTGATGTTTCTAAATAGCTAAGATGTGCTTGTGGATTTCGTTATGTTAAATTAAGTGCCTGTGGTCTTCACTGCAATGTTTACGGTCGACAAAAAGTATGAAAATAGCTAATAACGTGACTGTCAACTCACGCTACAGTTAGCATGCTATTATAAAGACGGCCAGTGTGTGGAGCTGTTCACCCACCAGAAAGAAGCTAGTGGTAATCGGCAGGTTTTTTAAATAAAACTCGATCTTCTTGACTGTTGACAGTCAGTCTCACTCATCCTTAGAAATGTGCGGCAGTTTTTCTGTGGCTCCAGCGTCTAGTTTTCAATTTATTTGGCCAAAAAGAAGAGAAATGCTGCACATTTGCTACACTTCCGCATGGATCACCCAGAGTGGGTGGGTACTGCAAAAATGCCCGTATGTTGCAAGTCTGTTGCAGCACTTCTCTCCTTTATGGCCAAATAAATTGAAAAACAGACGCTGGAGCCACAGAAAAACTGCCGCACATTTCTAAGGATGAGTGAGACTGACTGTCAACAGTCAAGAAGATCGAGTTTTATTTAAAAAACCTGCCGATTACCACTAGCTTCTTTCTGGTGGGTGAACAGCTCCACACACTGGCCGTCTTTATAATAGCATGCTAACTGTAGCGTGAATTGACAGTCACGTTATTAGCTATTTTCATACTTTTTGTCGACCGTAAACATTGCAGTGAAGACCACAGGCACTTAATTTAACATAACGAATTCCACAAGTACATCTTAGCTATTTAGAAACATCAAGCTAGCACAGAAAAGACTACTCGTTGTGGATAAAGTCACTAGCTTAGCCTATACGAAGCGTGTGGGTATACAGAATGTGGGAAAAGCCATTTAAATTATCTCGTAATTACGAGATCTTATCTCGTAATTACGAGATAAATATTTTTTTTTTCGTGAGTACTATGGAGCGCCGTACAAGTCTTCACAAAAAAAAAAAAAAAAAAAATCCTTTAATCCAAACTCCAAACGAGAAAGTAGTGAGAAAGCCAGTTTCTGTTAACAGCTGCAGCCATGTGTCCTTTCCATGGATGTATTATCTTTCTGACGAGGATCGTCTCCCTTCTCCATACGGACATTTTGATGAAATATAAGTCTTTCTGTTGTTGCGGGCATCATCTATGAAGAAGTTATTTCCTTTTCTTGAGTTAGTAGCGGAGTTGAGAGCGTTTAAATCCAGCGCTGCCTCAGAGCGTATTAGTAGTGCAGTGAGTGATGCAGAGCGTCAACCTGGTGCTGCGTTCAGGTGCAGTCCAACAATAAAACAACTCCACAAGCGAATGTAATAACTGCGCTAAATGTTGATCTGATTGTTGATTTGAATAAAATGGTTGTATTCTGGAAGATCTAAGCTTTAAAAGAAGGAACAACATGTCCTAAACATCGGCGGTGTGTCGGCGATATTTTGGCCGATAACCAATAGGCTTGCAAGTACTCATATCGGCCAAAATATCGGCCAACTGATGTATCGGTCGGGCCCTAGTTGACACTATCTCTATGGGGTCTCAGGAGTCAGACGTCTGTCATACCGGTTCACACCTGATTAAAACATCTAGCTCTCGTCATGTTTTGTTGTTTTTGCCAAAGAAGTTTCCCCAGCCAGCTAAACGGACAGCGTATCTTTCTGCAGACGACATCCACAATTGAGGGGAAAGACCGATAATCCCTCTATAAATTGAGACAGTGATGATGAGTTGTGGCTTAATTTCTCTTAGTTCATTTTTAACATTTTACAAATCACGTAATTAATTTATAAAAGCATGCATGCAGAGTTTTCGCTTTATTCAGTTGTGTGTGACGCAGCGCTACACAAGAATTCTGGCCGCCACAGCAAAAAAAGTCCCATTAAAATTGAACTGCCTGCGTTTACACGGGTGCTACAGTGTCAGTAAACTAGGAATAAGCTTGTGTGTTGTATTATTACTTGTTTTGTCACACGTGGAATACTGCAACTGCATTAAAAACAAGCTGCAGTGAGAGAATTGACAACCATACCTGCTTGTCAAAGCCTGATCCCGTCAGATCTCAGAAGCTAAGCAAGAAAGGGCCTGGTTAGTACTTGGATGGGAGACCGTTAGAACACCAGGTGCCACAGTGGGATGACAGGAGTAGATTGTCGTTGTGTCCTTGGGCAAGACACTTAACCCACACTGCCTCAGTGTCTGCGTACACTGGTTGAGTGGAGATTTAGTGCTAGATTGTAAAGCGCTTTGAGTGCCTGGAAAGGTAGAAAAGCGCTATATAAATAGACCATATTAGATGAACGATACGCTCCTTATAGACACTTTGGTTTGTGGTTTGCTTTGTCAAGACTCGTGTTGCTGTTGTTAGCGAGGGCAAGCTTAAAGGGACTATACTCGATTATTTTTGCAACAATATACATAACTTAAAAACAATTTCCCTCTATCACTAATATCTTATAATGTATCTATTCAGGTGGAAGTTAGTCTGCAATGTCCTGTCTGTGTCTAATAAAATCCTGTTTGTCGCCAACTTTTTCTGTTGTTGCTTTAAGGATTGTGGCTGGCTGTTGTTAGCATGGAGACTCACCTCGCCGCTAACAGCTGTGAAAAAACATAAAAATACACCATGATGAACAATTCTGAAACTCTGAATGCATTAGTTAAGTGAGCAAATCATGTAGCCTGCAGTAAGAAGTTTAAAATTAAATATTTCTGTTTGTTTACATTTTTAAGGATGCAAAAATCAGGTTTAGTTCCTTTAAACTGCACTTGCTCCAACTTATTAATGTTAAAGGGACAGACCCATATTAAATAAAACAAACTTAGATATGCATTACGCCAAGCATTTGAGGCCAGCGGAAACAGTGATACATGTGTATTTAGAAAGAGCCGTGTGTGTTAATTCTTAAGGATTCACCAATCCAGCTTTTTCAGTTACGATACCAATTTTGATAATTGCCACGTTTACATGACTGCTTTAATTCCGAATAAAGATATTTTAATTCTGAATTAAAATTAATTCCGCTTTCAAAAGACCATGTAAACACTTAATTCCTGATAAAAGTTTATTCGGATTTAAAATTAATTCCGAATAAAGTGTGTGGTTTATTCCGCTTTTAAATCCGAATAATTATATTCCTTTCTCATGTAACCGTTTTATTCGGAATAAAAATTATTCCGTTCACACTGCGCATGCTCGCACGTTGTCTTTCTGAGGGCGATGACGCACTGCAAGATGGCGGCACAGACACAAAACTTTTTTGTTTTGTATTTAAGTGCGCTACAGTAGCTACAAATAATGAAAAGAGTGGGTGGGAGAAAACATGAAACACTAACCTTTTCGCTGAGGCAGCGGAAAGTTTTGAACAAGGAGTGTACGTCATGTACGCGGAGAGAGACGCTGCTCTGATCCCAAACAAGTGGAAACTGGACTACAACTTTTCCTCCGCTCACAGAACATGACGTGGAGCTGATGATGTGATTCTCCAGCTGCTGCTTAAAGACTTTCATCGGAACAACTCCAAAAAAAAGTTAGTATCATTGCGTCCGTGGCGTTACAACAATCCCAGGTGAAAAAAAAGCCAAAA
Source organism: Mugilogobius chulae (assembly GCA_038363315.1). Classification (NCBI taxonomy): domain Eukaryota; kingdom Metazoa; phylum Chordata; class Actinopteri; order Gobiiformes; family Gobiidae; genus Mugilogobius; species Mugilogobius chulae. The sequence goes on along the minus strand of CM076399.1, from coordinate 31,257,230 downwards.
GCCGGTATCCCGTATCCATCGGATGTGTGTTTTTCCGGTAGACGTAATTATGTAATGACGTATGTGCGCTCCCTTTCCTCTCTCTTTCTAACCCAGACGTTAAGCGGAATAAGATAAAGCCGATTTATCGTGTTTAACATGTAAACCTTTATTCAGAATTTTTCTTTCCATCTAAACTTTAAGGAAAATATTTTAATTTGGAATAATTAATTCGGAATAATTAATTCTGAATTAAGAAACATCATGTAAACGTGGCCAATGTGGTATTTCCCGATGCTCGATATCCACCAGTACCAGTGGAGAGACTGAAAATAGCTTTAGTTATTTTCTAAAAACTCAGTAAACTTGTTAGAAAAAGGGTCATATGGTGTTAAGCAACTGGTATTTATTGTGCAAATAACAATTTAACAACCTTATGTGAATAACATTACTTCAGAACATTAACCCATCCAATTAAAAACACAACTGTGCTACTGACTGAACCAGTGTCATGTGACTGTTATCCAATACTGCAAGTTTTCACCAATATGTACATCACTAATATTAATACTGCAGAGACGTAAAAGATTAGAAATAAATAGATTATAGATGAAGCTGAAATAAATCTTCACTTTTTGGTTGTTGTTTTTTTTTATAGTGACTTTTTATGAAGATTAGCTTGCAATTTATTCACATTGTGCATAGAACTCTTTGAATATGCAGTAGGTAAAAGCGTATTCCTTTGGTGAAGCATCAAGATTCTGCTTCTTAATTAACTGGATTATTATATTTATTGCGGATTTTACATAAATATAGTTTGGCCGATCCATCCTTTTTCAGAAGCTGGAGCAGAGTTTGCATCAGTGGAAAATAAACTTGCCGTCTTTGCACTTCACACTGATCTGTCGACTTGATGAACGACTCTTTCCAGAAGCTTCCTTGACATTGAAATCCCTGAATAAACACTGCTGATCTAAAATAATAGGACCTGTAGTTCCCAAGTTCAATCACTGTTTTTCTAACCGTGGCACTTAAACTTTTCCTATTTTCAAAAACATTTTACATCTGGTGTTGCTCTCAGTGCAAGTAATTCCATTTCATCTTTCACCCCTGATTAGTGGCAGAAGTTGAATATTTTGTTTTCATGTCATCAGAATTGTCTCATATTGTTGGCTGTAACAATGTAGACAATTATGAGATTTCTTCTGAAAGACTGTTTTGTTGCAGCCACAACTTAACAGACCAATACGGCAAGTTTCCAATAGTAGTCAAGACAGCACTAATCGAAACCAAGACTTTTCTGAGAGCAGGACAAGACCAAGACCAATGAGAGTCGAGACCGAGAAAAAAAATACTTTTATTGGTCGATTGAGACAAGATCAAGACTGTGTTTGTACTTTTATGCAATCATCAGCGTCTTTATTGTCTGTCTTATTGTTCAGTGCAGGTTTAGAAGGGTGTTGTGGTGGTAATAAAATGTGGTCTTGGTGTCCAAAACAACACCGAGTCCAAGATAAGACCAAGTCCAAGCTCCTTTGATTCCAGACAAGATCGAGTCCAAATGTGTTTGAGTCAGAGACAAGCTCAAGACCAAGACTTGAGTACTACTACACTAAAGTTTCCAGACTAGGGATGTTCATGGTTAACCGATTAACTAGTTAATCGGTTAACCAGTGCAGAATGTGTTTAGATGTGTTTCTGGTGCTTTATTTCAATCTTAAAGTTACGCAAATGTGAGAAAATAAATAATGGGTGAGTTATGATTCAGTTACACAAGAAGTAGCTTAGTTCTGCTTTAAGTAGTGCTAACCTAAAATTAAAAAAGTAAATAAAAAATCTATTTTTGAATGTTTAGGAGTTTGGTTGAGGGCCGGATTTACAGCGCCTTGCAAAAGTATTCAACCCCCTTGACAGTCATACATGATCTATTTTTTTTTACAAATTAAAACCTGAAAAGTAGGCGTGCAAAATATCCAACCCGTCTGAGTCAGTATTTTCTGGAATTGCCTTTTGATGCAATTACAGCTGCAAGTCTCTTTGGGTATGTTTCTACCAGCTTACCACATCTTGAGACTGAAATTTTTGCCCATTCTTCTTTGCAAAATAGCTCCAGCTCAGTCAGATTAGATGGAGTGTGTTTGTGAACAGCAGTTTTCAGATCTTGCCACAGATTCTCGATTGGATTTAGGTCTGGGCTTTGTCTGGGCCATTCTAAGACATGAATATGTTTTGTTTTAAACCATTCCAATGTAGCCTTGGCTTTATGTTTGGGGTTGTTGTCCTGTTGAAAGATAAACCTCCGCCCCAGTCTCAAGGTTATGCAGACTCCAATAGGTTTTCTTCCAATATTGCCCTGTATTTGGCTCCATCTATCTTCCCATCAACTCTGACCATATTCCCTGTCCCTGCTAAAGAAAAGCATGTGCAGAATATAATGCTGCAAATTTATTTTTGATCGTGGGGATGGTGTATTTAGAGTCATTTCACACAAAGTTTAAGTGAAATATGTTTGATTTTTGTGGTCATAATGAGAGAAAATGTAGAAAAGTTCAAGGGGGTTGAATACTTTTGCAAAGCACTGTAACTAGTTGGACACCAAAACTATTTTTCTTGTGAGAAATTTAGTGAGTAACTGTAGGAGTAACTTTCAAAGGATTGATTCAAATTGATTTCATTTGATTTCATTGGAATTGGATTGTCTTTAAGTGTACTCTCTCTCTTTTTAAATGAACCTTTATTTAGCTATTTAGTTTTGGTTTAGTGCTTGAAAGTGTGTTAGTTTGTGTGTGTTCATCCCTCTTTTACAGCGCTCCTGTTGGTCTCTTTTGACATTTCATTCTAAATCTTCTCTTAAACATTGGCTTGTGTTTTATCAGAGGAAGTGCCTGAGCCCCAGGGACCTTTTCTTTAGCTTTGTAAAAGGATAAATGGGCAAACAGAAACGTCAGTGACAGTTTTTATGGAGGTTTAAACATCTCGTTGCCCCAGCAGTTAACACAAGACTCCAGCTTTTGTTTTGTCACTGTCTTTCTTCACGTCTTTTTCAGTTTGCTCAGTCTTTGTACAGATGTGGAGGGAAATTCTTTACAATCGCTTTTATACTCTATTTCGTATATGACAGGTTTTTGCGGTGTTCCAATGTAAATATAAATGATAGTTTTGCTCAAATCAAGAGCAAGTTTGTGAAGAAAAGTTAAATAAATATGTTGAAATAAACAGGAAGTAGAGCTAAACTGAAGACATCACACAAGGGAGACGAGGACATTTTACATTTTCTCACGAGAAACACATTTTAAGACCCTGTGAACATAAACTTAATAAAATGACTGTGTTCTAATGTGTTTTCATCTCCAAGTTTTGTTCCAGTCGGTTGCTAGACAACTTCCTGTCATCATTTATGTAAAGAAATTACATTTATATTCCTAAAAAATGGCTTAACTGGGATGAAAACATATAACTAATAGTAGGATGGGATGAGACAGAATTTTCACGAGACGAGAGCACCACGAGATTGGGTCTTCGTACATAGATTCAAGATGAAATATCTTGGAAACAGTCAGAAATGTTTCCAAACAAGTGAAATATGCTTCAAGATATTAACGCTTTTATTCGAATATTGCTAAAGTAAATAAATGAAGATGAATATTCTGAATTCTAGTAGTTTTAACCTAGACCAGTGCTTCTCAAACTTTTTTGCCATGCCCCCTTGCAATGGAAAAAATGATCCATGCCCTTACCACGTCTAACAGAAATTTATAAAACCAAGCTCATGGTTTTAGCTTTAGCTGCTCATAGAACTACAGTTACATTGGTAACTAACATTTTCAGTCCTGATGAAAACCTGCTCCAGTTCTGGGATAGTCCTGGTTAAAACCAGCTCAGTGAGCACTAAATACACAGTGGGAAGTGAAGCAATCCCATTTTTATTGTTTTCACAGTAAACATCACAATCACCTGTGTAAAAGTTCGCGCTTTGCCGCTGATCGAGCGCTTATTCTCCTCGGGCTTATTTAATGAATTGTTATCGGTTTGAAGTCTTTAACGGGCCCTATCTCTGTGATTCTTTGGTCTTTTTGGACAATTTAAACACTCACACAGAGCTCAGACTCGACTCTGTCGCACTGTCAGCAGACCTCTCTCTCTCGTGTCCACTGCAATAACTACAGCGGAAGAAATCCTCTGTGTGTGGACTGTTATGAGGAGGAGAGAGCGGAGCACTTCGTTCATGCATGGCTGAGTTGTGTAATGCGACAAATAATAATCACTTAAGTTGTACGTGGTGCGTTCGTCTCCTGTTTATCTGCATCAGTAGCCTTCTTTTGAAGGATCTGTCATGTTGCAGCTTCGTCGCTGCTGAGCTGTTGTCACAGTGGAGGCTTCTCTGTAGTTTTCTGCTCATGCATTTGTAAGTGCATTTATCGCACTGTCCCTGGCCCCCCATAAACTTTGAGAAGTGTTGACCTAGACTATATAAATATATAATTAGACTTTGAAGGATAAAGTAAAGTTTATTCTCAAAAACATGCCAGGGGCCTGATTAAAACAAGTGGAGGGCCGCAGTTTGCCCAGGTCTGTACTAAAGGAATACAACACTAATATTGAGACATGTTGACCTTGCAAGATCTCGTCCCTTCCCTAATTATTAATAAGCAAAAACAACACAAACAATGTGTAATATTAGCTTCATAGTCTAGTTTTAATGCAGGTTTTTCAGATCATTGTTAATCTTGCTTATCTTTGCTACTTCCTATTTACTGCATCACTTGTACTTTGTCGCAATGTCCTCACTGTGGGACAAAGAAAACGTCCTGTTATCATTTTAGACAAATTAAAAACAATTCCTTCACCTCAACTAACCCTCACACCTCCTACTGTTATAATCCTCTGCTCAGTCTCGTATTTTAGCAATTGTTCTTCTAAACCTGTAAATAAAAACCCCTCTAAACCCTGGATTAGCTTTTCAATGCAGAGCCGTGTTGTTTACAATGGGCCCAAGTCTTTACAATGGGCCAAGTCTTTCTCTAAACGCTTGAATCAATTACAGAGCGACCTCATCTACTCGTGTTTTTCCACTTTTTGGCGTAAACTCGATCTCACATGGGGCTTTTGTCTCATGACTTTGGCACGAGGCGACTTTGTGGGAAAAAGTGATACGAGGGGAAAAAGCTTGACTTGAAAATTATTAGATGTTTGTGGAGCTCAGAGGAGATTATAGCTGTAACTTACTATATAATTTGTTTTGACGTTTTGGGGGGAAAATGCATTATGACAGAGTATTGATATTACAGTATGTTATGTAACTTTCTCTCTTTTTATTCCTTGTGAAGAGTATCTTGCTTCTAACGTTCTAAAATGTTTGACAAGTTGATAAATTGGCTGTATTAAAAGTCATTGCCAAGTGTAAAGTTATTATATTTTAGTAGCTTTACAGTTTTGCTTGAAAACATATTCTAATTCAACTTTAAATTATGTACTATTATATGTATAATAGTACCTAATTTATAGGACATGTCTAAACATGTCGGCCATTAAACTCTACCTTCAGTTTTTATAACATTTTAGAGGCCATTTTTTCACTATATATTGTCAAATCAGGTTTTGACGTTGGCATTTATGGAGTTACATTGTTATGGATTTTTACAAAACACATTTTGGGATAGTTCTTTAAACATAGCTTATAATATAATAATATAGTTTGAAAAAATATGATGTTTTTGTAAGTGGACGTTTATGTCCTTTAGCGCTGCTCAAAAACTCCAAAGCTAAAAACTCTAAACCTTAGACAGGTATACTTTTATAGGCCACATCTAAAATGTAGCCCTTTTGTTGGTCTTCGAGTTTAAAAAAATAATGCATTTTAGAGGTAATTTGTTTGTCTCATGTGAAGTTCAAGTTTAAAATCAAAGGTTACATTTATAAGGATTTTTACAAAACACACAACAGAAGTGAAAAAAAGATACTATGATGTTTTTATGACGGCTTTTGTAAGTGAACATTTATGTTCTCAGGGTCTTTAGTGTGACTTTTTAAAAGGGAAGCCTGAGGGTTAATGCCGTGCTGGAGCAATAGCATCACCATGGAGACAAGAAAGTGGCCTGTCGCTTCCCAATCAGAGTCAGAGCTGAATTTGTGTCAAAAGTCGATGTTGCATGCCCAGAAACTTCTTGCATAAACGTTAGTGTTTTACTACAGCAACATCTACGAGGACAACAACATTATTTATTATTTACTTTTTAAATGTGCTTATTTTAGGTTACATATGAGCTTAACGTTTGTCAAAACACAAAGTTTAAACAAAACTGTTAATAAACTTAAACAGCTCGAGCTGTGAAACTTCGAGGTCACCAACGTTAGTGTTAAATTTAATGCTTTTTATGAGTGTAGAACAGAGATTCTCAAATGGGTGCCGTGACTGAGTCAGGGGTGCCGCGGGAAATTGTTGAGTCTGATAGAATTTTTCGCATTGATGCTTCATTTGTGCAAATCTGTCATGTGTTCGCGAGAAAAGGTCCGAAACATAAAGTGAAACAAAACGTATGCGGGATTAAAAACTTGATGCGGCGCGCAACGGCGCAACGCGGAAATTGTCAAAGTGATCTTTGGAGCTTTTGTATTTGCAAGAATGTTTCATAAAACAGAAGTCCTGTCCTGACAAAGTTTGTGGAACAGCAGCGTTTTCTCTGCTCTGTTCACACAGGAGAGTCTCGTCACATTGAAGCTTCTGAACGCTGGGTTAAGGGGCGGAGCTAGACTGGGACCCATGAGAGCTTCTGATTTAAAAATTTAAAAATAAAAAAAAATGATTAAAAAAAATTTATTTTAAATAAGAATCAATTTATATCTTTTTTAATATAAAATTAATTACATTAAGCATTAGGAAAAAATAATTTTAAATATTTCATAATACAGAATATCACATTAAATAAGGAAAGACAGAGCCAAGCATTCCTTAAGAAAAGTAAAATTTCTGAGTTAGCTCATGTTTTGATTTATTTATTACCTGAATAACTTCATATTCTTTTGTCCTTTTTCTGCAGGTAAAGCTTTCATCCCGAAGCAGAAGCCCATCGAATCGCGCCACGAAGAGGTCACGACCCTTGACCTGAGCTGGAGGAGGCTTTATCGGGCGCCACAGACACAGAGCTGCGCGATCTGGCAGGTCAGACACGGTTATTTATGTTCTACAAAAAGAAAAAAGTTTAAATTATTTTTGAAAATTCTTAGAAAACGAGTACATTTGAAAAAAGGTTAGCATACAATTTCAGTCCATAGTGAGCTGAAGACAGGTGAACAGATTTCTTGGTTTGGCTTGACTGATTGTGAGAACAATAAAGAGTGCATTACAGGGTCGTTTATTCACACAAACTATGTTTGAAACTCAGAGTTGACTTTTATCGCTGTTAACTGTGCTCAAGTCTTCTCTATAAAAGGCACCAGAATGAATCCAAAAACACTTCTTCACGATGCCACGATTGTCTCAACCAGAGAGGAAACGAGCTAGTCTGCCAAGCGGACGGTGTTGTTTTGTGTCTCCAGAGTGTTTGGAGTCCACCGCTCTACCATTAGTCGTCTTGTGGAGCGATACCAGGCCACTGGTTCCTCTAACGACCGCCTCTACTGGTCACCCCGTGTAAGACCTCTGTACAAGACCGCCCCACACTGGACAGGTTCGGCCACCACCAGGTCCACAGCCGAGACCATTGGGACACACCACAGGCCAGTGTTGACCAGAACCATCCATAATCACCTTTGCGCTGACTGTATTCCACCATATTGGCCATGTGTTGGCTAGTGTTACCCCCCAACATCGTCGAGCTCTGGTCGAATGGTGCACTGCACATCGTCGTTGGACTTTGCAGAGTGGTCCCAAGTCGTGTTCAGTGACGAAAAAAGGTTCCAGTGCTTCAGAGCAGATGGCCAGATTGGTTGTACAGGACACTGTAGGAGAAACTCAGCAGCAGCTGAGGGCGGCACTGGTGGAAGAATGGGCGGCAATTCCACAGGATCAACTCAGACACTACTGCCGATCCATGAGGCGAGAATAACCGCTGGGGGCCAACAGGGGTCATGTGAACTATTGACAGTCTGATGAAATCTGTCCTTTTGGTTTTAGGGTTGCTCTATTGTTTGGTTGTGTTATTTTACTAAAAAATGTGTGACCCCGAAGAGTTGGTCTGAGGATTAGAAATGGCTGTAGGGTTCATATGAAACAGCCTGATCTCAAAATTAAAATTATTCTGGCCCCCAAAAACTCAAAAAACTGAGTGTTGCGTTTCTTTTTTCCTTGAGTGTAGTTATAATCATATAAAATTTGTGTCTAGTCTTCAGAAAGTGTTGAAGTTATATTTACAAATGCAGTTCCAGTTTTTGCAAAGGGTGATGTTGATGGTAAATTAAAAAAAAGTTGAGGTCAATTGATTATTTTTGTTGACATTTATGTGACTCATGCTCAAAAAACAAAGTAGTTCATTTAATAATTCATTTAATACTAAATTTCACCAAAAAAAAGCTTATCGAACAGTTTCTCTTAAGACCTCTGAACTGAAATCGGGACGTTTTGGTGAGAATGACTGGAAGAGCGTGACCCTGTGTCTGCTGGGACGTCCCGACACAGACGGTCCTCTCCTCAGCCCTGTTTCCCATGACTCTGCTCACCTCTGCGTCAGTCTGTGTTTAATAAGCCTCCGTGTGTGCTAAATGGTTTTATTAAATTAAATGTGTGAAATAGAAGAGGACAAGCTGTGACTCTGGATGTGTTTTTGTTTTTGCAGCGATCCTGGGAGTTCATTCTCTGGTCTCCAATAATCAGTCGTACGACGGCAGCAGCAAAGAGGGATACAACAGTAAGTTATGGTCAAAAAACATAAGTAAGTCTGTAATGTGTGTTTGTTAAAGTTAAAGGAGAAATGAGCGGAACAAACCAGGTTTGTCTGGAGTTCAACGATTCTTGTTCTTCGAGGATATTTTCCTCCTTAATAAATAAACCGTAGAATAAACTATCAAGCCCTGGAAATGGTGTAAATAAAAACAAAATTAGAACTTTCTTAATTGACCCGGTGCATTGAAGCTGTTTATCTTCAAATGGTATTTTTAAATATATAACAACCGGTGTGTTTGTTTTGCTCTTATTTGGTTGATCAAATGTTCGGCAGCTGTTTAACCTGCATTTCTTTTTGTTAATTCATTAGATTTTTCAGATTTGTAGCAATTATAAATGATATTGAATCCTCTGGGAAAGAAGCAGTATTGTGAAATACCATAGGTAAACTTCCAAATCAGTCCTAATTTATGTGTTTTGTAGTCTTAAAAAGGTCTAAATAGTTTTAAATTTGACCTTTCGACTCCTGCAGAAACCCTGTATAACTGACATTAACAGGCTGATTCCACACCCTGCGTAACCGCTGCGCTCCACCACGACCTCCGCAGCCTTTGAAATGATTGAGGTCTGCTCCACATCTTGGGTATGTGCTGCGCAGATCTGCGTCTCAGCTCTTGTCTGGGATTCAGAACCCACACTTCAGCAAGCTGCGACGAGTGGGTCTGGTCACCACGCCTCCACCTGCGTTTCAGATCAAATCTACATCGTACCGGGCAATCAGATTAGTTTATTTGTGTGACGCAGATAAAACAAAGGAGCTGATTGATCGTCTGTCATTTAGACCAAAATCTAACTTCACTCACCTCACATTAAAATGTTTTTGCTTCGCTCATTGATTCTGCAGAAATCCGCGATGTTTTTCAGTTCTACATGATATTTTTTTAATGTATTTTTTTCATCGGGGCAGCCATGTCGCTGCCTGGCGGAGACAAAATGCGTCCAGTAGGCGAGGCTTTGTGCACAAACTAGGAGGTGTTCTGTGGCGCAGCACAGCGGCATGATGTGGAATCAGCCTGTAACACTTAACTTTTTGCTATATCCTCCTTTGCACCTCTTCAGTCCGTGTTTCATCATCTTCTGTAAAAACAGAAGTGACATCAGCTCAACCTCCTGTTCAAACACAACTCTTCTCTCCTTTTAAAACCACTAGAACTCACTTAGAGGAAGTGAACAGGTCTGAGCTGGCTGGTGGATGATAAAAATACACTGTCAGTATCAATGGATGTTATGTATATGTATATTCTTGTGTTAACTATAAGTCGATATGGCATAAAGTTAGTATCACAATTGTCCAGATCATGATTTCAATTTCATCACGATTCTTTTTTCCTTTGAGGTAAATAAAATCATCTGCTTTTTCAGACAGTTCCTATGACTGAATCCAACTGTCAATCATCCAATCAAAGGCTGACCAGTGTTGCCAGGTTTCAGAGAGATACGACCAATCAAGCCTTGGAAAAAATGTTTCAAAAGAAGTAAACCCATCCCGTTGTTAAAATGAGAAATGAATTAGAACATTGTGTGTCACCGCAAACCATTTTGGCATATTCTAATAGTATTTGTAACATCAAAAACTACTTTCAGACAGAAAATGTGCTGAAAACGCAACTTTAAGTCATAAATTCATATATTTTTGACGATCAAACTTGAAAAATGGCCAAAATCATTTCTTTTATGACGTGAAAGTGCTGCCCAGGAGCAAGCCCAAAAAACGCCAAACCAAAGATGCAGACTTGGCTACTCTGAGGCCAAAAAGGAAAAAAAAATCTGTATTTGTACAGACAGATGCATCAAATAGAAAAATGGGAACTCACGTTGTAACGATTTCATCAAAAAGCAGATTGTCAGAGAGATGAGCTCACGATTCGATTTTTATCAAATTTTATTTTATTTATTTTTAAGACCTAAAGTCACATTTCTATTGTCTTGTGTTTAGTGACAATTTTAGTCATTTATTTCTATTAGGGATGCACCGATACCACTTAGCTCCATGCGGAGTCTTGTTTGACTTGCAGCCAGTCAGCTACAGCAGTGAGCTCATGAACCTAAAGCCAACTCTCAAACAGACTAAATCAACCTAATATCAGATGTGACACATGAAGAAAGAAAACATTTATAACTTCTAAATGTTGTCAGAAGCAGATTTCACCTCAGTGTGCCGTAGGCTGTTTATGATATGTAGCGACTAACGCAGCTGGCGCTTCTTTGCTTGTGCATGCATTATGACTTTTGCAATTGAGAAACAAATCTTTAGCGACTGAACACTGCAGAATGTAAGCTTTCAAAAAAGGTATAGCATGTGCATATTGGCCAAAGTGTGGCCGTGGTGACAGAAGGAAAACTCGCTGTTTATGACATTTACAATGTGTGATTTCTGTTAATAACTAGAGCCATTTCCTTTCTTTATTACAGCAAAAAATGACTTAAAGCAAATTTTAGCTGCCCTCCATCTGTTCAAAGTATTAAAATGGAGAATGTTGTGATGTTCCCTCAATGTAACCAATATTGAGAGTTACAACAGAAAAATAATGCCTGGTATCGGTAACGGTACTCGGTATCGATAAGTACAGGGACAAAAGTATCATATCGGAATCAGAAAAAGTTGTATTGGTGCATCCCTAATTTCTATTGTTTTGTTTGTTTGTTTGTTTTTTCCAGATGTGGTCAAAGGAGAGAAAATGAACCCAGTTTTCGACGAGCCTCCAAATCCCACAAACGTCGACGAGACTCTGCAGAGGATAAAAAGCAACGACAGCACTTTAACAGAGGTCAATCTCAACAACATCAAGGTAAATCCTCCTCTCACAATAGTTTCAATGTAGTTTTTACTAAATAACCACAATTAAGCTCATTTTTTTTGGTAGAACATTCCCATTCCCACGTTGAAAGACTTGGCCAAAGCCATGGAGACAAACACACACGTCAAAAAGTTCAGTTTGGCAGCGACGCGAAGTAACGACCCCATCGCCGTGGTAAGGTCACTTTCACTCATTCTCACGTTTTTGTCATTTTGGCTTGTCCTAAATGTGACTTGACTCGTGTGCGTTGCAGGTGTTCAGCGACATGTTGAGGGAGAATAAAACGCTGAAGAGTCTGAACCTGGAGTCGAATTTATCACAGGCGCCGGAATCAAGGCTCTGGTGGAGGCGCTACGGGACAACGACACGCTCACGGAGATCAAAATAGACAACCAGGTACAGAATAAATCATAATTATGAAACTAGAGGCAGGCAGTATATTCGGCTTTAGATAATATCGTGAAGGTATTATGTTTATTTAAAAAGTATGATGAAAAGAGAAAATCCTGCAGTTTGGATTTGTACAACATGATCTGAAATGCAGAACTCTTATTAGTTCTTCAGTTCATAGACATTATTCAGTTTTTTTGTTGTTTCTCCTAAACCTGGCTCTACCGGATAGATTCTTGTGATCTTTGTAATTCAATCGCGAAGCAAAATCTGGGAGTCGCTAGATGATTTCAAAATGTATTTTTACAATTGTGACTCAGCATTAAATCCGTTTTTGGGGAATTACAGTTATATAAAGCAATACACTATAAAAATAACACAATTAAGCCTAATTTAAATGGTTTTGTAACATAAAATTAACACAAACGTATATAATTTTGCTGTGGGGGTTGGCCTCACAACAAGAAGGTTACGGGTTCGACTCCCGGACGGCTCGGGCCTTTCTGTGTGGAGTGTGCATGTTCCTCCTGTGTCTGGGTGGTTTCCTCCGGGCACTCCAGTTTCCTCAAGAACATGCAGGTTAGGGAACACTTGGTGTTGGTCGGAGGTTGAGGCGCCAGGTGCTAGACAAATAAAGCTTACATGCTTACTTACTATATTATTGAACATTTTATTCATATTAAGTTAAGTTGTGGCTTGCACTATAAATATCAATTACATTACACTCCATGACAAAATGTCTTATATTTGATAAGAAAAGCAATTTCAGTGACACTAGTATCAAGTTGAAAAAGCTGGACCAGTTCATTATTAGCATTATTGGACAGATAGGACATTGCAGATTTATTTCCACGCGAATAGATAAATTTAAAAGATATCTATGCAAGGGGGAAATTGATTTTCAGTTGATTTAATGTAAAAATCTGTCAAAGTCCCTTAAAGCAGATATTCGCATAAACTCTGTTGTAGGCAGAATAAAACTACTCCACTTTCAAAACTAACATAGAGGAAAAATATATTCTTCATTAAATAGCTTCAACACATTCTATATTGTCTACAGCTGCATGTAGCATTTTTTTCACAATATGCACATGTAAAGAAGCAAAATATGTAAATACAATAAAAATACAGTATAAATAGTGCCATATATGCTGAGTGTAACTTCAGCTCTCTTATATTAGGCTGTTGTATCCTTTGCAGCCAGAAAGTGCAGTGTTAGAAAGTTAGTTTGCAAAGAATCCATTGAAATAGATATTTTGATGTGATTGAAGTTAATAAAAAATTGTAACCTTTACCAGGCAAACAAAAAAAAATGTGCTTAGAAACTTATTGTGGGCAAAATATGATTCTAATATTTGTCAGGAAAGTGGGGAATACATTTAGACATGGCTCTTTTTCTCATGCAGCACTTTAAGTTCTGCAAGTATTCTTTTATCATGGTTTATTTGATTTAGAGTGAAGTTATTGTTGTGTTAAAAGCTCCAAATAGCCGTTGACTCACTCTTGTGTTGTCCTTGAGAATGGAGGACACAATCAAAGCCAAATATGAGGAAGCCCGGTGCATTACTGAGGTCAGACACTTCCTGGAGCAGAAACATTTGTGCTCTGGTACCAAAGGTTGAGTTTCTGCCAAAGAAAAACAATCGTGTAAATTATAAAGAAAGTCACTTAGCAGATATACTTGTTGTTTAATGACATGTTGCATCTTTGAAGCCTTTCTAGCACGTCTGATCATATTGAGTGCAACTATCCTGTTCAGGAAGAGGAGCAAGCAATTGCCTGATCAAATTAAAAAAATTAAGGCCAATACCCATTATGGCTGATATACAAAAAATATATAAATATTGTCCTCAAAACATCGGCCAATCGATACATCGGTCTGTCTATTGTCACAGGCATAAATTAATGGTTTAAATTTGATCACGATATTGCCCAGCTCTACCTAAAATGAATCTTTTGTGTTTAAATTCAGATTGAATTAGGCAAGAATATGGTGTTTCCATGACAACCGTGGCAGTGTGAACAGGGCCTAATAGTTTTGCTGGTGCGATTTGCTCGGATCAGCAAAACTACAACTCTACACACTGCTCATAGTGACAGTGTGTAGAGTAAATTGGCTCAGCACTAGGGTGGGCAATGTATAGCATTTTAATGCTATACATCCCGGTTAATAACCGAACCGGACTCAGTACGATTGGGAACAAAAGTTGCAACATTGTATCTTTCTCTAAACTGGCTCGGTTCGCGTTCACAAAACACTTTTACCAGTCGAACCAGCGCAGTAGAGACACATCTGCTCCTCGCCTGTAGAGGCGCTGTGACAGAAACAAGTTACGTCAGCAGCAAAGAAGACACCCGGCTTCTCGGCTAACAGCACTACAGCTAACTTACATCAGAAACACGCTGCTGGTCTTGATATTTTTGTTTTTATGGATCTATCCCACAACTTCTTTCACATTAACGGGACCAGAGTGAGTGACAGAAAGTGTCGGAGCAAAGACAATGTGGACTTTCACTTTAGAAGACGAGAGAGGAGGGCAGCATTTGTTCCAAATGCCGAGAGCAAAACGTAACATAAAGTTCATCTGTCTGAGTAAATCTGGCTCTGAAAGGTCTGTCATCTGCTCACTTAGCTGTATAACTAAATATTAGATGAATATAGACCATTTCCCGCGGTAATGTGACTGTAGTGTCTTCGCTTTCAACAGTTTGTTATTTTTGTAAGTAGTGCGCGAAAACGGTGATATACGGTCGTGTGATCATAATTAATCGACCTGAATCATCCCCCGTCCTTCTCCTGTTACTTTCATGTATTTTTGCGTATTATTTGTTTCATTATCGATCTCACACAGCTGTTTGTTTGATTCTGAGCATCACGTGCGTCTCACGTGATCACTCACTGTTCACTTCCTGATTTTGTTCTGTTCTCGCTCCGTTTGCTTCACAAAACAAACGAACCGCTCCAGAGCTCGATTCAACCGAGCCGAGACCGACCTCTCCAACTGAACCAGATTTGGACATTTTGGACCGGATCAGAGTTCGTTTGCGCGTTCACAATTACCCAATCGAACCGAACTATCCAGACAAACGATCCTGATCCGAATCAAAAGTGTATTGTGAATGCACCCTTAGATAATATTGCAAATGTTAAATGAAGATATGCAAGATTTGAATATCGAGTATATCTGCTGTAGTAGAAATGATTTTTATTATTGACTTTCATCTTTTGTTTTTCAGAGGCAACAGCTGGGCACAACTATAGAGATGGAGATCGCAAAGATGTTGGAAGAAAACCACTCGATTATTAAGTTTGGATACCACTTCACTCAGCAAGGTCCTCGATCCCGAGCCGCCGCAGCCATCACCAAGAACAACGACCTGGGTATGAAAACACACTGTTCATTATAAGTCTGTGTTACTTTAGCTTGTGTCCTCTTTCACGTTTTGTTGAACAGAACAGAAAGAAAATTAGTTTGGAGTGAGCGCTCGGGCCGCTGCACCTTTAGCGCGCCGCCACTCGTTCTTCTGAACATGAAGCGCAAACAGCAAAGCAAGAAATAGCAAGAGATACACGAGACAAGATAGAAAGACGTCTGGACTGTACAGAAGCAGGAAGTAGAACTATTGGAGAGATCTTAAAAATGCCTATGACGAGTCTGACTACTTGTTTTGCCAAAATACTTTAAAGAAAACTAGATGCAAAGCCCATACAACAAGTGTCTGTAGTTTGTATGGTTTCATTTGGTACGGGAAATATTTCAGTAAATTTACGCCAGGCTCACACTGCATCCAGTCCGTACTCCGGTCCAGTCGCCCGGATTGTTTCCATTTCAAGGAACTTTTTCTGGACTGCCAGAGCGCTCCGAAGCCCTTTTTGGTGAAGTTGTGAAAACAAGACACGACAAACAGGAAACCAAGTGAGCGCGGGTGAGGAAATCTGGTGGTTTTCAAAATAAAAACATTACGTTTCTACTACTACAACAAATACGGCAAAATGCTCGACAAAAATCCAACAGAAGAGGAAGTGATGTGAAATAAGCTCAAAACTCGGTGCAAGTTTTATCGACATAAAACTTAACAGTGGTCCTCCTGTATCGGTTCATTTTGCTGTTTCGGAAGTGCATTTAGCTTTTTTTTTTTACAATGTGCGTCCTGTTGACGTGCTCTGTAGCGTGCTTTTTTCTCACACTGTTGTGACCGTGTGCATCGCGCATTCACAGGCACAGCACAGAAGCTCTTTTATAAAACTTTAGCATTTGGATCATGCAGGGGAACTGACGCTGACGTTCTCATGGGATTTCTCAGCTGTAGTTCTCGTGAAGTCCTTGTTTTAGATGTGTTGAGAGCGGTACTTGCTAGAGTCAGATGTTTGTCTCGGTCTGGAGCCGTGTGATCCGTGGCTCTGCGGTCGGCTGTGGAGCGCAGTGGGACGGGCAACGGCCAAAAGCAGAGCAGGTGAACGCACACAGCACCGTCCCTCTTTAAACGATCACAAAACGACTCGTGCTGTTGTATCTGCGGTGAATCATGTGTCAGCGCATTATTAAATGTACAAAAGACACTAAACATCAGAACCAGGCAGGTTATCAACTGAAATTATTGGTAAAAAATGAAGATCACTATTTCGCGGGTTTCGCCTTTCACGGTTTTTGGAACCCACCCCCGCGATGAACAAGGGACCACTGTACTTACATTTTTAAGTCAAACTACCTTATATTTTTACAGTGCAGTGTTTTATGTTCTCACTTTATTACATTTTTATAACACTTTAATGTTCACAGTTGTTCATAGACTTTCTTTCTCTTGTAGCTTCTTCTTCTGTCGTCAAAGCGCTGCTGCTGGTGGAGGCTCAGGTCTGCAGCATGACAGTGTGACCAACTAACACGGTTTTCTTTCAGTGTCTGTGCTGCTCACGGTTTGATGATGATGATGATGATGAAGGCTCTCACTCACTGCACACTGCTGTTTTTTTACCGTAGAGTTCGTTTAGGGTCAGTCACGTGAACTAACCGCTCTCAGGAGGTCAAAGAGTCAAACGCATGAACGTGTTTGTTTTACACTGTGTCGTTTGGTTTGGACGGTTTGTAAACATACTGTATTTGTAAAACTGTCTCTTTTTTGTCCTCCCTATTGTCTCTCTCATCCCATTTCCTCTGTCTCTCTCTCACTCTCTCTCCCCTTTTCTCGCTCACTCTTCCTCTTTCTTGTCTCTTCCTTTTCTTCCCTCCCCTCCTTCTCTCCCTCGCTCTCTCTCCCCTCTCTTGTCTCTCTCTCTTCCATTCTTTCTCTCTTTCTCCCTCTCTTTCTCTCCATCTTTCTCTCTTTCGCGCCTCTCCCTCTCTTTCTCTCACTTGCCCCCTCCCCTTTCTTTCTCTCTCCCTCTCTCTTACCCTTCTTCTCTCTCCCTCTCACCCCTCTCTCGCTCCTTCCCTCTGTCTCTCTTATCTCAATCTTTTTCTCTCTCTCTCTTACTCACTCTCTCTTATCCTCTCTCTTTCTCTCTCCCTTGCTCTTACTCCCTCTCTCTCTTATCCCTCCTTTCTCTCTCTCACTCCCTCTCTTACCCCTCCCCCTCTTCTCTCTCCGTCATCTCTCTCTCTTGTCTCTCCCCTCTCCTCTTTCTCTCTCCGTCTCTCTCTTACCCTCTCTCTCTCTCTCTCTCTTATCTTAATCTTTTCTCTCTCTCTTTCTCTGTCTCTCTTATCTCCCTCCCTTTTCTCTATCTCTCCCTCCCTCCCCTCTCTCTCTTCTCTCTTCTCTCTCTCTTACCCTCTCTCTCTCTTCTCTCTCACTCTTACCCCCCCTCCCTCTCTCTTTCTCTCTCTCTCTCCGTTTCTCTCTTACCCTCTCTCTCTCCCTCCCTTTTCTCTCCCTCTCTCTCTTTTCTCTCTCTCTCCCTCCCTCTCTCTCCCTTTTCTCTCTCTCTCATCTCTCTCTCTCCCCCCTTCTCTGTCTCTCTTTCTTCTCTCTCTCCTCTCTCTCTCTCTCCCTCCCTCCCTCCCCTCTCTCTTTCTTCTCTCTCTCTCTCTCCTCTCTCTCTCTCCCTCCTCCCTCCCCTCTCTCTTTCTCTCTCTCTCTCTCTCAGTCCGTAGGAAGCGGGTGGAGGGCGACCTCTGAGGACCCTGTGGATTCATCTCTTCGTATCTTTCACTTTGTGCCAAACCTGGAGCGGCACGCGGGTCGGAAACAAACAAGGGAAAAACTGGAATCGCCCTCTCCAAAACTGTTTCTGTTTTTATTATTATTACCTTGTTTTTGCTGTAAAATGGTTTAGTTTTTTATCTAGTTGTTTTTCATTTTACCTGCCCCTTATCAAGCCTTCATTATGATCTGTCCATTTGTATTTTCGTTTTGCTGTAATCATGTAAAATAAGGACCAATAATACAGAATATATCGGCTTATATGAGTTAACTAATATGAAATGTTTGGAATGGGCTGCTTGTGTAGATGCTTAAAGCCGCGTGTCCTCGTCGTAATTTTGGCAATCTGCGATCAAAGATTTATAATTTCTAGATGTCACACTACAAGGCACGAAAAAATATTACATTTAAGACAGTAGCGCTGCGCAGTTTTTGTACAGAACCAAAGAAATCTGAGCCGATGAATTACTTTACAAATTTATTCAAAATTCTTAGGATCTGACTGTACTGGACCTAGAGTACAATTGTACGGGATTTTTTGCAATTATGTTGTATATAGAGTGGAATAAAATAGTTGACTGACAGCCGACTTTTGATTAAAACCACATCGACTGATTATTCGGTTAATTTACTAAAGGAACAGGAAGAGAAAGTTCTGTTTTTGACGACGCTCCTCTGCTGTTTCTTTAAACGAGGATCCACGCGACAGAATTGTGTCATTTTAGCAGACATTCTCCTAAAGCTGTGTCCACATGGGCCAGATCTGCGTATGCACATATACACCCATGTTATATACGCGACCTGATTGGCTGAGCTCGGGTGGTCCACTTCAGTTTCCTTTGCTCTGTGTAAAAGAGGTTTATAAGTAATATTTGTGACAAAAATTAATACATGTTGATATTAACTATGTGTCGAAGGATTTATGAAAGATCACCAGAAGAGATAAAACCGGACCCTTGAGCCCTGGTTGCTCTCGTGCTGTCTACACCTCTCTACAGGAAGTTTTCGGATGAGGGAGTGCCTCGACCAATACCTCGTTTGTGTTTGTCAAAAGGTGTTCTCTTAGAAAGTGCTTAAAGGGGACCTATTATGTCAAATTCACTTTTCTACGTTTTTAACCTTGTTAAGATGGCCTCCAGTCATCATTAGTTTACTCAAAGTTTTATTTGAATTGATTCATTCATGTTGGCGTAATCTTTTGTTGTTCTTCAGCTGCAGCTCAAGTGCTCAGAAATCCCCGTTCTCACCTACCACCTATCCCTCCCACTTGTCTGTATTTACTCAAAACATTAACACTCAAAGTATGTGGTTCAAAACTGTCCCATAGCCACTTGGCAACAATAATAATTTGTTATTTAAAATCTGTTGCTTTTTAAGTTACATTTTAAAATGAAGAGGCGGGGCTTATGAGTTCTGCAGTTTTGAACAGGAAGTCAGTAGAGCTTTTCCTATTTTTAAGCTGTTTTAGATCAACTTTGTGTTTTGCAATGAACAAAAGGTAAATTACTGATCTGCATATGTTCTAGTTTCTTACTAAATATAAAAAAAAAAACGAATAGGACCCCTTTAAATCCAATTCGCCCATGTACGTAGACCTCCGGGAGCGGCGCAGGTCTGCGGACAGAATCTGCATGAAGTCCATTTTTCCGGAAGACTGCAGAGGTCTGGTGCGGCTTTTATTTATTATACAAGCGTTCTCGTATGAATCCGCGTGGCTTTGGACGAAACTGGATCACAGTTGACTGCACCTTTACAGGCACTTTGCAAGAAACCCGCATGTGTCCCGAATCAAACCCGCCTCACAGTCTGTGTACATCCAGGTGAGTGATGGTTGCCTCTGCCATGTCGCTCCAAATTTGCTTAAAGTTAACTTCATCTGCACTTTGCTGCGATCAAGTCTCCTGGATGACTCCACTCGTCTCGCGTCTTCCTCGTGTCGTCTCTTTGCGCCTGCAGAGGAAATGGATGGGAACTGCTCGCTCAAGTCGCTTCTGGTGTGAGTCGGCTGTTAAAGCAGCGCTGGTACAAAGATCAATCCCAGACACAGCGACAGAATTATCAATCACAACTCATACCTGATTGTAGTGTCTCAATATTAACCCCACAATCAGAAATCTTTGATCACAAACTGTAAAAATCACGTTTAGGACACTCAGCTTTAAACTGGTGATGGTAAAGTCTGCCACTGTTTTGAACAAACTAGCCCTTATTAAGAATATATTGTACTGTAACACGTTTTATACTCATTCTATTGGGCGTAATGAAACTGTGTAGATGTGGCTAATAATGTCTTTCATCAGGTGTTTGAGCCGTTTGAAATACTCTCGAGAGACTGGACAAGAGCCTCTGCAAAGGTTTAAAGGGACGGTGCTGGTTTTAAGTTAACTGATCCTGCGCTGTCCCTTTAAACCTCTGTTCTTCTGCAGATCTGAACCAAGCCAAAGACACACACATTTGCAGTTTTCTCTGTACAAACTGGAACAAAAACGGTTACAACATGGGTCTGTTTTGTCACTTACACGAACCATTTACTGTTGAAAGCACATCTCTCTCACCGCGACACGTTCGTTTTTCTATTCTGTGGAAACTCATCGACTTAAAACGTGAGTTACTTGAAGCATGTAAATATTGTGTAATAGGAATATTGTTCTGGCATGAAAACATCACTTTAAAAAGGTCCCATATGAAGTTTTATTCAGTTGTGTTTTTTTGCTTTTTTGAACTCAATAACCATGATAAATCACTGTTGTGTCACGTTATTTGTTAATTTGTCTTAAGACTTTGCTATTTTGACCTGAAATTTGCCTAATTTCACTAAAATTGCCCTAAAAAGTAACACATAAACTGCCCTACCAAGGAAAAACGCAGCTTCTGCGCTGTCAGTTAAACTGAGAAAAATAGCATTAAAGTTTGTACGCCGTCCCTCCTGTGTTTGTCAGAGATACACTAAGGTTTGGGTGTTTATTTGTATCTTAGGATGAGTAAATACTTAGCAATTGAAAAACATTAAAATAAAATGTATTTTTAAGCTCAAAATTATTACTTAAAACAGTAAACAAGGTCCTCTGAGAAAACACATTTGGGGAGATTTATTTTACCAACCAAATTGATAAGTATTATATTTTATTAACCTGGCTCACGCCAGATGGATATGTGTTGAACTCCTATCTGACTTCTCACTATATCCATCTGGGACTTTACTCTCTGAAAGCGTTCAAGAAAAGGTGGGGCGTTTAGTTAAATACTTCGAGCTGATTGGGTGTGGGGCCTACCTTTTTTTTCTTAGCCAATCACAGCAACAACTCGTAATAGTGTATCCAATGTCCGGCTCTTCTTTCAAAAAGAAATTACTCCGTATTTCTGCAAAAACTGCATCAAAAGCAGCAGAAACACGTACATCCACGAGAGCCGCCATCTTTGTTTAGCTTGAATATGACTTGGTGGCGGCGCCGGGCGCTAGCAGCCATCTTAACACCGCCGAAACACCGCTGGTTCAGACTCTCAAACCAATCGGGCGGCTGGAAGGCCAGATGATTTATCTCGTGTTTGAGATAAACCATCTGGCTGGCCAGGTTAATATTTTATGCGTTCAATAATAAATTGTGAAAGTTTCAAGTCTACATTGTTTTTCTTGTTTGAAAGAGACATAAAAACATGTTGCAGTATTTGCTTCAGTAAAACAAAGATAAAGTGCAGTAACTGCAGTGACCATTTGACCAAGATGGTGCAGAGTTGAGACATAAAACTTTGACAGTAAAACAGGTGTAGTGAAACTGTTTTTTGTCTTAATCTTGACTAAATATCCAGTTACTGTGTTTTTCCTTTGTAGAATAGAAGACAATGCTATTTAAACACTAAACGCACAGTTTAGTTGCAAAAATGTTCATTTATAGATTTTTTGGGTAATTTTACTAATCATTTGTCTATTATAATTGAAGAAAAGGGTTCAAACACTTCTTGATAAAACATGGATAATCTAATCCTGCCCCACTTAATGACATCATACAGTGTTTATGTACATGCCTTTTAAGATTTGGGTCAATCAGACGTGCAGTTAAGCAAAATACAGTAGGTTAAAACTCACAGATAGATAAGCATAATATGGGACCTTTTTGAGCTGCTTTTCCATCACTTCAGTCATTTTTCCTTCGTTGGTGGAGCTTCGGCTTGTTAATATTGTACTCCTTAAACTTGTATATTAATTGTAAAACGCCATCTCAAATCAGAAAGTGTGTAAGCTCTGGGGGTCGCTGTTTGTCGAGGTGTTTATGAAAAGATCCAAGTGGAAAACGGGCCCTGGGGTTTACTGTCCTATTGTAATGTAATGGTTAAAAAGCACTGCTGATATAAGACATCCTCATAAATAAATGTTTTTACAGAAATTACCTTGTCTGCTTCTACTAACTTCATGTGATTCATGGATTATGAAATATTTGGAATGCTGCTATTATATTTCCCTCGAATAGGAGACCTATTTTACCACATGCATGTTTTTTTGTTCCAGTAACAGATTTACAACAGCTTTCAGTATGTTTATTCTTCCTTGTATTTACACTCAAGGAAAAAAGAAACGCAACATTTAAATTTTCAAAAATTCCTTCGAAAATGAGTACATTTGGAAAAACAGGTTAGCACCATAGTTTCAGTCCACAGTAAGCTGAAGACAGGTGAACAAATTTCTTGGTTTGGCTTGACTGATTGTGAGAACAATAAAGAGTGCATTGCAGGGTCGTTTATTCACACAAACTCATGTTTGAAACTCAGAGTTGACTTTTACCGCTGGTTAACTGTGCTCAAGTCTTCTCTATAAAAGGCACCAGAATGAAGCCAAAAACACACTTCTTCACGATGCCACAATTGTCACAACCAGAGAGGGATGAAGCTATGGACGGTGTTGTATTGCTGTCCCCAGGGTGTTTGGAGTCCACCGCTCTACCATTAGTCGTCTTGTGGAGCGATACTAGGTCACTGGTTCCTCTAACGACCGCGCTCGTACTGGTGGCCCCCGTGTAACAACCGCTGCACAAGACCAACCGCCCTGCACATCTCAGGGACAGGTTCAGCCGCCACCAGGTCCACAGCCGAGACCATTGGTACACACCACAGGCCAGTGTCGGAACCATCCATAATCGCCTCCGCGCTGACCTGTATTCGACTATATTGGCCATTCGTTGGATCAGTGCTTACCCCGCAACATCGCCGAGCTGGGGTCGAATGGTGCACTGCACATCGTTATTGGACTTTACAGAGGTGGTCCCAATGGTCCCATGGAAAATGTTTGGGACTTGCTCAGTGTGCGCATCCGCCTGACGGTTAGCACTGGTGGAAGAATTTGCGGCAACGCCACAGGATCAACTCGGACACTACTGCCGATCCATGAGGCGACGAATAACCGCTGTCCAGGGCCAACAGGGGTCACGTGAACTATTGACAGTCTGATGAAACTTCACTTTTGGTTTGCAGGTTGCTCTATTGTTTGGTTGTGTTATTGGACTGAAAATGTGTAAACACCGCAAGAGTTGGCCTGAGGATTAGAAATGGATGTAGGGTTCATATGAAAGAGGCGGATCTCAAAAATAAAATTATTCTGCCCCCCAAAAAACTCAAAAAACTGAGTGTTCCGTTTCTTTTTTCCTTGAGTGTATGTTTGTTACGCTATGCACAAACATTTTATTTTATTTTTTTTTAAAAGCTCCTCGAGATTTTAAGTGGCAAAAGTACGTTAAAGAACATCTGATAAAATGAGTTTCTTAGCTTCTTTTTAATCTAATTTTTCCTGTGTGGAGCGTTTGTTTGGCAGAAATGTTATAAAAAGCTTTTCTGTTGTCGCGGTAACAGTGCAGACTTCAGCTAGCTTGTTTTATTTAACAGCAGTTGGAGATTTAGTTGCACAACAATTCACTCATCAGAAAAGAAAAAAAAATCAAGTATATGTCCCTTTAAGTAAATAATTAAATAACAGATTAATTTTCAAAGGCCAAAACAAGCCAGGTAATTACTGTAATTTCTGGTCTATAAGCCGCTACTTTTTCACAAACTTTAAACTCTGCGGCTTATACAACGATGCAGCAAAACTTTAGATTCTCATAGACTTACTATTAACAAGTGTGGCCTATTTATATATAAAATAAAATAAAGTTTGATTTGATATATGTACTTTATCATGTTTCTTATTTAAAGGTGCACTGCGCAACTTTTTGCCCAAATAATTTGAAATAAATCTGTTTTTACTTTAAGTTGGCTTGTATGGCCCGCTCAGTTTGTTTCCATAGAAAAGTGGAATACCTACCTCCATTCAGAAATCTAGTTGGTGCGGCTTGTATTCAGGTGCGCTCAATAGTGCAGAAATTACGGTAACAGTAAATAAGAATTTTGAAATAAAAGTTTTTTGTGTCTGTTTTTCAACCAAAGTACTTTGAATAATGTGTCTGTTTTCACTATTCAATCTATAAAATAAGCTTAATTAGTTAAATAAAATGATTTACAATTTGGGAGAGCTGGAACAACTTTACAGCAAAAAAGAAGCAAAACCATTTATGCATTTAAAGAATAATTTAAAGATGTTCTATGTAAAAATGTAATAATTTGGTCCCAAAATAGATTAAGCAAAAAAGATTAAGCAATAAAGTGTGCCTTGTTACCATGACTCAAGAAAGGTGGGAAAGACTGGCCTACAGGGATGTGAGCAGATATTGACACTATTTTGTCCCGCCCACTTTTCTAGGAGGTGCACTTCCTGTTTAGCTCTGTTAAAGTTGCTAACATGTTTGTTTGTTTGTCTTGTGGAACCATTTCAAACAGATGTAATGACAGTTAAAATATAACCATCGACTGAACTCTGCATCTTCAATGCAGCTAAACAGGAAGTGCACCTGCTAGAAAAGTGGGCGGGACAAAATAAGGTCAATAGGTGACAAAAGTCTGAGCACTCCTTAGTCGTTTAGTCGATAAATCCTTAAGGCAGTGTTTCCCAACCAGAGGTACGTGGACCCAGGTGGTACGCGACCATTTGCCAGGGGGTCCTTGGGATGATTGCAGATGTAAAAGACAGGTAGAATTCCAAGTATTGTCATGTGAATAATGTTGTTTGCAGCACATTTAACTTTTTAAGAGGCAGCTGTTTGACGTGAAATACATTCAAACAATAAAATGCAAGCGTTGTACATAAAAAATATACGAGTAAAGATTAAATATCCCTAAAAACACATGACACTGGGGTACTCCGTGTGTGAGATCATGATTACGGGGTACTCAAGACGAAAAAGGTTTGGAACCACTCCCTTAAGGCACCAAGGAGACAGGTTAGCTAGCTAGTTAGTTAGTTAGTTTATGTAACCCTAATAAACCATTCTGACTTTAAATGGGCTTTATCCTAACTTTTAAAACCTATTTTAAGTCCCTAAAACTCATTTTGTGTTACATTACCTTCAAATTTTGAAGAAGAATTGTAA
The DNA here is from genome assembly GCA_038363315.1 of Mugilogobius chulae. Lineage (NCBI taxonomy): Eukaryota > Metazoa > Chordata > Actinopteri > Gobiiformes > Gobiidae > Mugilogobius > Mugilogobius chulae. Next base: position 31,231,593 of record CM076399.1, on the reverse strand, counting down.
AAACCCAAATTTTGCTCAAATTAGTGATAGCCTGGGCGCAGTGCCACCAGGTTTACAGATTTTTATTTTTACCAAAGAAAATCTAGATGTTTTTGTGAAAAAAGGTTTGTTCTTTATGGGATTTAATCGGTCCATGGAGTCTTGTCGACCAAAATTGTATTTACTAATTATTTTTTTTAGATTATAAGGAATTTGTCCTCAACAGCAACAGAATCATCTGAACTTTTTTTTATATAAACACACTGTTTTCTAATTTTATGTTTAAACTATATTTTTTGCATAAACTACAGAATATTATTAACTTTTTGAGCAAAATTTCTTGCAGAGTTGTCGTAATACTAAAATTTGATACTAAGGAATAAACTTATTCTCGATACCACAATGAGAATTAGAATGCTCTTTCAAGAAAGTCAGATTTTTATACAACAGACTCAAAATTTAAACACAAAACCCAAGTATGTGATCAAACATTTCAGTTTCAAACCAGTTTTGATCATGAAACTTTTCAGAAAAAATTGTATTATTTGTATTATCTGTTTGTTCAAATGAGTATTAATTTCAACACCAGTTTTAGCTTTGATTTGCAATACTTTTGACAACTCAAAAGTATTTTTAGTCGATTAATCGATCAACGGGACACACCTCAATCGATTAATCGGTCGACGGACAATGCTCCAGCCGATTAATCAGCCGGCTAGGCGTGCTCTGGTCGATTAATCGGCTGACAGGCCATGCCTGAGTTGATTAATCGGCTGAGGGCAGCTGAGTCGATAATCGATCGCTGGGCCATGGCATGCTGATTAATCGGCAGTTGGGGCACGTCATGCGATTAATCGGGCGACGGGAGAGGGACAGTCGATTAATCGGTCGACGGGACAGGGCATAGTCATTAATCGGCCGTCGGGGCACGCTGAGTCGATTAATCGGTCCATGGGACATGCTGAGTCGATCAATCGGTTGACGGGACAAGCTTTGTTGATTAATTGGCCGCCGAGACATGTTTTGTTGATTAATCGGCTGCCGGGACAGAGGTCAGCTGATTAATGGGCCGCCGAGACATGGTCAGTCGATTAATCGGCCGTCGGGGCACGTTGAGTCGATTAATCGGTCGATGGGACATGTTGAGTCGAATAATCGGTCGATGGGACATGTTTTTAGTCGACAACTACAGCCCAACTGAGCACTCAAGCCTCACTTCAAACAGGATTACTCAGAAGGCAAGAATAAATCAAAACTGAATAAATGAATGATGATGAGACACTTGTAATCGGCTTATATGTTGCTTGTGCCCCTTACAAAGTGTGAGGTCAAGAGAAATTTGTGTTAAGTTACAGGTCAGATCTGTGGAAAGACAAGCCCACTCAGAGTATGAATGCTTATGTGTTGTTCTCAGTGAGGTGCGTGTTTAAAACGTGACCCGACCTGCCTGAAGTTCAGCTTCATGTTCCTGAAACAGACGAACACAATCTGCTCTTTCTGCTCTTGTCTTTAATCAAATCCAGTTTTCAGATTGTTTGCTCATTCCTCTGAGGTGACGTAATGTAATGGAGAGAGAGAGAGAGAGAGAGGAAAGGGAGAGATAGAGAGGGAGGGAGAGAGGGACAGAATAAGGAGGGAGAGGGAAAAGAGAGAGGGAGAGAGATGAGAGAGGGAGAGAGAGAGAGAGGAAAGGGAGAGATGGAGAGGGAGGGAGAGAGATGAGAGAGGGAGAGAGAGAGAGAAGAAAGGGAGAGAGAGGGACAGAAGAGGAAAGGGAGAGAGAAAAGAGAGAGAGAAGAGAGGGAGAGCGAGAGGAAAGGGAGAGATGGAGAAAGAGGGAGAGAGATGAGAAAGGGAGGGGGAGAGAGAGGGGACAGAAGAGGGAGGGAGAGAGAGAGGGAGAGAGAGAGAGGAAAGGGAGAGATAGAGAGGGAGAGGGAGAGAGAGAGGGAGGGAGAGCGAGAAGGTGGGGTGAAAGAGAGAAAGAGGGAGAAGGAGAAAAAAGAGGGAGAGAGAGAGGAAGACAGAGGGAGGGAGAGAGGGAAGTAGAGAGATAAAGAGAGAAAAAAGAGACAGGGGAGAGAGGGAGAGATGAGAGAGGGAGGGGGGTGAGAGAGAGAAAGAGAGAGATGAGATGTAGGGAGAGAGAGAAAGAGGGGGGAAGAGGGAGAGAGAGAGGGGAGAAATAGAGGGAGAGGGAGGCAGAGAGAGAAAAAGGGTTAGGGGAGAGAAAAGGAAGTAGAGAGATAAAGAGAGAAAAAAAGAAACAGGGGGAGAGAGGGAGACAGAAGGAGAGGGAGGGAAGAGAGAGGAGGGGAGAGAAAGAAAGGATAGGGAGAAAGAGAGACAGGAAACAGAGGGAGAGAGAAATGGGGAAAAAGAAAAAGAGGAGAAAAATTAGGTAAAGAAGAGAGACAGGGAGAGAGGAACGAGAGAGAGAAAAAAGAGGGAGAGAGAGAGGGTGACTCAAGATTTCCACCACACACACAATAAAAGTGAAATTGGCAGCTCCGAGTCAGGCCTGAAAATGGCTCAGTTTCAAAGACTGTTATTGTGCGCCCTTATGTAGCGACCATCGTTATTAAATGATCTCGTAATTACGAGATAGTTTTCTCGTAATTACGAGATAAATATTTATTTTTTCGTGAGTACTATGGAGCGCCGTAAATAAGTACTCAAAAAAAGTCACCTTTATTTCTTGGTTTGAACGTATTTTACTGTCTTCAAAGAAGATTTACCAATAAAACAAGAGCTAAGCGGATTGTTTGGCTAAAAATATGAAAAATGCAACATTTTCGTACTGGAAATTAGCAAAAAAAAAAACAAAACAAGAAAAATACACTACCTTTATTGGCAAATATTTTCAGAAACTTATTGACACATTAAGAAATAAAAGTTGGTCACAATTTCTTGAGTAACTACTCAGAACTAAATCTACAAACAAGGAGGAAAAGTGTTTTTGTAATATTTTAAGAGTGAACTGAGGGCCGGATCAAATCCTTGAAGGGCCAATTTGGCACCCGGGCCTTGAGTTGAATAGGCCTGCTCTACAGCCTCAGCTCCTGACATTGCTGCGTAAAGGCTCTGTGCCTATCCACGGTCCACACAGGGCCGTTTGAAAGGGATTTCAGGACCTTTAAAGTTTGGGTAACTGACTTTTTTAGTTATAAATTAGTAAATTTTGTGTTTTCCACTAAAAAGTTCATTATAAATGCAGCTCTTTGTGAGAAAATGAGACCTCTGAGGACTGTCTAAACTGAATAAAAAAAAATTGTAGTTTTAAAGAACGGCCAAATGCAGCTCTCTGATTGGCTGTGTTTGGGTGTCCTCTCCAGTTTCACTTTACTGTTTGCAAAGAGAAACTTAGAGGCCGTTATTACAACCAAAAATGAATACATGTTGATATTAACCATGTTTTGAAGTATTTAGAACAGGAAGGTCAAATAGCACTGTACTAGGACAGTGATACATTTATTATGGTTAATAAAGTAATTAGAAGTTATTAATCTATCATTAGTTGTAAAATGTATTTGATAATAAAACACAGTCCTACACCAAACACGGTAATCTGCTGTGAATAAGACAGCAGTGTACATCCATGTAAGTACAGTACAGTATATGTTCACATCTAATCTTTATCTGATTCTTGTGTAATCAAATTATTATCAGCTACATTAGAGTGCAGAGTTGGATTCCAACTGTAAATGCTCAAATAAGTTTTGACAAAGAAGTTGCTTTTAAAGGAACAAACATATGTGTAAAAAATTAATAGAAAACGTGACTTACTTACTTAAAAAGCTTGAAATAATCAAAGATGGCAAAAGTACAAGTTCACTTCTCAAGTAAAAGTACACTTACTTGTCTAAAGAATGACTGGTAAAAGTCAAAGTCCTGCTGAAACTCCTTTACTTGAGTAAAAGTATAAAAGTAAACCTGTATAAATTTACTTAAGTAAAATAAGGAAAAGTATCACACTGCCAAAAGTTATTTTCTAGTCTAGTTTAAAACTATAAATGTGGCAGATTATTTCACTTGTTTAAAGACATTTCTGATGTTTTCAAGCGATTTGAGCTTGAATCTAAAATGTCTTACTTCAATAGCAAATAATCTGGGTTGAAAAAAAATAACAAATTTATTTAAACAAGGCAGAAAGCACATCGGAACAAGTCATACATTATACTCTAACTACATCAAATAAAACCATCTTAACCAGAAAAAAATGCCAAAAATAAAGATTTTAATCCAGGTTTTAAGACATTTAACTAATCTAAAAATGCATTTTTTACAGTGCACAAACTTGGTTTGTGTTGGAGCATGAGTTGAGCTTTACAGTAAATTATTTATAATTATTGTGACTTTTATCATGTGATAAATATGTAACTGTTAGAAATCAAAATATGTTGGCAATGCTCGGTTGTTAATTTGTTCACAAAGCTCTGATACACAACCGCACAGCCGCTCTGTAGTGTTTGGGCTCATTAAGTACTAACTCATCTGGTTTTAAATTGTAGTGAGTACAGATACGTCTTGAAAAATGTAAGAAGTAAAAGTCACCAGAATTTGTAATACCCAAGTAAAGTACAGATAATCAAGAAAAGTACAATACTTGAGTAAAAATACTTAGTTACTTGCCAACTTTGGAAATAATACATCAAGTTCATCCAATATAAGATAAATAAATACAAATAAGAAAGAGTAAATATGACAGTTTTGTGTTAATATTATTGTTATTTATATTTTTATCCATCCATTCATCCACTTTATTTATAAAGCACATTTTATAAACAAGACTGTTTCCAAAGTGCTGCACAAAAAAAGTACAAAAGATATAAAGCATAGAATTAGCAAAACATACCACTACAAATAACAAAGTAGATAAAAGAATTAAAAAAAATAGCAAACTGTAGGCCTATCACTAGATGAAAACTAAGCCAAAACAAAAATTGAATACTAAAATACAATAAAAATAGAAATAAAAAATAAACAGGGCCTAATAAAAGACAATAGAGGACCACACAACTTTTATTTTTCTTAGGGATGCAACAAAAATAGGGATATTAGGGATATTAACAAAAATACCTAATCATGACAATTAAACGTTTTAGTTATTAACTGTTCAATAAAAATGTGCATGTTGTTTTTAAAGGGAACCCTGGTTATGAAGACAAATGTGGCTAAAACACTACTGGTCATGCTTATTAAAATAAATTACAAACAAATATATAAGTGCTTTACTATTTTTTATAAAAATTGTCATTGTTTATGTTGTTTTTTCAAGCCACTGGGAGCCGCCATTTTGGTTGATGACATAAGATAGTGTTTCCATGGTTACTCCCACAATTTCATCTGTGAACAGTTGAAACAAAAACACCACTGACAGTGTCCAGTTCTTGCCTCTTCCTCTTAATTATCTTCAGTTTTACTAGATTCCACATAATTGTTCTGTATTTAGCTTTGCTCCGGCTCAAACTGACAAAGTTTAACCCAAGAGTTCATATTGCTTAGTTAACCTGACATTTCTTCATAACACTGTTTTAATAAAACTACAAATACTTCCAAGGTATTTGTCCTGTATTTATATAAGTGATGATATTATAAGTTTTAGGATAAACATGTGATTATATCCAGGGTTCGCTGTAAAGAGAATCTATGCTATTGCGTCCTCCGATGGTGGATACGCAAAACTACAAAAATAAATCCCAAACTGACCCCGGAAACAAAAGCTCAAAAGCTCCTCTTCACTTCCGGTCGGTCACGTTTTTCTCCGGCGCAGAAATGGCGGACATGGATGAATTGTTCGGGAGCGATGGAGACAGCGACAATGAGCCACAGAGAGCCAGATCTGGTATGTTTAAGCTTTTATGTTAAATATATTGCATTTAACCATCTAAAGAAGAATGTGATGATATAATTTAGCGATGCGTTAGCGTGTTTTAGCCGCAATTCTCTTCCGCTGCTGTTTCCGTGAACCAAGAGCATCGCGTTGCTTCAAGAAACATTCATTCAACATCATTTTTATCTGGTTATGAAGTGCACTTTACATTGTTTTGTATAGTTAATATAGTTTTGGTTAAATGTGAACAACACGATCACTACAGGGAGCGTAATCAATTATGAAGTCTTAAAGCAAACAAAGCTGCAGGAGTTTATTTTGCTGTTTTTCGACAAAAGTACTTGTAAAGTCCACTATTATGGAAACATTGAACTCTGTCTGTAATCACTTTGTTATAATAAAAAAGTATGCAATTTTACCTAAGAGGGAATGTCTGCGATTTTTACACAATGTAGGCTATATCTTAAAATATTTTTCGTCGTCCCTCAAAAGAGACAGCAGTGTTTTTGTTTGTTTTGAGAACTCACAGACTATGTTTTTGTCATAATTTCCCCTCATGTAGATATAACAATATTGTCAGTTATAACGATTAGATTTAATTGTTGTAGTGATGATGCCTCTCAAGTATCAAAGATGGCTTAATTACTTTAAGAATCAGTTTTCTATTCATGTACCATTTCATCTGACGTGTTTTTTAAAACTTAAAATCAATCCAAGCATCTTCTGACAAGTGCTCGCTCTAAAGGTACAAAACAAATTTACTATTACATTATTCTTGTGTTAACAAACATGCTTTTTAGAACCTTGACTTTGATATCTACTGTAAAAAATGTGTAATAAATCACATTTATGGTTCCCATGATAGGAATTTATAATTTCATTTACTGGAAATACCTTTGTTTTTGAAACTACTCTAGATATTGCTGTCTTTTATTATTAATTTGTTATTATTTTTTTATTATACAGTGTTTGAGATATTCTGATTTAGAAAAGTTCTATAAATAAAACTGCAGCAAATGTAATTTTACTGTTGAGAACTTAAGCATAGAAGATGAACCTTGCACAAGAGTAAGTAAGTAATCTTTATTTGTATAGCGCATTTCACAGACACAGAGTCACAAAGCGCTTCACGGTGAGATGAACCCACTCAGTGACAGTAAACTGCCCTGGGGCAGCTCCGCAGGGGCGATTCACCTAAACACCTGGCCACCATCCAGACACAGGGAGGAACATGCAAACTCCACACAGAGATGCCCGGCCGTGCTGGAATTCAACCCGCGACCTTCTTGCTGTGAGGCGCTATCCGCTCTGCCACCGTGCCGCCACCGAGACTGTCTGTCCCCAGCAACTATATCTCCCAAGAAAAACAATATTATTCAAATTTTGATTTCAGTACAATGTGGCTCCAAATAGATCACTGTTGTTCCACAATCTCTGTAAACTTGTTCTAAACGTATTCTTTTATCTTGTTTGTTCACAGAGTCTGGTTCAGGCTCAGGGTCAGACTCTGAGCAGGAGAGACCTCGTTCAGCGACTCCAGTATCGGGCAGTGGCAGCGACAGTGACAGAGAGAGAGACGAAGATGAGGAGGAGGGACAGGGCAAGGCCAGCATGAACAAGGTGAAATTTCATCTCATATATTTCAAGGTTAACGCACTGTTAAGTTATATTGGAGAACAGGACTTTATAGATATTCACAAGTACTCACACGAAGACAGGAATTGGAAATGATTTGTTTTAAAATATGGTTTTAGTAGTATTTTACATAACAGTTTAGTCATCACAAGTCTGGTTTCTGCTCTAAGCTGCATTTGGGCTTCATTTAACAGTTGCTATTCTAATAGACTGATATAGCTGTCCTTTTGATTAACCCTAACAATTTCTATTCAAAAAGTATTTAGTATTTGTGTATAGTTTTTAGTTTTTTTAATTGCTCAAATGCCTATTTAGTTTTTGATTGTAGTTTGTATCTGTTTTTGATACATTTGACAACCTTGTCGATCACTAGACCTTGAAGCAAAAATTCAAAAATGATTACCAACATTTTGAAAGTATCTTGTTGGGGTAATTTCACAGAACTAGTTTTAGGGTTTTATAATGTAACGTTTTGTTGTTTTCCAGGAGTTGTTTGGTGACGACAGTGAGGATGAGCGTCACAGTCAGCGCAGCGGCAGCGACCGGTCCGAACGTTCAGGCAACCAATCAGACGCCAGCGTTCACTCGGACCAGGGAGAGCACTCGGACGCAGAGCAGCACAGCGGCTCCGAGCGAGGGTCCGACAGGGGATCTGATAGAGGGTCCGAGAGGGGGTCTGAGCGAGGGTCTGACAGGGGGTCTGACAGGGGGTCTGACAGGGGGTCTGACAGGGGGTCTGACAGGGGCCACCGTGATGAGGATGAAGACGAGGAGGTGCACCGGTCTGACGGGGGCAGTGCTGGAGGGAGTCCTGGGGCGAGTCCAGCCGGAAGCGCTGGGTCCAGGGCGTCCAGAGGGTCTCGTGGTTCAAGAGGTTCTATGGGCTCCAGAGGCTCCAGGGGGTCTCGAGGGTCCAGAGGAAGTCCCAGGTCCGACAGAGGCAGCCCAAGATCAGACAGAAGGTAGGAAGGTTTTACACATATATACATACTACTGTGATGCGGGTCAGCATTTTGCAACCGGGTCTGCACTTTGACATACATGACCTCTTGCCGCGAGTGTATTTGTCCACGAGCCGTCACGTGTATATGCAAAATCCATCACCGTTCAAGGCTCAAGCGACCAAACAGCCAAAAGTAACATTACAGCTGACTTTAATGTAGGGAAAAGTGAACAATATTCATCCAATATTAAGTTAATGTAGATGACTTACCTCTCAGAACAAGTTTTAGTCAAACTGATGTTTTTGTTACGCTTTCATCTTAACGCGGGGCATTTCAAACAATCCTTGGCATTTCACACTTGTACTTTTCTTTCTTCTTTCTCGTCTAAAATGAAAGCAAATGTCCGCGCTCTTCAACCCTTCTTCGCACTGAGCAGCTCACGTGAGGCAGGTTGTAAGGTAGATTCAATAAAACACAAAATTATAAAGTCAGGAGCACGATGGTCCTGCTCTGTGTTGAAGTGACGCAGATATGTTCCTGCAACAGCACTGGCTCTGACCAATGAAGGAGCAGATTCTCGCCTCACTGTTTCCCTGTGTGATTCTGTTACACAGCGGTCTAGAGCAGTGATTCTTAACCATAAGTTGGGCCGCGAGCACCTCCTTGAGGGCCACAAAATCAGTAAAGTACAATACATTTAATAGGAGATTGGGCCCAGAGTTGCCAAGTCCGCTTCTTTATAGCGACTTTGGGCTTCTTATTTTGGAAAGTCGCTTGTGAATTTTACGGTCGCGGGTTGCGTTTTTTTGGGTTTGCTCCTGAGCGACCCTTTGACGTCATAAACAAGGTGATTTTTGTTTTTTTTTTTTTTAAATTCACAAAATTACCACTAATGACAAAAATATGGAGTTTTTGCATATTTTCATATTTTAAAATCTTTATTAATGATCAAATACTATTTAAAATATGCAAAAAATCATTACCAGTTTTGCTGTGACAGAAATGTTTAATTAATTGCTTATTTTAACTACTTTTTATTGAGTGCCTGAAGTCGCTTGTTTTGGGCTTTTTTTCAAAGGCCAGGTTCTTGTTGCTCTCTGAAAATCTGGCAACTCTGATTGGGCCCCAGGTTACTTTCTACATGAATATTCGGGCCCCAAGGTCAAAAAGGTTAAGAACAGAGAACAGAGCACACTGGGGTGCGATCTAAGAAGTGATTTGTAAGATATGCAATGAAAATGATCGCTGTCAAAAACTGACCCGCCTCAGCCCGCCCCGCACTGAAGTGGCAGATTTTTGCTCATGATGTTAACAGTTTCATGATCGTCATTTTAATTCTCCACAATGTTTAATTTAACCATATTACCATATTTTCCGGACTCTAACTGACAATGACTAATAAACATGTATATACTTGTGCAGATCTAATCTACAGGGTTATTTTAGTAATAGTTTTACTGATAGCCATTAAAGGGGCACTGTGTAAGAAAAAAAAAAAAAAGTGATCCAAGTAATGTCCACTTTTGAACACCAGGGGGAGCATTTCCAGTGCATTTTGCCTATCTACCATGTGACATCTAGCGTAATATTCACATTCCGCCCGTAATAAAACATTTCAAATAAGTATAAATGTATCACAATTGATGTGGATTGGTTAACAGTGCTCTCTTAAGTATTCATGTTGTAAAGATAAATATGATTTAAATGTTTGTAGACTATATGTGATAATTAAAATTCCTCTCAATCTTACACAGTGCCCCTTAACTTGCAGCCCTACTCGACTGTCAAACATTATTTCTGTTTTGCCTCGTTAAGCTCAATTTTAAAATGATTTAGTTTTGTGCCAACTTCAGCATCTGAGCATTGTCATCATCGTAAAATCATAAAATAAATCTGTACGAACCCTGATTGTAAGTGTTTCTTCGTAACCTACTGTATTCAATTTCCTCAAAATGTGTCAATTTTGTGCCTAAATATTTAAATAACAATATCTAATTTGTGTTGTCAATTAATACTCAGGGTAAACATGGAAATGTTTTGGAAAATTCTATACTAATTTCCAAGCCCTGCAAAAATTTTGGAATTCCATGGGTTTTAGAAAATTCAAATGATTTTGGATTCAGAAATAAACTGGGGATAATTTGTTCTGACAGTCCGCTGTAGAACTCTGCAATTAATAAAAAAAAATCAAGAGATTAAGATTCCGTCATTTCCAATCGTCAATTATTTGGTTTTGAATCGAAAGATCAATAACCAATGCTTTGTCAGGTACTTAAAGCAATTTTTATTTTGTGTTTGAAAAGGTTGAATAAAACTGATTTAAAAAAAACTGTTTTGATGTTTTAATAAAGTAACACAAAAAAAAAAAACGTTTTTGTGGTTACTTTATTAAACTGAAAAATTTTGCCCCTTTACTTTAAACTGGAAAAAAACTCACTGATTTTGAAACTATTTGTATCCAAATTATTTGTAATTTACCATTTTCATTTTTTATGTCTAAATTCCATAAAAATGTTGTGTTTTGGTATTAATCAGTTAATGAAAGTCTGTTCTTGATTGAAAAGTATGTTAAACAAGGTCATAGAAAAGGTCATAGACAACTTGGGACCACCTCTGCAAAGTCCAACGATGATGTGCAGTGCACCATTCGACCAGAGCTCGGCGATGTTGGGGGGTAACACTGAGCCAACAAATGGCCAATATGGTCGAATACAGGTCAGCATGGAGGCGATTACGGATGGTTCTGGCCAACACTGGTCTGTGGTGTGTCCAATGGTCTCGGCTGTGGACCTGGTGGCGGCTGAACCTGTCACGGAGATGTGAGGGGCGGTTGGTCTTGTACAGCGGTCATTACACGGGAACGACCAGTACGAGGGCGGTCGTTAGAGGAACCAGTGGCCTGGTATCGCTCCACAAGACGACTAATGGTAGAGCGGTGGACTCCAAACACCCTGGAGACACAAGACAACACCGTCCAACTTAGAGCTTGATCCCTCTCTGGTTGGACAATCATGGCATCGTGAAGAAGTGTTCATTCTGGTGCCTTTTATAGAAAAGACTTGAGCACAGTTAACCAGCGGTACAAGTCAACTCTGAGTTTCAAACATGAGTTTGTGTGAATAAACGACCCTGTAATGCACTCTTTATTGTTCTCACAATCAGTCAAGTCAAACCAAGAAATCTGTTCACCTGTGTTCAGCTTACTATGGACTGAAACCATGGCGCTAGTCTGTTTTTCCAAATGTACTCGTTTTCTAAGGAATTGTTTCTTTTTTCCTTGAGTGTATTTACAACAAGCTGAGAAGAATAGGGCAAAAACAAGTGATGTTCACATGACAATACTGAATACTGTACAATAACCTTGCTTTGTAATCATTTTCCAGACCTAACTCTAGATGGTGCTGTTGGCTCACATTGTAAAACAAGATTACTGCATTCACTAGTCTCATTTAACCAGTTCTGTTTGTAATATATGTATTTTAATCTGATTCCAGTGCTCGTAGTGATCCCGGCACTCCTCAGTCTGGACCCGGGACCCCCGCACACTCCGACGCCGAGGGGTCCGGCCGCGAGAACCAATCAGACGACGAGAAATGGGAACGCGGCGTAAAGAGCGACCAGTCAGAAGACGAGGAGGAGAAACGCAGATACTCAGACGAAGAGCGGGACAATTCAGACGACGAAGCCCCCAGAAACAGGAAGTCAGGTATTGAGGTTGTAGGACAGGGCTATTCAATTATATTTACCAGTTGACCAGATTATTTGAGTCAATATGTTCAATATGGGCCAGACTACTAAAGCGACTAAATCACTTTTACATCTAATATCCACAAACAACTAAACCTACTAGAAATGTGCTTTTTTCACCTGTTGATATAAAAATCAATAATTAGATAAGATAAGATATCCTTTTTTTGTCCCACGATGGGAAATTCCAGTGTTGCAACGCACATTTTAAGAACAGCAGGGAAAATAGAAACATGCAATCAAATAAGATAATAGAAATAAAATAGACTTAAAATATATATAAAGATACAATAGTTAAAAGACTATTATTTACAATAAATGTTTGATATGGCACAGTGCAGGATATGACAGGATAAATAGATAAAGTGGCATCAATAATGCACTATCACATAAAAGCAATCCAGGTATTGATACGCGTATTGCCAACAAGTTTGTCACAATATATCTCGATAACGATACATCTAGTACAGCCTTAGTGAAGGCCTGAATGACTGATTCAAAATGTCATTTATCTTCAATATTTACAGGAGCTTAATAGTTTGTTTTTATCAGTTCGTGAACATAAATGAACTAATCCAGGGCTTAAAGGGGACCTATTATGTCATATTCACCTTTCTAAGTTTTTAATCTTGTTATATCATTAGTTTACTCACAGTTATATATGAAATGATTCATGCATGTTGGAGTAATCTTGTATTGTTCTTCAGCCGGAGCTCAAGTGTTCAGAAATCCTCGGTCTCACCTACCACCTATCCCCTCCCACTTGTCTGTATTTACTTGTTATAATTCAAAAGATTCATACTCACAGTGGAGCTTATATGGTTCAAAACTGTCCCAAAGCCACTTTCTAACATAAAAAATAGTTACAGATACATTTTAAATGAAGAGGTGGGACTTATAACTTCTGCAGTTTTGAACAGGAGGTCAAAATAACTGTTCCTATTTTTAAGTTGTTTTAGATCAACTTTGTGTTTCTCAATAAACAAAAGGTAAATTACTGATCTGCAGATGTTCTAGTTTCTTACTAAATATTAAACAAAAACACAATAGGTCCCTTAAAAGTTCTCAGTCACTGTGACTGATTTCATCAGTTTAAAAAAATATAGGAACATTTCCGTTAGTGATATTTTTTTAAATTGTTTAATCTGATGAGTGGCTACTGTATTTAACAGGGCCTGTTCAGGCGTTCAGGTCGATTTATTCAAATTAAAAAATTGGATTCTGTATGTCCCAAATCTGACAAGACAATCATATGCAGATATTAAACATATCATTCACCATGGCCAAGAATCTGCACCCTGATAAAAAAAAGCAGAAGAAATTCCTCTAAAATCCACCAAAATGCAGGAATTACGTTCTGTTTTCATAAAAGTTTCCGGGGGAGGACCCAGACCCCCCTTTTATACAAGAGTCTACCACCATATACATTTCTCACTTCAACTCAAAAAATTCTTATCACAAGTTTCTCCTTATTACATCGATCTCAATTATTACTAGCTGTGGAATGTATTATTACTAAGATCAGAACCCTATTTCTTTTTAATACATAGATGGTCACAGTATTATTACGATTAAAATGCAACTAAAATCTTGACGGCAAATTAATTTTTTCAGTCAAATAATACTGAAACATAAAATCAAAAAGAAGTCAAATAATCTGAACTAATCACTGTGTACTTTGCAGAGTCAGTTTAAGATCCTCTTCTGAAGGTCATTGGACTCTGCCGTAGAATTTAATCTTTTCTGAAAATGAGAAGAGGATCTAATGGTGGCAACTCAAAGATACATTTTTCATCACAGCTTTTGAACCTAGTGTTTGACTTTAGTCTTTTTAGTTGAATTCACGCTGTGCTTTGTGTGTCTTTCAGAGTCGGCGAAAGGCAGCGACAGCGAAGACGATTTCCTCCGACAGAAATCCAAACCTAAAGCGGCGTCAGACTCTGATTCAGACAGCGACATCGGAGCAAAGAAGCGTAAGTCTGACTGTTTTTGTCTGACATTGCTTGACATTGCTAGTTAGCTTATAGTTGTAGTGTCAAATTAAAAGCCAAATCTGTTTTCTTTTGTATGTAGCTGCTAAGGCTTTTTTATAAGAGAGCTTGGTCACTGTTGAATTTTTCAGTCAGTGTAATCCTAAACCAAGGGAGACATTTACATACAAAAACCTGAACATATATGAGAGTGGTGCATTTTTGTGTACACTTTTCTATATTCAGGGTTTCTGCAGGGTCTTAACAAGTGTAATAATGTCTTAAAAGTTAGAATTTAAAGGTGGTGTAGCTGATTTTTACACTACAAGCCGGATTTATGTTTTAACAACTTCCTCTCATAAATCCTTTGACACAGTTTTTTAATATTGTGAGGTATTCCTATTTGATTGCAGTTATGGCCTATAACTGTCTTTTTACAAACAACAAAGTGAAACTGGAGAAGCCCAGCCCAGCTCAGCCAATCAGAGCATTCAGCTCCTGATTAAAACTAAAATTCTGCGTTATTCTACTCGGACAGTGCTCAGTGGTCTCATTTTTTCACAAAGTTTTGCTTTCATCATAAACTTTTTGGTGGAAAAAGCAAAGTTTACTAATTTACAACTAAAAAGTTAGTTACCCCACCTTCAAGGCCTTAAAAGACTTAATTTCGCACAGGTCTTGACATTTTTAATTAAGCACAGGGTTCGTACAGTCATGGAAAACCTGAGAAAGTCATGGAAAATTCAAATCCAAATTCTAGGCCCTGGAAAGGTTTTGGAATTGTACTGGTTTTGGAAAAGTTTTGGGTATTTTTAGGTTCAAAACAAAATTTCTGGATAATCTGCTAACAATCTCACTCATGTTAAGATGGAGAAAAAACACAAATGTGCCTGTAAAATAAAAATCTCTTGCATGACAGTAACTAAAACAAGATATTTTGACAATTTGAAACTGGACTTAAAGGCATTTATTTTGATTGGCCCACCGGGAAACGTCCCGATTAGCCAGCACGCTCTTGGTTGATGGAATAGACTGAATGTTCAGTTGCTGTATAAAATGTGTGGTTTTTTTTTTGGGTAATTAATTAGATTTTCATTATTGTAGCAAAATATAATCTTAAGAAGCAGATTTGTGAAATACTACAGGTCACAAGTTGGGGTAACTATCTTTTTTAGTTGTAAATAAGTAAACTTTGTGTTTTCCACCAAAAACTGTATGACAAATGCAGCACAATAACAAATGAGCCCACAGAGTACTCTCTGAATCAATCAAATAAAGAGTTTTAGTTCTAATCAGGAGCAGAATGCAGCGTTCTGATTGGCTGAGCTTGGGTGGTCCTCTCCACGTTGACTTTAAAAAGAAAAAAGAGGGTTTTATGTCAAAATTGCAACCAAAAATTTATACATATTGATATTAACAACGTGTTGAAGGATTTATGAGAGAAAGTCAGATTTGTGTTTGCAGTGTGAAAATCACCTACCCACCTGCTTGTAGTGGCCATACCTGATCCTGTCAGATCTCAGGAGCTAAACAAGTTAGGGCCTGGTTAGTACTTGGATGGGAGACCGTTAGAACACCAGGAGCCACAGTGGGACGACAGGAGTAAATTGTCGTTGTGTCCTTGGGCAAGACACTTAACCCACTTTGCCTCAGTGTCTGCGTACACTGGGTGAGTGGATCCCTGACTGTAAAGCGCTTTGAGTGCCTTGTAAGGTGGAAAAGCGCTAGGCCTATATAAATAGAGACCATTTACCATTACCATTTAAATTTGACCTCTCGCTCCCTGCAGAACCTCTCTATATTGTTTTCGCTTATATATCTGTATGGACAAGGCAGCAAGCATGGCAGATTACCACGGCAACAACTGTTCCATCCTGAGCTGTGCATAATGAACACATGAAGCTTTTCAGTGCTGTAGTAATGAGCCTCTTAGCGACACGTGTGAGTTCAGACAGCACACATCATCATTTTCTCTTTTGTAACAGTTTAAGTGGATGACTCAGGCGAACCTTGATGGCAGACTAAACACTTAATTAATTCTTCATTGTATTTGTCACGTCTAGTCTCGCTGTTTACGCATTTTGAGTAGAGTGATGCAACAGTGACGTGTTTGAACTCATAAAGCAGGTTTTCTTTGTTGCACTGACTGTTTTTATGGTCAAAGAAAACTAATTAGAAGTTAATTACATTGACTAACCTACTTTCTTTTTCAAAATATGAACCTGGAAAGGCAATAATAAGCAATACTGTATGTTTGAAGGAAGTTGGAAAAGTAGATCCTGTTTAATCTTGAATGAATTTTGTTAGTGCTCTTAATCGCACGTAAATGCACAGGATTAAAATGATCAAATTTAGGGATGGGCGATATAGATAAAATGATTATCTCAATATTTGTTGGACATATCTCGATTACGATATTCAAACAATATTAGGTCAATCCAACTAAAATGTTTAGAAAAATTAGATTTTTAGTTACTCATTAGTTCAAGTTTACACATGGAAATTGACCATCCTAAAAATGTGTTTAATTACTGATTTTGTATTTTATTTTGACCCTTTTCAAATATGATTAATGAAGCAAGCATAAAATATCTAGTTTGACAAACATTTTGTAACTTCAAACAAGTTTTTATGACAATCTTACACTCAAAAAGTAATTTAATTTACTCTGGATTCCCATGAGTTACAACTAGGGATGGGACGAGACAGAATTTTCACGAGACGAGACGAGCCAAGATTTTTAGATAATTTGCATTAATTGTTTCAATTTAGAATTTAAACAAGGGAAATTACAAAATTAGATTTGTATTATTTATTATTGTTAGTTTATATTCTTTTAGTTTAGCTTTACCTTTCATTATGTGAACCACCTTGGATTTTTATTATTTGAACGATTTGACTTTAGACTGATATTGATCTCCTTCCCTGTGTAGCTCAGACTCCGCCCCCTTCCCCATGTGTAGCTCAGACTCCGCCCCCTTTCTCCTGCTTCTCAGCGCTGCCGCTGCTGACAGGGACCAGATACACACAGATGAGGACACTTTACTACTTTTTACAGTTATTGATGACAGAGGCCTAAATATCTTTTTGTGGATCTATTTTAAACTATGTTTAAGTGTGAAAAACACGGCGCTGTTCCTGCAATGTCCGCGCGTATATTTGACTTTTACAATGTTTAGGACTAATTATCTCTGTCAATATTGGTCCTATCTTTACGAAATAAAAACTGAGACGGAGTTTAGACATTTTTCTGTCAGAATAAGTCTGCTACAAGTCTGTGTGTGGAGGAGAATATTTACTACAGCTGCTCAAAAATACAAAACTTACTTTCATTACCATGGGAAAATCTCACGAGACAGTTCAGTACGTGTGTGCACAGTATCAGGACAGTTTGATCTCGCGGCACCAGATCTCGTCCCATCCCTAGTTACTAATGAGTAACTAAATAAGACATGTCTGAACAGATTTTTTGTCGGACTGATTCAACATCTATAGTTTTTCTCCACAGTCAGGAATAAAAATGATAATGACCTAATTCAAGCACTTTATAGCGTATTAGCTCCTGTAAGTTTGTATTAGTAGATGTTAATTAAATGTTGAAATGTCATTACTTACTTACTAAAGTGCAGGATCCCCTTTTTCAGTTTTGTTTTTAATAAATTGTCTTTTTTCCTGATAAACGATATACTCGCTATTTATTTTTTGCATACTTCCAAAACAACATTCCCGTTATTATCTAAAATTAGATATATTGCCCAGCTCTAAATTTAACATATGTGCATTTTTCAAGTTGAACCCTGCCTATGTGAAATTCTTGAACCCCATCAATTAAGCACAACACATAATTAAAATAACAATTAGGGAGCTTTTTCAGTCCTGATACCATTTTTGAAACTTTGGCTTTAAAGTGAAGCTCACTGGCTGGTCCTCTCCAGTTTCATTTGTTGTTTGTTTTAAAGAAGTTTCTAAGCCATAACTGCAACCCAATATTAAAATGAAAAATATGAAAGATGTAAAAACCTAAATTGAGTTTGCAGTGTAAAAATCAGCTACCCCACCTTTAATGTAGTTTCAGTTTTTGATTGTTGACTTTCTAAGTGAACATTACTTCTGCTTCCTTTATTAAATTGCATTCATGTCTTCATTATATTATTTCTTACAGCAAAAAAAGCTGCAGCTGACGACCTTTTTGGAGAAGCCGATGACATTTCTTCAGACAGTGATGCAGAGAAACCTCCAACTCCCGGACAGCCCATGGTACAGCCGTTTATCTTATCTTTAAAGTAACATCATGTAACTTTCTGGAGGTGAAATATCATCTGCATTAAACTTATGAAAGAAAGTTAAAAGAGAATTAAGCAGCTTCAGCAGTAGATCGCCCACTACAGCTCTATTGTGGAATTAAAGAGAAACTAAACTCAGAATCAACTTTTTTTCACCGTCAGACTGTGTATATGGGGTCAAAAATGAATTATCTACTGTTTCCAGGCCTTTTTTGGACATTTTTGTGCAAACTCGCTCATTTTGCAGTTATGTGTGTAAAAACCGCGGCTGTACTGCCACGCAGGGCAAACACTGTCAGTGCATTTTCAGTACCCTCTGACGTCACAGTGACTTGACGCGCAGACGAGCCGCCCAGAGGGAATAAACTCCTCCCCCTGACACCGCTGCTGCGGAGGAGTGTTGAAGAGCGATCACTCGCTGCGCATTTATATTAGCCGTCATTTGGCTCAGCTTGTTGAGCGAATGATGCGATGTGCAGCTGTTTGTACAACGATGCGCTGGTTCGAATCCCGTGTCAGTGAAGTGTTTTTCATATTCATTTTTAGAAAATACCCACATAATGAGCTCATGTGCCTATGTAGACTAAAGCAAAGGTTTAATACATGTGTTTTGTAAAGTTAAAAATATCTTGACGTGCAAGTAAGCAAAGACTAGTACAGCTTCCCTCAGATAGACTGTCAGTGGTCAGGACCCGGACTGCTCCGTCACATCATTTGCCAAGCTCACTGTTCATATTTGGTGCTGTCAATCAAAGTCTGTTCACACCCACTGGGCGTCTCTTAAAAGGCCTCCAGGCATCTCCCACTTTTGCGAGCCTGTTTGAGGTGCAGTTGTGGGCGGAGTTAGTCTCTGAACGTGTGTTTAGCCTCACTTTAAACTAGCCAATTGAATTAAAACCTAACATCATTTATTTTTTTTCTCATACATACAAACACATTTTACACAAATGCAGTGATAGACATAAATTCATATTTTCTGGCCTACAGAAGAAGGTACCCAAGCTTATGGCTTCAAAATAAAAACAAACATAAGACATTACCACTTTGCAGGTCGCCTACATTTTGTGCTTGGGGGTCGTGAATGCATACGGTTGTTTTTTGGGGGTCGCGACTGAAAAAGGTTGATAACCACTGTTTTAAAGAGCCAAGGTTTCTCAGAAGGAGGAGGGCGAGGAAGGTTGCAGTTCCTCTAGTTTCACTACAGGAACTTGCTTCAAATGCCCCCTAATACATTAGTGACCATCATCATTGAGACTTACAAAGACAGGGTTAGGGTTAAAGGTTTAACAAGGTAAACGTGTTACTTAGTTCTGCATTAACAAAAAAAACTATTCCTTTTGAGAGAGATCAGTTTAATGCCAGACTTTCCGTGAAAACATGCAGAGCACATTTTTGTATATATTAGTGTTTAGGTTAGTAATGTTTATTTGCTTCTATTGTTTAGCTGCAAAATTAAACAATGGACACTACACTAACTTGAGATTTGTATTCCTACCAATGAACACTGATAAAAACTGTACATTTAACAGGGTTTCTTCAGTCTTAAAAAAGTCTTAAACTGCAGCTTTGTCAGAAAATTCTCAATAATATTCTCAATAATACAACACATTTGGTCTGTTTTTACCTTTATTTGGTTGATGGAATCGATAAATGCTCAGTTTCTGTGCAAATTGCGTTTTTTCTTCATTCTTTTTTCATTATTTAATTAGATTTTAATTATATCTTACACTGCAGGTCACGGTTTAAAAGCCTAGAACCGGAAATAAGTGAATATAACTTTTAGACAGAAGAGACAGAAATTTGTCCTCAACATAGCTTATTCTGTCACACATTTTTGCCACATCATTACTGCCCAGTATTTCGTGAAGGGAAAAAAAACAAACAAAAAAAACGTGTGAATGAAGCTAAATACAACTTCAAGTATGTTTTGACCAGAGAGCAACGTCATAAAATCATTTAAAACTCAAGAAAGCATTCTCTGTTCATGCTAGCCTCTGATCCTGTTTTGTATCTCTATAATTGTGTAGATTATCTGTTGTGTAATCTGAATATGTGCTGTCGCAGGACGGTGAGGACGGTCTGGAGGGCGAACAGGCCGAGGAGGAGCCGGTGCCAGAAACCCGGATCGAGGTGGAAATCCCCAAAGTCAGCACTGACCTGGGATCGGATCTGTACTTTGTCAAACTGCCCAACTTCTTATCAGTGGAGCCCAGGTGAGTTTACAAATGTGAATGTTAAATAAACCACACTGACCTGTTTAATGAGCACAACACAGGCTTTGTACAGTCATGGAAAACCTGGGAAAGTCTTTTCTAATTTTCAGGTCTTGGAAAACTGGAAAATACTTTGTGTTCAAAAGTAAATTAAGGATAACTTGTTCTGAAACGGTCTAACTGGTAGAACTGGGCAATTAATTGAAAAATCCAGAGATCAAGTTTCAATTACTGTAATTTCTGCCCTATTGAGCGGACCTGAATATAAGCCGCACCCACTAGATTTAAGTAAGAAAAATGATTAAGTACATATATAGGCCGCACTTGTTAATAGTAAGTCTATGAGAATCTATAATTTTGCTGCGTCGCCTATAAGCCTCATAGTTCAAAGCTCATGAAAAAGTAGCGGCTTATAATCCAGAAATTACGGTATTTGGATTACCGTAATTTCTGGATTATAAACCGCAACTTCTTGTAGCCTACTATAGGGCTGGGCGATATGGCAAAAAAAGTTATCACGATTTTCTGGGAGCCACATCACGATTTCGATTTTATCACGATTCATGTCTATTTTTTATTTATTTTTTGCCTTTGAGGTACAAAGACATACATCTGATTTTTCTGAAAGTTCCTACTTCAAGGGCTAAATGCAGCTGTCAAAGTCTGTCTTGTTGCCAGGTTTTCAGAGAGAAACAAGTGACCAAGCCTTTGAAAATTAATCCCAAAACAAGCAACCTCGACCCTTTAATAAAAAGTTAAAATTATAAAGTACATATATAGGCCGCACTTGTTAATAGTAAGTCTATGAGAATCTATAATTTTGCTGCGTCGCCTTATAAGCCTCATAGTTCAAAGCTCGAGAAAAAAGTAGCGTCTTATAGCCCAGAAATTACGGTAATTGATTAATTTGAACATTGTGTGTTGCCTCTAAACCGATAATAATGATTTTGGCGTATTTTAATAGTTTTTCTAACATGGACAACTACTTTTAAGCATGAAAAGCATGTTTCAGTCATAATTGATCTATATTTTTGTAAATCAAACTTGATAAAAGCTCAAATTTACCTCTTTTATAACTTGAATGTGCAGCCCAAAAACCCACAACCTTCAAAATGTAAAAGAGACTTTGAAAAAGGTTGTGGGAATGCACAATATGACAATTTCATGAAAAAAGCAGATTGTCACAGAGATGAGCTCACGATTTGATTTTTATCACGATTCTGCCCAGACCTAGCCTACGATTTTACATTTTTGTGGCAACAGTGAGAATTGTTACACTAGTGTTCTTTAGTCTGGCCCTTCCCCACTTGTCTAGGTTTGAATTTGGCCCTCGGATAAAAATAATGGTCCACATCTGTTTTAATCTTTCAGTTGTAAAGTGCATGTAATATTTTCTGTTGAGACACTGCTTTTATTATCATCACGTCTCATGTTTTTCAGACCGTTCGACCCTCAGTATTACGAAGATGAGTTTGAAGATGAGGAGATGCTGGACGAAGAGGGTCGAACGAGACTCAAATTAAAAGTCTGTATTCGCTGTAGTTTATTGTGTTGCTAAATTTAAATTAAATACTCACGCGTTTATGACTTTCTTTGTGTAGGTGGAGAACACAATCCGGTGGAGAGTGAAGAGAGACGAGGAAGGCAACGAGACGAGAGAAAGTAACGCTCGGATCGTGAAGTGGTCGGACGGCAGGTGGGAGTTTAAAATAATGACATAATAGACTAGAATCAAAACCTGAACGTACATCATAAAGCAGTGTGATTCAAGCTCCATTACAATAGAGGTTGTGCAAAGCTGCATCAGTGAGTGGCGAAAACGACTGAGAATCAATGGAGACAAATTACAGTTTATCCTGTAACAGTTAAAACACAACTAAAATAGGAAAAAACAGCTACAGACTGAAAATAAATAGCAACATCGAAAACTGCGGCTGAATGCTGAGTTTGTATGTGACATGTAAAAAGAGAAAATCAGGTAAACAGTGGCAGAAAACTACAACAACTCTCACATTTCTCACACACAACTCACATTTCTTACACACAGTTGAACTCATTACCTTTTTATGCTTAAATAAGTTTTTTTTTTAGTTTGGTTGATGAGTGAAGTATTTGTTCTGCAATAGTAAAAATGTTCTATCCAACAGCTGCTAGCAAACAAAGTAGCTAAAGTGTCTACTGTTACCGCGACAATCAGATATTTGCCTTAGTCAGAATGTTGAGAGGCATTTTTCAAATAAAAATGTCTATAAACTCTGTAAAGCATTAAATTATTTATTGACCTAATCATCGCAATGGTTGTTAAAGGTACACGGTGTAACTTTTTAGCCAAAACATACGCTTGAGCTAAAGCCTTGTTTTTACTTGGATGTTTCTGTTGGACTTAAACACTCTCTAAAATTGATTCTTGTGTCCTAGAGCCGTGGTTCTCAACCTGGGAGTCAGGACTCCTTTAGGGGTCACAAAATGATTTCTGGGTGCCCCTGAAGCAAAGTTTGATACCTTCCATAAAGTAGATTCCTATTTCCTGCCCTACAAGATGAATTTATCTAGGTTTATGTCTACAAAATATAATCAAAAATAAGACTAATACATACACACTTTCTAGCCGACTGGGTAGCCAGACTCCTAGTGCCTCCACTCAATTTCATTTCACTCCAGCTACTAGGTCAGGTATCGCAGGACTGCAAATGATTCCCAAAAAGCAGGAAGAACGGTCGTCAAATCAGCGAGCAGGAGTGTGTGGTGTGTTGGCCAGAACCAACCTGAGTTGAGACAATAAACTGTATGTGTTCCCCTTCTCTGACCTTGTGCCAAATATTAACTTAGAAAAGTATATTGTACCTTTTTATTTTTGCAATTTTACCACATAAAAACGCAAAGAATCACTGACACACATGTTTATGCTCCACTTCCTGGATGACAAAATTACAAAAAGGCAGTGATTGGTTAAGATTGAAAAAGTCTCTGCCAACTGTGAAGCGAACAAACATGAATGATGCGATGTCAGACAGTTTCCACAAAGTGAAATGAAACCGACTAATTTATGGGGTCACATTATAAATACAGTACAGTTTATTATTACAGATTGTGTATTTTTATTGTGTTGTTTAATTTTGTCTTAAATATTTAAACTTCACTTTTCTGTTCAGTTGAAAATAGTTACAAGTGAAGTGTTTGTGTTGTGTTAAAGTGACATAAAAGACATTATATTTGACTTGTCAAGTATATTTAGATTAATAATATACGTATGGGGGTGCACGGTAGCAGAGCGGTTAGAGCTTTGGCTTCCCAATAAGGAGGTCGTGGGTTCGACTCCCGGGTCGGACCATATCAGCATCTCACGATCTCTCTGGGTGGAGTTTGCATGTTCTCCCCGTGTCACCGTGGGTTTTCTCCGGGTACTCCGGTTTCCTCCCACCTCCAAAAACATGCATGTTTAGGTTAATTGGGCATCACTGTAAATTTCCCTGCTGAGAGAATGAGAGAGTGAATGGTTGTCTGTCTAACCCTGCGACGAGTTGGCCACTGTCCAGGGTGTTCCCCGCCTAAGGCCCAAACTCCGCGGGTGACTCCAGTCACCCGCGACCCCTAACGGGATTAAGCGGTAGAAAATGAATGAATATACGTATGCTTTCAAAAGTGTTTTAACTTATGTATGTCCTGTTTTGCAGTATGTCTCTGCACCTGGGAAATGAAGTGTTTGACGTGTACAAAGCTCCGCTGCAGGGAGACCACAATCACCTGTTCATCCGACAGGGCACCGGGCTGCAGGGCCAGGCCGTCTTCAAAACCAAACTCACATTCAGGTAAAGTAAATACATGTTTGTGTTTTCCAGGGATGTAACAGTCAGGCATTGTTTACCTTTGTATCGGACAGACTGTAAGCACAAATATCACACTAAACAAACTGATTATTGGCGCAAGTAAAACCTAGATTTTACAGAAATGTGCGTGCAATAGTTTGTTACGTGTACGCTTGTTTTTTTCATCCCTGGCTCAGCTGAATTATTGGTTGATCATCGTTAGAATTTTTTAATAGGTGCAATAGGTATAATGTAAGAAATGTTCCTATCAATCAAGAACAATCAATGGATCTGTTCATTAGGACCGAGCAACAGTAAAATTACTTACGGCATTTATCACATTTTACGGGCTATACGTCGCTACAGAGTAAAGGTCGCAGAAGCCAAAACATTTTATCAGACTGTCAATAGTTCACATGACCCCCTTTGGCATCCTGGACAGCGGTTATTTGTCACATCATGGATCGGCAGTAGTGTCTGAGTTGATCACACTGAAAGTCACACTTTTTGGGGAAAATAATTTTATGTATCTGTCTGACTCCAAGAACAGAAGTGGACACATTTTTGAATCCTGCTCCTGTTCGAGCTTTTTTGTGAAACTGAGTTAACACAGAGGCCAAAGGTCGCTGACATGAGGCAAAACTACAATATGCATTTCCAGACATGACTAACCTTTGCTTAAATCGGCTCTTAAAGTATCACTAAATCATCTGTAGTAAGTATTGTGTCTATTTGATGTTCAACAAATGGCAATGTGACTGGAATGTGTTTTTTACCTGAAGCAAGTTCCACACATCTCTTTCCGCTAAATCCAGTTTTGTTTTGCATAAAATTCTGTCCTTTATCGATTCCTCTGGAAAATTTTCCTTCACGTGAAACAACGGAATGCAGCTGCGAGTTTTCATTGTGCAGTCACCAGACAAACATCAGTGTTTATCTTTCAAACGATCATGGTCAAGAGAAGTAATCCTCTTGAAATCAGATTGAATCAACTCTGTGTCCTGTTATTTTTGTTGAATAAAGCCCTACGCTCGTCTCGTCTCGTCTCTGGGCCTGCAGTTTTATAAATATTAGCTCCTGTTACGCGACGCAGGAAGCACTCAAGCCCGGTCGGGACTTGTAATATTATAATAATTAGGGCTGTAGTCGACCAAAGAAATTATTGCTCGACTAAAAACATGTCCCATCGACTGATTAATCAACTAAAAAGGGGGCGTGGCAAAGGCTCTGAAGCTAAAAGTAGAGTTGTCAAAATAAAATATTGCAAATCAACTCTAAAACTGGTGTTGAAATTAGATACTCATTTGAACAAATACAGAAAACACTAACAAGACAAATATTTGGACCAAATTAATATTTAATATTTTCTATAAAGAAAAAATAAAATAATCTAGAGTTTCATCAAAACTGTTTGAAAGTAAAATGTTTGAACATATACTTGGATTTTAAGTTAAAAATCAAGTCTATTCCCTAGTATCAAAATAGAGTTTGAAATGTTAGTATTGCAACAACTTTACAGGAAACTTAGCTCAAAAAGACTAATATTAATATGTAGTTCATGCAAAAACCATAGTTCATACAGAAAAGGAATATTAAACCTCGTGTTTATATAAAAATGATTCTGCTGTTGTTGAATACAATCCTTACAATCTAAATAAAAGAATTAGTCGACTAATAAAAGTTTGGTCGACGGAGACTGCATTGACCAATAAATCGACTAAACGATTAAAGAACTACATCCTTAATAATAATAGTCACACACAAATTCACACACCTGAGGATAAGTCGCACCCTAACTTCGAGTAAGATACGATAACCGACATCGTTTTGTTGCTATTTTTTTGACCTGACCTTGTTTTTGTATTTTTTGGGTCATTAACAAACCGCCTCCTCTGATCTAAATGTGGCTGAAGTGATTGGGATAATTGTCCTTTGTCCCTCTTTCATAAATAACAGCTTTACCTCTAATTCACTCTGGTTCAGGACACTTCTGCTCTCGCCTCCGTCTGACCCTTTGGCTCAACATGAAGCTCAAAATAAGCCGTCGGACACTTTTAAAAATCCCTGTAACAACACCGTCTCTTGTTCAGAAATGTTCTCGCTGCGGTAAATCTCTAGAAAAACAAACCGTTTTCTCTCTGTTTGTGCGCGCTAAGCCTCTTACAGCCCGCGTCTCGAGATGTTCTGTTTTCTGAGACCACATGGACCGAGCGGGTCAAGTCCTGCAGCTCAGCACGTCTGGAGTTATACCTTATATGTGCCGAAAAGAGTTTAAAACAGAGCTATCCCAATGGTGACCCACTAAACATTATGATCTGGCTCTTCGTGGTTAAATCAGGCCAACACTATCCCTGGCATAACGCAAAGAACAATATTAAAATAATAAGGCTAATTTACATCCATAGTCCCTAGGCACGATTACAACATATGAAAAAGATAAAAGTAAACAACATGTATGTTATGGCTAATGATCACATGACTGGTTTCAGTCATAGCTTAAGTAGAGTTTTAAAAATGAATTGAGTAGAGCAGTGGTTCCCAACATTTTTCTTCTTGAGTACCCCTAATCATAATTCCACACATGTAGTATGGTACCTCCTTTGTCATGTGTTTTGGTCTTTATTTTATCTTTACTCATACGTTTTCATATATAACCTTTGCATTTTATTGTTTCAATATATTCCATGTCCAAAAATGCCTTTTTGCGTGTAAAATGTGCTGCAAATTGCACCTTTTACAGTAGAATCCTGCCTTTTTTTTAAAATCTCCAATGATCCAAAGTACCCCTTGGCAAACTGTCGTGTACCCCCTAGGGTTCACGTACCCCTGGTTGGGAAACACTGCTGTAGAGCACTCTATTATTTGAAGAGGAATACTGTTCCAGACCTTACTAGCCTTCACAGAGAGAGCATTTTGTCCAAAGGCAGTTTTTCTGTGGGACACCTCACAGTCTCCTCTGGAGGAGGCCCTGGTCCTCATGTTACTGGTGCTTTTTGTTTTGACTGACATGAGAGGTGGGAATAATCCATGTAGCACTTTGTAGATAAAGCATGCATATGTAAAATGCTTAAAAATTTCAAAGCTAAAAATGTTACAAACATGGAATGAAAGGGTTTTTTGTCAAAGACCTTTAGGATTTTTTTGTAAAGTGACTCCATTATTTTAAAAGTACTTACAGCAGTTAAAGACTAACGTGTGATACAATAATCACTGTGAGATAATATTATTGTGTGGAGAAACATGATTCTTAAAGCATAAATTAGAGTCAAGTGTGACATCCAAGTAGGTAAATTGTAATTCAAGTTGTAAAACAAGTTGTAAGTCTCCCTCGCCTCTCAAGAATATTCCTGAATGTTTTAAATCTTGTGGCTACTTTGTAAACATCATACAACCATTCATGTACAGACTCCATTGCTGTAGTTAAGAACATACTGCAGTAACATTAAGCATTAAGCACTGGCCCGTCACCGGCTGGACCACGTTTCATGGTTAGGTACATGTGCTGTTAGTCCTGGATCCCATTTTGTGGTATTTTGTGTAGTTGCGTGCTAATTTTGTGGTTCACATGAATTTATATACTGTATATTTAACATGTTTGTGTGAGATATGTTCTATTGCATTTAGCCACAGAAGCCGTTGCACAAGTCCTAAATACTGTGAGTTATTGTTAAGTTCTTATGAATCATATTCACATTTGTCTTAATCTTAGCCACTCCTTGAAATGTTTTTTAATGTTGTAAATGTAGGTGCTTCTCTTACATAAGTGGACAGACTGTTCCACTGGACACAGCCTTTGTGTCACAGAACGTTCTTTTTTGGTTTACATTTGTAAACCATCTTATCCGCCATATCGAGATATATCGTGTCAAACTCATTGGCAATACGCGTATCAATACAGGGAGGTGTATCGGGATTTGCATCAGGATATCTTAACTCATTTAATTTACACTTATGAACCTGGACTGCAGCTTTAAGGCTGAAACTATTGAGCTGAACATTGACTCATTTGTACTTGTATCTATCATAAAGACTAGTTTGAAAATACAGTTCCTCTGCATTTTGTTTTTCTTTAACTACATAGAAATATGGTAGTTTTACTTACCCTGATCACTTTTGGATCGCTCACAATAGAAGAAGTTTAATTTTTTCCTCCTCGAGACTCGCTGCATGTCCTTGTCCAGTTGGATCATGAGTTGCTTCATTTTAAAGATCAAATATCTGCTCTAAACTTACTCAACAATGTTTTTAGTCCAAAATGTTTTGCCTGTAATCTGTTAGAAAAGAAAGCCGGCCTCCGGAAGCAGCTGATAAACTGCTGTTGGATTCGATCGAGTCGTGTGTCCCTCCATAGGTCTGTTTCGTCACTTTTAGACAGAAAAGGGTTGATTCCACCGTCATTTCTCAGTCAGAGGAAGTAAACAACAGCTTATTCTTGTTATATTCTTATCGAGGTGAATTTTGTCATGCTGTCATTTTGTCAATCGACCCAGGAGTGACTCAAATATGAACCTTTTAGACATTATTTTAATAAACTCTTGACTTAATTCCCTAAAAACTACATTAAAACAGTAATATAGTTATTAAAAACATGTGACAAAGCAGAATCGTCTTCTCTCTTATTTCTGCCTTTCTGCTTTAATTAGTGCTCTTTCTCTTCACAAGCAAACCTGCAGAGTTACATAAGGGATTATGACATTTAGTGTTTTCTGATTAACTTTGATTTGGAGCCAATTATTACTTAGCGGACAATTTTAGTCAGTTTCTACGCAACCACAGGCACTTCACTCAGAGCAACGAAAGCTTAATGAACTCAAAATTGGATTACGGCTTTTGAGCTTGCTGCCTTGTTTTATCTTTTGTGAAATATTATCAGCAGTGTGACATAAGAAGTAAGATAAACATGGAAAAACCCGAGGCGTCGCAAAGAATCACTCGACCAGAAAAGGGAAAAAAAAGCAGTGATTAATCCAAACTGCTACAGGTCAAACAGATTACACAGAAGCTAATGCAGTCTGGGTTAAACTGCTGCTGTGAAAGAGTGTTTTGGACAATAAGGGTTTTGTAATAAAGTATATCTAGTTATCAAAAAGCTACTATCAAAAAGTGAAATAAGTGATTGTGGAAACTACATAGGAAAGTTTATTTTTGTAGCAATCATGCACAGAGTAATTCACAATGCCATATATAAGGGCTGCAACTAACTTTTGTTTTTATCGATTAGTTGGACAATTATTCTTTCTATATTTGTTAAGAATGCAAAAGTGACCTGAATACAAGATTTTTGGAAAATTTGAGCTGAAGCCAGATGGTTAATCTCGCGATATTTGTGAATTCACAAACTCGAAATAAACCATCTGGCCTTCAGCAGCCCGATGGGTTTAAGAGAAACAGCAGCCCACTCACATCAGCGTGGTTTCCTCAATCACATCAACCAAAAAAATTACGGCTCTCTTGGGTACGTGTTTCTGCTGCTTTTGATGCAGTTTTAGCAGAATTATGTGTAATTTCTTTTTGAAAGAAGAGCACTGTGTGACACGTACCTGTTCCATCCCATTGGATGCACCATTAAGATTTGTTGCCATGATTGGCTAAGCACAAATAAGGTCGGACGCTCACCCAATCAGCTCAAAGTATTTCACTAAACGTACAACCTTTTCTCGAATGCTTTCAGCGAGTCAAGTCCCAGATGGAGACTGCGGAAGAACTCAAAACGCAGTTCAACACAGATCATCTGCATAAGTCAGGTTATTGTTCTAGTGATATTCAGCTACTCAGTCTTATAATAAACAAGTTTTTGTAGCTTTACCACATCATTTTTCATTAGCTTTCAGCTGTTATATTCACATCCATTGAATTCCTATAAAAAGTGGAAAATTGATTGAAACATGAGCGTGAATAAGTTATAGATACAGTTGGCATCAAAGGCCACGCCCACTAACATGCCTCCGTGGGGGAAAGTTTAAATGAGGAGTGATTCAGAACAACAGCTTTATCACTCACTGCTCATAAACTACAACATCAAATGTGGACTTTAGGAGATATATTGTGTCAAATACAGACACGAAGACATGAGAGTAAATAAAGTGATTCAACCTTCCAAGTATGTAAATATATCTAACAATCCCCCTCAGCAGGCCACGCCCCCAACGTTGGGAATGATTATGGAGAAGAAATGACAAGGAACACCTAAGAAATAATTGTAATTTAGGTTGAATACGACATTGTTCAGAGCTGGAGGAACTCAACTTACAATCGACAAGATTTCCGTTGCAAACTCACTTGTCCTTTTGCATTAATATTCAGTTACACAAGCTTCCCAAAGGCTAAAAGAGAAGAAGTTAAAAATCCACTTGAATATTCATTGTTTGATATTATTTAACCTCTGTGCCCTCTCTCTCTCTCTCTCTCTCTGCGTCTCCAGGCCTCACTCCACGGACAGCGCCACCCACAGGAAGATGACCCTGTCTTTGGCCGACCGCTGCTCCAAGACGCAGAAGATCCGGATCCTCCCGATGGCCGGACGAGATCCCGAGTCTCAGCGAAACGAAATGATAAAGGTTCTTACTCTCTGCCCTCGCCTCTGTGAATGAATGTCTGAGAGGGACTTACGAGCTGACCTGGTTTGACCCCGTGCGCTCTGTGGTCCGGTTACATAAAGATAAGACTGAACTAGACCAGACTAGACAGGGTTTTATAACAGTCACTGATGCAGACATTGTTATAAGGAAGTAGGAGAGTAGAATGAAAAGCTCTGTGTCATTTAAAGCAGTGATTCTGTGAGCACTTACTATGGCACTGATCAGCCTTGGGGTCGTCGTGGGAAGTTTTTGTTTGGTCAGCTTTTAAGGCTCCTCAGCGCAGCACAGAGTCTCACCAACAGTTCGTCCACATAAATAGAAAACAGGTTATTGACAAAACTGGTAATGCAGAGAGTAGTTTAGAGATGAGATGGATCAGCTCTGTGTGCACGCTCTTATTTTCTTTTTTCCCCCAAACCCACGTCTGTTTTTTCAGCCCACTCTGCCTCTAATACAAAGTCTGTACGCTAAAAGGCAGGGTATTTTGAGCTAAACTGGTGGCAACATATAGGCTCCACATGAAAGTACCAAGAACTAGTCCCCACATTCCTCCAGTCCCTGTTTAGTCAGGGGAACTACCCTGTCCCCATGTTTGTGTTCACACAGCAGCAGTTTCTGAAAGTGGGTCTAACTAGCTTTAACATTGGCATCTGTAAAGTCTGGAACATTTAAATAAGAATAAGTGGTGTTAGGAAAACAAAAGTTGTCTTTGTTTGATTCCACATAAAACTATAATGTGCAAACTTAATAACATCACTAGAAATAACAATAAAAACTAAATGATTCACTGTAATTCCTAATAATAGTATTATAGGCTACTGTTTTACAAATTAAATAAATACATTTTGGGAGTTACTGCTTTTAATATTTTTTCTTAAGGATAAGGAAAGTTTATATAAATGTGAGAATGGTGTGAAACATGTTAAAAAACAAAGTTAGAATTGTAAATGTGTTGGTGTCACCAAAAGGTTCCTGGTCTGACTGGAAAGTACCTGCCCGAGAGCAGGAGCTAAAAAAAGTCCCTAAAATGTGGCCCCAGTCCATAGTTCCTGCTCTGTGTGAATGCCCCTAAAATGGGGACAAGAACTAAAAAAGTACTAGGAACTGGAAAAAGTTCCTACAGTGGGAAAAGGCCTACAGGCTACAATCTGCACCTGCAGCAGTAAATTAACCAACCAATGAGAAACTTGGTCATTTCTGCAGTTTTGAACAGGAAGTCAATAGAGCTGTTTCTATTTTCAAGTTGATTTAAATCAACTTTGTGTTTTACAATGAACAAAAGGTAAATTACTGATCTGCATATGTTCTAGTTTCTTACTAAATAAAAAAAAAAAACACAATAAGTCTCCTTTAAGTTTTCAAAGTAAAATCACAGACGTTTGTAAAGTCCAGGCTCTCTCATCACCCTCTGTTTGAAGACTTTAATGGGATGCATCTCTGATATTCCTGGGTGTGTTTGGGTGATTTAAAAACTCAAACGGAGCTTAAACTCATCTCTGTCCTGCTGTAAAGACTCTCTTCCTCATGTCCAGTGCACTAACAGCAGTGGAACAAAGGGAAAAAAAGGGGTGCAGCAGCAAGGGAAAGTAAAAAAAACAACATACGTATATAAATTGTGACTCTGTGTCTGTGAGGAGCAAACATATTCTTGAACGAATCTGATTTCTATGTTGTTGTTGTTTTTTGTCCAAAGAAAGAGGAGGAGCGGCTACGGGCGTCGATCCGCAGAGAGTCTCAGCAGCGGCGCGTTCGGGAGAAGCAGCACCAGCGCGGCCTTAGCTCCAGTTACCTCGAGCCGGATCGCTATGACGACGACGAGGAGGGCGAGGAGGTCAGTCTGGCCGCCATCAAGAGCAAGTACAAGGGCGGCGGAGGACTCAGAGGTGAGGACCGGATCACTGTTGTGTAAATGAATCCTGACCTGTTTACATGAGCACGGAGAGTATTCTGGAATACCGTAATTTCTGGATTATAAGACGCTACTTTTTTCACAAGCTTTGAACACTGCGGCTTATACGGCAATGCAGCAAAATGATAGATTCTTATAGACTTACTATTAACAAGTGCGGCTTATGTATGTACTTTATCATTTTTCTTACTTAAATCTAGTGGGTGCGGCTTATATTCAGGTGCGCTTAATAAGGCAGAAATTACAGTAGATACAGTCGGCAACGGCGTCGTCTCCGTCTCACCATAATAAAGAATGGAAAGCTAAACTTTTTACCAGTTTTAAGACGTTTTCTGGCGAATTAAGTGTATTTTTAGCACAACAATTTCAAGTCGAGTGACAATCGGGTTTAAATGGAGGTTACTGATGTGGCGTTATGTCAGAAAAGTAGACAGAAAGTTAAAAAAGATGCTAAAAGACGCCTGATTTTTTTCTCCAACCCAGTTATGCCATACACCATTACTTTGCACTGGTGGCTATGCTAGCAAAAGTTTAAATTAAAATATTTACTTAATTCATTTGTTAAGTTTAGGGATTTGGGTAAGGTATGCTAACCAGGAAGCGGCATAACTGTGTTGGGAAAAATAAAGACGCTAAAGACGCTAGGCGGCGTTAGCATTTAGCTTGCAGCTACCGTTAGATATATTTACATACTTGGAAGGTTGAATCACTTTATTTATCCTCATGTCTTCATGTCTGTATTTGACACAATATATCTCCTAAAGTCCACATTTGCTGTTGTAGTTTTTGAGCAGTGACTGATAAAGCTGCTGTTCTGATTCACTCTCAATGTTAACTTTTCCCCTCGGAGGTCCGTTAGTGGGTATGGCCTTTGATGCCGACTGTATCTATTCAGACTGGTAACTATGGCAACATGACACAGATATGGCAATGAACTAAGAATGAATTAAACTTTGCTAACTTATGGGTTTTTTAACATGTTTCAAGTAACAAACTGACAAAATACAACTAAATGAGAACATCAGACTGTAGATCAGGCTTATTCAAATTAAGGCCTGGGTGCCAAATCGGCTCTCCAAAATCTGATCAAGTGCTGTATTTACTACATACTTTTTAGTGGAAAGCACAAAGTTTTCTAATTTACAACTAAAAAAGTTGGCTACCCCACCTTTAAGTGACTAAACTGTGATTGGGACATTTGTAGAGCCATAAAAACTGACTGTTAGTATTAGTTATTATCACTATAGAAACAATTCTAGTCCTGTAAATATTTGGTGCAACCTCATTCCAAAAGCGGTGACATATTGTGTTACTACCTGGCCCAGAGGCCATGGTCCTCGGTAAAATCTGGCCTCTGGAAAATCTAGTTGAATAGCCCTGCTTTAGATCACAGTCAGAACTTTGGGAAAAGTGATTTTTACAGTGGAAAAATATGATTCTGAAGAGTCGGTTCAGAGTCATAGCTGTGTTGTGTTACAAGTTACTTTATAGTTTATAAAGATGAATAAGTGTCATTGGAATAGGCTCTGACCCTAAACGAGAATAAGTGCTAAAAAAAGAATAAATGAAAAAGAAAATAATATTTTGGGTAATTTGGGGAAAATTACAGCTTCTACCAGATCAGTTCCTTGAGTTTGCACAGCTCAGTTTAGCTCCAGCAGTGAAAAATCAGGTTATGGTGTTTACATGGCACAATATTCTGGATATTAACAGAATATTCCAGTGAGAATAACCAGGTTATTGAAATCAGGTTGTTTACATGGACACACACAAATACAGAATATTTAAAAACCCTGATCATAACCGGGTTGTTCGTGCGCATGTAAACGAACTCCATGATTATATTTAAGATTTCACTAAACATTTTGTTTATTATAATCTTAGTTTATTTATTTAAATTAAGCCCAAATTAGAAAAAAGGCAATATTCTGTCATCATGGGCTTTGATTGGAGGTGAACTTAATCTTGTTTTTGTTTTCATTACAGAGGAGCGCTCCAAAATCTACTCCTCGGACAGTGATGAAGGCTCTGACGATGAGAAGGCCCGGCGGCTGATGAAAGCCAAGAAACTGGACAGTGACGAGGTGAGTGCGGTTTTACTGCCTCACAGACAGGGGGCAGTGTGCGACTGACTCTGAAGGGGCAGTGTCTTTTGTGACTGTTCCTGACAAATCAGCCTGACTGTGAAATTGTTAACATTATTCAGGCACATTTCAAAGTTGAGGATTAAAGTTAAAAGCACAGCTCATCAGAACATCTCCTTTAAGTTAGGTTGTTTTTATTAGCACAAATACATTAAGCACAATTGTACCAGATTCTAGCTTTACAACTAAATCCATCTGTAGTCCTGGTGAGGGAGGGGGCGCTACTGGACATGTTTTTCAATAAGACAATAGTCTACAAGAATTTGGAAAAATCAAAATTGTGATCTGTCTCCAAGAAAATCGTGATAATAATTTTTTCCCAGCCCTATTTCAGACTGCCTGATTTGAAAATGCCGGTTGTCCTCATAAGGGGACAAACCTTTACATTTTCTGTACAGTGGTCCCTCGCTCTATTGCGGTTCACTATCCGCGGCTTCGCTTCGCAGATTTTTTTTTGGTGCAATTGTCCTTTTTTTTTTTTTACAGTGCCG
The DNA here is from genome assembly GCA_038363315.1 of Mugilogobius chulae. Classification (NCBI taxonomy): domain Eukaryota; kingdom Metazoa; phylum Chordata; class Actinopteri; order Gobiiformes; family Gobiidae; genus Mugilogobius; species Mugilogobius chulae. The sequence goes on along the minus strand of CM076399.1, from coordinate 31,196,061 downwards.
TCTATAGACGTCTGTAGCGTGCTTTTCTCTCAAACTCACCGTTTGGGACCGTATGACATCGCAGCATTCACAGCAACAGCACAGAGCTCTTTTAGAAAACTTAGACCAGGGGTGTCAAACTTTGGCCTTCAAGAAGATATCATGTGGCCCCTGAGCATGATTTCAGATTATTATTTATAGTGGCCCTTATATCGCTGAGATGTGACTATTAAATGTAACGTGCACTGGAATGAAGCAAAAAGCATACAATCTGTCCAAAGTTTTGTTGCAATGAAGTTATGTACAATAATGTATTGCAACATAATGTAATGTGACACAATGTAATTCTGGATATACAGTAAATGTGTTATATTAGCTTTATTCAGCCCTATTGCCATATTTGAATTTAACACAGAGGGACTATATTTTAAAATGTGGCCCTCGATCAACTCTGACTCTGATCGATTTGGCCCTACCACCATTTGAGTTTGACACCCGTGCTTTAGACAGTTTGGATCATGCAGGGGAAGCTGACCTGATGCTCAGACGTTTCTCCAGGTGAGGATTTGACTCTATGAGCTCGTAGTTACGATGATAAGTTTGTTCACGCTGGAACGTCATTTGTGTAGTTCAGAGATGTGTTTGAGGAGCGTGTTGTGACTTCGCTAGAGTCCGATGTGTTTCGTGTCGGCTCTCGAGGCCGTGTGATCGTGTCTCGGCAGTCGGCTGTGGAGCGCAGCGGGGAAAAGCAGAGCAGGCGACACGCACAGCACCGTCCCTCTTAAGCGCTATTGTATCTGGCGGTGAATCATGTGTTCAGCGCATTATTACCTGTACAAAAGACACTAAACATCATAACCAGGCAGGTTATCAACTGAAATTCTTGGTAAAAAAAATCACTACTTTGTGGGTTTTGCCTTTCTCGGGTTATTTTTGGAACCTAACCCCCGAGATAAACGAGGGACCACTGTATTTGACTCCTCATGCCGTCTCTGGTTCACTTCTTCATGAGCAGATGTTTTTGCTAGACTTTGTACCAGACCGACCAACACAAAACAGTCCTGACCAAGTCTTGTCATGTTTCAGCGTCGGTTCAAACATTGATTTTACTTTTGAACATTTCCAGGAGGGCGAGATGTCCGGCGAAGGATCCGGCAAGAGGAAGGCCGAGTCCGACGACGACGAATTCTCCACAAAGAAGAAAAAATATGTGATAAGTGACGAGGAGGAGGAAGAGGAGGAGGGAGAGGAGGGAGAGGTGGAAGACGAAGACGAATAATATTAGCTTTTTTTTAAAATATTCCTTTGTTTTAAAAACTCTGTGGCGTTTTAGTGAGCCATGTTTTGTTTTGTAAATCTGAACGTGTGGGTTTGTGAGTTTGTTTATGTACAGCAGAGGTGGAAATAAAAACAATGTCTTATGTAATCCTTGTGTTATCTATAGGAACAGAATGATTCATGCGTGGTTCACCTTTTGAGAGATTACAAAACGAGGCGACTCAGCACTGTCAATGCACAGTTTGCAAACAGAAGATACAAGGGTTAATGAGACCGTCCTGTAGGAGTAAATAGGTGAGGAATTTACCAGCCGGGGCAAAAGGACAGGACGGGACGGTTTGAATGACGCACCACCCGAGGAATCATTTACTTTAGTGGCAGATAATACAGCCATTAATACAATAATCATCTCAATATATAAACAAAAGTAGAAATATTGGTTAAATTATACATTATAGTATGTTTACTTAAACCATTGTCTCTCAAAGTATTTTCACTACTAGAGATGGTAAATGTACTGAAGTTCACTGCTCAAGTAAAAGCACAGTTACTCGTCTAAAAAACAACTCAAAGTCCTGCTGACACTGCTTTACTTAAGTAAAAGTAAACTTTGCTAAACCAGATTTTGCCAATTTTCAGAGAGAAACAGTCAATAGTTAATAAAGGAATTGATTAATTAGAGCATTGTGTGTTGCTGCAAAACAAGTGTCAGGAACTTTGCCATATTGGTGTTTTTCTTACATTACATTACATTAATTTTAGACATGAAAACATGCTAAAAATTCATGTTTCATTGATAATAATGATATATTTTAATAAATCAAACCTGAAAAATTGCTAAAATTATTCCTTTAACAAACTAAAAGTACAGTCCAAAAGAGTCTTAAAAAAAGAAGCCCAAAGTTGCTATAAAAACTTGAGACTAAGAGTAATAGGTTGGAAAAAAATAGTCTATATTTGAACAGATGCAGCAAATAAGAAAAGGGAAATCACGATGTGACGATTTCATCAAAAAAGCAGATTGTCAAGAGATGACTCACGATTGATTTTTATCACAATATTGCCCAGCCCTATTGAGAAGAAAGAAAAAAGTATTGCAGTCCAGTATCTGTTATATCAGACAAAAGACAAAGTATCGAGATCAGTATCGGAACTGAAAAACTGGATCGGTGCATCTGATTCTCAACATCTCAGTTTTTTATTCGTTTAAGCCTGCACAGATTACCATTAGAGTAATCATTCATCATTTAATTGTTACTGATGACCGTTCAAACATGTTTTCATTGATGCTCATAAGACATTACATTACATACTTAAACTTCTAAAAACCTGTTAATAATTACATGTATTCATTTGCATAGTTGTGTTGTGCTGTGTCAGTAAAACCTGTCCTGTTGTATGTTTTAGGTCACACTCTTGTTAAGTAAGTGTTAGTGTGTCTCCGGGGCCTCGTGTTTTCCTCAGAGACTTGTTACAGCCTCTTCGTTATGTAACGCTGGAACATTTCTGTGCGTAAACATTAGCTTCTTACACAAACCAGGGACAACTTCCCCTCTGAGCTGTTTGCACCTGTCGTCCAACCAGGCAAATCCACTGAAGTCAAACAATGATAAAATATGTTTCTTAGCTTTTTTTTTTTGTTTGTTTTTTTTTTTTTTGGCTTTTATTTTTCCCTCCAGATAGCTTTTGTTTGGCTGAAATTTTATCAAATAGCTCTTCTGTTGTCACGGCAACAGTGCTAGCTTAAGATTGGACATTCTACTGTAAAATGAATTTTAGGGGTAACAATTTAGAATAACTACAGAATATTAGGCTTAATAAATCATTAATAACACCTTAATAAAGAAATCAATATGAACAAATGATTAACTAATAGAGAAAAAGCTTATTAATGCTTAGTAACTACTTAATTACTCCAAATCCTGCCCCCTAACCCTAAATCCTAACCTAAGCTCCTTAGTTAAGTAGTTGCTAAGCATTAATAAACTTTTTCATTCATTAATTTACCATTAGTTCATGAAAAATTAAGGCTTTATTTTGGTTTATTCATGGTTTACTAAGGACTAATTAAGGTGTAGTTAATTTAAAGTGGTACCATTTTAGGCCTTAAAAATTATAAATACATTTATAAATGCATTTCTATATCTGCCAATGTAGGTCCTAATTTTGCACAAATCCTATTAAGTAATTTCTACTGTCATAAAAATCGCAAATATATTGTCAATAATTTGGTCGATGGAATAGATGGAACGATCGGTTGCTGTGTAAAGGGATTATCGGTTGACGTCACTTTCCGCTCTACTGCTCATGTCGCCTGCAGAAAGAGACGCTGTCCGTCTAGTTGGTTGGGAAAACTTCTTTGAATAAAACAAGACAAGGTTCAATCAGGTTTGAACCAGTGTGACAGACGTCTGTCTCCTGAGCTTGAAACTGTGTTTTTCTTACAGTTTTTTTTATGAGTCGTAGAGTCAAATTGCATTAAACATTTTTTAATTAGCATAACTTTTGTTTTCGCCCAGTGATAAATTCTTGTAGTTTGCTGACAACAGCGCTGGTGAGTGTTGCTGCTACAGCTTGTGTCAATCGGCTGCGGCTATGTCTTCATCTCCCGTGTTGATAGATATAAATTTCATTCATTCATTCTTTTTTTCATTCATTTTCTACCTCTTAATGCGTTGGGTCGCAGGTGACTGGAGCCTATCCCAGTAACTTTGGGCCTTAGGCGGGGAACACCCTGGACAGTGGCCAACTTGTCGCAGGGTTAGACAGACAACCATTCACTCTCTCATTCACTCACAAGTGAAATTTACAGTGATGCCCAGTTAACCTAAACATGTTTGTTTTTGGAGGTGGGAGGAAACTGGAATACCTGGAGAAAACCCACAATGACACAGGAAGAACATGCAAACTCCACCCAGAGAGATGGTGAGATGTGGCTATGGTCTGACCAGGAGTCGAACCCACAACCTCCTTGTTGAGAAGCCTGAGCTCTAACCACTCTGCTACCCCATAAATTTCATTCTTTGTTGTTAATTCATTAGAATTTTCATGATTGCAGCAAAACATTTTAAGGCCATTGGAAAACAAGCAGCTTTGTCAATACTATAGGTCAAATATTGCCCACATTATTTTACAAACGACCACCACAAAACTAAACCAGAAATAAGTTAGAACATGACTAATCTAACCTGCTCTGAACAAGACTAAACCAGAATATAATGTCTCAACCAGGACCAAACCAAGTCTAAACTAGTACCATAAGATTTTCTGTCACTGTTTACTTCATTTTATTTTCCTTTTAACATGTCACATACAAACTCAATATTTAGCAGTAGTTGTGGTTGTATATATTCCATTAACAGTGTCTTTGTTTTAAATGTGCTTTATTTCCACTGACCTCCGAATCACTTTTGCCACTCACTGCTTTGTTGTCATCTGCATAACCTCTATTGTGAGCATTCGGTAGCCTTTACGTAACACCTAATCTCTGCAGCTGACTTTGGGGGTGTCTTGTTTTGGTCCCGGTCCCATGTCCTGCTCTTCTTGGTTACATATCACTCGATGGGCTCTGGCTTGAATGTCGTTCGTGCTCGGCCTTGTGTGCGTCATTTGGCCGGCGCAGTGAGATCGGTAACATTCCCTTCTCACCCAGACGCACAAAGAGGATCAACAAACAATGGGCCATCAATTCCGGCAGGCTGCGTTCTCCCGAGAGGGTCTCATGTTGTGTGAGCAGGAGACAGTGCAGACGGACTGACGTGGTGAAAGTGTCCTGCCAAAGGAACAGGTGAACTTCATGTAATGTTACAAGATTCATACACCATATTTCAAATACAGGCAGCTAAAAATAAAATTTACAAGGTATTTTTGTCCAAGTGAACTATAAAAAATAAAAATGACATTTCCAAAATTTAAATGGTGAAGTGGGAGTGTACTTTTCTGTACAAATAGCCTTATAATTTAAAAACTATCACACAGATATAACAGTTACACACGTATGAGCAGAGGAGAAGTAGACGCAGAAATGAGTTTTGAAAGTACAAATAAATATGAATCTATGTGAATTTTATGGCTGTTTAAAAATGGGGACCCCCGAGGTCCAAAACGTACCCTCTTTCTGCAGGTTATCAGAGGTTAAGAACTGATACATGCTAATTGTTGAAAATCAAAGCAAGAGTAAGAGAATATCAGCTACGTTTGCCATCTTGAATGTTTTGAAATGGTTAAAACAAAAAAAGGTTTTGAAATTGGCGAGAGGTCGACCGTGATTGACTCTGTCTTTGGGTCCAGACTCTTCTGCATTCGAACAGACTCTAGGAGGGACTGGCTGGTCAGACAAATGATCTCATACAGTGCATATACACGGTGTAGCTTCCTCGTTTGAAAGCTTATCCTGTAGAATTATTTATTTGAAGTTATATTCTTTGAGATCAAAACGCAAGACAGACAAGCCAACATGTTAGCTACCTTAACTGAGCTAAACAGGAAGTGCACAGGAAAAAATTGGGTGGGTGGGATAAGGTGAACAACACTAGCACGAATCAACTAGATGCTCCATCTATTTTTTAGTATTGAGTAATTTGAGTTTCATAAGCTCTAGTTTTCTTGGAAGAGAAACAAAAAACCTGTTCAGTAGCTCCACCTCAAAAAGCATGTATGCATAAACATAAAGTACGTACATTGTTTTATCCTTAAAATTGGCTTCTGCCCAAACAACAATGCTGCACTGTGATTGGTCTGAACCTAATGGCAGGAGGGGCACAGATGGATTCTGAGGAGTTTGTGAACTTTCAAAATTAGCAAGAATTATCTGGCTGGCTCCAAAATATCTTACAGCATCAATGTGCAAACAGTTGTTATTTTTGCTGAAACAATTACAGTTGTGGCTCAGCATTTTGGGACTCAAAAATAGACTCAAGATGGAAAATACAAGTTTTAGAAGAGACATTTAAAAGCCTGTCCACAGTGGTCCCAGCAGAGGAAAGTCAAGTCCCACTGTTATGCGTGCCTCCATATTGGATTTATATTGTCCTGTTTTTAGAGCAGATTAGCACATTTCTTTGAGAAAAAAGGTGTAATGTAATCTAAAAGTGCAGTTTTTAATAAATAGTTAAAAGAATTATATTTTTGGAGGAAGGAAAACTGGACAAAACGATTTGGTAGCACTTTAAAAACCCACCACGTTACCTACTAGTTAATAACCATGTCACTTATAGTTTCTTACAGTGACACTTAGTCGTACTTACAGGGTGGTACTTGGAGGGGTACTTCTTTCAGCAGTTACTGGTACTTACAGTGGTAACATTTAGTACACTTACCAATACTTATAGTGGTACTTATATTGGTACAAATTCTTACACTTAGCATAAATATTGCAGCACTAGTTACCACCAATAAAATTTTGTGGCGCACACATTTGTTTCATTGGTGGTATCACTATAAGTACCACTAACTATCAGTGTTACGTACCGATAACAGCAGATACAAGTACCCCTCCAAGTACCACTCTAGGTATACTGTAAGCTCCACCCTAAGTGCCACTGTAAACATAACTATTAGTGTTATGTACCAGTAACTGCTGGTACAAGTACCCCTCCAAGTACCACCCTAGGTATACTGTAGCTCCACCGTAAGTGCCACTGTAAGTACCAGTAACTATCAGTGTTATGTACCAGTAATGCTGGTACAAGTACTCCTCCAAGTGCACCCTAGGTATACTGTAAGTTCTACCGTAAGTACAACTATAAGTACCACCTTATCAGTGTTATGTACCTGTAACTGCTGGTACAAGTACTCCCTCCAAGTACCACCCTAGGTATACTGTAAGCTCCACCATAAGTACCACTGTAAGTACCAGTAAATATCAGTGTTATGTATCAGTAACTGCTGGTACAAGTATCCTCCAAGTACCACCCTAGTACCAGTGTAAGTACCACCATAAGTACCACCGTAAATACCACTAAGTGTCACTGTTAGAAACTGATAAGTGACACAGTAATTAACTAGTAGGCAACATGGTGGTCTTTTAAAGTGCTACCAATGAGGTTCCAACCTTCTGTTTGGAAAATACAAATTAAATTTGTGGAACTCTTGAACTCAACAAAGCTACATTTATTCAAAATTAAATTGAGTTCATATTCCTTCCTCATTTACAGAGAAATAAGTAAGGCATTAAATCAGGTCTTCTCAGGTGAAGTCAAGAAAACACAACCTGGAATCTTCTCCTGAAATGAGTCAATCATTGCTCACAAATTGACGTCACCTGAACCTCGAGGCAGAAACGTTCACGACCTGAAACACACAGTTATAAATCACAGACCAGTTTGCACATGCAGAATCATGCAGCCGTGAACTCATCTGCCCCACGAGGAGCAGCATATACAGTCCTGAAATAACTCTATGAATATTTGATGCAGGTTTTCTTACTGTACGTTTTGGGCTTTAAAGTGAGAATGTGTTGTGAGGCCGGTGCTGCTGCAGTGTTATGTAAAGCCCTTTCTGTTTGGAGGGGGACAAGCTGGAGATTTAATGGGAATGAGAGAGAAAAAGAGATAGAGGCAGGCCCGGCGTGGCTAATCGGGAGAGTCGGGAGACTTCCCGAAGGGCCGGGGCTTCGAGGCCGGTACAGTCACGGTCCATGCCACGTATGTCAGTGCAGTTTGTACAGATGTGACTGGAGCGGCCCGAGCTCCGTCCCAAGTCAGCCCACATTTCCCGTTCTGTCCGGATTAGACCAAGACGCAGAGTGCTGAAAGCACGAGGGTAGTCGCCCTAGAGCAGGGTGGCGAACCCGAGGCTTGCGAACCGCAATCAGAGTGCGGCTCTTTGGCTCATTCAGAAACATTTGTGCCTCCACGCGCTCTCTCTCTTTCCCTCTCGCCGACGTGAGGGAGAGAGAGCCGCATGTGCGTAAAGCTGCTGCTGTAACCTGGCTAATCCCGCCTAATTAAGCTAAAACATAGAAATCCTGACCCTGTGAGTGTTTTGAAGTCCACAGCGACACTCTACTACTCACAAGCTTTCAGACACTTTTTATTTCAAAAAGATAGACCTCAGATTCACGGAGTTATGATTGTTTTCGCCTTTACTGAAAATTGCCATTCATTTAATGGGGCGGGCGCGCGGAATTTGACGGACGTTTCGAAGCATTTAATTCACTGTCCCAAACACAGGAGATGTAAAAGTGATACTAAGCATGAGTTCAGACGTCCTCATACAAGTTTGTCTTGTTTTTAGAGTTTCTACAGCCCCAGCTCCACTGTCACTGCTGCGTAAAGGCTCCGTGCCTCTCCATGGTCTGCCCTGGGAAGAGCAGGGCCGGTTCAAAAAAAAAAAAGGACCTTTGAAGGGGGGCTCATCTAACATGAAAATTTTAAATTGATATTAGAATTGAATAATAATTATATTGTTAATTATAGTAAAATTACATAACATATCAATAAGAATACCACATCTAAAAGTCACCAAAATGCAGGAAATTGCACGGAATTTTTTAAATTTCTCCTGGGGGAGAATTCCCCCAGACCCCCTGAATTACATCAAACCACATTATATTAAAAAAATAAAGATTCAGTTGACTTTGCTGGGGCGCTATAACCCACTCATAAAGTAAAAAATAATATTAATAGACCTAATCGCATACATATTTACATTTTTATTTGTCAGAGGGCTGGTCCATTAAAAATTTTCCCGGGCTGAAAATGAGTCCCACTCCGGCCCTGGATAGAGGGACAGAGAGAGAGAGTGTGTGAGGGAGGGCTGCAGTGAAAGGTTTCTCTTATGTTGCTCTGTTCTTTCACAAAAGTTTTCTCATGCCTTTACACTTTTGCCAACTAATTTTTTGTTCTGCAGTGATGGTTTTATGGCGAAAAATGCCTGCCTGCTGGTAAATACATCTCCTCCTCACGGGAACGTACACACTCCTGAAAACTGTGCGAATATTAAACTTCTCAAGCTATCTGTATTGCAAAACTTTTTGTTCAAATAGATGTTGAGTTCTGTATTTTACTCTTACGCTGGATGTACACAGACTGCGAGTTCGGTGCGGGTCGGGACCCGTGCGGGTCCCGCAGAACTTAGAAAGTGCTTAAAACCAATGCACCCATGTACACGGACCTCCGTGGCGTGCGGATGCGAGTGCGGGAGCCGCGCGGGTCAGCGGAAAGAATCCGCAAGAAGTCTATTTTTCCCGGACACCGCAGCGGTCTGGTGCGGCTTTCAATTCATTATACGAGCGTTCTCGCGGTAATCTACGTGGCTTTGGACGAAACCGGACCGCAGTTGACAGCATCTGGTGTACACAGCACTTTGCAAGAAACCCGCACGTGTCCCGAACCGAACCCGCCTCGCAGTCAGTATAAATTCAGCGTCAGTCTATGGGGAAGTTAACTTGCAGTGTGCGGTAAATTGTAATTGCTTACTTTTTTGCAAGTCCCAAGTTCAAATCAAGTTCCAAGTTTCTGATTTTCAACTACCCTATAATTAAGTCCAAATCAAGTCCCAAGTTCCTGACAGAGTCCTAATCGAGTTCCTGATAATCAAGTCCAAATCAAGTCCCAAGTCTCTGATATTCAGGTCCAAGTCAAGTCCCAAGTTTCTGATTTTCAAGTATCACAGTCATTGATAAACAAGTCCAAATCAAGTCCAAGTTCCTGATAGAGTCCCAAGTCAGTCCTTGATAATCAAGTCCCAAGTTTCTGATGATCAAGTCCATAACAAGTCCCAGAATAATCAAATCCAAATCAAGTCCTTGATATTCAAGTCTGTGTCAAGTCCTAGGCCTTTATAATCAAGTTCAAATCAAGTCCAAAGGTCTTGATTATCAAGTCCCAGGATAATCAAATCCAAATCAAGTCCCAGTCCTTGATAATCAAGTCCAAATCAAGTCCCAAGTTTCTGATAATCATGTCCAAATCAAGTGCCAAATCTCTGATAATCAAGTCCAAATCAAGTCTTAAGTCCCTGATATTCTAGTCCAAATCAGGTCCCAGGTTTCTGTAAGTCAAGTCCAAAACAAGTCCCAAGTCCCTGATATTAAAGTCCAAATCAAGTCCCTGATTATCAAGTCCAAATCAAGTCCCACGTCCTTGATGATCAAGTCCAAATCAAGTCCTAAGTCCCTGATATTCAAGTCCAAATCAAGTCCCACGTCCCTGATATTCAAGTCCAAATCAAGTCCCTGATATTCTAGTCCAAATCAAGTCCCAAGTCTCTGATATTCTAGTTCAAATCAAGTCCCAAGTCTCTGATATTCTAGTCTAAATCAAATCCCAAGTCTCTGATATTCTAGTCCAAATCAAATCCCAAGTCTCTGATATTCTAGTCCAAATCAAATCCCAAGTCTCTGATATTCTAGTCCAAATCAAGTCCCAAGTCTCTGATATTCTAGTCCAAATCAAGTCTTAAGTCCCTGATGTTCTTCAAATCAGGTCCCAAGTTTCTGATAATCAAATCCAAATAAAGTCCCTGATTTTCAAGTCTGACACAAGTCCATGTCACAACTTGCAAATCCACACCTCTGATCTTTTGTCCTAAATACTTTCTAGTACACTACAATTTTGAACCGAACTGGAAAAATACAAGGCATTCTCTGTTCACTTTAAACATGTTCATAATGACTTTTTGCCCGAGGGTTCTGACTTGTCGCAGCGTTGAGCAAACAGAGACATATTTTCAGAGTCAAACTGTGGTTCTCTCAAAATGCTGTTAACATTTTACCAACATAAAAAGTTACTGATTCGCCTCAGTTGACCGAAAATCAGCATTCTTCATCAAGATTGCAACTCTGGTCCTTAAAGGTGCAATGTGTAACTTTTCTGAGATGAATAGTCAACTACACAATTTAGCAGAAATAGATGTGAAAAAATGCAACTAAATGAACAACTTTTCTATGGAAACATGCAAGAAAATGCTGAAATAACAGTCCGTTTTGTGGCCATGTAAGTCTGCTTCAAGTCAAGACGCATATTTTTATTACTTGGTTGCTCAAGAAAACATCTAAATGACAAGAACATGCTTTTATTCAAGTCTACAGTTGATCACAAAGTTACACAGTGTACCTTTATATAAAAAAAGAAAAATCGAATCGAAATGATTTTACACAAATTGTTTTCAAACACATACTTCAATACTTTTAATTAAAGATGGGGCACCTCACTCTTTCAGTTGCAAATGTTAAAAGTTGTCTTTCCCCCATTAAAGTATCCAGTAAATTTAGTAGTTCATGGAAAACAACAAATGCACTCTCTAAATTGAATGGCTCTGTGCATTAAAGTCAGTTGGCTTATTTATTTTCAAAAATGCTAACTTCCTGCTGACATGTTAATTGCTGTGTAGTTCATTTCTATGGGGTTTCACTGCCTCAGTCTAAAATGAAAAACAAAAACAAAAAAAAGTACTTTACAAATTAGGAGAATATTTCACCAAAAACCAAAGTGTGTTTCTAAAAATATGTTTGCCTGCCAATGCTAACGTCTGACAATTTGAAAATTAACAACTGCAAATGCACAGGGTCAATTGTAGAATATTTTATCAGTAATAGAACGCCGTTTGTAAAACAAATGGCAACCAAAAAGGAAAATATATGTGTCTCTTACGACACAACTCAACAATGTATCAAACAATGTTGTTCTGCCACCGAAAAGTTGTGGGTCCAGGAGAAAAGTGCAGGAGCTAAAACAGTTCCCTGAAGGATCCCCCTAGTTCCCAGCCCTTCTTTTGTGTGAACACATCTTGAAATACAAAAAAGAGCAGCAACTGAAAGGTTACCAGAACAGCAACAAAAAAATTCTTCTGCATAGCTATCAGATCTTTATTTTGCTTTGCCAATAAAGACAATAAAATGAACAGTATTTCTGATGTGTTAATGGCTGACACTCCCACAGGCCCTGCTCACCTCACATGACCCTGATACGTGGCTCTGCTCCAGACAGTATTTTGGTTTTGGCATTAACCTGCGTTCTCTCTCTCTCTCTGGAGGAGCCGATGAGAGACGTGTCTTCTGTCTGTCAGTGAAACTCGTCAGTGAAACAGTATGTTAACATTTGAGTTTGTTATGTCACCCTCGTCATCGTCACTTCTGATGTGGCTGACACAGTGGATCCAGATCAAAGACAAAGCTGTCAGTCAAACTAGAAACATCAATAACTTGTAACCGGAGATGGGTGGAAACAGAGAAGCCAAATGTTTTACACTAATAGGAGCAGAGAACTTTCCAGATAGTACTCATGTAAAAATACAAAGCAAGCTTATGTTCCCTGAAATTATTCAAGTATCAGAGTACTCAAACTTTTTCCACATGTAACATACTCTGTATATAACAGAAGACCTGCTTGTCAAAGCCTCATCCAGTCAGATTTCAGAAGACTCTTTTAATTCAAAAGCTTTTAGTTGACTGGGTTGTTGCAACATTTTAATTTCTGAATTTTATCTTGTTTCTAAATTGTCTATGTAAAGCACTTTGTGATTTTTATCTGTGAAAAGCACTATATAAATAGAGTTTACGTACTTCTTTACATTGGGATTACAAGAGTAGATTGTCGTAGTGTCCCTGGGCCAGACGAGAGTGTTTGCTTACACTGGGTGAGTGGATCCTTGATTGTAAAATACTTTCAGCCTTGAAAAGTAGAAAAGACTATACAAATAGTAGAGGTGTCAAATCAGTGCATTAATTGAGATTGATTAATTAATTACAGACATAGTAATTGAGTTAATTTTTTTAATCGCATTAATCTATTTTGAAATCTTTAGCTTCATTGTCTCATATGCGAGTTGCAAAGTGAACATAAGGGTTGTTCAACTTGACAACAGCAATAAAAAACTTCCTAAAGTCTTCATGTTTTGCAATATATTAATATTTCCCATCTACAACAATAATGTAATTAATTAAATTGGATAAAAAATAAAAACAACAACACTTCAGTTCAGTGGTTTTCTCAGCAATTTTTAGGTGAGATTTAAAATAGATTAATTAGATTAATTAACTACAGATCATAATTAATTAATCTCTTCCATTTTTTAATCGCTTGACAGCACCTAATATAAACAGTGACTATTTACAGAACAATGTAGTGAATCATTCACAGTTTTGCATTTGGTGAACTGCCACAATCTTAATAAGACATTAAACTAAGTTTATTTTAGCGTCTAAAATGTTAGTTATTTAGATCAGTGGAGCCCAAAGTGAGGCCCGGAGACTAATTTGAATCTCCAAGGGGTTTAGTTTGGCCCCAAAGAGGTGCTGCGTTTAGTTAAGAATGTGTCTGATTACATTTGAAGCTACAAGATTGTCTAAGTACGTAAAGTCTGTGTTATTCTGGAAAAGCTTGTTAATGAAATACAATTTAATCACTTTCTTATTGCATATAAAAGATGCAGCATAAAATGAACCCTTAACCCTTGACTTCTTGTATTAGTTGGCCTGCTCAGGAAAAAAGTTTGGCTATCACTCATTTAGATAGCAAAACTGCTAAAATTTGACAGTAAATACTTAAATAATATTGACAAAACATTAATAATAATTGATAGAAACAATTTAAATACAATATTGATTCAAATATTCAGCCTTCTTCCCATCATTGGTTATATACTGTATTTTCGGCTCATGTAACTTTTTGACTTCTGATGCTCTTCTGACTGCACCATTACCTAAACTCGCAGCTGTATATCTTATTTGTCTGTGTGTTATCTAAACCTCCATCTTCTGTAGCCTGCTGTATATTGCCCTTTCCTCGTCTCTGCCTCCTGCTGTTGCTTATATAAGATCCCAGTAAATAAAGCAGAAACCTCACACTCCCCTGTTTGCCCCGTCTCACCGCGGGACACTGCGCCGGCTCACACTCTAGATCCTCTCCTTTATTTCATTGACCTTAAAAAACGATTTGGGTCGCAGTGTTCTTAGATTGAGCGAGGCCCTAATCTGGAAACGCGGGGTTACCACACAGGGTAATGGCTGCTAAAAGCTCTCTTTGGTTGGGTTAGACGTGGCTTATTGAAGCATAGAGCATTTCTGCCTGTTTGCCATCGTCACTTGCCTACAGTAATTTTGTTTGGCATAAAGTTATCTTCCTTTTACGTAACTAGGCTTGAGGCAAAGAAAAAAACAGTAGGTCTACATTTTAGATCATATGGTGAAAAGATGGACAAAGATTTGTTAAAATATGAACAGCTGTGTATGTTGTGCTAAACCACATTCTTCTGTTAAACATAATGTTAATGGTTATAATTAAGATTTCACTAAGCAGTTTAGCTTGTTTTTCTCCAGTTTTTTAATCAGGTTGATAATTGTTTTTGGCAAACAGTGTTGGGTAAGTGTAAAAATGTAATACATTATATTAGTGATGGGACGAGATCAACCTGTCTGGATATTCTGAGCACACGTACAGAACTATCTAGCGAGATTCTTCCTTATACATAGGCTATTGGGAATGGTCATGAAACTAAGCTTTGTATCTTTGAGCAGCTGTAGTAAAAAGTCTGAGTCAGAGTTTTTCTGACAGAAAATAGTCTAAACTGTCTCAGTTTTTATTTTGTAACAGTAGGACCAATGTTGACAGAGATAATTAGCCCTAAATATTGTAAAAGTTAGCACGAAGTTAGCATGCCTTAGCTACACACTGTGGAGATCATCAGGGTTCGTACAGTCATGGAAAACCTGGAAAAGTCATGGAAAATAAAAGTCCAATTTCCAGACCCTGGAAAAGTTTTGGAACTTTACTGGGTTTGGAAAAGTTTTGGAAAATGACAACAAACAGGGCTTGAGACTAACGCCTCCCCCGAATACTTATATTAAGTCAGAAAACTTTGCTTCTCTTTTCAGCTGCGTCTCTCCTCAGCAGAGCGGAGGGAGAGGCTGATGCTAATGCAGCTGCTGTGAGTGTCCTGTGTCCTGTCTGTTCTTTGGCCTAAAGCGCTCCACGCCTCTGATCTACAGGAATAATTATCCGGGAAGGCATTACACGTGAGCACACTCAGCACCGCTAGCCTGATGCGATGTATATAGCCCAGGTCACCGAAAAGGCGGACTCCGGTCTGTATCCGGACCCAAGCGCTGCTCCGTCGGGACCACACAGGCCTCCTGCCAAACACTCGCTGAAAGGCTGGAGAATGTAGACGTGAATCTGTAAAGAATCGCTGTGCAGACTTAGCGCATCAACAGAAGCGCGCGCACATCGCCGCTGTGACTCGTTCTTCTCACATCTGGCATTTGGCTAAAAATGATCATCATTTTTAGTCAAATGATATAACTCAGATCATTCACATAATGAAAGGTAAAGCTGAACTAAATGATTATTTATATTGTATTGAAACAAATAATGCAAATTATTTCAAAATCTCGTCTCATGTCAATCTCGTAGATCCAATCTTGTAGCTCATCTTGTCTTGGAAAAATTCTGTCTCGTCCCATAGTTGCAGAACAACACAAGAATACTGAAACGTGCATGAATCAATCCAAATAAAACATGTACATTAATGAAGGCAAAACACTGTTATAAGAAAACACTTTCACTTTCGGAAGAGCGAGTGGCCTGGAGACTCACTCCAAACGTAATTTCGTTGTTCTCTGTGACAATGTCAATAAATCTTTCTGTTCTGTTCTGTTCTGTTCACGGTTCCAGACTCAGAAAAGTAGAATTTGCTCTATAACTTCCCTTTAAGTTGCTGTTGTGCTTGTCGTTGCTGCTTACAGGACGTGGAGTTCACTGCCCCGTAAAGAGCAGCAGGACCAGCGTGTTCAGTCGGAGGCGAGTGTCGGATCTTTGCAGTATTTCACAGCTCGGTGCAGCCTCAGCGGACACTGCTACGACCTTGTGTATCTAACCACATCCAACATCACCTCAAGCCTGCGCAGCCCGGCCCGGACCAGCTCTTACATAACCACGGGACATATAGGTCAGAGAAATATATGGTGGATCATTAAGCTCACAAAAACGAGAAGGTCTTGGGTTCAATGAAAGAGTCTACACTGCAAAAATAATCCATATCTAGCCTCACTTGAAATGACTGGGATTCAATTAACCTTGATTTGATTTATTTTAGCTGTATAAGCTTTATTGTTTATGCAATGTGGATTTTTGTTTTTCATTGGTTCAAAAAAGTTTTTAATCAATAGTATTTTAACACGGTATTAGCCCAGAAAAATAAAGGCTTTTAAACTCTTATTATTAACATTGTGGCTGGATTTTGCCTACAAAACTAAAAACAAAACAATATTTACATTTTCACAATAACAAATAATTTAAATAAATAAAAAAATGCTTTCCAGATTGTTCTTTTGTATGTAAGAGCAGGTAGACTGTGAGTACTGTGGTGTCAGATTAAATATGTGCTTTTCCATCTCTGTCACTGTAATATTTACCATCTTAAATGTCCATTTGTTTTATAGGTGAGGCTGTCATTTCAGATAAAACCTGCCATCAGAGCTGCATTTAACGCCACAATAAACCGTTTACTGTGGAACAAAAGCTAAAATAAAACAAGTGCAAACAACGAGGAGCAGTTACACATCAAGTCTCACATTTGACCATCCTTTTCTCAACGTCCCTCCATGAAACAGTTTATTCTACTTCAAAGTGTATGATGTGTCCTGCTCAAGAGCACAAAGGCAATGTCAACTCACCCAGACCATAAAGGAAAAAATAACAGGTCTTCTGATGTTGTTCTTAACTTAAATTCATTCAATTACACCTTACATATCGTACATACATCGTTCCTTTTACACATAAATTACTTAAAAAGACAGAATGAAATTAATTTGAGATAAAAGTATTTATCAGTCACTCCACCATGATAAACTTCACCTAGGTGGAGTTTGCATGTTCTCCTGTGTTGCCATGGTTCTCTCCAGGCGCATCATGTGTAGGTCTCTGTAGTTTTCCCTGGTGAATCAAAGAGAGAGTGAATGATTCACACTCTGTTTGTGTTAACCCTGAGATGAGTTGGCCACTGTCCAGGGTGTTTCACCGCCTAAGGCCCAAAGTCACTGGGATAGGCTCCAGTCACAAAATAATGAATTAATATTTATAATGCTTAGTACAATTTAGCTGTATTGTCCATTTTGTATTCCAACATATTGCTTTTTTATGACTTTTAGTGCAGCTTTTTATAGTTAGTTTATAAGATAAGATATTCTTTATTTGTCCCACAAGGAGGAAATTCCAGTGTTGCAATGCACAGTTTAAGAACAGCAGGGAAAATAGAAGCATGAAATCAAACAAGATAATTTTAAAATAAACTTAGTTAAAAGTGTTCATTGAACAGTCTGACAGCAGCAGGAATGAAGGACCTGCAGAACCGTTCCTTCACACAGCGAGGGTGAATCAGTCCATCACTGCAGCTGCTCTCCAGAGCAGACAGGACGTCCTGCAGGGGGTGAGACTCATGGTCCAACATAGATGTGAATCTAGTCAGGACCCTCCTGTCCCCACCTCCTGCACTGAGTCCAGAGGACAGCCCAGGACGGAGCTGGACTTTGTGATGAAGTAAGAGAGAGGGTTGCAACCAGTAGCGGCTCTCACCAATGCCAGAAGTCAATATGCCTTCTTATGTAAAAGTTTATGGGGATTTCTTTGCTTTAGGGTTGAAATATCTTGCCAGCTTGTGCTTCACTCAGTTTATTTAACTTCAGCGACTAGGTCAGGTATTAAGGACTGCAGACAGTTCCCAAAGCAAGAAGTCTGATCATCCGATCATGAACAGAGATGAAGTCGTGTGTTGGACAGAACCAACCCGAGTTGAGATACAGACTTTTTTTAACTCATAAGTTTACCTACTTCCTGGGCTACAAAACGACTTAAAAGCAGAACGTCCGCCTACCACAAGCCAATAAATCCAATGATGCAACAACAAGTGATTTTATATAAAATATCCTGTGTATTATCAAAGTGTTATTATTTATTGTGACTATTTACAAACAACATCTTTTACTTCCAATGTTTCTATTGTGGCACTGACACACACAAATGCAATAAAGCACAGAGCAGAGTGTGTATAAGCAAAACTTTCATTCATTAGCTCCCGCTCTGTGCTTAACTGGTGCCATTTTGGGACTTTTTATCATACAAGTGTTTAATTTTTGCTATGGAAACAGACCTTTTGCATCTCTCTAAAACTTATAAATATCTAATTCACTAATATAGCCTTCAGTGTGTTGATGTACTTTGATCAAATGCTAATCTAATATTTGTCGCCGTGGTTACGCACACAGAGAGCCCATCGACTCAAATCAGTCTGATTCGTCTGGTACCTGTGAGGGGCATCAATGGGGGGCTCGTCTGACCCAGTTTCAACCTAATGTCACAAGTAGGTCATACGGAAGGAAAGAAAAACACAGTCAGGTATTATTTTTGTGGCATTTGAGTGATTCGATTTTACGCTCGAAGTGAATTTAGTAAAAAATAAACTGATTTGAAGCGTTTGGACTGGACTGAATGGTAGTAAACAGACAATTTTACTTCTGGGCATGCTTTTTTTTTGCTCTTTTCCAAACCAGACTTGAGTAAATATAATCAGTATTTATGTTAAATTGAGTCATGCCAGAGAATTAACGTATCTCTCCCACTTGAAAAAATGTCCTGAAATGAAATGCTGCTTGATCCTTATTGTGAACTGGATCTCCCACTTAGAGTTAATCTTTTGAGGTATTTCTTTCCGTGGTTCCCTCGTTAGTGCTCCACGCTAATTAGCTAAAGCCTGGTGCACAACAGGCTAGCTACAAAGAAAGAAAAATAATGAGAGTTTTGTTCACAGTGGAGCTTCTTCTTTACTCTGAGCGTTGAGTGTTTGATCAATCGTGAATGCAGCGGCAGGAGGTCTCACTCTGCTACAGAAATGTCAAAATATCATATATGAATTGCAGTTTGTCTTTGATTAATTATGCTTTGTCTCAGTCTCACTTTTCACCTATGACCTATAATTTTGAGCCACCAATCAAGATTTTCTCTACTATCATAAATCTTTTGTCGCAGATGGCCAAGATTGTGTAATGGACCAGCTAAAGACAAAAGCGTTGTGAGAAATACACTTGACTGAAGTACATGCAGAAGCAAGGTGTGGTTGATTTCATTGGTCTTACGAGGCGGCAGGTAGACATTTTTGCGTTCTAGCTGCTCACCACAAGAAGCTGACTGTAGAGGTCACAAATGTCTATTGTATTAATAGTGATTCAGACATGTCAAAAGTCTTTCTACAGCCTGGCTCAAAAGACAGCTATGGCCTCACATTCATTGTTAAAACTCTGTGTCAGCGTTGAGGAAGGTGAATTTCGTTGTATTGATTTTGAAAAGTTATCTAACAAGGGCAAGTCGCCATCTCCACAACTCTGTGTTCATTACTTATGATCCGTCTGCGTTTCAGATCAATTCCACAAAAAAACAGCCAATCAGATTAGTTTATTTGTGTGACGCAGATGAAACAAAGGAGCTGATTGGCCAGTTGTCATTTAGACTAAAATCTTGTCTTCACACTTCACTCACCTCACATTAGAATTATATTTTGCCCATGTTCATTGATTCTGCAAAAATCCATGATGTTTTCCAGTTCTACGTGTTACTTTTTCCATATTTTTCCATGTATTTTTTGTTGTTGTAAGAAGCCATGCTGGTTGGTATGCGGGAGATTCTGTCAAGTCACGCCAACTAAAATTCAGAAGAGGGTCACAGTGGCTAGACCAGGCATGTTCAAACTGCGGCCCAAACTTCCTGCTAGAATGGGCCAAAATTCCAAAAAGTATACTTTTTAATGTCAAATTTGAGCAATAATACATTCAAATGCATTTTGAGGCATATGAAACCTAAAATTAATGTTACATGCCTTATTAAAAGTGTTGTGGTTCATTAAAATTAGGTCAAAAGCAAAATTTTAAGTGACCTTTATGGCCTCTCGCTCTAAATAAATTTCAAAAAGTTTAAACACTCCTGGGCTAGACGATATATTTTTTACACATCATCTGGCTAAATGTGGATAACACTAACCTATGCTGTCAGGCTAATTACCATGTCTTGGTACAGGCAATCTTTGTTTAAATGCTGCGCTGGTTAACTTACATTAGAATATTACTTTCCCAAGTAACAGTTGACATGTCGAAATCAGATGTCTGACGTCAGGGGCGAGCACTGCATTTAAGGAACGTTCTGAGTGGGGCTACCTGTGGCCATTTTAAGGGTCTCTCACACCAACACAACCTCGCTGTTTGTAGAAGGTGGAGAGATGCAGCGTCTGTTCTAGTTTCTTTGAGGCACACCGATGTAAATGAACATTCACACAAACACGATCCAAACAGTAGTTGTCAAACTGACGGAGAGCAGATGTTTCTAGTCTTAACTCAACTTCTATTTCCCGCCACAGTCCAGACTTCGTACTGCAATCGCTGCTACTTCTCCTCAGACCAAAAGTAATCATTCTCCTTCATACTTACGTCCTGTTTGAACCCGTGCAAATAACAACAATCCATGTTCGCCTAAATACAGTTTTTCCATAAGCGTTATCAGATTTCTGCATGATTTTCCAGCTACTGATTCGCTAGCAGCCACGGGCCAATCAAACAGCTGCTTGTGCGACGCAGACTCTTCAAGCAACTCTTCAAAAAAACAAAACCGGTTCAGACGGGCGACCCTCGGCTTGGTGTGAAGACCCTTAAATCCGACAATAAGTGGAAGCTTTTTTTGATCGAATGTGGAGGAGCAGCCATTAGTTATAGATCAAGGGGACAAACTGTTGTGAAGTGTACAGTAGATAAAAAACTGAATATTGGAGGCACCCTGCACATTCCAGTAGCTCATCGTGCAAGTATTGGGACAGTACCATTAGCTGCACATACTATAAATAATAATTGAACCGTGAGCTCATCTTTGTGACAGTCTGCTTTTTTCATTAAATTGTCATATTGTGATTTTTAGGCTGCACGTTCAAGTCATAAAAAACATGAACTTTAGCCACTTTTCAAGTTTGATTTCCAAAAATAAGTCTATTATGACTGAATCATGGATTCTTAGCATATTTGTATGTTTAAAAGTTGTTTTTAATGTTGGAAAAAACTATTAAAATATGCCAAACTCATTAATACTTATTTAGTGGCAACACACAATGTTCAAGTTAATCGATTATTTTTTAAACTTTATTGGGGCTGAGGTTGCTTGTTTTGGGATTTATTTTCAAAGGCTTGGTCACTTGTTTCTCTCTGAAAACCTGGCAACAAGCTGGATTTAACCATTGACAATGAAGTAGGAACTTTTTGAAAAATCAGATTCTTGTTTGATTAGACATGAATCGTGTAAAATTAAAATTGTGATCTGGCTACACGACAATCATGATATCAATTTTTCACATGCTGCAAACACTTTTCTTTAGCCTTTCGCCATATTATTCACAAACAAGTTGATTCAGTTGGAACTTTCCAATGAGAAAAACCTGAAATATCTAGGCCTATGTCTTTGAAAAGGTAAAAGTACAAAGCCTTTAATTCATGTTCTGTCGCGACAATGTCAAAGCAACACTTCAGGTCATGTTGTCAGGTTCAGTCTGATTCCCACAGCTCATTACCCTGTGTTTCTCTTCAGTCTCTCCACACTAAATCTCCTGTCCTTGTATTTTTGTCCCTCCTGCAGCAGCTGTAATAATAGTAATAATCAAAGTAAAGTGAACTGTACTTGCTCTCAGCGGGCTCGGTCACACTGGCCCCTGAACCGCTGTAAGAACTTAAGAGGATTGATCCCTGAGGCGACCGGCTTTTGGGGAAGGATTTTACATTTCTACATCACATTAGCGATCTCGGAAACAGCCTCGCTCCACAGAAACAGACTGTATGTATGTGAGAGATAAAGAAAGTCACAAGATAGACTTTTCCTGGAAACCTATCGTCAAAAAAATCACAAAATTATGATTCAGCATAAAAGGTTCAAGTTTAATGAGATCAAGACCAAGCATATCAGCAGAAACGTTATTTGTAAACTTTATAGCTATAGGTAAATTTATGTTGAAGTATGTTTTAATAAAAAGAAAACAGTGCTTTATGCTGATAACCATTCATATAGAATAGCTAGTATAGAGCAAGCTTTCAGTTCCGATACCGATCATGATACTTTGGAATTAAGTATCTGTCAATACCTGATCAACCAATACTATGCAAGGACTAAAAAGATTTATTTATTTATTTTTCAAAACATATAACCATTTTATTATATTGTAATGTAATTGTTATTTATAGTGCAAGTCACAACTCAACAAGTTATTGTTAAAAAAATGTCCAACATTATGAGATTTTCTGGACCAACATCAGACAGAAAATAAGTCTCATTATGAACAATTAAAGGCACAGCAATGGTATCGGCTGAACCGATATTATGAAGCTGATACCACCGTTATCCAATCCTAGTATCGGATCGATACATCCCTAGTCTTGATGGCATCTTTAAAACCCCTTCTCATTACGGCCTTTTTCCCTCACACGCCTGATTAAAATCGGTAAAAATTCAAACTAAAACTGTTCCTGAACCTTTGGATTCAGGCAAGTGGCTGGGGTCCCTTTAAAGCTGTATCCCTTTTTGCTTCTGATGTCCAACAGGCTCTCATCAGAAGTGAGAACTTTCTCCAAGCAAAAGAAAAACAAATCTAAATTCTGCAAAATGTTTTTGTTAATATAAGGATTGGTAAAGCTGGTGTTGAAGCTGAGACATAAATGACACTAGATTTGGCATATTTTGGGTTTTGTTTTCAATTCCTCTGTAAAAGCTGAAGGTCACTGAGGTAAATATGAGTTTTAGGGACCCAAAATTACTCAAAAAATTTAGCGGAGCCAAACAAAAGTCCTATTAAAATTTTTGAATTTTGAGGATTTAGGCAAGGCAAGGCAAGTTTATTTGTATAGCACAATTCATACACAAAGCAATTCACAGTGCTTTACAAGGCAGGAAAATGCATCAAAATTACAATAATTAAATAATCAGCATAAAATTTACTTTAAAAAGAAGTAAAAAATAAAGAGTGCAGACAAAGTATTTCAGTCATATGCCACAGATAAAAAGACATGTTTTCAGCCCTAGATTTAAACACTGTCACAGTGGAGGCCTGTCTTACATCTTCTGGAAGACTGTTCCAGATCTTAGCTGCATAAACTGAAACGCTGATATCTCCATGTTTAGTCCTGACTCTGGGCACCAGCAGGAGGCCCGTCCCTGAGGTCCTCAGAGTGCGAGATGGTTCATAACCACTAACATGTCAGAGATGTACTTTGTGCTAGTCCATGGAGAGACTTAAACACAAGCAGAGCTGTTTTAAAGTCTATTCCTCTGAGCACTGGAAGCCAGTGCAAAGACCTAAGCACAGGACTAATGTGATCGTACTTCCTGGTTCTGGTCAGGACTCGAGCAGCAGCGTTCTGGATGTACTGCAGCTGTTTTACAGCCTGTTTGGATAGGCCGGTGAGCAGGCCGTTACAATAGTCTAACCTACTGGAGACAAATGCATGGATAAGCCTCTCCAGGTCAGGCTTTGAACTATACTTTTGATTTTGGCAATGGTTTTTTAGATGGTAAAAGCTGCCTGATGTTATTGACTTAATGTGGCTGTTAAAGTTCAAGTCTGAGTCCATTACTACCCCAGATTTCTAACTGACTTGAAGGTTTCAGAGAGAGAGACTGAAGGTGACTGCTGACACGTTCTCTTTGTTTCTGTGGGCCAAAGATGATAACTTCAGTCTTGTCTGAGTTTAGCTGGAGAAAGTTGTTTTGCATCCACACACTGATCTGTTGGATGCNGGCTACCCATAAATTTCATTCTTTGTTGTTAATTCATTAGAATTTTCATGATTGCAGCAAAACATTTTAAGAGGCCATCTGGAAAACAAGCAGCTTTGTCAAATACTGTAGGTCAAATATTGCCCACATTATTTTACAAACGACCACCACAAAACTAAACCAGAAAAGTTAGAACATGACTAATCTAACCTGCTCTGAACAAAGACTAAACCAGAATATAATGTCTCAACCAGGACCAAACCAAGTCTAAACTAGTACATAAGATTTTCTGTCACTGTTTACTTCATTTTATTTTCCTTTTAACATGTCACATACAAAACTCAATATTTAGCAGTAGTTGTGGTTGTATATTTTTCCCGTTTAGCAGTGTTTGAGTACTTACTGAGAAATGTGCTTATTTCCATTTCCTCGGAATCACTTTTGCCACTCACTGCTTTGTTGTCATCTGCATAACCTCTATTGTGAGCATTCGGTAGCCTTGACGTAACACCTAATCTCTGCAGCTGACTTTGGGGGTGTCTTGTTTTGGTCCCGGTCCCATGTCCTGCTCTTCTTGGTTACATATCACTCGATGGGCTCTGGCTTGAATGTCGTTCGTGCTCGGCCTTGTGTGCGTCATTTGGCCGGCGCAGTGAGATCGGTAACATTCCTTCTCACCCAGACGCACAAAGAGGATCAACAAACAATGGGCCATCAATTCCGCAGCTGCGTTCTCCCGAGAGGGTCTCATTGTTGTGTTGAGCAGGAGACAGTGCAGAGGATTGACGTGGTGAAAGTGTCCTGCCAAAGGAACAGGTGAAACTTCATGTAATGTTACAAGATTCATACACCAATATTTCAATACAGGGCAGCTAGAAAATTAAATTTTACAAGGTCTTTTTGTCCAAGTGAACTATATAAAAAAAGACATTTCCAAAATTAAAATAGTGAAGTGGGAGTGTACTTTTCTGTACAAATAGCCTTATAATGTAAAAACATCACAGATATAAAAGTTACACATGTCGAGCAGAGGAGAAGTAGACGAAGAAAATCTGAGTTTAAAGTACAAATAAATATGAATCTATGTGAATTTTATGGCTGTTTAAAAATGAGGACCCTCGAGGGTCCCTGAGGTGATGGACGTACCCTTTTTCTGCAGGTTACCAGAGGGTTAGGAACTGATACATTAATTGTTGAAATCAAAACCAAGAGTAAGAGAAAATCAGCTACATCTTGAATGCCATCTTGAATGTTTTTGAAATGGTTACAAATGGATAGAAAAAAAAAAGGTTTTGAAATTGGTGAGAGGTCGGGGCGGGAGCGGCTGTGATTGACTTTGTCTTTGGGTCCAGACTCTTCTGCATTCGAACAGACTCTAGGAGGGACAGGCTGGTCAGAAAATGATCTCATACAGTGCTCATTACAGTCCTCGTTTGTAAGCTTAGCTTGCAGAATTCACTTTATTTGACGTATATTTCTTTGAGATCATACACAAGACACACATGCTAACTACCTTAAAGGTTGTATGGAGGATCTTCAAAATTGTTTGTTTGTCAGTCTTGGTCAAAAACAGTTGCATAGATTTGTAACAGCCTTGTACTTATGCTAAACAAAAAAAGAATTATAAAAATATATAAACTGTGGACATGATGAGGCCAGTAAAACGTTGACCAGTAGAAAACGGGGTACCTCGTTACCTCTGTTAACCTGTCAAGCAAACCTTCAGTGTTCCTAAGTAACTCATTGATCCAGTTGCAGTGAAGGGCGTGGCCCTGGGAGGGAAACACATGAGCATCATTTGAAAAAGTTGTTGGATTTGAAAAATCCTCCATACAACCTTTAACTGAGCTAAACAGGAAGTGCACAGGGAAAAAAGTGGAAGAATAAAGTGAACACCACTAGCAAGAGTCAACTTAGGTAACTGCAAACTGTAAGAGAAATTGAATCAAGCCCTAAATAATAACGACTGCTTCATCTATTTTTTAGTATTGAGTAATTTGAGTTTCATAAGCTCTAGTTTTCTTGGAAGAGAAACAAAAAACCTGGTTCAGTAGCTCCACTCAAAAAGCCATGTATGCATAAACATAAAGTACGTACATTGTTTTGATCCTTAAAATTGGCTTCTGCCCAAACAACAAGCTGCACTGTGATTGGTCTGAACCTAATGGCAGGAGGGGGCACAGATGGATTCTGAGGAGTTTTGTGAACTTCAACATTTGCAAGAATTTATCTGGCTGGCTCCAAAATATCTTACAGCATCAGATGTGCAAACAGTTGTTATTTTTGCTGAAACAATTACAGTTGTGGCTCAGCATTTTGGGACTCAAAAATAGACTCAAGATGGAAAATACAAGGTTTTAGAAGAGACATTTAAAGCCTGTCTACAGTGGTCCCAGCAGAGGAGAGTCGAGTCCCATGTTATCTTGGATTTATTGTCTGTTTTTAGAGCAGATTAGCACATTTCTTCGAGAAAAAGGTGTAATGTAATCGAAAAGTGCAGTGGACAAAAGGATTTGGTAGAACTTTAAAAACCCGCCACGTTACCTACTAGTTAATTACCGTGTCACTTACTAGTTTCTTACAGTGACACTTAGTCGTACTTACAGTGGTACCTAGGGTGGCACTTGGGAGGGGTACCTCTGCCAGCAGTTACTGGTACTTACAGTGGTAGCATTTAGTACACTTACCAGTACTTATAGTGGTACTTATATTGGTACAAATTCCTATGCTTAGCATTAAATATTGCAGCACTTACCACCAATAAAATTTTGTGGCGCACACATTTGTTTCAGTGGTGGTATCATTATAAGTACCACTAACTATCAGTGTTACGTACCAATAACAGCAGATACAAGTACCACTCTGGGTATACTGTAAGCCCACCGTAAGTACCACTGTAAGTACCAGGAACTATCAGTGTTATGTACCAGTAACTGCTGGTACAAGTACCCCTCCAAGTACCACCCTAGGTATACTGTAAGTTCCACTGTACGTACAACTGTAAGTACCAGTAAATAATCAGTGTTATGTATCAGTAACTGCTGGTACAAGTATCCCTCCAAGTACCACCCTAGGTACCAGTGTAAGTACCACCATAATTACTACTAAGTGTCACTGTTAGAAACTAGAAAGTGACACAGTAATTAACTAGTAGGCAACATGGTGGTCTTTTAAAGTGCTACCAACGAGGTTCTGTTTGTAAAATACAAATTAAATTTGTGGAACTCTTGAACTAAACAACGCTACATTTATTTGAAATTAAATTGAGTTCATATTCCTTCCTCATTTACAGGAGAAATAAGTAAGGCATTAAATCAGGTCTTCTAGGTGAAGTCAAGAAAACACAACCTGGAATCTTCTCCTGAAATGAGTCAATCATTCTCACAATTGACTGTCACCTGAACCTCGAGGCAGAAACGTTCACGACCTGAAACACACAGTTATAAATCACAGACCAGTTTGCACATGCAGAATCATGCAGCCGTGAACTCATCTGCCCCACGAGGAGCAGCATATACAGTCCTGAAATAACTCTATGAATATTTGATGCAGGTTTTCTCACTGTACGTTTTGGGCTTTAAAGTAAGAATGTGTTGTGAGGCCGGTGCTGCTGCAGTGTTATATAAAGCCCTTTCTGTTTGGAGGGGGACAAGCTGGAGATTTAATGGGAATGAGAGAGAAAAGAGAGAGAGAGTGTGAGGGAGGGCTGCAGTGAAAGGTTTCTCTTATGTTGCTCTGTTCTTTCACAAAAGTTTTCTCATGCCTTTACACTTTTGCCAACTCATTTTTTGTTCTGCAGTGATGGTTTTATGGCGAAAAATGCCTGCCTGCTGGTAAATACATCTCCTCCTCACGGGAATGCTCACTCTCCTGAAACTGTGCGAATATTAAACTTCTCAAGCCATCTGTATTGCAAAACTTTTTGTTAAAATAGATGTTGAGATCTGTATTTTACTCTTAGTCTATGGGGAAGTTAACTTGCAGTGTGCGGTAAATTGTAATTGCTTACTTTTTTGCAAGTCCCAAGTTCAAATCAAGTTCCAAGTTTCTGATTTTCAACTACCCTATAATTAAGTCCAAATCAAGTCCCAAGTTCCTGACAGAGTCCAATCGAGTTCCTGTAAAATCAAGTCCAAATCAAGTCCCAAGTCTCTGATATTCAGGTCCAAGTCAAGTCCCAAGTTTCTGATTTTCAAGTATCACAGTCATTGATAAACAAGTCCAAATCAAGTCCCAAGTTCCTGATAGAGTCCCAAGTCAGTCCTTGATAATCAAGTCCCAAGTTTCTGATGATCAAGTCCATAACAAGTCCCAGAATAATCAAATCCAAATCAAGTCCCTGATATTCAAGTCTGTGTCAAGTCCCTAGCCTTTATAATCAAGTTCAAATCAAGTCCAAAGGTCTTGATTATCAAGTCCCAGGATAATCAAATCCAAATCAAGTCCCCAGTCCTTGATAATCAAGTCCAAATCAAGTCCCATGTTTCTGATAATCATGTCCAAATCAAGTGCCAAATCTCTGATAATCAAGTCCAAATCAAGTCTTAAGTCCCTGATATTCTAGTCCAAATCAGGTCCCAGGTTTCTGTAAGTCAAGTCCAAAACAAGTCCAAGTCCCTGATATTAAAGTCCAAATCAAGTCCCTGATTATCGATCCAAATCAAGTCCCACGTCCTTGATGATCAAGTCCAAATCAAGTCCTAAGTCCCTGATATTCAAGTCCAAATCAAGTCCCACGTCCCTGATATTCAAGTCCAAATCAAGTCCAAGTTTCTGATATTCTAGTCCAAATCAAGTCCCAAGTCTCTGATATTCTAGTCCAAATCAAGTCCCAAGTCTCTGATATTCTAGTCCAAATCAAGTCCCAAGTCTCTGATATTCTAGTCCAAATCAAGTCCCAAGTCTCTGATATTCTAGTCCAAATCAAATCCCAAGTCTCTGATATTCTAGTCCAAATCAAGTCCTAAGTCCCTGATATTCAAGTCCAAATCAAGTCCCACGTCCCTGATATTCAAGTCCAAATCAAGTCTCTGATTATCGAGTCTAAATCAAGTCTCTGATTATCAAATCCAAATCAAGTCTTAAGTCCCTGATATTCTTGTCCAAATCAAGTCTTAAGTCCCTGATATTCTTGTCCAAATCAAGTCCCAAGTCTCTGATATTCTAGTCCAAATCAAGTCCCAAGTCTCTGATATTCTAGTCCAAATCAAATCAAATCCCAAGTCTCTGATATTCTAGTCCAAATCAAGTCCCAAGTCTCTGATATTCTAGTCCAAATCAAGTCCCAAGTCTCTGATATTCTAGTCCAAATCAATTCTTAAGTCCCTGATGTTCTAGTCCAAATCAGGTCCCAAGTTTCTGATAATCAAATCCAAATAAAGTCTCTGATTTTCAAGTCTGACACAAGTCCATGTCACAACTTGCAAATCCACACCTCTGATCTTTTGTCCTAAATACTTTCTAGTACACTACAATTTTGAACCGAACTGGAAAATACAAGGCATTCTCTGTTCACTTTAAACATGTTCATAATGACTTTAGCCCGAGGGTTTTGACTTGCCGCAGCGTTGAGCAAACAGAGACATATTTTCAGAGTCAAACTGTGGTTCTCTCAAAATGCTGTTAACATTTTACCAACATAAAAAGTTACTGATTCAGTCGCCTCAGTTGACCAAAAATCTGCATTCTTCATCAAGATTGCAACTCTTGTCCTTAAAGGTGCAATGTGTAACTTTATGGAGAAGAAAAGTGAACTACACATTTTAGTAGAAATAGATGTGATAAAATGCAACTAAATGAACAACTATTCTATGGAAACATGCAAGAAAATGCTGAAATAACAGTCCGTTTTGTGGCCATGTAAGTCTGCTTGAAGTCAAGACGCATATTTTTATTACTTGGTTGCTCAAGAAAACATCTAAATGACAAGAACATGCTTTTATTCAAGTCTACAGTTGATCACAAAGTTACACAGTGCACCTTTATATAAAAAAAGAAAAATCGAATCGAAATGATTTTACACAAATTGTTTTCAAACACATACTTCAATACTTTTAATTAAAGATGGGGCACCTCACTCTTTCAGTTGCAAATGTTAAAAGTTGTCTTTCCTCCATTAAAGTATCCAGTAAATTTAGCAGTTCGTGGAAAATAACAAATGCACTCTCTAAATTGAATGGCTCTGTGCATTAAAGTCAGTTGGCTTATTTATTTTCAAAATGCTAACTTCCTGCTGACATGTTAATTTCCTGTGTAGTTCAGTTCTATGGGTTTCACTGCCTCAGTCTAAAATTAAAAAAAAAAAAACTTTAAATCAGGCACTGAACAGTGGGTTTTTGGTGGTTTTCTCTGAAAAAAACACCAAAAACCAAAAGTGTGTTTCTAAAATATGTGTTTGCCTGCCAATGCTAACGCTAAAGTCTGACAATTTGAAAATTAACAACTGCAATGCACAGGGTCAATTGTAGAATATTTTATCAGTAATAGAACGCCGTCTGTTAAAAAAAATGGCAACCAAAAAGGAAATATATGTGTGTCTTACGAGACAACTCAACAATGTATCAAACAATGTTGTTCTGCCACCGAAAAGTTCTGGGTCCAGGAGAAAAGTGCAGGAGCTAAAACAGTTCCTGAAGGATCCCCCTAGTTCCCAGCCCTTCTTTTGTGTGAACACATCTTGAAACACAAAAAAGAGCAGCAACTGAAAGGTTACCAGAACAGCAACAAAACAATTCTTCTGCATAGCTATCAGATCTTTATTTTGCTTTGCCTAAAGACAATAAAATGAACAAGACTTTCTGATGTGTTAATGGCTGACACTCTCACAGGCCCTGCTCACCTCACATGACCCTGATACGTGGCTCTGCTCCAGACAGTATTTTGGTTTTGGCATTAACCTGCGTTCTCTCTCTCTCTCTGGAGGAGCCGATGAGAGACGTGTCTTCTGTCTGTCAGTGAAACTCGTCAGTGAAACAGTATGTTAACATTTGAGTTTGTTATGTCACCCTCGTCATCGTACTTCTGATGTGGATGACACAGTGGAGCCAGATCAAAGACAAAGCTGTCAGTCAAACTAGAAACATCTAGAAACTTCAATAACTTGTAACCGGAGATGGGTGGAAACAGAGAAGCCAAATGTTTTACACTAATAGGAGCAGAGAACTTTCCAGATAGTACTCATGTAAAAATACAAAGCAAGCTTATGTTCCCTGAAATTACTCAAGTATCAGAGTACTCAAACTTTTTCCACATGAAACATACTCTGTATATAACAGAAGACCTGCTTGTCAAAGCCTCATCCAGTCAGATTTCAGAAGACTCTTTTTTTATTTCAAAAAGCTTTTAGTTGACTGGGTTGTTGCAACATTTTAATTAAACATTTCTAAATTGTCTATGTAAAGCACTTTGTGATTTTTATCTGTGAAAAGCACTATATAAATAGAGTTTACGTACTTCTTCACATTGGGATTACAAGAGTAGATTGTCGTCTTGTCCTTGGGCAAGACGAGAGTGTTTGCTTACACTGGGTGAGTGGATCCTTGATTGTAAAATGCTTTCAGCCTTGAAAAGTAGAAAAGAACTATACAAATAGTAGAGGGTCAAATCAGTGCATTAATTGAGATTGATTAATTAATTACAGACATATTAATTGAGTTTATTTTTTTAATCGCATTAATCTATTTTGAAATCTTTAGCTTCATTGTCTCATATGCGAGTTGCAAAGTGAACATAAGGGTTGTTCAACTTGACAACAGCAATAAAAAACTTCCTAAAGTCTTCATTTTTTGCAATATACTAATATTTCCCATCTACAACAATAATGTAATTAATTAAATTGGATAAAAACAAAACAAAAAAACACTTCAGTTCAGTGGTTTTCTCAGCAATGTTAGGTGAGATTTAAAATAGATTAATTAGATTAATTAACTACAGATCATAATTAATTAATCTCTTCAATTTTTTAATCGCTTGACAGCACTAATATAAATAGAGACTATTTACAGAACAATGTAGTGAATCATTCACAGTTTTGCATTTGGTGAACTGCCACACACTTAATAAGGCATTAAACTAAGTTATTTAGCGTCTAAAATGTTAGTTATTTAGATCAGTGGAGCCCAAAGTGAGGCCCGGAGACTAATTTGAATCTCCAAAGGGTTTAGTTTGGCCCCAAAGAGGTGCTGCGTTTAGTTAAGAATGTGTCTGATCACATTTGAAGATGACAAGATTGTCTAAGTACGTGAAGTCTGTGTTATTCTGGAAAAGCTTGTTAATAAAATACAATTTAATCACTTTCTTATTGCATATAAAAGATGCAGCATAAAATGAACCCTTAACCCTTGACTTCTTGTACTAGTTGGCCTGCTCAGGAAAAAAGTTTGGCTATCACTCATTTAGATAGCAAAACTGTTAAAATTTGACAGTAAATACTTAAATAATATTGATAAAACATTAATAATAATTGATAGAAACAATTTAAATACAATATTGATTCAAATATTCAGCCTTCTTCCCATCATTGGTTATATACTGTATTTTCGGCTCATGTAACTTTTTGACTTCTGGATGCTCTTTTGACTGCACCATTATCTAAACTCGCAGCTGTATATCTTATTTGTCTGCGTGTTATCTAAACCTCCATCTTCTGTAGCCTGCTGTATATTGCCCTTTCCTCGTCTCTGCCTCCTGCTGTTGCTTATATAAGATCCCAGTAAATAAAGCAGA
Organism: Mugilogobius chulae; assembly: GCA_038363315.1. Classification (NCBI taxonomy): domain Eukaryota; kingdom Metazoa; phylum Chordata; class Actinopteri; order Gobiiformes; family Gobiidae; genus Mugilogobius; species Mugilogobius chulae. The sequence goes on along the minus strand of CM076399.1, from coordinate 31,163,353 downwards.
AACCTCACACTCCCCTGTTTGCCCCGTCTCACCGCGGGACACTGCGCCGGCTCACACTCTAGATCCTCTCCTTTATTTCATTGACCTTAAAAAACGATTTGGGTCGCAGTGTTCTTAGATTGAGCGAGGCCCTAATCTGGAAACGCGGGGTTACCACACAGGCTAATGGCTGCTAAAAGCTCTCTCTGGTTGGGTTAGACGTGGCTTATTGAAGTATAAAGCTTTTCTGCCTGTTTGCCATCGTCACTAGCCTACAGTAATTTTGTTTGGGCATAAAGTTAGCTTCCTTTTACGTAACTTCAAATTTCTTTCAGGCTTGAGGTAAAGAAAAAAACAGTAGGTCTACATTTTAAGATCATAGAGCAGAAGAAAGATGGACAAAGATGTGTTAAAATATGAACAGCTAAGTGTGTATGTGTGCTAAACCACATTCTTCAGTTAACATAATGTTAATGGTTATAATTAAGATATCACTAAACATTTTTACTTGTTCCAAACATAATGTTCAATGTTCAAAAATGTTATAATTTCCTGTTAAGCATTTAGACACAATTACTTTTTAACTGATGTATGTAAAGTCTTTAACTCTGTAATCTTTGTCTGATCCTGATGTAGTGTTTGAAGAGTATTAGTCGTGTATACAGGATGTAGTATTTTTGCACTAATTGTTTTTGGTGTTGGTAAGTGTAAAAATGTAATACATTATATTAGTGATGGGACGAGATCAACCTGTCTTGATACTCTGAGCAGACGTACAGAACTATCTTGCGAGATTCTTCCTGATAGGCTATTGGAATGGTCATGAAAGTAAGCTTTGTATTGAGCAGCTGTAGTAAAAAGTCTGAGTCAGAGTTTTTCTGACAGAAAATAGTCTAAACTGTCTCAGTTTTTATTTCGTAACAATAGGACCAATGTTGACAGAGTTAATTAGCCCTAAATATTGTAAAAGTTAGCACGAAGTTAGCATGCCTTAGCTACACACTACGGAGATCATCAGGGTTTGTACAGTCGTGGAAAACCTGGAAAAGTCATGGAAAATAAAAGTCCCAATTTCCAGACCCTGGAAAAGTTTTGGAACTTTACTGGGTTTGGAACATTTTTGGAAAATGACAACAAACAGGGCTCGAGACTAACTTCCCACGAATACTCATTTTAAGTCAGTGAGCCTCACTCGCTCCAGCCTGCTGCGTCTCTCTCCTCAGTAGAGCGGAGGGAGGAGGCTGATGCTAATGCAGCTGCTGTGCGTGTCCTGTCTGTACTGTGGCCTAAAGCGCTCCACGCCTCTGATCTACAGGAATAATTATCCGGGATTCATCAAATTTGTTCAATTTGTTTCAAAAAGGCATTACACGCGAGCACACTCGGCACCGCTAGCCTGATGCGATGTTATAGCCCAGGTCACTGAAAGGTGGACTCCGGTCTGTATCCGGACCAAGCGCTGCTCCGTCGGGACACACAGGCCTCCTGCCAAACACTCGCTGAAAGGCTGGAGAATGTAGACGTGAATCTGTAAAGAATCGCTGTGCAGACTGAGCGCATCAACAGAAGCGCGCACATCGCCGCTGTGACTCGTTCTTCTCACATCTAAAATGATCATCATTTTTAGTCAAATGATATAACTCAGATCATTCACATAATGAAAGGTAAAGCTAAACTAAATGATTATTTATATTGTATTGAAACAAATAATGCAAATTATTTCAAAATCTCGTCTCATGTCAATCTCATAGATCCAAACTTGTAGCTCATCTTGTCTTGGAAAAATTCTGTCTCGTCCCATCCCTAGTTGCAGAACAACACAAGAATACTGAAACATGCACGAATCAATCCAAATAAAACATGTACATTAATGAAGGCAAAACACTGTTATAAGAAAACACTTTCACTTTCGGAAGAGCGAGTGGCCTGGAGACTCACTCCAAACGTAATTTCGTTGTTCTCTGTGACAATGTCAATAAATCTTTCTGTTCTGTTCTGTTGTGTTCACGGTTCCAGACTCAGAAAAGTAGAATTTGCACTATAACTCCTCTCTAAGTTGCTGTTGTCGTTGCTGTTTACAGGACGTGGAGTTCACTGCCCCGTAAGAGCAGCAGGACCAGCGTGTTCAGTCGGAGGCGAGTGTCGGATCTTTGCAGTATTTCACAGCTCGGTGCAGCTTCAGCGGACACTGCTACGACCTTGTGTTATCTAACCACATCCAACATCACCTCAAGCCTGCGCAGCCCGGCCCGGACCAGCTCTTACATAACCACGGGACATATAGGTCAGAGAAATATATGGTGGATCATTAAGCTCACAAAAACGAGAAGGTCTTGGGTTCAATGAAAGAGTCTACACTGCAAAAATAATCCATATCTAGCCTCACTTACAATGACTGGGATTCAATTAACCTTGATTTGATTTATTTTAGCTGGATAAGCTTTATTGTTTATGCAATGTGATTTTTTTTCACTGGTTCAAAAAAGTTTTTAATCAATAGTATTTTAACACGGTATTAGCCCAGAAAAACAAAGGCTTTTAAACTCTTATTATTAACATTGTGGCTAGATTTTTGCCTACAAAAACTAAAAACAAAACAATATTTACATTTTCACAATAAAAAATAATTTAAATAAATTAAAAAATGCTTTTCTCAGATTGTTCTTTTGTATGTAAGAGCAGGTAGACTGTGAGTACTGTGGTGTCAGATTAAATATGTGCTTTTCCATCTCTGTCCTTGTAATATTTACCATCTTAAATGTCCATTTGTTTTATAGTGTGAGGCTGTCATTTCAGATAAAACCTGCCATCAGAGCTGCATTTAATGCCACAATAAACCGTTTACTGTGGAACAAAAGCTAAAATAAAACAAGTGCAAACAACAAGGAGCAGTTACACATCAAGTCTCACATTTGACCATCCTTTTCTCAACGTCCTTCCATGAAACAGTTTATTCTACTTCAAAGTGTATGATGTGTCCTGCTCAAGAGCACAAAGGCAATGTCAACTCACCCAGACCATAAAGGACAAAAATAACAGGTCTTCTGATGTTGTTCTTAACTTAAATTCATTCAATTCCACCTTACATATCATACTATACATCTTGGCCTTTTACAAATAAATTACTTAAAAAGGACAGAATGTAAATTAAATTTGAGATAAAAGTATTTATCAGTCACTCCACCATGATAAACTTCACTTACTGTAGGCGGAGTTTGCATGTTCTCCCTGTGTTGCCATGGGTTCTCTCCAGGCGCTCCTCCAAAAACATGCATCATGTGTAGGTCTCTGTAGTTTTCCCCTGGTGAATCAAAGAGAGAGTGAATGATTCACACTCTGTTTGTGTTAACCCTGAGATGAGTTGGCCACTGTCCAGGGTGTTTCACCGCCTAAGGCCCAAAGTCACTGGGATAGGCTCCAGTCACAAAATAAATGAATTAATATTTATAATGCTTAGTACAATTTAGCTGTATTGTCCATTTTGTATTCCAACATATTGCTTTTTTATAACTTATAGTGCAGCTTTTTATAGTTAGTTTATAAGATAAGATATTCTTTATTTGTCCCACAAGGAGGAAATTCCAGTGTTGCAATGCACAGTTTAAGAACAGCAGGGAAAATAGAAGCATAAAATCAAACAAGATAATTTTAAAATAAACTTAGTTAAAAGTGTTCATTGAACAGTCTGACAGCAGCAGGAATGAAGGACCTGCAGAACCTTTCCTTCACACAGCGAGGGTGAATCAGTCCATCACTGCAGCTGCTCTCCAGAGCAGACAGGACGTCCTGCAGGGGGTGAGACTCATGGTCCAACATAGATGTGAATCTAGTCAGGACCCTCCAGTCCCCCACCTCCTGCACTGAGTCCAGAGGACAGCCCAGGACGGAGCTGGACTTCTTGATGAAGTAAGAAAGAGGGTTGCAACCAGTAGCGGCTCTCACCAATGCCAGAAGTCAATATGCCTTCTTATGTAAAAGTTTATGGGGATTTCTTTGCTTTAGGGTTGAAATATCTTGCCAGCTTGTGGCTTCACTCAGTTTTATTTAACTTCAGCGACTAGGTCAGGTATTAAGGAACTGCAGACAGTTCCCAAAGCAAGAAGTCTGATCATCCGATCATTGAACAGAGATGAAGTCGTGTGTTGGACAGAACCAACCCGAGTTGAGATACAGACTTTTTTTAACTCATAAGTTTACCTACTTCCTGGGCTACAAAACGACTTAAAAGCAGAATCGTCCCGCCTACCACAAAGCCAATAAAATCCAATGATGCAACAAAAAGTGATTTTTATATAAAATATCTGTGTTATTATCAAAGTGTTATTATTTATTGTGACTATTTACAAACAACATCTTTTACTTCCAATGTTTCTATTGTGGCACTGACACACACAAATGCAATAAAGCACAGAGCAGAGTGTGTATAAGCAAAACTTTCATTCATTAGCTCCGCTCTGTGCTTAACTGGTGCCATTTTTGGGGACTTTTTATCATATCAAGTGTTTAATTTTTGCTATGGAAACAGACTTTTTGCAGCTCTCTAAAACTTATAATTATCTAATTCACTAATATAGCCTTCAGTGTGTTGATGTACTTTGATCAAATGCTAATCTAATATTTGTCGCCGTGGTTACGCACACAGAGAGCCCATCGACTCAAATCAGTCTGATTCGTCTGGTACCTGTGAGGGGCATCAATGGGGGGCTCGTCTGACCCAGTTTCAACCTAATGTCTCAAGTAGGTCATACGGAAGGAAAGAAAAACGCAGTCAGGTATTATTTTTGTGGCATTTGAGTGATTCGATTTTACGCTCGAAGTGAATTTAGTAAAAAATAAACTGATTTGAAGCGTTTGGACTGGACTGAATGGTAGTAAACAGACAATTTTACTTCTGGGCATGCTTTTTTTTTGCTCTTTTCCAAACCAGACTTGAGTAAATATAATCAGTATTTATGTTAATTGAGTCATGCCAGAGAATTAACGTATTTATCTCTCCCACTTGAAAAAATGTCCTGAAATGAAATGCTGCTTGATCCTTATTGTGAACTGGATCTCCCTGAGAGTTAATCTTTTGAGGTATTTCTTTCCGTGGTTCCCTCGTTAGTGCTCCACGCTAATTAGCTAAAGCCTGGTGCTCAACAGGCTAGCTACAAAGAAAGAAAAATAATGAGAGTTTTGTTCACAGTGGAGCTTCTTCTTTACTCTGAGCGTTGAGTGTTTGATCAATCGTGAATGCAGCGGCAGCAGGTCTCACTCTGCTACAGAAATGTCAAAATATCATATATGAATTGCAGTTTGTCTTTGATTAATTATGCTTTGTCTCAGTCTCACTTTTCGACCTATGACCTATAATTTTGAGCCACCAATCAAGATTTTCTCTACTATCATAAATCTTTTGTCGCAGATGGCCAAGATTGTGTAATGGACCAGCTAAAGACAAAAGCGTTGTGAGAAATACACTTGACTGGCATGCAGAAGCAAGGTGTGGTTGATTTCATTGGTCTTACGAGGCGGCAGGTAGACATTTTTGCGTTCTAGCTGCTCACCACAAGAAGCTGACTGTAGAGGTCACAAATGTCTATTTTGTTAATAGTGATTCAGACATGTCAAAAGTCTTTCTACAGCCTGGCTCAAAAGACAGCTATGGTCTCAAATTCATTGTTAAAACTCTGTGTCAGCGTTGAGGAAGGTGAATTTCGTTGATATTGATTTCGAAAAGTTATCTAACAAGGGCAAGTCGCCATCTCCACAACGTGTTTATTACTTATGATCCGTCTGCGTTTCAGATCAATTCCACAAAAAAACAGCCAATCAGATTAGTTTATTTGTGTGACGCAGATGAAACAAAGGAGCTGATTGGTCAGTTGTCATTTAGACTAAAATCTTGTCTTCACACTTCACTCACTCACATTAGAATTATATTTTGCCCATGTTCATTGATTCTGCAAAAATCCATGATGTTTTCCAGTTCTACGTGTTAGTTTTTCCATATTTTTCCATGTATTTTTTGTTGTTGTAAGAAGCCATGCTGGTTGGTATGCGGGAGATTCTGTCAAGTCACGCCAACTAAAATTCAGAAGAGGGTCACAGTGGCTAGACCAGGCATGTTCAAACTGCGTCCCAAACTTCCTGCTAGATGGGTCAAAATTCCAAAAAGTATACTTTTTAATGTCAAATTTGAGCAATAAACATTCAAATGCATTTTGATGCATTGAAACCTAAAATTAATGTTACATGCCTTATTAAAAGTGTTGTGGTTCTTTAAAATTAGGTCAAAAGCAAAATTTTAAGTGACCTTTATGGCCTCTCGCTCTAAATAAATTTCAATAAGTTTGAACACTCCTGGGCTAGACAATATATTTTTTACACATCATCTGGCTAAATGTGGATAACACTGACCTATGCTGTCAGGCTAATTACCATGTCTTGGTACAGGCAATCTTTGTTTAAATGCTGCGCTGGCTAACTTTACATTAAAATATTACTTTCCCAAGTAACAGTTGACATGTCGAAATCAGATGTCTGACGTCAGGGGCGAGCACTGCATTTAAGGAACGTTCTGAGTGGGGCTACTTGTGGCCATTTTAAGGGTCTTTCACACCAACACAACAGTCGCTGTTGGTAAGGTAGAGTGACGCAGCGTCTGTTCTAGTTTCTTTGGGCACACCGATGTAAAGAACATTCACACAAACACGATCCAAACAGCAACATCCACCGACAATGCAAGTGAGCTGCGTTGATCTAAACTGTCGAAGAACAGATGTTTCTAGTCTTAACTCAACTTCTATTTCCCTCCACAGTCCAGACTTCATTCTGCGATCGCTGCAACTCCTCTTTGCTTTCCTCAGACCAAATAGCAGCCATTCTCCTTCATACTTATGTCCTGTTTGAACCCGTGCAAATAACAACAATCCATGTTCGCCTAAATACAGTTTTTCCATAAGCGTTATCAGATTTCTGCATGATTTTCCAGCTACTGATTCGCTAGCAGCCACGGGCCAATCAAACAGCTGCATATGCGACGCAGACTCTTCAAGCAACTCTTCAAAAAACCCAGACAAACCGGTTCAGACGGGCGACCCTGGCTTGGTGTGAAAGACCTTTAAATCCGACAATAAATGGAAGCTTTTTTGATCGAATGTGGAGGAGAATCATTAGTTATAGATCAAGGGGACAAACTGTTGTGAAGTGTAGATAAAAAACTGAAGATTGGAGGCACCCTGCACATTCCAGTAGCTCATCATGCAAGTATTGGGACAGTACCATTAGCTGCACATACTATAAATAATAATTGAACCGTGAGCTCATCTTTGTGACAGTCTGCTTTTTTTCATTAAATTGTCATATTGTGATTTTTAGGCTGCACGTTCAAGTCATAAAAAACATGAACTTTAGCCATTTTTCAAGTTTGATTTCCAAAAAATAAGTCTATTATGACTGAATCATGGATTCTTAGCATATTTGTATGTTTAAAAGTTGTTTTTAATGTTGGAAAAACTATTAAAATATGCCAAACTCATTAATACTTATTTAGTGGCAACATACAATGTTCAAGTTAATTGATTATTTTTTAAACTTTTTGGGCTGAGGTTGCTTGTTTTGGGATTTTTTTCAAAGGCTTGGTCACTTGTTTCTCTCTGAAAACCTGGCAACAAGCTGGATTTAGCCATTGACAATGAAGTAGGAACTTTTTGAAAAATCAGATTCTTGTTTGATTAAACATGAATCGTGATAAAAATTAAAATTGTGATCTGGCTACACAAAAATCATGATATCAATTTTTTACATGCTGCAAACACTTTTCTTTAGCCTTTAGCCATATTATTCACAAACAAGTTGATTCAGTTGGAACTTTCCAATGAGAAAAACCTGAAATATCTAGGCCTATGTCTTTGAAAAGGTAAAAGTACAAAGCCTTTAATTCAGTGTTCTGTTGCGACAATGTCAAAGCAACACTTCAGGTCATGTTGTCAGGTTCAGTCTGATTCCCACAGCTCATTACCCCTGTGTTTCTCTTCAGTCTCTCCACACTAAATCTCCTGTCCTTGTATTTTTGTCCCTCCTGCAGCAGCTGTAATAATAATAATAATCAAAGTAAAGTGAACTGTACTTGCTCTCAGCGGGCTCGGTCACACTGGCCCCTGAACCGCTGTAAGAACTTAAGAGGATTGATCCCTGAGGCGACCGGCTTTTGGGGAAGGATTTACATTTCTACATCACATTAGTGATCTCGAAACAGCCTCGCTCCACAGAACAGACTGTATGTATGTGAGAGATAAAGAAAGTCACAAGATAGACTTTTCCTGGAAACATATCGTCAAAAAAATCACAAAATCATGATTCAGCTTTTAAGATTCAAGTTTAATGAGACCGAGATCAAGCAAGTCAGCTGAAAGGATATTTGTGAACTTTATAGCTATAGGTAAATTTATGTTGAAGTATGTTTTAAGAAAAAGAAACCAGTGCATTATGCTGATAACCATTTATATAGAATAGCTAGAGGATGTCTTCAACCGATCCAGCTTTTTTTGTTCTGATACCGATCATGATACTTTGGAATTAAGTATCTGTCAATACCTGATCAACCAATACTAATGCAAGGACTAAAAAAGATATGTATGTATGTTTTTTCCAAAACATATACCATTTTATTAAATTATAATATAACTGTTATTTATTGTGCAAATCACAACTCAACAAGTTATTGCTAAAAAAATGTCCAACATTATAAGATCAACATCAGCCAGAAAATAAGTCTCATTATGCCCAATTAAAGCACAGCAATGGTATCGGCTGAACCAATATTATGAAGCTGATACCACCGTTATCCAATCCTAGTATCGGATCATATACATCCAGTCTTGATGGCATCTTTAAAACCCCTTCTCATTCCGGCCTTTTTTCCCTCACATGCCGACTAAAATCGGTAAAAATTCAAACAAAACTGTTCCTGAACCCTTTGGACAGGCAAATGGCTGGGGTCTTTTTAAAGCTGTATCCCTGTAGTTTTTGCTTCTGATGTCCAAAGGCTCTATCAGAAGTGAGAACTTTCTCCAAGCAAAAGAAAAACAAAATCTAAATTCCGCAAATTTTTTTTGTTAGATATAAGGAATGGTAAAGCTGGTGTTGAAGCTGAGACATAAATGACACTAGATTTGGCATATTTTGGGTTTTGTTTTCAATTCCTCTGTAAAAGCTGAAGGTCACTGAGGTAAAAATGAGTTTTAGGGACCCAAAATTACTCAAAAAATTTAGGCGGAGCCAATACAAAAATGTTTAAATTTTTAGGATTTTTTTTTAATTAAGGCTTAGAGCTGAAATCTGAGTCTAATCATCCCAGAATGGCTGATTTTGCTCTAAATAAAAGGGATACAATGGGATTTTTATATTTAACCTTTCCAGGTGCTTCATAGTATGCTTTTTTCAGACACTCAACAAAATGGAATTTTTAAAGAAAAAGTGGGAGGGCCCTCGAATGAGAAGGGTAACCTATATTATTTAGTCCTGCTGTTTGTGCTTGTCCTAAAATACCATCATGTCAAAGGATGGTAGGTGTATGATTTTTCTCTGATAAGACAGTTGTAATAAGCTATAAGCTCTTACCTGACGTTTTGGTATCAGGACTTCGTCAGAGATGACGTCTGATTTATTAATTTATTTATTTAGTTGAAAGGGACAATGCACATTATGATGTTGTGACGTATCTCATAAAAGATGTTCTGGGGCATGGCCAGTTTGACAGCTCTGTCCACGCCTGCCCCACGTATGAGTTAAGGTGAAAGCTCCCTCGTCTCTGTTGATGGTCCGTGTGCCCCCTTCCTGATCTCGATAGCCTCTCTTATCCATCTTTTGTGTTTTTGTTCCTCTGTTCCAAATTTTTGCAATGTCCAGTCATGATGTGATTTTCTCTTTGCAATGGTCGGATATTGCTGACTCGAGGTTTTCCGGTACCGCCTTTTCTTTTTCTGATCTTGTTAGTTGTCCTTTGGCTTCCTTTTTACACTCTTTCTGATGCTTTTTTCCTGTGTTGAAAGCTTGTACATGACATAATTGATTTCATTTGATTTAATATCAACATGTATTCATTCTGGTTGCAATTATGGCTTAAAAAAATTTCTTACAAACTAAAGTGAAACTGAGAGGACCACCCAAACTCAGCCAATCAGAGCGCAGCATTCGGCTCCTGATTAGAAGATATGTAAGGTCCTCAATGACATGTAGCCATTTTCACAAGAAGTCCTGTTTCTTAAGTCATTTTAGACCAACAGTTCTTATCTATGAACGCCATGTAAACTATATTTTAGTTCAAATACCCAATGGCACGGTGGAGACAATGCTCTTCCCTGATTGGCTAATTCATCTGTCAATCGCACGCACTGAGATGAACATGAGACATCCCCAAAAAATGTATATAATAGTCTCCTTCCCTTCCTCCCTCCCCCGAAACTCTCCTAAATTGAGATCTTTTTTTGGCTAATAAAGGTGAACAAACCAAGCTTCCATTTATTAATTTAAGAACAAACCTGATACTAACTGTACAGTATTTTGTGTTCTCTAGTTGCAGCTCTAGTTAAATGTTTCCTGAATGAAACCAAGGCCGTTGGACAGTTCACAGAAGTCTAAAGTGAGTCCGGGCTGCACCTGTCACTGCCTCATTAAAAACCGCTTATACCACTCACCTCCAGGCTCCGGGTCAGCAGGCTGTGAAGTCATCGTCTGTGAGAGAAGTGAGGAGTAAAAATAACACATGAGGTGAGTTACAGCTGATATAACATAGAGCAAACGAAACAGGGAAATGTTTAATTAAATATTCAAATAAAAAGGGCTATGCAATGCTCCTCTTACAGTAACATTCTTCAGTATAATTTGATCCACACTGTAAAAAGTAGTTGGATTTATGGGTCAAAAACACTTCTTACAAACAACAAAGAAAAACTGGAACGAGATTCTGGTCATGATGAGAACTAAAATTCTTTATTACTCAAATCTGACAGTGTTCAGTGGTTTCATTTTTTTCCTCAAAGTACTGCATTTATATTCATTCATTTTCTACTGCTTATCCGTTAGTTTTTTTTAAGGTTTCCAATTTAGAACTACAAAAAGTTAGTTACTCCAATTTCTGCTTTAAATGTTTATGTCAATTATAGTTTGCTTGTATTTACCTTTTTATCTATTTAAATTTTCTTATCACTTTTAGGTTCTCCAGTGTTTCCTCTGAGGAGCCTCTGGACCAGGAGCTGTGGTCGGCTGTGGCTGCTGGGCTATGGCTCATGGGCCCTGGAGGTTTGGTCTTGACCTCATCTCTTCTCTGGGCTCTGGGCCGGTGTCCTATGGCTGCAGGTGGCTCTGCTCCTAGTGCAGACAGCTCCTCTGATGACACTTTCTTTGGTCCATCTGTACCCAGCCCAATGTATGTGAATGTAGCAAATTTGTATTTTTCATTTATTTATGAGTGTTTATGGGAGGGTGTATGCATGGGTGTGTGGGGTATGTATTTGTAATATGGGGTTGTCTAGTGTGGATGTGTATCACATACAGTACATTATTTGTGTTCATATATGTGAGTTGTCTGTTGTTTCTCTCCTCTCCCCCTCCAGTCCCACCATCTCCTCTGTCTCTCTCCTTTCTCCTCTCTCTTGCTCTCTCTATTTTTTCTCTTTCTTCTCTGTCTCTCTGCTTTTTCTTTCTTCTGCCCCCGTTCTCTCCCTCCCTCTTTCTTCTCTCCCTCTCACTTCTCTCTCTCTCTTTTGCCCCTCCTCCCTGCTCCTCTTCTCTCTCTCTTTCTCCCTCCCCTTTTTTCTGTTTTCTCTCTCCTCTCCCCGTCTCCCTTCTGCCCCCCGTTCTTCCCTCCCTCCCTCCCTCCCTCCCTCCCTCTCTCTTTCTCTCTCTTGTCTCTTTCTCTCTCTCTCTCTCTCTCTCTCTCTCTCTCTCTCTCTTTGTGTTTATATATTTTTTTAATGTGTCAGTTCATCACTTTCATGTCTTGTGAAAGTTATTGTCATAGAAACTGATACTTGATTCAGCAAAAATTTTAAAAAAGTCTTGTCTGGCTGCAATTTAAAGCATCTCAATATTAGGTTTGTTTTGCTTGACTTCTGGTCCTTATGGTAGAAGTGTCTCCTGATGAAAAAAATAGAATAAAGTGGATAAAAAGTGTAACTTGATCGATAAAAATTAGTGCAACCTCTGCAGTCAAATACAAACATGGGCAGCATTTGACCCGTAGCTATTTGAAGAGCCCTGGTGTTGTTGACAGTGAATCAGCGACCAAAAGGTTACAATGTTCTCAACTGTGACTTAATATTTTATGATTCTAGTGTTTGATAGTGAAAGAAAGACATATTTATGACGGTTTATTTCTATATTCGAGTTACTAAAAAAACCTCTTCCTAGCCGTCATGTGTCTGTCAGGTCAGCCAATTAAAGTTGACTTAGTGCCTGAGTTATTGGGCACATGACAGCCCCAGGCCCTGTTGCATTCTGGGAAGTGTTGGACCGAATGTAGAGCCTGGGATCTGCTGACCACATTCCTCTGAGTCAACAAATCAAAACAGTAATATTCACTTTAATCTGTTACTGATGTTGCGGTTGTCTTTACTTTGGATTTGGAATAACATTGTGAAAAATGTTCTTTTGAGGCACAATACTTTTTAAGACAGGGTAACTCATTTTGGGGAAAAAATACTGTAGTCTTTCTGTTACATCTTTGTTCTCACACTTTGGCACGTCGCTAGTTTCACATGAAAATCATATAATGTCTCAAACTGCTCTTTCTTACAAGTTTGAAAAGTTTATTCCTATTAACTTCAGCTATTGACCCTTTGCACCTACGTCACTTGATCACGTGGCTGCTCCATGCTGGAGGCAGAAGTGTGTGTATGCAGCATTACAGGGAGCGCAAAACTGACAAATTCTCACATATTTCCTTTTTTTCCGTAAAGAAAGCAGTGGATGCTTCTAGTGAATGTTCAGTACATTTGTCTGTGGAAGTAGGACGTCTTTTAGATGAAGCACAAAACAAAAACAAAAGGGATTTGGAAAAGCTATAATGAATGCAGTTGATCCATGCCCTCTTCCTTTTACTCCTCATGATTTGCACCATTATTTGGTAAACAGGGTTTTGTCTCACACTGGAGCAGATTTAAAAGCTACAAGAGTTTGGTTTTCAGTCACTTAGCTGTGAGGCTGTGTTAGCCACGCTTAATGCAGGCTGTTTCAGATATTCATTGCATTTTTTTTTTCAAATGTCATATGTTTTTTTCTCATTAGCATTGACTTACCTTGTTTAAAGTGTTCACTGCAAATCCGTAGCGATTTAGAGGGTTTTAGGTCTTTTGATTTATTGCTGCCATCCACTATCGTCTTCTATCTTCATTAAATGTAAACAAAAAAGCTCCAGGTTTAGGCTTAAAACCTCCTTGCCTGTTAGTGCAGCGTGTTCCACGAAATACAGCCATTTTACAACTGAAGTCAATTAAAATTATTTAGAAACGAGAACGTTTTTGGCAAAATTTCCATTGCTGTAATGCGCTGTAACAGCGCTTTTGTCCTCCAGCATGGAAAAGTGGGCGTTCCCTCCAGGAGCGTGACGACACGTGCAAAGGTCAATTGAATTAGGAGAAACCATTATTTACCTAGTGCACTTTTTTTGTTGTAAAGTTGATGATAAATGCAGCGCTTTGTAAGAAAATTAGACAACTGCATACTATCTGAATTGAAAAATCAGGAGCTGAATGCTGCGCTCTGATTGGCTGAGCTGGGTGGTCCTCTCAAGTTCACTTTCTTTGTTTGTAAAATGAGGTTTATGAGCCATAACTGCAACTAAATTGGTTACATTTTGGTTTTAACCATCTGTCAAAGGATTTATAAGAGGAAGTTGTCAGATTTTAAAAACTAATTGTGCCTGTTTTGTGAAAATCAGCTCTCCCACCTGTAGATGCACTGTGTGATTCTCTGGAGGTGAAAAGTCTACTACACATCTCATTAGAATTAGAAAGTCAAAACCATATGTTGGAACGTTATGAATGGGTCTAAATACATTTTATGCCATAATGTGAAGCTGCAGATACCACTTTTCTATAGAGAGATTATTTGTTTCCCATATGGCAGATTATAATTTTCTAATTTATAATATTTATATTTGTAAATATATATAGTAGTATATAGTTTTACAGCAGTTAAAGGTTGTATGGAGGATTTTCCAAAAAAATTTGTTGTCAGGCTTGGTCAAAACAGTTGCATAGATTTGTGGCAGCCTTTTACTTATGCTACACAAAAAAAGAATTATCAAAATATATAAACTGTGGACATGAGGAGACCAGTAAAACGTTGACCAATAGATAACGAGGTACTCGTTATCTATTGGCCTATGAACCTGTCAAGCAAACCCTCAGTGTTCCTAAGTAACTCATTGGCCCAGTTGCAGTGAGGGGCGTGGTCCTGGAGGAGAAACATATGTGCATCATTTGAAAAACAGCAAGCAGTTGATGGATTTGAAAAATCCTCCATACAACCTTTAAGTTGCAATTTGTGAAGAAATTTACGCCTGAAAGTAGAAAATTACAGGAAGTAATTTAGTTCTCAGACAGAATCCCTCCATATGTGTCGTCAAAAACACCAAAAAACAAAGAAAATTCACACACAGCTGACACAGTTTCCTGGAGTTTAAACTATAATTTAACACAATTAAGTGTTATAAGTTATAATAACTTGTCACTTTGTCACTCCTGTGTTTTTTAATATCATTTTAGCCCAGATTTTTGCAATGTGTTGCTAGGTAACATTTGTAGGTTCCCTCATACGTGATATTTACTGGACAAAAACGATAATAAACTTCACCAAAACAACCAACTGGGTAAAAACAAACTAAATGTTCAGTGAAATCTTATTCACAATCTATGACTGTCTAAAAATAGTCCAGTGCTTAAGTTTCAGTACATTCAGAAATTCAATTCAACTCAACTCTGTGTCAGTATGAAATAATTAAAAAAAGATATAGCTGTTTGGGTTCTCTATATAGGCTTAAGTTTCACATTTCTGAATTGTTGTTCAAAAACATAACAGCACCTAAAGAGTTAAAATTACCATTACACCATAACTGCAGCTATTCGAGTAATGTTCAGAATATCATGTTTACTATTAAAACCGATGCAAATATTATTTCCTGCCTTATGTAACAACGTGAAGCTAATTTGAATGTATGGAAAGGTCTATTGCATTAGATAATATACTCCACTGCCCTGGGACTGACTTTTGTTCTCTGTTATGTAATTATGTTAATGTAGTACAACTGTGGCGCTCGTCATTGATCTGTGTTGAACTGGTCAATCTGATACGTCCATGACTTCAGCCTGGTTCCACACTGACCAGAGCAATCCAACGGAGCGAGGCTAAAAATAGGCCACAAGTCCAGTTTCAGTGAAAAGAACAGGCTGAAATCGAAACACAAGATGGTCTTTCTTATGGAGGTTATGCAGATGACATCAAAGCTTTCTAAATGTCAGCAGTGAGTGGCAAAAATGAATGAGAGTCAATGGAGATAAAATGCAGTTTCTCTAGCTAGTTAAAGTCTGTGCTGTTGCCATGACAACATGAAAGCAAATGTTCAAATACATTTAAAAACATGCTTTATTACAGCAAGCAGATGCCTATCCTGTATACAGTGGTCCCTCACTCCATTCGCTGTTTCGCAGATTTATTTTAGTGCAATTTAGCTTTTTTTTTTTACAGTGCGCGGTCCTATAGACGTGCTCTGTAACTGTGCTTTGCTCTCAAACGCACTGTTTGTGACCTTATCACATCGCAGCATTCACAGGCAACAGCACAGAAGCTCTTTTAGAAAACTTTAGAAAGTTTGGATCATGCAGGGGAAGCTGACCTGACGCTCGGACGTTTCTCCAGGTGAGGATTTGACTCTGTGAGCTCGTAGTTACGATGATAAGCTTGTTTACGCTAGAACGTCACTTGTGTAGTTCAGAAATGTGTTTGAGGAGCGTGTTGTGACTTCGCTAGAGTCCGGATGTGTTTCGTGTTTGCTCCGGAGCTCGTGTGATCCGTGGCTCTGCGGTCGGCTGTGGAGCGCAGCAGGACGGGCAACGTGTCAAAAGCAGAGCGGGCAAACGCACACAGCACTGTCCCTCTTTAAGCGTCACATAAACGACTCGCACTGTTGTATCTGGCAGTGAATCATGTGTTCTGTGCATTATTACCTGTACAAAAGACACTAAACATCAGAACCAGGCAGGTTATCAACTGAAATTACTGGTAAAAAATGAAGATCACTACTTCGCAGGTTTCGCCTTTCACGGGTTAGTTTTTGGAACCTAACCCCCACGATAAACGAGGGACCACTGTATAAGCTTAAAGTCATGTGCAACAAGCAAAACATATCACTAAACCAACAATATTACACCTTAGTGCATATTTAAGTATTTAAAAGCCACAATAAAGTCAAGCATGTTCCTTTTTATTGTTTCCCTCTGACCTAACCTTCTCCCATTACCAGTTACCTTCTCACAGAGTCTGACATGTCTCCTTGGTTTGATTCAGCCTCAGTACTTTTCCCATGGCATACTTTCCCTGCTCCTCCTATAGTCTCCTGTCTCCTGCTACATTTTATTTCACCCACAGCGCCTTGTCCTGGTGGTATTTAGGGCAAAGGTTTCCAGGCAGCGCTGCATGCGGTCGACTCTATAGGAGAGAGTGAAATGTAACCAGAAGCACATGAGCACTTCTGTAAGGCTGTGACCTAAAGACGGAGTCGTTATAGAGAAATTGGGTCACGTTTTTGAGTTGACTTGTGACGCAGGATGTTTTATAGGTCAGTTTTGACATGCAGTTTCAAAGCTTTTACTATGCAATGTAAACTTCATGAACAGTTTATCTTGGAGAGGACCATATATATGTATATGTGACTGTTTTGTGCAAA
Source organism: Mugilogobius chulae (assembly GCA_038363315.1). NCBI lineage: Eukaryota > Metazoa > Chordata > Actinopteri > Gobiiformes > Gobiidae > Mugilogobius > Mugilogobius chulae. Next base: position 31,146,447 of record CM076399.1, on the reverse strand, counting down.
GCCAGAGACAGTGTAAATGCAAAACAAAGGACACTGTGTAACTGTCTGAAGGGACTCAGAATCTTACTGAAACTGAAAGCTAAAACCATCAGACCAAAATACAATGTGGAAGTATGGAATATAATCTTTATACTGCAGTGTTGAAAAGATGCAAACCTCATTTTTTTAGCCCGAAACAGAAACGTCACAATAATAAAACACCGTCGAATCCGTTTGTTTTGCACTTTGTATGCAACACATTTTATAAAGTATGTTCACTTATTCATTCATTCACCTTCTACTACTCACGGTGACTGGAGTCTGTGACTTTGGGTGTTAGACGGGGAAACACCCTGGACAATGCCAACTCGTAGCAGAATTATGAATTATGTTGCTACACCTCATTGTAAATAAATATTAAAACAAGCACCTGCCAACTAGGGATGCACCAGTCTGATACTGAGATGGATATGGGCACCAATTCAGCAAATTTTCAGCAAAACTAACCCCATGATATCGATTCAGCCAATGCCATTGTTGTGCCTTTAATTAGACATAATGAGACACATTTACTGGCTGGTGTTAATCCTGAACGTCTCATAATGTTGACATTTTCTTCAGATTAAGTTGTTAAGTTGTGACTTGCCACTATGGAAGTAGTACCGGTTGATAGCTGGTATTGGTAGGAACAGAAAAAGCTGGATCGGCGCATCACCAATACCAACAGTATGTCACAGATGATGCCACCATCCCTGCTGAAAAATAAACAAAAAAACAAGAAATTGGGCATCAGAACCACTTTTCCCTCTTTCCTTCATGGGACTGTTTCCTCAGAACATTTGCCTGCTGCATTCTCACGGCCTTAAAGAGTTACACCACTGAAAACACTGTCAACGTGGTCCTAGATGCTTTTTTCTTTTTTTTGCCGAATGGTTAGTCTGATAGGACAGGTAGAGTCATGTGACTATTTTACTACATTTGACTGGCCAAACGTGCACGATCATCTGTGAGGAGAAAAAACAAATGAACGGGAACGAGTCAACTTTTGCCAAATGTAGCGGAGTAAGAGTAGCGTTATTTGGTCATAAAATTACTCCATGCAAGTAAAACGTACAAGCAATTAAAAATACTCATCGAAGTACATTTTATTCAAAAAGTTACTCAAGTAATTGTAAGTACATGTAGCGTGTTACTACCCACCTCTGCTTCCTGCTGAATGTAATGTCCAAGCGTGTAAAAGGGCTTATGGCAGAGAAACTAAGATTTAACACAAGGCAACAGCTCTGAGGGACATTCCTGCCATCAACATCTGGTCATTGTGCTGCTAAAACCAAAACATTTTAAGAGTGTCCTTTTTATTTTTGGACAAAGCTACACCTGTGTAATATTCATACTTTCTAATGAGCACTGGTTCACTTCTCACTAACACAGATTTGTGTATTAGAGAGAATACAATTATAATCTTGTTCAGTAATGTAAATCTATTTCTATATTTGAAATACTTCCCTTTTCAATGTATGTTACTGGTTTCTTTTCCCTCATCAGTTCAGAATAACATCAGGAACACATGGACCGTTCTCATTGTGTGATTAGCTGCTGTTGTAACATGTTTAAAAGGCATAAAGAAGCGTTTGTCCTGCTCTTCATCCTGGACTCTTACGTAAGTGTCCACTTCAAGCATCATGTCTGTTCTGTTTGTGCAGTGACCTACAATCCTCAGCAAACATCACATCACCATCTCGTTACGTCACAACTTCAAGAACACAATTCCCTTCAAGAACATTTTATCTAAGTCTTATGTACCATGGCATGAGAAAGTGCTTGCCCTCTCTCTGATGTTTGTCACACTTTAATGTTCCCATCATCACAGTGACTTTAATCAGTCAAAGGCAATGAAGAAAAATGAAGAAAAAATAATCCAAACTCTGGGGAAAAAAAAAAAATTGCCTTCTAAACCTAAAGTATATATAAGTATATATATTCGAGGGGCTCCTCTTGTTAACAGTTCATTTTATGGCCATGCAAGTCCCCCAGAGCAAAGACACTTTTTAAAAAATGATTATTATTTATGCAAAAGGACATGTAAATTACATTTTTTTTAAGCTGTTTCTGGTCAAAAAGGGACAGAGTGCACCTTTAAAATGTATTTTGTAAAGTATTCCAGTACTAGATTTCCTCTCTTTGCAGAAGTACGCTGAATTTGCATCCGCTGGCAGCCTATTGTGGGCCACCTGAGGCTTTAAAAGGAGGTCTCTTTACCTGTGATTTCTCTTTGGCCTCTGATGTCACATGCTGCTTTGGGGAGCTGTGCACGGCAGACAAACACCAAACTCATTGCAGACAATTGTCTAACAACGGAAATAGCCGCGGCGCTAGTGCTCTTTGGAACTCGTGCTCCGCGTGTGTCGTCAAGTGCTACGATAAACGAATCACAGCCCATGTGTTCCTTCATTAAGCATTTTATTTGAGCGAGACTTTCAAATACAGGTGTTGTTGGGTCTTTGGTTGGGCCTGTGTTGCTTTGAGCGCGCAGCTCTTATATTTGGGACTAGAAACTCTCCAGTCCTCTCGAATTCTTCTCTCCATCCATTGTATTGTTGGTCTATCTCTGGCTCCTCTTGTCCCTTGGTCCACTTTTAAGACTCCTTTCGCCTGACGCTCCGGGCTCAAAGACCAACCAACTGTCGGTGTGTCCTGCCCGTGGGCGCCTACGTCGTGCCTGTCCATTCTCACAAAAGCTCATTTCATTATCTGACCCAAGCTGCACTTTTATGAATAATATTTTGTCCAGAAAACATATTCTTCATAATTGAATGAATCGCCTCTGCTGAGTTGCCCCAGGGCAGCTTACTGTCACTGAGCGGGGGGAGGGGTTCATCTCACTGTGAAGCGCTTTGTGACTCTGTGTCTGTGAAATGCGCTATACAAATAAAGATTACTTACTACTTACTAATTTGCAATTGAACTGCCATAAAACTATGATGTACTACAAAGACTATCACACCAAACCAAGTCAAAATCAGAAGAAAACACTCCTGATCCAACCTTGTTACAACCATGTTTTTTAGAGTTTGACTTTATGAACAGATCAATACATTTTTCTTTTTTTTTACCTCATTTTCTTCTTCCTCTATCTATATTAATGTTCAACCTTCAGGACCAAAACCACCAAAGGAAAAGCAATCTTGTTATCACCAGAAGCACATAGACTCCTGCAGAAAGGTCACAACCAATACAAACAATACTGTCACCACCTTCCCACGATGCACTGCTTCTCCACTGGCCCATGTTATTCATAAAAAGTGTCTTCTGTTTTCCCTTTGCCTCGAGATCCTGTTATGTGTCCGTGTCATTTCCTCTGGGGTGAATTCAACGTGAAATGACATGTTTAGAAAGACACAAGATTGACAGAAAATTGCTCAGTTTCTTTTTGTTGTTGTTATAAAAAATGAATTTGTAAAACCTTCAGACGCAGCGACGTGAGTGTGCTTTTATCTTTTGCATGTTATGTAAAGTCTAAAGGAAAATACTACAATACTGGGAACGCAATGTAAATATTTGTGTCAGTTCTTCGAAACAGCCAGTCAATAAGTTTAAACTCCAACAAAACCGCTGACAAACAGAATGTGTTTTTGTTGATTGATAGCTTGTCATCAATATAAATGTACTAAAAGCTTAAAAAAAAAAAATCAATAAAGATCGTCAAACAAACCAAAATTCTTAACTACTGTAACTCTCTATGATTCTAAAATATTAGACCGCAAACAAAAGATATATAATTGCTGTTATTCTGGGTTAAAGGTGCACTGCTAAACTTGTCATCTAGATGCCTTTGTTGCTCTAAATAATTAATAAAAATCTGCGTTTTAGCTTTAAGTGACCTTGCAAGGCCACAAAATTATTATGTTCCTTGGAGGAGCTCTGACACAGAAAAGTGGTTCCTTTAGTTGAATTTTTAAAATATTATGGCATAAAATGTATTCATCCATTCAGAAAGTCCCAAAGTATAGTTTTAACTTTCTAATTCTATTGAGCTGTGTAGATGACTTTGCACCTTTAAGCATTTGCCTTAAAATCAGAAGATTGCTGGTTCAATGTCCATCAAAGAGAAAACACTGGCTCAGGCGAAAAAGAGACGGAAAAGAGAAGATTTAAAAAAGCCGACTTGATCCACTGTCAAATTGCAGTATTTCAAGTGATAAAAACTTCATTTGTTGCTCTGATCAACACAGACTTAGCAAAGCAAAGCTAGCGCATTAGCATCAGCTGTTTCCTGTTTGTCGAGGCAAAAAAAATGTAAAAAGTGGTAAATGTGCGTATCGAGTTCGACATAACCCAACCTCAAAGTATTGAATAAAACATTTTTAAAATGCAGTATTGAGGTGCAGAGGCTTTGCAAAAAAGTGAAACTAATTTATTTAACGGTGACAATATACCGGAAGTAGTTTTTTTTGTTTTTTTTTTTACACCAGTCTGACCCTCGAGTCACAGCCACTGACTTCAATGTCAGACTTCAACACAATTTTGAATCGCTCAGATTGACGCCAGGAAGAAAAAGCATAATTTAGGTACATTTTCTTGTTTGTTTTTTCCAAAAAGCACGTGTTATGTGTGAGTGACGTTAGCTGCTCACGTAGCAGACCCTCGAGAGCCTGGACCTGCAGTGGAAACACTCAGGATCATTAACACAAGCGTCTCAAGCCGCTCCAAAGTGAACCGGTCTGAGAGACCCAGGCTAATGGAAACGTGGCTAATGATAGTGAGTGTTTCCACTGCAGGTCCAGGCTCTCGAGGGTCTGCTACATGAGCAGCTGACGTCACTAACACATAACACGTGCTTTCTTAAATAAATAAAAAAGAAAATGTACCTGAATTATACTTTTTTCTTTCTGGCGTCAATCTGAGCGATTCACAAAAAGGCGGAATATGTGAAGTCTGTGGCTGTGACATGAAGGTCTGGTTGGTGTAAAGAAGAAACTACTTTTGGTTTATCGTCACTTTTTCATAAATTTATTTAACTTTTTTGCAAAGCCTCTGCGACTCTGAACTACTTTTTAAACCGTTTTATTCAATGCTTTGAACTGGATTATGTTTTTTTTTTTTTACAGTGTTTTGCCTCGACAAACAGGAAACAGCTGATGCTTTGTTAAGTCTATCGGAGCAACAAATAAAGTTTTCATCAGAGGAAATGCAGCGGTCAAGTCGGCGTTTGACGAGGAAAATTATTTCATTTTTCTATCTTCTCTTTTACGTCTGGTTTTCGCCATTGAGCCTAAAGGAGGACAGCTGTAAGGTCTGCTCCAGGGTCCAGGGTAAAGCAGGCCAAAACGGCTCGCTACGGACCCAGCAAACGGACAAACGGGTCGCTTTGCGCAGTGGAAACAGCAGAGGACGTACCGTACAACCCGACCCGAGGGAAACAGAGCTATATTACTTCTCAACCCCTGTCTGTCTTGGTTGTACAGTCTCACACAATGCTGAGCTGGAGGACCTGGCGCTGCTGCTGTAACATTAGTTTGAGCGATGACTATGAACTGCATAAGCATCAGCAGGACATGCATGTAATATGTATGTTCTGACTGTATGTGTCACGTTTCTCTGAGGGTGAGAGCGAGCTGTGAACCCGACAACCTGCTGCTGCTGGGAGCTGGAGCACGTGTCGCCAGGTTCAGAAAGGACACACACTTCATTATTACATTTACATGCACGGACAAAACAAAACAATTATTTCCAATTATAATAAATTGCTAAAAGGCATGTAAATCAGAACAGCAATTATGCAAATGTCTCATTCTGGAGAAACACAGCTGGATAGTGTGGTCTGCTGTACACTGGATGTTTAAAGACACAATGGAGGCTGTTAGTGTCAGTCCTGGTCACATCTACAGCCTGTCCATCCATGAAAGTTTATCTCTGCTTCACTGTGGTTCTCCTCATGGTTTCTATTTTTCCAGCTGAGTTTCCTGAGTTTTTCTTGACATAAAGGAGGGTTACTGGGACTTTTATCCATTTACCTGTTTACTGTTGATCTGCTTCTGTTTGTGACTCACCGATGAATGATTCATTGTTTGACTTTCTAACATTTCTGTTTGATAATCTTGCAAAGTCCTCTCATTCTTCATTTTTGTGTTGCAGAATGTTCTTAATGTTGCTGTTTCCAGTAAAAAAAAAAAAGAGTTAAATCTTGATTAGTTGATGAACAACATTTTCATTCAGACTAATTGAATGAATATTGTAAAGGTGACTATGCAACTTTTCCAAAAGAGGTTCTGTCACAACTTTGAGCAGGTTTGCTTCTCCATAGACCTGACCTGTACCATGGCTTTGCTTCTCTTTCGCCATAAAAAAACATTTCAAGCAACACAAACAACAGGCAATGGGCCATATAGTCAGAGTTAGATAAAGTGTAATAAATATTTACAAAATTAAATAACTTTGATTTCCAAAGTCTTTCGACTTAGCCATATTTGAGTAGATGGTGTGCCATGAAAAAATTAATCTCAAAAAAGGTTGGTACACACTGATTTAATTTCAAAGAGAAGCGTGCCAGACCAAATAATCGTTTCAAAATGAAGAAGTCTGCACAGCCATCAGCTCCAAAAAGTTTTAATGAAACACCAAAACGTTACGTTTCGGGCATCAGCCCTTCATCAGACGTAAAGGCCCAGACACAGCTGTTGACCTATCAAGGCGTGGTCATGACTTGCTTGGACTATTGTGTGTCAACAAGGAGCGATATGCATGTAAAAACAATCAAATGTATACATGTAGAATCAACTGTATAATAAATGTACACAAAATAAAGCACAAACATCAGGGTTACCCCATCATAGAGTGATGCAATGATATGTCTAGGCAAAAACTGAAGTTGGTGATCATGAAACCACAGCTTTAAGTTGTATAATTAAATAACCAGATTTGGTATCACTTTATAATAATGTCCATATACAAATCATTTACAAATGTTAATCATTAAGATAACATGTATTTTTACAACAATTATTAGATAGTATTTACTAATAATAAATAAAAACTTATTAATCATTTACTTCTGGCCCCTATTCTAAAAGTGATGTGCATGTAGTGGTTAGATCATCCACACTTTTGAGGTAAACCAGTGTGGGATCAAAGTGAGCACCTTCACCGACTGTTTGTGACGTAACAACCGCACCATGGGAACATGCTAACAACCAATTTGGGTACGTTTAGGCACAATTCTTGGTTAAGTTTAGGACTGGGACTTGGGATATTGTTACTGATATTGAGAATCAGATAACACAGTATATCACTAAATACTTTTTTCAGGAAACCTATAAATGGTCATCTCTTTAGAATAGGGGACGGAAGTAAATGATTAGCAAATGTTTGCTTATTATTAGTAAATACTATCTAATCATTTACTGATGATCAGGTAATGTTATCTTAATGGTTAACTAACATTTATAAATGATTTGTATCTGGACATTATTATAAAGTGTTACCCAAGATTGAACACTGATTTAAACAATACTTTCCTCGACCTGATTGAAATAGCCTTGGCCTGTAGAATGTTGTGATGTGCTTATGAAAGGAAAATACAGTATTTTGAGAGAAAATAAATCTAAATACACTGAAAGAGGAATTCTTACAACTTGGTTTGTGAGAAGACAGTTTGAAGGACAGAATGACAGTCGGTAATTTTCAATCATTTATCTTTAATTACGGCATTTACACAATCTTAATATAGGTCACAAAGTCAGCTCACACACTTGTCCCACATACTTAACTAACAAGAACAACCCAATTACCGCCTCTGTTAATAAGACCTTCCCATGTTCGCCTGTAGCCGCTCCTGTACAGCAGAGTTAATGACGCTCTCTCAGGACGGTCCCGGCCTGCAGAGACCTCCTGTTTGTGAACGTGAGCCCCATCGTAGCCCTGCAGACCTGTCCTGCGCTTAATTGGAGCGTGGATTCTCACCTTTTCCTCTGTGTCGACCCTCAGGTGTTCATTAAAGGCAGAGGAAAAATCCCACGATGCACCTGGTCCCTTATACACTGGATACTGTCTCTTCGTACAGTTTCAACCATTACTTTGATGTACTGTGTTCTTACATGAAGAGAACCTGTTGTGTTTTTAACATTGTTCTAACAGTGTTTCTCATTCGCTCAATATTGTATTTGGTTTGATTTATGCATGTCTGAGTCATTTTGTGTGCACAGAAAAGTCCAGTTACACCTCCACCTATACCCACCTATAATTGTGATTACTCCAAAATTCAAATTCCATGTACCTTCAAGTCCACGTCAACTTTCAAGTCTCCATTTTATAAAGTCATTAAAATTGTGACTTCAGTCTGACTCAAGTCACAACTTGTAAGTTTCATCTTTGCAAAAATATCAGAGAGCTACATCTACACTTAACAACAAATTCTGGCTATATGGTGTACAGTTAAGTACAGACATTATTCATTTATTAGAACACGCCATATATTATGAATTATATAATATTTTCCCCCCAAACTTGCATGTTGGATTACAGGAGTGCCCACAGGAAGCCCATCAAGACACGGCGAGAGACATAAAAACGCAAAGGATGGTAAGCATTTGGAAATTATGATTTTAAACTGTAATTATACCATTACGACTTAAAGTTTCATGTCAATTAAGCTCATATATGTGAGTTATCTATTATTCTTTATGTCCTCTCTATATCTCCTTCTTTCTTACTTTCTTTCTTTCTCCCCACTCCCTTCTTTCTCTCGTTTTTCTCCTCTCTTGCACTCTCTCCGTCTTTCCCTTTCTCCTATTTCTCTCTCTCACTGTTTCAGATTCAGAATATTTATTGTCATTGTCACAAAAAGAACAACGAAATTCAGTTTGGAGCATCCATACAACATTAGTGCATCCCACAATAAATAAATATCCCCTTAGTACCCCGGTGTAAACATGTTCATGTTTCCTCTCTCTCTGTCTCTTGCCCACGCTGTCTCTGCCCCCACTCTCTCTTTCCTCTCTCTTTGTTTTTCCTCTCTCTTGTTGACTCTCTTCTCTCTGTCTCTCTCCCTTCCCTCTTTCTTGATTACTCTTTAGTCTCTCTCTGTCTCTCTCTCTCTCTCTCTCTCTCTTTCATGCATGTTCCTTATAACTTAAAAATGGTCAAGTTATATCAACATAAAGATTTACAATAATTTAATTTATTTACAATAATTTAATTTATAATAAATGTATTTCCCTCCTGACTTTCTACAACTTGCGTGTTTTAGTAGATAGTGCCCAGAGGAAACCCACCAAGACATGAGAAACATGCAAACCACAGGAATTGAACCCTTTAGATGAGCAGGTGAAATGACAGTGGAGTGGAGGGTAAGAAATTCCCCAAGTGGGAGAAATATCTGGAGGTCGCGAGATGATTTTAATATTCAATGTTATGTATTTAGTTCGTTTTTTTGTATTGAAAACAGTATGTTTCATCAAATTTGGACCATATGACATAATAAACTACAAAATCAATATTAGCTAAGCCCAACTTTGCATGGCCTAACTACTTAAAACTATTGCAAACGTCTGTTTTTTTGCATTGCTGCGATCTTGAGTTGATTGCATGGTTATTTTGTTGTCCTGACCAGAAAACTTTGGGAACTCCTGTGCTCTAGTGGACAAGTAGTGATGGGTTTGTGAGAGTGACAGATGAGTTAAGTTTAAGGTATCAATTTGCCTCTATAATGGCCAAAAAAAATGACCCAAGGCAATATGTTTTAGTTGAACTTTAATTGATTCTCTGCACTTTTATATGGCTCAAACCAGTCCTTCATTTAATCCATGTGACACTTGATGGAAACAGTTTGGAAACCCCTGATTAAAATGCACATTACATATTTTTTTTAACCCTCAGGAAAAAAAAAAAACTTACAAAAAGTGCAAACCTGCAACTTGGATCATAAAAAATGTGTGTAGCAACTCTCACTAATCGTATTTCTGGGAACGTGTCATTTTTCATTTTGTTTTGCTGATTCGAGTGCCAGATCTGATGAGGACGGTGGAAAAATCCTGAATTCAGACCGGTTTAAATCTTGCCCAGTGACAGGACTGAACTTTGCCGAGCTCAGAGTCTCCTCTTTTCTCCACAGAGACAAGAAATACAGCCACAAACCTGCAGCTTCAGTCTTCAGATTAACAACTCTCACGGGCGCAAATAGAAATTAAATGCATGTCTCGCTTTGTTAGTTTTTCTTCTCACTCCCTTCTGCATGTCTTTGTTCAATTCTCTTGTAATTTAAATGATTTCGCGTGTTATTAATCCTCTTTTAGGCAATAGATGGGCACAGTCAGCTGCCTGAGTTTCAATACCAATACTTTAAGAGTGGGTCTAGTCACAAAACCTCCAAATCAATTAGTTTGTTTGTGTGACGATCATAAAACAAAGGAGTTTGTTCATCTCACGTTAAATATTTTCTTTTTGCTACGTGTATTGATTTTGCAGAAACACGCAATGTCAATCTATCGTACTATTGTTATAGAAGGATTTTCGGTCGACATCTCTTTCCGCTCTACTGCGCTCACGTCACCTGCAGAAAGAGATGCTGTCTGTCTAGCTGGCAGGGGAAACGTCCTTGATAAAAACAACAAAACGAGTTGTTGTTAGCTGTTTTGAATCAGGTATGAACTGGCGCGACAGACGTCCAGCTCCTGAAGTGTTTGTCTCTGTGTTTTTTGACTTACCTATGTGTAACAAGTATGAATCGTAAAGACAAACTTCATTCACAAATGTTGCTTTAGCAGTAAAGGGAAGTTTGCCTTTGGTTGGCAAAACATTTAATACGTAACTGACCTACACTGAAAAAACACTAAAAAAGACAATCATTGTATCTTGCTGTAGGTTTGCTCACAGGTTTGATAAAGAGCAACCCAGAGAGATTCTATCGTGTTCCTGAAAAGCTTACATCAAGAAGAAAACTTTGGATTTTGGCAGTTACACTCCTACGGAAAAAACGACGGGAGCTAGTTTTGATGAGCAGCCACGCACATATTATGACATCACACGTTGGCTCGCTATAACTTTTGTTTTCACGCAGTTATAACTCCTGTAGTTTGCTGACAACAGCACTGGTTAGTGTTGCTTCTACAGCTTGAGTCAATTTCATTCTGCAATCCAGCTGCGCACACATCCCACAATGTGTGTCCTTGTGATTGGCTGTTTCAGCTGCCAATCACACTCACTGAAATTCTGATTTGGTATTTTTGGAGCATGTTTTCGTCTACTTCACAGCACTATTCAGTGTAATCCCTCATTACAAAAGTAACTAGCTGCTGTAATATATTCCACTTTCAGTAACTAAGTAGTGTAACTCATAACTTATAAAAATGTTAAATATATTACTAGTTACAATAGTTACAATCTGAGTAACTCAAGTTACTTTCATATAAATGAATTGCTTTTATATTCTATTGAAAACGACACTTCACGACCAAAACATCACTAAAATACTGTTTGCTTAAAGGTGAATTAAATATTACGAGGAAAATGTGTTGTGATATCACATTTACATAAATTAATTAGAAATCAGGTGTAAATGTAACAGGATTAGTGTTGTACAACATCTTAACAAATGTGTAGCTCAAAGTAACTCACAGTAGTGTTACATTTTTGAGACAGTATTGTATACAAATGTATTCCATTTTCCTCCCTGTAATAGTCACTAGTGACATATATTGTGTTAAAATTTTACAGTAACTTACCACTGGGAGTGATTCCTAGGAGAAAGGCTTCAGAGTTGTCATCTGGATCAAGACGTTTAGACTCTCATCCGAAAGTCATTTTCAAATTGATGAAATTTCAACTCACTCACACCAATAAAACTCGCAACGCAGACTGAAAATGACTTTCGGATGAGAGTCTAAAGGTCTCGATGTCCAGATGACAACTCTGAAATCTTTCTACACTGGTCACTGTGACACTAACTGTTAACTATTAGTCAATCAGAGAGACACATATTTTGTCCGTATCAAACAAACATGGCTGCCTATTTTTGCAGGATCAAAAGCACAAATGTGTTTTTAATTAGAATTGTCTAATTCTGTAAAATGTCTACGATCCTGTCACTTTGGATTTTACTTGAGTCATAGTGGAGGATGTGGAGGTGATCATCTCATTCTTTATAAGAAGCACAGTTTCTAGATGAATTACGCCAGGACGTCTGAGAGAATGACTATTACAGATTAAATTTGGACGATTCAAGCAGCAGCAGCAGATAATGTTCGTAATTATTAGAATTTCCCCGAGGACCTGTGATAAAACTAATCTCATCCAAGCAGAGAAGATGAATCACACCATCGTCATTGAAGTTTCTCATTCAATACAAATTATTTTATCTTTTGAATGGGAAAACGTGCTTGGAGTAGTTCCCTTACACAATATACTATTCTCTACATAATCTTTTCCTCTGTGGTCTTGTAAAACCGCCGTCTCTCTGTCTTTTGCCGCTATAAATAGACACACACACGAACAAACACAAGCGTAGTCTAATATTGATCTGTCACTATGTTTCTGGATCAGTCTGCTGGAACGCCACGCGCCCTTTTGGATCCGGGACAAGCCCTAAACTCTTCCGTCTAGTCCTTACGTAACCTCTGCAGTGCTACAAGTATAAGAAGAAAAAAACGTTATTTTAAAAGGATTTGGGCGGCTCATCTCAATTTCCTGGACTTGCAAGTGTTATTGGTGAGAGGTAGAGCGTTGGACGTGTAATCCAGCGGTTTTGGGAGCCAGGTTGTGTTATGAGATTTCGGTATTATGCAACAAAATTGTTAAAAGATGCAGAGGAGCAGACAGCGCTGTGGGGGACTGCGGAGAGAGAGGCTGCAGTCTGGTGCACTGGGCAGCTGACTAAATATTGTTTCATATCAGCCTTCTGCCTCCTCACTCTGCTGAAAAAGTCACTGAACACATTTACCCAAGACAGATACTAAAGATAAAGGTCTGCAGATGGTATCAGAGCATTGTAAACGTCAGCAGTGAGTGGCAAAGATGAGTTAGAGTCAGTGGCGACAATTACAAGAGTCAAAACACGGCTGAAGCAGATAAAAGCAGCAGCAGACTGATAATAATATAAACAATCACGACTATACTGTGAATACTGAGTTTGTATGTGACATGCAAAGAGATAACATCAGGTAAACAGTGGCAGAAAAGCAGATAAACTACAACAGCACTTCAGTTTCTGTCACTGACACAGACTGGGATCACACAACTCATTACTTTTCACTTCTTAAGATGTTTTTAAATTCATTTGATTAGTTATTATTTGTTCCTCAACAGTAAAACGTCCTGAATGTTCAACTACAGTTTGCAAACAAGCTAAGCAAAGTCTGAACTGTTGCCGTGACAACAGAAGAGCTGCTTTATTCAATTTCAGCGATGCAAATGCTCCTTGGAGGAAGAGTTAGACCAAAATAACTATGAAACAATTGATCAGGTGTTCTTCATTAGAGGAAAACATGTCATAGAGCTCAAGATCATGTCATCACAGATAAATATAGAAAATTGAAAGTTGCCCTAGTGTTAAACCTAAAGAGATGGCATTTTCAGTTATCTTGCAGTCCTTGAACTGTGCGTCGCAGTGGAATCTTCTCTTTGTGGGACGAGTAAAGGTTATCATACTTTATAGGTGCTGAACCTAATTTTTACTGTTTAGTTATGTAAAGTTTGACACTGTTAGATAACTCTCCAGTGTCCAAATCTTTCTGTAAGATTGTTGTTGTTGTTTTTTTCCACTGCAGCCTGTTTTCTTTCACATTTACACAAATATTGTAGTGGTGTGATCCCAAAAAAACAAACAAAACAAAAAACATGCAAATTTTGTTTGAAGTCTTGTGGCGACATTTTCTTTAGGTTTAAGTTAAATCCTAACCTACCCAAGCCCAAGTCCTAAACGTACCTGTTAAACCAAAGAAAACATTGTCCTTGCAAGTTCTGGCTTTTTGTAACATATTGATGTAAAAAAAAAAAAGGCATGAAAACAAGCTCATACATTTTTGACGTTTCACTGTATATCTACGTTTTCTTCAGAGACTGTGTTGCAGAAACAGCACCAGGCTGAATGTGAGAGACCTCTGTGAGAGAACCAGGCCAACACTGGAGCAGGAGCTGAACTGAGCTCAATGAGTGACCAAGTTTGGATACAAATTAGGCCCGAATAGAGTTTGAAAAACAGGATGATTTTCTACATTGCAGAAGGATTTAGTCGATATGTCTCTTCACAGACTACATCACAACCAAATAATGCAATTAAGACATTTATTGATGATGGATGGATGGATGGATGACTAGATCAAGAGACTGTGGGGACTCTGTCTGAGCGATCCATTCAGCCAATTCAGGACGCCCACACCTGTAGAGATGTTTCAGCAGGAGGACAGATGAGATATGGAGAGGGAGGGTGGGGTCGAGAGAGGTGAAACCGGACGCGTGTTAGGACAGAACAGTAAAAGTAGAGGCTTTTGGGTAGTTGGGGGTGTGGCCAAGGAGGTGAGCAAGGCGTGGTTTGCTGGAGAGAAAGAGGTGTGGCCCTGCTCCAGAAAACTATTAATCTTTAAATTACAAATGAGACTATTTGAAATTATTTGTCTTAACAAAAGTGTCAGACAAGTATTTCATGCGGCAGAAGCTCTTCATGTCAAAACAATGTAACAGTGTACATGTGCATGCTGCAAACATTTTTCAAAACCCTCAAGAACTTAAGGTGAGGGAACGCTTAATCGGAGGTTAAGGGGCCAGGCGTTTAGGCAGTTCACTTCTGCTGAGCTGCTCCAAGGCTGCTTAAGGTATTCTTTATTTGTCCACAATGGAGACATTCCATTGTTGCAATGAACAGCTCAAGAACACCAGGGAAATAGACACATGCAATCACACAAGACAGAATTTGAGATTCATTTCCGCCCCTTTAACTGCAAAATAAAACATTTTAATGCAACTGTGTGTAGAACATTCTGGGCAAAGCAAAAAGACTGCAATGGAAAACACAGTGCACAGTGTGTGATAAGAAACTCTTACTGTCTGATGAGTCTATGTGCCACTGAAGTACAGACCAATCACAAATGACCCTGTTTATTGATAATAAAACATAACCGCAGCTGTACTTTCCTTGTCTGAAGTCATAACAACAAACATTACAAGTACACTGAGTCTGACACGTACAGAGCATTTATAAATATAGCACGTCGTTATCAGCTTTTATAATGTGGATTTCACTTGTTTGTGGTGTAAATGTTTCTTATCTTATCGTCTAACCGGCTATTTACATCAAGTACTTTCAATTTATGAATGTGCAGGTGTTAAGACATTTAAGATGAACTGTTGTTTTTCAGTAAATGTAGGAAACACAAAGAATGCTCTGGGACATTTATCCATTAGCTTGTTTACTGTTGGACAATCTGCTTCTGCATGTTTGACCAATGATTTTCTGATTTTCTAATGTTTCTTGATTGATTTTTTAATATCAACAACCTTTGAAGTTTTCAATGGGCGCAAACATAAATTGAATTAAGTTTGAACAGCTGCACATACGCTGTAAAAAAACAAAGCAGTTCAACTTAAAAATGCAAGTGAAATTTCTGGCTTAAAGTTTTATGTCAACTCATGTTTATGTGTTGTCTGAAATTCTCCTTTTCTCACTCACTCTCCTCTCTCTCCTTGCTTTCTCTCTTCTCCTTCTCTCTGTACTCTCTATCTTCATTCTTCTCTCTACTTCTCTTGCGCCTTTTTCTCTCTGTTTCTCTCTCCTTTATTCTCTCCATCTCTGCCTTTCTTCTCTCCTTTTCCCTCTCTTCTTTCTCCTCTCTCACTCTGTCTCTCTCTCCTTCCCCTCTCTCTCTCCTCTCACTCTTTCTCTCTCTCTTTTTCTCTCTCTCCCCCTCTCCCCTTTCTCTCCTTTATTCTCGCTCTCTATCAATCTCTCTCTATCTCTCCTTTTCTCCTCTCTCACTGCCTCTCTCTATTTTCTTCTCTCTCTTACGCTTTCTCCTTTTCTCTATCTGTCTTTCTCTATGTTTCTCTCTCCTTTCTTCTGTCCCTCTCTCTCTCCTCCCTCTCTGTCTTTCTTCTCTCCTTTTTCTCCTCTTCCCCCCTCCTTTTTTCCTCTCTCTCTGTTTCTCTCTCCCTCTCTGCCTTTCTTTTCCATTTTTGCTCCTCTCTCCTTTCTCCCCTCACTCTGTCTCTCTCTCCTTAATCCTCTCTGTTTCTCTCCTTTATTCTCTCTATCAATCTCTCTTTCTCTCTCTATCACTCACCTTTTTCCTTTCATTCTCTCTCCTCTTTCTTCTCTCACGCTTTCTCTTTTTTGTCTCACTGTCTCTTTCACCCTGCTTCTCTCTTCTCCTACTCGTTCTCTTTTTTCCTCTCTCTTTTTTCTCTTTTCTCTCTCTCTTTCTTCTCTCTCTCTCTCTCTCTCTCTCTCTTCTCTCTCTCTCATTTCTAACTTAAAAGTCTAAGTCTAAAAACGTTGACTCACATTGTTAGGTTAAACCAACACAAAGATTTAAGTTCATTTAACTCATTGGCCTATGTTTTGTTTTGGGTCTTACTTTACCTTACTGTTCTTGGTGCATCATCTTTACTCTGAAAAGTACATTTACCTGATCAGAGGTTATTATATTGTAGTCGCTGATGTTACACTTTCTCATATTTGCTCTCCAAGTCCCTCACATGACTGAAGCCGACAAAAACAGCACGTTCAAAACACGCTCTCCCCCCTGTGAGCTCCACGGTCCGCCGCAGCGAGCCCCGGGACTGAATTTCAAGTTATTCCGAAGCAAAACAAACCAGTGCATTGTCCTGCCTCTGCCCCCCTGACGAGCAGCAGAACTCGGTGTCCCGTCACAGAGAACCTGCCCCGTCCAGCCCCGGTTAATGATTGAAGCGCCACGGGACAGGTCGATACTTTGTGACTGGAAAATACCAACGTAAAGTGCTTCTGGGGTCACTGAGCAGGAAATGTCAATTGAGTTTTAAAGTGGCAGAATAGTGTTTCGAATTCTAACAAATAGGAACATTGGACCTCATTCATGACATGTTATTACAAACAAATTTGTTCTTAAGGGCTCTTACGAACATTTTTGGCATTCACAAAATTTGTTCTTAATGGAAAATGTTCGTCTGTAAGAACAATAAGAACACTGAGGAGCACTCATAAGAAGAGTCGCGAGTTGGGTATATAGTTATTTTGGAGGTCCCGATTAGAAAAGTTTACTCTGGTGGTGGTGGGAGGTTCAGGTGCCAGGTGTTTGGAAATCCCTGCGGCTACTGCTATCATGCTTTGGAAAAAAGTGTCACTACACGCAGAGATAAGAGTCAAGAACACGTCCCGATTTGGGGAGTGACATTAGCAATCGTACTGCCCAGCTTCACAACAGCCCCACTCGGCCTCTCTTGTAATGGAAATGCTCTCCTCTGAGCGGGGCTAAGCCGGGTAGAAGCGCGTTGAGTCGAGTCGAGTAGGCCAAGCAGGTACTAATGGAAAAGACCTACTATTGTTCAAAACTACAATGACAGAGGAACGCTAAGTCTTTACTGTTTAAATGAACTTTTTTCAATATTGCAAAACATAAAAATCACCAGATTGAAAATTGGTGAAATGACCTTCTGCATATTTCATGGCAAAGACCAAAAAACTGTGAACCATCTGCTCTAATGACATCGTGTCCATCTGAAGTCTCCGGGAGCTCACAGCAGAGCCCACAATCACATCTTCTCCTTTTCATCCTCTTTATCGGATGAGAGACAGAGGTCGTTGTTAAAGACACTTGTACATGTGTCTTGTGTGTCCTATGTCCTCCAGCATGTGTGTCTTTACTGCACCTGCTCATTGTGATTCAGGCCGATCCGTCCCAGGACAAGGAGACTCCACACACAGAACACAGTGTGCCTTCTGTGCTGCTGCTGCTGCATCGATACAGAGCCAGAGCAGCTGAAAGGGCAGCCACTACATTAATGACTCTAACAGGGATGTATTATCTCCTGTAGTTCCAGTTATCTGCAGTTTTAGTGGATTTCAGATTTAGATTTTTCCAGATTGAAGTAAAGCCAGTTTTAACCAGGTGGTGCTAAACCAGCTTTTTGCTACTGAATAGTGTGTGTGTGGTGTTTAAAATAATAAATAATTTGTACAGAGCTTTACATTTAATATGTATTAAGTGTATCAGTGTCTGTTTTGAGTTTATTTTGGTGGTAACAGCAGTGAACTGAACAAGCATCAGACTAAAAGTGAGCTTTCATCAACTCAGAACCAGAGCTGGACCGAGTCCAGAGTTACCCTGTCCTTGTCCTGCTAGATGGTCTCTTTCCCTCTGCTTGATTTGCTTTGGGACAAAAATCTTGAGTTTTATTTGCAAATGGATGTGCATCAGAGGAATTTTTGAAATTGTTTTGCTTATTTTAAGTTAAAATGTCTCATTTCAAGTGAAATAATCTGCCAGTGCAGGAAGAAAATTGGACTAACCTGGTTGTTTTGAGCAGAAAATGGTAGTTTCATGTACTCTTGACAAGATTTTTAAGCAATCTATTTTTGATTCATTTGATGATGGCTTAAAACAGATACAGACTTGCTTAAAATAAGTTTTTATATCTAGATAAATCAGGATAGAATATCTTAAAACAAGCCAAATAATCTTAGTAAGATTTGGTCTTATTGAGTGACAAAATCTTAAAATTAGTCTTTTAAGATTAATAAGCTTAATTCAAGTCATTTTATTTCTAAGTTATATTTTCCTTTTTTGCAGTGTGGTCACAGCTTGTCTGTCCATGAGAGTGGATCTGTCCTTCACTGGTTGTCCTCGAGATTTCGCTTTTTCTCTCTGGGTTTTTTGGAGTTTTATGTTGTTGTTTAATAAAATGTGTTGTGATTTTGGGATTTGTAAAAATAATTTGAATTTTTGTGACGTTGAATCAGATCTTTAAGATGTTTGTACTTTGGTTTAAAAAAAAAAGACATCTTAGACTCCCAAAATGCTCACTATATGTAGACGTTATGTGATTTGCCGGATCGATTATCAGCTTCATGATATCGGTTCAGCCGTTATCCTATTTTGTGCTTTCAATTGGACAAAAAATACAAATTTATTGGCTGGTTTTGATCAATAACATCCCAAATTATTGGACATTTTCTTCAGATAAGTTGTGGCTTGTGTAATAAATAACAGTTTTATAACACTATAAGACAAAACGTTTTATGTTTCGATAAGAAAGAAAAGCAATGTCAGTCCTTGCACTATCGGTTGATATCGAGTCAAAGACAAAGTATCGGTATTGGAACTGAAAAATCTGGATCGGTGCATCCCTAATATTTTTGTGATTACTCCAGGTTAGAAGTATTTCCAAGAGACCACAGTGTTCTAATGTGGGTTTCAGGTCCTTATAAGGAGGTTGTGGGTTCATATCAACGGACCATATCAACATCTCATGATCTCTCTTGGTGGAGTTTGCATGTTCTCCCTGTGTCACTGTGGGTTTTCTCAGGTTTCCTCCCACCTCAAAAAACATGCATATTTAAATTAATTGGGCATTACTGTAAATTTCCCCTGTGAATTAATGAGAGAGTGAATGGTTGTCTGTCTATCCCTGTGACGAGTTGGCCACTGTCCAGTGTTCCCCCGCCTAAGGCCCAAAGTCACTGGGATAGGCTCCTGTCACCCGCGAACCCTAACGAGAACAAGCAGTAGAAAATAAATTGACAGCAATAGATTGGAGCTGGTGTAATGGGCTGTTAGCAAGGAACCACCACGTGACAAGTACACAAGTTTGAAGTTTTTATTTAGAGTTCACTGTATATTCTGACAAACCTGCACTACTAAAACACATCCGCCTGGTGGGTGCGTAATGTGAGAGTGAATTCAGCCGCAGCAGTAGCAGTGATAAATGTGTCGTTGTGTCTCAGCGGCAGTGACACTCCCACACGGCTCAGACCAATCAATCCAGTGTGATGCTGCTGCGCTGAAGGAGAGTCAAGGAGATAAGACTGTGTTATGTAATGGTCCGACACAGGCAGAGGGGCATCGTAATGACTGAGGTTTACTTTAAAGGCACACACACTTGGCTCTGTGGAGACTAGTTTCTTTAATTATGAATTAAAGGGACAAAATAGATTCACTGTAAGTAAAATTATGTTTCAATAAGTTAGAATTCAATCAGATAAAAGGTGCAAATGTGATGGCTAAATTAACCTGGCACACTCAGATTGGTAAAAAATCTGAATTGAGTTGATGACTAATCTGGAATAGCTGCCGCTGAAAGTCGTTGGGAAAAAATGAAACGTCAAACGTTAGACAAAAATTGGAAGGGTTCTTGAAATTAAAAAAACAACAACATTAGATACCTTTGTTTTAGAGCCTAAAAAAGCAAGATAACTTAACTCTGCAAAGTCTTTCAGGCAAAGCGATCCAAAGAAACCAGTAGAACTTCCACTGAACGGCGACATGTTACAGCAGTGGTTAAGACTCTGGCCTCATAGCAGAAGGTCCTGGCCTGAGTTCTGTATGGAGTTTGCATGTTCTCCTCGTGTCTGTATGTTTCCTCCGGTTGCTCCTGGTATAATAAACATGTCCAGTCCGTCTCTCCCCTTCACAGGACTACAAATGCAAATTAGCTTTAAAAAATGGCACGGTGGCAGAGAGGATAGCGCTCTTGCCTCACAGCAAGAAGGTGCAGGTCGACTCCTGCACAGACCCGGGCCTTTCTGTGTGGAGTTTGCATGTTTCTCCCCGTGTCTGGGTGGGTTTCCTCTGGGCACTCCGGTTTCCAACCAATAACATGCAGGATAGGGCAATATCCTCCAGCTACGGTAGTCCTGATCAAGCCTAGCGACAACATCTGGAGATGGGTCCCCGAGCGCTGCACTGTGGCGATCACTGCTCCTGAGGAGATGCCCCAGAGGCATTGAAGGATGGGTCAAATGCAGAGGAAAACCTAGGGACAATAAAGTATACCTTAACCTTAACCTTAACTAGAATTGGGTACAGGCATCTCTGCTTAAAGTAATTATACATTGTCCAATAAACCTTAACTTTGAAAATGACTAATCTAGTTTTACTTAAACAACACTGATATTTACCTTCTAATAATTGTCACAAAGATAAGCAGATTTTCGTAACATTCATGCAGTTTACAGAAATAATACTAAATCTCAGGACCTTTGCCCTGCTTTTCCTATTTTACCAATCCACATGTGTTCACATAAAACACACAATTGGACTGACCTGTGACATAACACTGAGATAGTAACGAGATCTAATCTGTCGTGGTTATGAAATATTCTCAGACTGTGGTCACACATCTTATTTTAAACCCAAATATTATGACTTATGCAGCGTCGGGAACAGTGAAGGAAATCTGTTGTGACCACAAATTGTTGTTGTGTAATAAAAACAAGAGAAATTGAGACGGGGAAAAGAAATATCACTTGTTTGAACATTTAATCGAGCTGCTCTATCACAATGTTTAAATATTGGCTCATGTTAAGTCATTTCTGTTGTTTGCTTATCATCTTTGACGTCAGCGCCAAATTTTATCTTTCATATCATTTATTTATTGTCTAGTTCACACTCTTGCCTTATTGCCCTTTGTCCTGGTTATGACTTGGTAATACTTTTGGTCAGGCACATGAACCAAATTGTCTGAAAGCAATATGTGCTGAAAAATATCAAACGTTGCCGGAACAAAAAAGCTCTTAATAAGCTGTTTTACATCGTGGTAAATGTACGCTTTCTTATGAGACTGTGTTGGTTTTTTACTTGTCACACCGAGATTTTCATTCATTCACAAGCGCACCTGCCGCTGAATCCCACACGTACTTGTCCTGCACCCCAGCACATTGTCTCTGCATCAGTATCTGACCCTCGACAAGTCAGTCACCACAACGACACAGAACAAACAGTCTTTACACAGCAGCCACAGGTCTCGTACATAAAACGTAATCGCCAAAATACACACTAAAACGGTTGCACTTATGAGAAAAGCAGACAGTCGTATCTTTATCGCTCCGTACACTCCAAACACACGTGACACTCCCGCTGCAGTCTCTGCTTTTGATCCATCAAAACGAGTCGCAAAATAACAAATAGCTATAAAATCTACTTGCCGCATATTTCTTGTTTTGGAAGAAGATACAGGAGCGCCTCTCACCAAAAACCAATGAAAAGTCTACGCTGGATTACACAACTGCGAGCTGGTGCGGTCGAGACACGTCGGTTTTCTTGCTAGTCCTGTTACCAGATCTGTCAACTGCGGTCGGTTTTGTCCAAGCCACGTGGATCACGTAATCCGCGAGAACGCTCGTATAATGAATGAAGCCGCACCAGACCGCTGCGTCTCCGACAAAAATAGACTTCATCGATTCTTCCGCAGAGTCGCCGACTCCACTCGCAGTCGGACAGTCGAGCACGTGTAATCATTGCATGTTTTAAGCACTTCTAAGTTCTGCGTGACTCATCCAGTTGCACTTGTGTAAATCCACTGTAGGGTAGTTTATATGACAATGAGATTTTATGAATCTGTGACGTTTCTATGTCAGATTGGCTTCTCTTTTACACAACAATGAGCTACGTGTTCATTGAATCGTCGTTCCACTGGATACGATTCAAGAGGTAGTTTCGCCGCGAAGGTTCAATGGATACACCGCAGTGTAAACATGAAAACACAGTTGTCAATGAAGACAGTTACGTCACTGATATACGCGCGCTGTAGCCGCTACTTTAAGACCTTAGAAGAAGACAGTCACCAAATGTCTCTTTAAACCAAAGCACCTTTCATTCTCACAAAATTAAACCAACAATGTCCAGAGTTTACCTGTGTATTGCAGAGGAGACACAAAACAAATCGCCTCTCCGGGTGCTGATTTTCCATTGAAATTCGTTTGTTCGGAAGAAAATAAAGTTTGAAGCACGCACACTAGCTTTCCAAGTGTCTGTGCCCGGTAAAAGCGAGCTGTCTTCCCCATTGCGTCCAGCTCTCGGCGATCTGCGTCTTCCCTGTGCACTGGTCCTCATGCACTGGTCTTTGAACCTCCGTGTTTGTTTCGCGCAATCTCCCTTTTTGCTCACGCGCTGGTCCTTGTTGCTTGCTTCGCCATTTTATTGATATGAAGAACTTGTAAACCTAATTTCTTGTCAGTTTCTCTTTTAACCAATCACTGTGACTCCTTTTTTGCCCCTGTTTATAGTTTCTGCTAATGAGATGTGAGTGTCGTAGAAGAGCGACACAAACTGCTCACGGACTTTGAATGTGTTACCGGAGCAGACAAAACTGTTGCCAGAATGCTACTCAAGGGTTCCCGGATCTTTTTTCGACTTGTTTCAACTCAAATTAAGCCCTGCCTTTTCACCAAAAAATAAAAAAAGTCCCATTCAAAAGATACATTTTAGACATTTCTAGTGTTGCTTTGGAGTAATTTTAGTCAGTACATACATAACAATTAACAATTCTTCAATGACTATAACTCTACTCCTGTTGGTTTTCAATGACATGTTTCTGGACAGACTCATTATCTTATGTCCACAGATCGATGCTTCACCTTTTGATCTCACCTGTGTGCTGTCAGACTTGTTCTTTGTGACATCTGTTAACCTCGTTTCCTCGGTTAAACGAGACAGATCAATGGAGTTACATCAGATTGGGGACAATTGACTGGATGGACAACACTCAGAGGCTGTGGACAAACTGTGTGTAACGAGAGAGAAACAGGACTGTGGAAATGTGTACAAAAGACAATTAAAACCTTATCAAAGTAAATGAGTGAAACAAGCAAAATCTTAAATAAATAGTCTAACAATGACAATTTTATAAAAAATAGTAAGCAGTTATATATTTGTTTGTAATTTATTTTAGCAAGCATGAGCAGTACTAGTGTTTTAGTCATATTTGTCTTCATATCCAGGGTTCACTTTAAGCTGTTGGTTGGTTCTTGTGACTTTCCACTGTGTTGGACAATCTGGATTCTGCAAATTTATGGCTTTTTTTTCAGAGAGAGAGAGAGAAGAGAAAGAGAGAGAGAGAGTTAAGGCCGGTGCAGTGTCTGACTCTGACCTTGTTTGTAATCTTTATGTTTTTACAGCCGTTAAATGTTTCCACTGAAGTGTGTCACAACAGCTTCACTGGAACAAGTTTACAAAGTGATCCGAAAATTCCACTATAAAGAGATTTTCTGTTTTTGTCTCTGCGTCTGTTTTGATTTTGTAAAGTTTGATTATGTTGAGATGTGCAGATGTGGGGTGAGTTTGAGAATGTGAGGCAGGACTTTAGGCACAGCTGTTTATAGGACAGAAGAACAAATACTAATGGACAATGGTCTCTATTTATGTAGCGGCTTTTCCAAATTGCAAATATGTGGCAAAGGTGAAATGTCTAGCCAAAAGACTCAACAATATACAATGTTGATAACAGTAATCAAACCACAAGCATTAGCATTATGTTGTCACAATAAATAAATAAATAAATAAATAAATAATGGAATGTGATAATGTATTACATCTGACAGAACATTAAATTGTATCCAGTTTATCCAATTAATTTTTGTATGGATTCTGTGCGATCTACACTGAACAATTAAAAAAAAAACACATTTTTTTTTGTTCCCAGTTCTTTAAGTTTGTGTTAGTGGGCGACACGGTGGCGCAGCGGTTAGCGCTCTAGCCTCATAGCATGAAGGTCCTGGGTTCGACTCCCGGGTCGCCCGGGGCCTTTCTATGTGGAGTTTGCATGTTCTTCCCGTGTCTGCGTAGGTTTCCTCCGGGTACTCCGGTTTCCTCCTACAACTAAAAACATGTCCATTAATGCCTCCCCTGACCCTTCCCCCAGGGCTCCCCTGCAAAAGAGATTCTGAATCTCAGTGGGACTTCCCTTGTTAAATAAAGGTCAATTAATAGTGAGCACTAATCCGTCTCACTTCAGTAACCCTACTGCACAGGTATGTCTTAGATCAAATTTTCAGACTTTAGCGTTAGCATTGACAAACACATCTTTTTATAAACACACTTTGGTCCTTTGGTGAAATATTCTCCTCCATGTTTTCAGAGAAAATCACCAACTGCTTACTGTCACTGCTTATCTTTAGTAATTTTTCATTTTAGGCTGAGGTAATGAAAACCTCATAAGAATGAACTAAACAGGAAATGAACCTGCCGGCAAGATGTTAGCATTTTTGAAAAAAAAAAATAAAAAATACTCTTGTGCATACAGTCAATTAAAGGACACACAGAAATGATCAGTTTTTATCAGTTTTTTGGGGGCAGAGCCTTCAGTCGCTCTGCCCCCAGCTCTGGAACTCCTCCCTCCTGACCTGCGCAACACGGACTCTCTCCCACTTTTCAATCCAAACTCAAAACTTTCCTGTTCAGACAATCCTACCCCACATAATCACTCCTCCATCATCCAGTTTTGTGCCGTTATATTCTGTTATTTTATGTCTTTGATGTTTTTATATTGTACAGTGTCCTTGGGTGTCGTGAAAGGCGCTTTTAAATAAAATGTATTATTATTATTATTATTATTATTATCACAGCAGCACAAGTTGTTGCAGATTTTGAGGCAGGTTATGCCACCAGAGCTGTTTTCCTGCATGGAATGTTCACAGAAAATGAACATACTATAGTGCAGGCATGGCCAAACTACGGCCCAGGGGCTAAATGCAGTCCTTGGATAATACTTTGTTGGCCCTCAGACTCTGCTAATTTGACACCAATTACAAAAATGCATTCATTTTTGGTGTCACTTTGAGCCTTTCTGTTGTCATAATCTAAACTAAACTCAGTTTGATGTTGTGCAAACCTAAAGTTTATGTCCAGTGCCTTATTTAATGAGTTGTAAAAGTTTTAAGAATTCATTCTATTTCTATCTGTTATATGGCCCCCTGCTTCTTATATTTTTCAAAAAAGGTCCCTCAATAAAAAAAAGTGTAGACACCTGTGCTCTAGTGTTACAACTGCGGCCAAGGGGCCAAATGTAGCCATCAGCCTGTTTTAATCAGACCCCCAGAACGTTTTAGAGAAGTGCTTGTCTTTATATTTCTTTTTTATTGACTTGGCTGTGAAACATGTATTACAATAAATAGACAAAACAATACATTAAGTTGCATAAATCAGCAGTATCTAAAGAAATGTGCTTGCAACAATGAGAATTTGTAACATAAATGATCGTGGTTTGGTGCTTTGACACCTTTTAGCTTTGAACATGCCCCTTGGAGAAAAAAAGTATTATGCACCCCTGGATTAGTGTGTTGGTGTCCAATTTTTTGATAATTGAAAACAAAATAGCAACACATTTTTTACTGTCTTTGTTGCTCATGTTTGCTATTTGCTTGTCAATTGGATAATTTCAGAAGCCTAGAAATCATAATGTAATCAGCAAAGGAATCACCAAGTCACTGTTGCAATTCTTACAACTTAAATAATTGGCCTCAAGTCCCAAGTCAATAATTTTTTTCAAGTCTTTGTATCAAATTATCAAGTACATATTGTATTTGAATTCAGTATAAACCATTCTAATGTAACACGGTCTTGATTGAAGATACAAAAATACATGTTGTCCTAGACTTCGTACAGTAAACACAGTATTAGTGTTAGATAAGCAATGCAAATGAGGTTTATATGTTACACTGTTGAAGAAACAATCGCAATCCAAATCTTTTTATCCTCTTAACGTTGCCACATCTCAATTCAGCACACAAAATGTTACATCACCGTCGGCCAAATCTACAGCGCACCGTCCAATGTCCCGTCTAAAATAATTTGTTTTAGGCATAACTCAAATGTAATCCTTATTTTGCAGGACATGGAGCGTCAGAGGTTACATCACAGCAGGGCAAATCCGAGTCGGGCTGTTCACAACACGGAGTCCTCGAGGTTTAGGAAAGTAACAGGAGACAGACAGCACACAGAGTCCTAATAATTTGCAGTAAGTAAGTAAGTAAGTAATCTTTATTTGTATAGCGCATTTCACAGACACAAAGTCACAAAGCGCTTCACAGTGAGATGAACCCCTCCCCACTCAGTGATAGTAAGCTGCCCTGGGCAACTCAGCAGAGGCGATTCACCTAACACTGGCGCCTCAACCTCCGACTACACCAAGTGTTCCCTAACATGAATGTTATCAGTTGGTGGGAAACCGGAGTGCCCGGAGGAAACCACCCAGACACGGGAGAAACATGCAAACTCCACACAGAAAGGTCCAGGCCGTGCGGGAATCGAACCCGCGACCTTCTTGCTGTGAGGCCAGAGCGCTAACCGCTCTGCCACCGTGCCGCTGCTTTGAAAATGTTACAAAACGTTAATTCACGTCATATATGTGACTTGTTTGTCATGTGTAACTTGAAACTTTACGTTCTCATTCATATAGACATTGTCAAGTAATATCTAAACAAAGACTCTTTGTCAGAACAGATAGTTGGAGAAATTCAAGGGAATGCCACTTTTTTACATATTGGGTCCACTTGCTTATCAAACTTGAGGTCTTTAGTTATCAAGAAGCCTAAATGTAGGTGTTTATTGACAATTTCTATTGACCCTATTTTGTCCCGCCCACTTTTCTAGGAATTGTACTTCCTGTTTAGCTGCATTTAGCTTGTAGACTTCAGACGATGGTTTTATTTTAACTGTCATTACATATGTTTGAAATTGCCCCACAAGACAGACAGACAAACATGTAAACTACCCTAACAGAACTAAACAGGAAGTGCAAATGCTAGAAAAGTGGGCAGGACAAAATAGGGTCAATAGAGCAATCTTTGAATCTTTTTCCATTTTTGGTTTGGTGAGTCGGGGAAGAGCATAACTTTAGATGACTAGCAGCAGAAAAATGTCAATTATTGGGATTTGTTTGCTTCACGGTAAACTAAAAAAAACAACAAACTAAATGGTCTATTTATAACGCGCTTTTCTACCTTTCCAATCTAGCATCCACTCACCTAGTGTACACAGACACTGAGGCAATGTAGGTTAAGTGTCTTGCCCAAGGACACAACGACAATCTACTCCTGTCGCCCCACTGTGGCACCTGGTGTTCTAACGGTCTCCCATCCAAGTACTAACCAGGCCCTTTCTTGCTTAGCTTCTGAGATCTGACGGGATCAGGCTTTGACAAGCAGGTATGGCCACTCTAGGCTGAACTAGGACTGGGTATTGACCTTCCGATACAATACGTATCTCAATACAGGAGTCACAATACAATATGCATCCTGATACATGTATATCGTGATACAAATACCTCAATACGAAACATAAAGATATATTTTACTGACCAAAATAAGAAAAAAGCATTGTATACTACATAAATACTATATAAAAGTGTCAACATGTTTGAGTGCAAGACTTCTTAAATTCAATGTTAAGAATGTAATGTAGAAGGACAAAATGCAGAAAAATTGTGAATTTCACATAGTTTTTTTTTTATTTATGTTTTTTATACAAGTGTCTTATGGCTAAGTCATTTTTCAGCTCCACAGTTTGAGAATTGAAGCAGCAGTCCAGGGTCAGATGTGTAATTTTTTAATGAGCTTAAGTATCCCGATACATATCCCGATACGCCTCCTTGTATCGATACACGTTTTGCCAACATGTTCGTCACGATATTTCCCGATATCGAAACATTGAGTACAGCCTTACAGCAAACAAGGATGCTTTTGGTTGTTTTGTATTACAGTGTATTCTTTGTCGAGGTAAACTTCCAAACTAAAAAGGAAAAAAAAAATCACATTTTAAGTTAATATTTGAGACGATTTCAAAGAAGGAGAACATACAGTCTGCCATCTCGATTTGGGTTGATTCTGGTCAACCTGCTGCTTTGCTCTTGTTTGCTAAGAACGACCGTACATGCTGTTTT
Source organism: Mugilogobius chulae (assembly GCA_038363315.1). Taxonomy (NCBI): domain Eukaryota; kingdom Metazoa; phylum Chordata; class Actinopteri; order Gobiiformes; family Gobiidae; genus Mugilogobius; species Mugilogobius chulae. The sequence goes on along the minus strand of CM076399.1, from coordinate 31,117,632 downwards.
TGGGAAACCATCTGCAGTCCAGCTATACTAGCCAAAACACAATTTAGATTTGGCTTCCCCAAGTATATGTGTAATTTTGGCCCCTTTATACACCTACTTTTATTTGAAAATATGAAATTATAAAAACCTTTAATGCATTGTTGGCAGCTTTTAATCTAAGATTCTTCCTTTTCACCTGTAATGCCTCTTTATTTAACTATATTGTCTTTTTCGCGCCCCTCCTCTTTAGCGCTCTCACCTCGTCGACACTTGGAGCCTCAGTGTTTACATTTGTGGAGGGAACATGTCCTGCTCCCTGTGCCCAGCGCCGAGCCGTGAAATCCTGCAGTTATGTGATATGTGAGGTGAGGATGGCCGCGCAAATACCTCCGAGCCGGTCCGAGAGCTGAGTGTCCCGGACCCCCAGAGTGATTTATGTGGGTCCCGAGAGACGGCGGTTACATAAGACCTGCCGGACCAGCGCTGATCATCCTTTCACTGTGCGGGGAAAGGGCAACCTGCTTGTATCTGCTGGATGTGTTACGCAACCGTCATCAAGGCTAATAAATCTAATCTGTGGAATTAATTTATGTTTTATGAGGACAGGTTGTGAGTACATTTGAGTCTGCTTACGTTTGCACACCGACTTATTCATTCTGATGTTGGCGCTATACCAAAATAAATGAAGAAATAAGTAAATATAAGTTGTACTTGTTATTTAATCTAATCTTGTAATTATATTTGTTTTTATTCATTTCCACAGTTATTCCCTTTTTTTAACAAATTGTTTTCTTTTTGAAACACAAACTTCTCTTCTCCAGAACCACGAGAATGCAGCATGATTAAAATGACAGTAAAACACCTAATTATGATAACGCTTAAACCTTCTCAAACTGATGTGCCTTTTTTTGAGTTCGGGGAGACGTAACTCGAGTTTTATTTATATTTATTGTTATTGTTTTTGATATGTATTTTTTTTTTGATTTCCTATTATTATTTGCTAAAATAATAACTTGGAAGTCCTCAGAGACGACTGTTGTTGTGATTTGGCTATACAAAAATAAATTGATTTGATTTGATTTATTTGAGTAAAGATTCTTGTATGAGATTATGGGGCATATTTTTCCCATCAGCACTGGCGGTGACCGTGTTTTCTTCTGTTGGCCGCTAGTCGTAGTCTCTCTCAAAGCGTTAAGTCTGACAGGAGAAGATCTCACTGAGACCATTTCATTCAGTGAACTGTATACTGTTTGTGGTGAGATGTGCGTCCCTCGCCAAGAGGAGCGATCTGTCAGTATAACAAGCAATGCATTAAGATCACAGAAATTAGTGAGCTGTATTTAGACTGTTTGTTTTGTAATAAATAGAAATCAATTTGTCGAAAAGCTTCTAAACCTTTATCTTAAAAAATAGCCTGCTTTTCTTTTACATAAAACCTATAGATGTGCATTTTGAAATTGAATCTATGCAAGAATCTGGGTCCTGAAAACCTGTTAAGGCAAAAGATGCAGATAAAAAAAAAGAAAGAACTAAACATTGCAGCCATGGTTTGGTCCTCTCTTGTGAGCTCACAGGCCTCGTAGAGTGGCAGTGTTCTGGTCTCTGACAGTTCAAAATGTGCACGCAGTGACAGTCGTGTCCTCTGCTGACTCCATGTGCGCAATATGTCCTAAGTCTGTTCTCTCCAGAATTGTCTGGACCAAGTCCACTCCAGCTCCGTGTCCACAGTAGATTCATCACTCTTGTACACGCGTAGTGTATCTCTTCAATACCTCTATGTGAAGTACAGTAAAACATAGTACAGGGCTGAGGGAGATGCCACATTCACACTGATGCAACAGCTTGTTGTTAGAGGGAAACAGAAAACATGTTTTTAGGCATAGTTGTGTTGCATGGCATTTTCCAAAAGAAAGTGTCTCACAGTCAGACCTCTGCCATGCCCATGAGACTTTTGCGCTTAAAAGAGTCTACAAGAGAAAAAAAAACCCTGTTACTGCCGCTGCCGAGGGCAACATAGATTTATCAAGCATTTGCTCATGTGCAAAACAGGTTAGGGGGAGAAAAACCTTGGCAGAGATGACATTTTTCTCTCACACAGACCCTAAAGATGCAGAATTTGAGGTGGTTCATATTGTTTTGTTTAGTTTGGTGTTGTACATCTTCCATTGTTAAAGTTTGTGTAAAATGCTCATAAATAACACATTTTTTTTTTTTTTTTTGCACCTGCAATTTAGCACCTGGCTTGATAAATCGGGCTCTATGTGTCCCGTTGTGTTTGTGGGCCACTACCACTCTGGAATAACTATTTGTTCAATCATTTCTTTCATTGTAAAGCCTTTGAAAAACCTACAATCTCACAGTGAACAGGGTCACCTCTCCACAGATCTAACCTGTAACTTGGCCTGTTGGATCACCTCCTTTTCTCCATGGAAACAGATGAATTCACTGTCATACTATCATTTCAGGTAAAACAATAACATCCCATTTCTATTGCATAATTTATTACTTGTGAGCATAAGGCTTATGTTGCTTGATTAATAATGATTTAGTAGTTGATTAGGTCATGTTTAAATATTACAGTTCAAGTCACTGCTTAATAATCTAATTGACAAAGAACAAGTAGCCCAATAGGAAACAATACACTTCAAACAGTTTGACAATCAATTTGTCTACATTTTGTACAGTTAATTCATTTACTTGAGACTGGCTCTGACGGTACACCAGATTCTCTCTTGTAAATTAGGTTACATTGACTCATGTCTGGTTCATTCTCTATTTAAATCCAGATTGCATAAGCCTGTAGTTCTTATTAGAGAGATAACTGTTGTGTAATTTGTAAAGGGAAACCTGGCATTCAGAACAAAGTGTTTTCAGGACATGTGTATGACGCGAGAGAGAGTCACTTGGCACATTAGAGGACGTTCCTGAAGCTCTGAAAGACAAACAGAGTACAAATGGTGACCTAAGTTATTATATAAATGTAATAATTGACTTTACAACCTGCCTGATGGGTCTGAAGTGAGCGAGATGGCCCTGCAGCAGACTCTCATGTCGGTCCCCTCTTCAGCACGATGATTGGACAAGAGAAAACACCGGCTCAGCTGAAAAGAGCAGAGGGAAACATGCAATAATGTTCCTCACCAAACGCTGACTTGATCCTTTTCCAGTGATGAAAACTGCATTTGTTGAGCCGATACACTCAACCAAGCTGGCGAAAAAGCATCAGCTGTTTCCTTTTTGTCGAGGCAAGACAATCCTTCAACATGATACTCTGGACTACAAAACTGAACTACAAATGTGTTTTACATTCATTATTCACAAACAACTTAAAATGGTACTATTCACTAGAGATCTCTTTTCATTGGGATTAATAAAAAACAAAACCTAAAAAAAATAACCAGATAAACAACAAGAACACACATGCCTCTCTCACATTTTTCATTGTCAATTTAGGATCAATCACAGTTCAACTCATTACCTTTCTGTTCTTAAATACAATCTTTTTTATTTTGTTTGTTGAGAAAATTATTGTTGGCAACATTCGAAACGTCCTAAAGCTCCAGCTGCCGTTAGCATTTAATCAACAACAACAATAGCAACAAAATGATATTTTAATTAGTGCTGTCAAGCGATTAAAAAATTGAATAGATTAATTAATTATGATCCGTAAATAATTTATCTAATTTTTGATCTCAACTTTACGGCGCTCCATAGTACTCACGAAAAAAAAAATATTTATCTCGTAATTACGAGATAACATCTCGTAATTACGAGATAACTTTCTCGTAATTACGAGATAGTTTTCTCGTAATTACGAGATAATTTTCTCGTAATTACGAGATAATTTAAATGGCTTTTCCCACATTCTGTATACCCACACGCTTCGTATAGGCTAAGCTAGTGACTTTATCCACAACGAGTAGTCTTTTCTGTGCTAGCTTGATGTTTCTAAATAGCTAAGATGTACTTGGGGATTTCGTTATGTTAAATTAAGTGCCTGTGGTCTTCACTGCAATGTTTACGGTCGACAAAAAGTATGAAAATAGCTAATAACGTGACTGTCAACTCACGATACAGTTAGCATGCTATTATAAAGACGGCCAGTGTGTGGAGCTGTTCACCCACCAGAAAGAAGCTAGTGGTAATCGGCAGGTTTTTTAAATAAAACTCGATCTTCTTGACTGTTGACAGTCAGTCTCACTCATCCTTAGAAATGAGCGGCAGTTTTTCTGTGGCTCCAGCGTCTGGTTTTCAATTTATTTGGCCAAAAAGAAGAGAAATGCTGCACATTTGCTACACTTCCGCATGGATCACCCAGAGTGGGCGGGTACTGCAAAAATGCCCGTATGTTGCAAGTCAAATGATGGCGAAGTGTAGCAAATGTGCAGCACTTCTCTCCTTTATGGCCAAATAAATTGAAAACCAGACGCTGGAGCCACAGAAAAACTGCCGCTCATTTCTAAGGATGAGTGAGACTGACTGTCAACAGTCAAGAAGATCGAGTTTTATTTAAAAAACCTGCCGATTACCACTAGCTTCTTTCTGGTGGGTGAACAGCTCCACACACTGGCCGTCTTGATAATAGCCTGTTAACTGTAGCGTGAGTCCACAGACATATACGTTACGTTAAACAGCTTGTTTCATACTTTTTGTAGATCTTAAACATTGGAGTGAAGACCACAGGCACTTAATTTAACATAACGAAATCCACAAGTACATCTTAGCTATTTAGAAACATCAAGCTAGCACAGAAAAGACTAGTCGTTGTGGATAAAGTCACTAGCTTAGCCTATACGAAGCGTGTGGGTATACAGAATGTGGGAAAAGCCATTTAAATTATCTCGTAATTGCGAGAAAATTATCTCGTAATTACGAGAAAATTATCTCGTAATTACGAGAAAGTTATCTCGTAATTACGAGATGTTATCTCGTAATTACGAGATAAATATTTTTTTTTTCGTGAGTACTATGGAGCGCCGTACAACTTGAAGGGACTATACTCGATTTTTTTCAACAATATAACTTAAAATCAATGTCCCCCTAGCATTGATGTCTGGTTAATGTATCTAATCAGGTGGAAATTAGTCCGTAATGTCTTGTCAATGTCTAATAAAATCTTGTTTGTGGCCAACTTTTTCTATTTTTGTGTTTAGCATTGTGGCTAACTGTTGTTAGCATACCGACTCACCTCGCCGCTAACAGTTGTGAAAAAACATTAAAATACATCATGATGAACAATTCTGAAACTCAGAATGCATTAGCTAAGTGAGGAAATCATGTAGACAGAAGTAAGTAAGAAGTTTAAATTTAAATATTTCTGTTTGTTTACATTTTAAGGATGCAAAAATCAGGTACAGTCCCCTTTAAGTGTTTTTGTTTTGTTTTTTATCCAATTTAATTAATTGCATCATTGTTGCAGATGGAAAATATTAATATATTGTAAAACATGAAGACTTTAGGATGTTTTTTGTTGCTAAGTTATCAAGTTGAACAACCCTTATGTTCACTTTGCAACTCGCATATGGAAACAATGAAGTTAAAGATTGCAAAATAGATTATTGCGATTTAAAAAAATAACTCGATTAATATGTCTGTAATTAATTACTCTCAATTAATGCACTAATTTGACACCCCTAATTTTAATAATTTTGCAAAAAAGCACAATTTGTTGCCAATGGCCTAAGAGAGTCTGGAAAATAATACATATTTTTCTTGGAGGTGTCAAATTAGTTCATTAATTAAGATTAATTACATATAAATTTTTTTAATTTTGTTAATCGCATTAATCTATTTTGTGATCTTTAACTGGTGACGAGAAGCAACGAGACCAAAATAAAGAAGCAGGCGAGAGTCATTGGACTGATGAACGGGAATTTATGTTCAAACACTTCCTATAGTCTTCATTTTTTGCAATATATTAATATTTCTCATTTGCAACAATAATGTAATTAATTAAATTGGATAAAAACAAAACAGAAACACTTAAGTTGAGTGTTTTGTTTGCCTGACCAGCCAGTCCCTACACGCTTTGACAGACACTTTAGAAACCGTGAGGGTCTGGGAGCGGAGCGCCGAGGATCAATTTCGTGGGCGGCCTTTCCGAGCACTGAGTCTACCAATCACAGAAAACCCGGAAATTCCACCAAAACTGCGACACGATGTTTTCGTAAACATGTAACACGAGGATTTTTTCCATATGAACCCCCTCAACACAGTTTGCTGCTCAGGTTTTAAGGAATTTTAAGTTCATTGTTCAAAACCGAAGCACGAGCCGAATCAGCTACGTTCACCTTCTTGAATGTTTTGAAATGGGGCTTGCAAGCAACTTCCGACTTTTTAATGTCACGTGTCAGAATCGCCGTGCTTGATTGGATCATCCTAACATTGGACGAGTAAATTATTGGCCGAGGCTCCGGTTTCAGACCCTTCTGCATTCAAACAGAATGTAACAGAATGTAGGAGGGGCTGATCAGGCAATGTTTTTGCAGCAATTTTAGGTGAGATTAAAAATAGATTAATTAGATTAATTAATTACAGATCATAATTAATAATCTTCGCTTGACAGCACTAATTTTTCTTGGCTACTGAATAAAAAAACACTTCACAGGGTGTGTAAGGTCTGTTTTATCAAACTGGGCCAAAACATTTGCTTTAGTAGGCCACATTTGGCCACCGGTATAGCCCTGCACTAAATAAAACAAGATTAAAGGGACTGTACCTGATTTTTGCATCCTAAAATGTAAACAAACAGAAATAATTAATTTTAACCTTTTTCCTTCAGGCTACATGATTTCCTCACGTAGCTAATGCATTCTGAGCTTCAGAATTATTCATCATGATGAGTTTTAATGTTTTTTCACAGCTTTTAACAGCGAGGTGAGTCACTATGCTAACAACAGTTAGCCACAATGCTAAAAACAAAAACAGAAAAAGCTGCACACAAACGGGATTTTATTAGACATAGACAGGACTTTGGGGACTAATTTCCACCCGAATAGATACATTAACAAGGCATCAGTGCTAGGGGGAAATTGCTTTTAAGTTATCTTGTTGCAAAAAAATCGAGTACAGTCCCTTTAAAGAAACATGCAGAGAAAAAGAGAACCTTGGAATTGAACCCAGGACCCTGTTGCTATGAGGCCAGAAAACTAATCGCTGCTCTAAAGATTGTGTGTTACTTTTGTGCTCTCTCATACACTAAGTACAGAGTTGTATTTGGACTGATGCATATTTGAGTAACCTTGTTTTGTCCTCAGTGCTCAGAAAATCTCAGAAAAGCACCTAAATTTGAAAATGAAAAGGCGGAGCTTAATAGTTTAGTAGTTTACAGGGAAGTTTGAGGTCAATTTTGAGTTTTATTATGAACAAAATGTAAATTATTGACCTACATCTGCCACAGTTAATTACTATAAAGAGCACAATGTGTCTTTGTCTATTAACATTTCCCTGTCTTTGTTGGTAGATTCTCAGAAGCACTTCTCTTCTCACAATCAGCTTCATAATGAGCCAGCTTGTGAACTTGCAAAACAGGTTTCAGATTTTTGGCAAATTAACAATGAAACATTAGCCGATTATGACCTCGCTTTCATAAGTGTAGCAGGAACAGAGTAAACACATGAAAAGGCCACGCTGTTTGCCAAAAATGATTGTGATGCTGTTTAACACGCAGGTAATATAATGAGCTATTAAGTTTATTGGTGCAAAAAACACGGTAGTTTTATCAGAGGCCTCGTTTCAATCAGTAAGTCGTTAGATCAATGTTGTGTGAACAGGAATAAAGTTCACACAACACTGAATATTGTTCTCAATGGACTTTTGGAAGCAGTCAGGAAGAACAGGAGGTGAATGAGGCTGTTTTCACCCTGATGAATAGTGTTCAATTGCACTTAGACTAGGAAGTATGTCTGGGATAACACTACCGACACTAACCAACCATGTCTCATCGGTCAGAAGATGCAAAACTGAATATTAATCCACATTTTTTTTACTGACAGAGAGAGCAGGAGGTGAGATTTAATAACGACTTTAGTTTAGTCAGAACCATCGCAACAGGAAGTCCTCAAGGTTCTGTAATCTCTCCTGTGCTTTTCACATTGTACTCTCCAAAAGTGGCAAACAGAAAATACAATATTTAAAATTTGCTGATGGTACAGTTATTATTTATATTAGCAATGCTGACTGACATTCTGGTTGATAAAAGGAAAATTTTATCTGTCTAAAACTTAGGAGATGCTTCTCTACTTTGGTCGTTCCCCTGCTGACCATCACTTCAATTAAATGGTCAAAATTGTTTAAAGGGTGGAGGAGTACAAGTATCTGGATTCACATCAATCACAAACTGACAGCAACATCTGCATTTCTTTGTGAAGCTGAAAAGGCTGCGGGTGAACCGATTAATGCTCCAGATATTTTAAAACAACAATTTCATCTTGCCTTTAACTTTCAGCATACTAGCTTGGTTTAGTTCTGTGAGTGAGATGACTAAATCCTTCTGCTGGCATTTGGTTCAATTTTAAGCCCTATGTGACCTTTTAGGAGTTCAGGAAGGTGTGGCCAGAGTAAATAATTTGGTTAGAGATTTTTTGTCGTTTCTCTTCTTGTGTCTGTGCGTCACTGCGACTATTTGTCAGGACTCCTTATGAGGTTCACATGCTGCAGGAGGGTGAAGACTTTTATAACATCAGCATCTGGTGCATCTGCCTTGTGACGGTGGCTCTTAAAATGTAAAATGAAGAAGAACAGAGGCGTTGCTGCAGGACAGGCAAACCAGATAATATCTTTGGGCCCCCTAAGACATTAGGGCCCCACTAGAGGGCTCTTTCTGCCCCCAGTAGAGACCAAAGGGGCAAATTTGCACTTTATTTTTTTCCCCTTAATGCATAGTGTTTTTGTGTTTGTTACTATGTTTATTAGAGGTAAATGACACTTTGTTTATTAACTCATAACGACTATTTTTTCATTGTCACAATAGTTTGTCTTATCACTGCATTATTATCGGGTGTAAAAATCCCCAATTAATTTTTGTTTGGGGCCACATGGTACTCTTGAAACGCCACTGAAGATGAACCATTGCCTCATCGTCTGTAAATAAATGGAGCGATTTGTGCACCTAGAAAAAGTGTGGAATTCTTTTTTAAGAGCAGTACGCACTTCATCTCCAATGCAACTGCTCCTTCAACAATTTGCAGATGTATAGAACATGGCCAACATGTCCTTATGTCTTTGGGCTGTTCTGTTTTGGATACGTCTAAAAAGATCATTAGCATGAGTGAAAAAAACATCAATACGCCACATTTACATCTTGGAACAGTTTTCCAAACATTGGCATTATAAAGGCCACTCTTATTTGTTTAGACTGAACTCACAGCCTCAATGACCAAAACAGACTGCTCCACTCTGGCAGTTGTTGTTGTTGTTGTGGTGCTGGTGGTTGTTGTTGTTGTTGTGGTTGTGGTGGTGGTGGTTGTTGTGGTTGTTGTTGTGGTGGTGGTTGTTGTGGTGTTGTTGTGGTGGTGGTGGTTGTTGTGGTTGTTTGGTGTTGTGGTTGTTGTTGGTGGTGGTGTTGTGGGGTGGTGGTGGTTGTTGTTGTGGTGGTGGTGGTTGTTGTGGTGGTGGCTGTTGTTGTTGTTGTGGTGGTTGTTGTGGTGGTGGTTGTTGTTGTGGTGGTGGTGGTTGTTGTTGTGGTTGTTGTTGTGGTGGTTGTTGTTGTGATGGTTGTTGTTGTTGTTGTTGTTGTCGTGTGGTGGTGGTGGTTGCTGTGGTGGTGGTTGTTGTTGTGGTGGTTGTTGTTGTTGTGGTGGTGGTGGTGGTTGTTGTGGTGGTGGTGGTTGTTGTTGTTGTTGTGGTGGTGGTGGTTGTTGTTGTGGTTGTGGTGGTTGTTATGGTTGTGGTGGTGGTTGTGGTGGTTGTTGTGTGGTGGTGGTGGTGGTTGTTGTGGTGGTGTTTTTTTTGTACCTTTTCCCCTTTCATTTATATTGTGTTTTTGATGCTTTTTTAATGGGTTGGTTCTGTCAACAAGATTCCAAAATGGAGGGGCATTTTTGAAGGATAAATTGTACTCGGGGGTGCACGGTAGCAGAGTAGTTAGAGTTCTGGCTTCCAAGGAGTCGAACCCACAACCTTATTGGTCGGACCATATCAACATTTTAGGATCTCTCTGGGTGGAGTTTGCATGATCTCCCCGTCACCGTGGGTTTTCTCCAGTTTCCTGCCACTTCCAAAAACATGCATGTTTAGGTTAATTGGGCATCACTGTAAATTTCCCTGTGAGTGAATGAATGAGAGAGTGAATAGTTGTCTGTCTATCCCTGCAACAAGTTGGCCACTGTCCAAGATGTTTTTTGCCTAAGGCCCAAAGTCACTGAGGCTCCAGTCATCCGCGATCCCTAACAGGAACAAGCAGTAGAAAATTAATGAAAAAAAAAATGAGCCAAATGTAAAATGATGTAGCTCCATGTGTCTGATTTACTGTAAGTTATGGTGCCAGTGCCCTGCTTTTTGCCTCCTGCAATGCCCTGGACTGTTAATTACCTCTCATGTGACTCTCTCGACCCTCATCCCCCTCACACATGTATTTTGATAACACACAGCTCCACATCCAACAGACGTCTGCTTTACATATCAGTCTCACTTTCACACTTCACCATCTGCTGGAGTTTTGTCACCTGCTGTATTTACTTGGAATGAAATCTAGGAAATTATCGTTCTGCAGCGGAAAGTAAATGACGCTTGAAAACTGGAAAAAGTGTGACAGAAGTAACAAAGCTCCCAAAACTCACAATCTTAATATTCTCAGAAACAAACTCTGCTCTCAAAACCACAAAGCCCTCTGCGTGCTGACCTAAACTGGTGCATCAATGTGTAACTATATGTATTCTGAGTCCTACTATAGGGCTGTAACTTGACCAGTCAAATGGATTCTCACAATATTTGTGAAATCACAAACTCAAGACAAATCCACTGGAGCCCCCACCTGTCCCATTATTTTGGAGTCTGAATCACTGGTTTAACAGTCCAATCACATTGCAGCAGGACAGGCTGAGGGGGCTGTTAGCAAAACCAACAGTAAGTAGCATCTGAATCAAGCAAAACAAAGATGGCGGCTTCCGTGGATGTACATGTTTCTGTTGATATTGATTCTGTTTTAGCAGAAATAGTATTTCCTTTTTGAATAAAGAGTGACACGTGTGTAACTTGTAACGTGTAACGTGTATCGCTTTCCCACGTTGGATAAGCTGTTACAATTGACTGTGTGCACAATAGTATTTTTTTTTTCAAAAATGCTAACATCTTGCCAGCAGGTTCATTTCCTGTTTAGTTCGTTCTTATGAGGTTTTCTCTACCTCAGCCTAAAATGAAAAATGACTAAAGATCAGGCAGTGAGCATTTGGTGATTTTCTCTGAAACATGTTAAATACCTTAAAGAAGAAGAATATTCACCAAAGGACCAAAGTGTGTTTATAAAAAGATGTGTTTGTCTGTCAATGCTAAAGCTAAAGTCTGACCATTTGAAAGCAAACAGCTTCAACGCACAGAAGTCACTTGGCTTGTTTATTTTTTAAAATGCTGCTAACTTCATGCTGGCATGTTCATTTCCTGTTTAGTTCATTTCCATGAGGTTTTCACTCCCTCAGCCTAAAATGAAACATGTTTTATAAAAAAATGTGTTTGTCTGTAAATGCTATGCTTAAGTTTGACAATTTGAAAATAAACAACTTCTATGCACAGGGTCAATGTGTTGTTGTGATTGGTTAACTAAACTCATTGACAAGTTTACCCAATCAGCTCAAAATATTTCATTAAACATCACAACCGTTCCCAAACGCTTTCAGCGGGGGACGTTCCACGTGAATAATGTGTAAGAACTCAATTAGGAGTTCAACATGTATTTGGTGTGAGCTAAGTTAATATGGCAGCACAATTAAACTGATATCAAACAAAAAACTCAAAGGCTACAAATTTTGAAGTATCATTATTTCCTTCAAATTCTTTCCTGTGGTACATGTTCCTAAACTCCTGTTATTCTTATTAGTTTGACAGTTTGAGGACACATTCTGTTGTTTTCTCAGTTCTCCTGGACACATTTATAAAATTAACTTTTAATTTGCTAATTTGGCTTCTTGCAAGGAACTTGGCACAAATGCAATAATGATTCACCAATACGATACTGAGATTGGATTTTGAATTTGTCTGTATTGGGTTCAGCAGATGTCCTGGTTTGACTTATGAGACGATCTGCTAGACTTTACTTTATGATCTTTGAAATTGTATTTACACAAAATACAACAATTGCATAAAAATAACACTGGCGCAACACATTTTATACACTTCTCATTGGCAAAGGCTGTTTTGTGAAAAAAGAAGCCATTTTCAGTCCCTTTGATGGTATCAGTTGTTGATTTATGACATTTAAAGCTCAATTATCGCTGAAAAACAGGATCAGTGCATCATTACAGCTCAAATACGATGGACAACTGAACAACAACGGAAACATAGATTGTAAGTATCTAAAGATTGTTATGTGAAGTGATTTTGAAGTATTGTATTTCTTACATCAGGCATGTCTAAACTGCGGCCCAAGGACCAAATGCAGCCCTTGGACCAATTTTTTTGGTCCGCAAACTTTCTACTAGATTGGCCCAAAGTGTAGTTTTACGGTCATAGTCGAAATAACAAACATTTCAATGCCTTTGAAACCTAACATACTGTTTAGTACCTTGTTAAAGATGCATTATGTAATTTTCTGGAGGTGAAAAGTCGACTCCACAATTGGCTCTGTGCACAAGAGTATTTCTTTTCTAAAATGCTAACATCTTGCCGGCAGGTTCATTTCCTGTTTAGTTCATTCCTATAACTTTTTCACTACCTCAGCCAAAATGAAAAATGACTAAAGATCAGGCAGTGAACAGTGAGCAGTTGGTGATTTTTTCTGAAAACATGTTAAATACCTTACAAAAGAAGAGAATATTTCACCAAAGGATCAAAGTGTGTTTATAAAAAGATGTGTTTGTCTGTCAATGCTAACGCTAAAGTTTGACGATTTGAAAATAAACCGCTTCTGAGCACAGGGAATAGAAAAGTAAAACTTTGAGATATTCTGAATGGGGACATGCCTTCATATTAAATTACAGCTAAAGGAACTTTTCAATAAAAACACAAGAGGTCCTACTACAGGTCAAACAATAGTCTATTTTATAACAATGCAAGCCCACTTAAAGTGAAAACACAGTTTTTAATTATTTATTCAATGCAACAAGGACACAGAAACGTGCCTTTGTTCAAGTCTATTTTTGGTCAAAAGTTACACTGTGGACCTTTAAAAGTGTGGTGGTTTATCAAAATTGGGTCAAATGCAAAATTGTAAATGATTCACTTTTTCATGTTTATGTGGCCCTTGCCTCCATACAAGCTTCAAAATGCAGCCCACTGTAAAAAAGGTTTGAACACCTCTGGCCTACATTGATGAACATATTTGTCAGATAAAAGTCAATCAAAAAAACATACAGTCCTGTGCAATATGCATAGGCTCAAACAGTAATCGTTCTACTTTATTAAGTACACTTCTTTTTCTGGCAGCTCGTTTGTTTAAGACGCCACTTGAAGACAGTTTGTTGTGTCAGTTCTGCTCATCCCAGGCATTTATAACAGTTTTATAATGAGCAAAGCAAACGTTGAGTCACAGGACATTCTCCACCTGAAACATTCAACTGTGATTTAACAAATACACTCTTTGGATACAAGTCTGGGGCTGCTGAGGGTTTAGGTTCAATAAAATGTGCCCAAAGAATGAATGAGCAAATCCTGAACGATCCTGGAGGAGCAAAAAACTTAGATCAGCTGACTACCTGAAAAAAAAAAAAGAGAGAGATCAAAAGAATGAGATTGGCTGAATTCCTGAACATCATGAATGACCAAAAAATAGTTAGTTCTTAACTGATAGATTAATTGATAGAACTAATAGATGACCAAAACAATCGTTAGTTGCAGCCCTAATCCACATGCGTGTAAGTGCGTTTACATGATCAGGGAAATCAGATTAGGATAGAAAACCGGACTTTCCCCTCAAACAGGTCGGACCAGTTTTGCTCCTGTTTACATGTGAGAGAGTAAACCGATTACCCTGGAGAGACTGGTCTGCTGTGTCAGATTCACTACTGCATAATTCAGACTGCAGTATGTTGATTTACCTAAATATTGTTTATTAATAATAAGGGTTTGTAATATTGACTTTAAAATTACACACTGATTTTTCTGGGACATGTAGGACTGTTTTAAATGTTTAAGACAGTGAACAGGGCCATGTCAAGCATTTAGTTAAATATGTGGCTGTGTGTGTCATTTTGTGCTGGGAGTTGTTTTTTTTTTTTGTAAAATTGTTAACTTTATTGTTGGAATGTGCAGTGGGCTGGGGTTGTGAGCATGGTCAGTTGCATTTTTCCAGCTGCAGACCGATTGTCTGTTTACATGAGTCTGAAATTAGACTACAATCGGTCGGGACCACGTGCACCAATTGGTTTTCCGAAAAAACGGTTTACAGTTCTTCAACAGGTCTGCCCAGGTTTACGTGAGTTTTAGAAAACTGGTTTAAAGACTATCCGGTTTTCCTGGCCTCCATGTAAACGCTCTGTGTCTGTCCAAGGCAACTGTGACTACAAGAGCATGTTCAGAGAGCACAGCAGCATCTCTGTGTCTGAAAAGAAGACTAAATATTTGTCCAAATAATACAAGTAAGTTAAGAGACTGTGAACTGTATTTGTAAAATAGTTAACAAACGTTTTACTTGACTAGAACTCTTCACAGGCCCAGAGCCAGCGGAGCTTTCACGGGCTTTAGGTAAATCTCGAAAGATCCTGGTGATAAACAACATTCTTTTTGGCTTTTGAATTTGTAACAAGTGAAGTCATTTGTGACTTGTGCGGCTCATTGTCTTATAAAATAAATGTAATGTCTTCTGACAATGAGAGCTTGCCTTTCCACAGTTCTGACCTGTAACTTGACCTGCCTGTCTCCATGGAGATGAGTAATGTTTTCACTCTGCTTGGCTATTTTAAATAGCGTTGTATTTTGACCAACAAATATGACACATACATGTAATTCCACAACTGTTACCTAGCAGAATTTGGCTTAAAACAGTAACTCACTTTGCCAGTGAGAACAGTGAAGATGTTCTTAACCTACTGAAAAAAAATCTGAAAGTAATGTCTTCAAACAAGACAGAATTAAAACCTCAGAATAAAGCAATTTTAATCTTAAAATTATTTTTTCCCTTTTATTTATCTTTAACACAAGTGCAGCCAAGTTTATAGATTTAACATGACCAGTGACGGATCTAAGGGGGGGCAGAGGGGCCGAGGCCACCCCCACCTAACCGCTGGCCACCCCAAGAGTCTTTGTTTTCATCTAAAAACCTTAACTAGAATAGGCACTTTTTAAGTTTATGTTAAGTGTCTTTGTAATCATATAAGCAGTTTTGTTTTGTTTAGTTTAGTTTTTTTTTTGTAGATCAGCGGTCCCCAACCTTTTTTCTTGTAAGGACCGGTACTGTCACAAATTTATTTTCCAGGGACCAGTCGAGGTTGGGTAGCACCGATAACAACAATGTAAAATGCAAAAAAAACAATTATTGTGTATATTTTTAGCTCACCTATTGCTTGATTTTGCCGTTTATTAGTTTAAGTGGCACTATGTTGTCTTAGTAAAGCACAAGGAAGTAGTGATAGATTATAAAATAGCAATAAAATAAATATAAAAAATCCTCTAAGGCCGGTAGCAGATGGCCCGCGGACCGGTTTTGGGCCCCGGACCGGTGGTTGGGGACCCTGTTGTAGATGATTCAAACTAAATATCCACAAAATAAACTATAATGATACAAAGAGCCAAAGTGTGTATTGCCCCACCCCTGGCCGCCAATTTTTGTGCCACTCTTTTAAGATGCATGGCCCCTGCCAGGCCACCCCACAGAAAAATGTCTAGATCCGCCTCTGAACAAGACATCACAACATTCTACAGGCCAAAGTTATTTCAATGAGGTGGAGGTCAGCTAAAATGAATATTGTTTAAATGCAGATTATTTTTGTAATACAAAAGTTGGATGAGTTTACTAGACATAAAACAATTATAAACCTCATCAAAACAGCCAAACTGCGTGAAACAAGCAAAATGTTTAGTGAAATCGTAAATACTAACATGCACAATATGTTATACTAGAATTTTAATCCATCTAGCCTGTCTTACTCATTTTAATTACTGTTTTCTCTGCCTGTGCACCTCTCACTTGTGCAGTTCTTGTGGTGGAGTGGCAGGGGTGAGTGAGTGTGTGCCAGTAAAGGTCTGACTCTGCATGTGGCCCCTCCCCCCTCCGCCCGGGACTATAAAAACCCTCCACGGAGCTCCGCCTCACAACCGAGACACATGCACTAGAATACCACCGCTGCCAAGGGTCGCAACAACAACACAATACTTCTACACTTTCTCACCACAACTGCACGGATATTTTTCATGAATGGACTTGTAACTTTTGTGGGATTTAGCAGTCATGGATATCACATTTAAGGGTAAGTTTAAGTTGCTTTTGGACAAAATATGAGTTTAAATGTGACACATGACAGGTGACAGGTGGATTACTCTGTATATAGAGACACAAGGTCGACTGTAGTAATGAGAGATGTAATGATTCTCTGCAATGTTTTCATAGACTTTGAATGACAGTGCTGCTTTGTGTTGGTGAGTTTAAATATAAGTCCTGTGTCAAGGTTGCTTAAGATCTGTGCTGTAAATTACATGTCACACACTTGACCCCTATATGCTTTTGTAATAATAATAAGCTGGTATTTGTGTTTATAAGCTGAAAAAAATGCATTCGTAATGGATAAAAATGTAGAAACAATTGAAATGATCAGCTAGAAATTACTTGGAAATAAATTATAACAGGATTTGTTAAGTCATAAGCTAAAAATACTTAAGCAAGAACCCAAAACATGTCAAATATATATCATAAAATATAGCATAAAACGTAAAAAGTAAGAAGCAATAAATGAATTTAAAAGATACATGGACTTTTTTGAGTTTTTAATCTTGTTCTAGCATTGTTTTCCCGGTTATTGTCCAGAAATATGGAGAAACTAATTTATTTACTCCAAAAGAAGGTTGTTAGAATTGGCAATAAATCAGATTATTATGCTTCAACAAATTTTATCTAGACTTGAAACATAAATTAAAAAAATATGTAGATCTTGTTGTCATGAGTACAGTCATAGTGATGTACACACTGCAAAAACTATAAATCTAGACTTGAATCTAGACTTAAAATGACTTAGAATGAGACTTATAATCCAGATTTGAGCTGTTTTAACTGCATAAATTGTAACTGCTTATGTAAGGTAGAATATTTCACTCGTTTCAAGATATTTTTAACTGGTTATAGAAGAATTTGGCTTAAAACAAGAACAAATATAAAATAATTTGTCTCGAAATGAGAAGCAAGTCTTCAGTTCAAAACACGTTGAAACAAGGAAAATATTCTAGGTTTCATCAATAAATCAAGGTAAAATTAGACAAAATGCTTGAAATAAGGTTTAAATCCTAGAACCAAGCAACTTTAACTTGTCTTGAAATTCATTTTTTGCAGTGTAAAGCTTACAAACACACACTGCACACAAAAGGTATTTGTAGAAAAAGAAAACTCAGAAGAATAGAAACATTTCACAAACAAAAACAAAGTGTCTGTACTAGTGCTTGAGGTGTTGTTAGCTGGAACACACTGGATGGAAAAATAAAAGAATCAAATGCTTATGATAGTTATACAGTGCTGGAATAAGGCATAGTGTATTTGCTCCTTGGTTTATTCTATATTTTGATTTTTGTTCTTTTCTTTCTTTGTACAGTGTGTATCTACTTTGATCAGTTGAAGTTGTTGACATGTTGCTTGTCTTGGAAAAAATAACTTTTGAGAGTATGTTTTTACTTCTTCCTAAACCTTTTCGGTCTAAATGATGTGATATTGTATTTTGTATCATTTGTCAAACTTCATATGACAAATAAATCAAATACATTCACTCAAAAACATTTATATACTGAGCCTCAGAAAGCACTGTTCTGAATTTTCCAGATGTGTGATGTTATAAGTAGATCACTGTTTTTAAGTCCATGAATCATCCAGACACGTTTGGAGCATCTCTGCAGCATTAGCCCCTGAGACAAAATTGGTTTGACTGACGTAGTTTTTTTTTTTTTTTTGCAGCCAGGTCATGTCTATTTTATTACAATTTTTAAGTTCTAATTCCTAAAATGTAAATGTTCACAGCAGTTTTTGTACAGCACATTTTGTTACCAACACAGTCGTCAAGTGGTGCACAAATAAACAGAAACATAGTAAGTAATTAGTAATATATGAATTTTTAAAATGTACTTGCACATTTTGTTGTTTTGCATTTCACAACTGATTCAAAAACAAAAAAAAATGTGCTTTTTATAATTCTTTGCATTTGGTTGTTTTGGTAGATACAGATCTCTTAAAACAAGACGAATAACATTATTTTCAAATATTGTTTTTCGCATTAAACTTTCCTGTTTTAGCCAGTTTTGATAAGGAGTTGTTTAATCAAGGTTTAGAGGTGCTTTGGTCTTACAGCTCTTTTGCTGTGTTCACATTTGTCCTCAGTGCAAACCACTGCGATCATAAAATGCTAAGCCACTAATTATTTTAGACCAATGATTGTCTATTGACAAATGAGTTTCATTGTTTGATTTTCTAACATTTCTGTTGCTAAATCAAAAACCACGTGAAGCCCTCAGAGGCGTCTGCTGTTGTGATTTTGAGCTTGACAACAAATAAATGAAATGGAACCTCTGTTGGCTTGTTTATATTCAAAATAGTGCATTTCTCTACTTACGAGCATTTCCTGTTCAGTTCATTTCTATGAGGTTTTCACTACATCAGTGTAAAACAAATGAAGGAAAGATCAAACCGTGAACAGTGAATGAAAACACACTAAAGACTTTACAAATCAGAAGAATATTTCACCATAAAAAACTTGTGTGTTTAAAAAGAGACACACATGTGTCTAATGCTAACGCTAACAGGAAATGCTCATTAGTACAGAAGTTAGCTATTTTGAATATGAACAAACCAACTGACTTTCTGTGCACACAGAACCTATTGTTAAATCATATAACATTAAAGAGTGATGGATATCGTTACTAAGAGTGATACTGCAGTTTATGGAGTTGTTCTACAGCTACTTTGTTTACCTTTTAACATTGTTTTGTCTAATATAGTCCTCTTTCTGAAAGTTTTAACACTCTTGTTGCAAACATGGTGGATATCCATGGTAACAGTTGTTTTTTTAGCATTCTAAAAAGTATTTTTAATTAATACTACCCTATTTCGTCTTTATTATTGACAGAGTTTTCTCTTAGAGGGCAAAGGTACAACAGATGCTAATACATACACACTGCAAATTTATTATAGAGGGATTTTTGGTCGACATCACTTTCCGACCTTCTGCACATGCTCCATACAGAAAGAGACGCTGTCCATCTGGTTAGCTGGGGAAACTTCTCAGTATTTCTTATTTCCAGATTTCAACTGACTTTCTTTCTTCCTTTCTTGGTGCTTTTTTGTGGTACACTGCTAAAATACAGGAGTTAATATAGAAACCCTTTTGAGAAGCCTTATTTATTTGTATTCGGTTGGTAAAGTTAATCAGGACCAGTGTTGTTGCTTTGACTTTACATTTTCTTTATTGAAGGATTGCATTTCCACAACATATTTAGAAACGTGGTTGTAAATTCATCATGTACGCGCCGGGCATCTCGTTAAGGATTGTTTATGACCTATTTGCAACTATATACCTCCCTACAAAAAATACTCTTACCCAGGGCTCTCAACTCTCACGCAATGACCGTGTGACACACGCAATTCACCTCCTTCACACGCTCTCACGCCACACCTGGCATTTCTCACGCTGAAAAATCAGACACAATTTTTTTTAAACCAAAATTAAATAGTCTCAAATGTATAGAGCCTAGAACGGCCGCGCAGTGCCTCTGAATTTCAGATGCGCTGTCTTAAATCTCTCTCTCTCTCTCTCTCTCTCTCTCTCTCTCTCTCTCTCTCTCTCTCTCTCTCTCTCTCACTCTCTCCCTCGGGAAGCTGCGTGCAACTGTCAGGGCAGCGTCACATCAGAGCTATTTAACAGACAGATCGTTTCTTGGAGACGCATTTCAAACTCCCAGTGATATTTTGTGAAACTGGAGCTTCATCTTGATCCATATTTTATGTAAATCAGCCTTATATTTACGGAGAAAAGGCCCAAAATGTACAGTGAAAGATAACGTGTGTAAATAACAGCGGAGAAAATTGCGCAAAACGGCGCACCGCGGAAATGTTTGAAGAGGTCTTTACAACTTTTACTTTTGCCTGAATGTGACATAAACAAACACTAACCTTATAAAAGCAGCAGCTCCTGTGTTTTCTCTGCTCTGATCACTCAGGACAGTCCTGTCAGGCCGAGTCAGTCTGCCTGCCGCTCCTAAAGCCCAGTTTTACAGGGGCGGAGCTAAGAGCATTTGGGGCTTGGGCCCCCTAAATCTGGCCTCAATGCCCCCCACCCTATTTGTATTTTTGTTTATTTAACTGCCTCATGTCTTTTTAATTATATAAAATTGACATCACACAATAGGATCATCACATCTAAAACTCACCAAAATACAGGAAATTGCATTGATTTTATAAAAATTCTCCAGGTTGGAGAATTCCCCCAGACCCCCCTGAATTACATCTGAACCTTGTTAGATTTAAATATATTTGTATTTACAGGCTTATGGGTCTGAGGGTCTGTCTGTAAATTTAAATAACAATATTTATTTCAAGAGAGTGGTTATCTATCAGGGGCGTGATTTGAAATCTCGCCTAGGGTGATAAAATGGCTAGAGCCCACACTGTTACATTTTTATTTGTCAGAGGGCTGGTCCATTAAAATTTTTCCCGGGCTGAAAATGAGTCCCACTCCGGCCCTGGACACTGCAGATCATTTCATTCACTGTCCCAGGACACAGGACACATAAAAGGGATACTAAGTGTGAGTTCAGACGTCCTGATCCAGTTTGTAAAGTCTGTGGTGTTTTAAAGCCTCTACAACCTCAGCTCCACTGTCACTGCTGCGTCAAGGCTGACTCTGTATCCACGGTCTGCGCTAGGAAGTGCAGGGCCGTTTGAAAGGGATTTAAGGACTTTCAAGGGGTGTGGGGGCTCAGCAGATAACATGAAAAACTTCCAATTAATAATACAATGTTATAATACTTTAATGTTTCTGACATTTGTATGTCTTTGTTACACCAAATAGACAATTAAAAAAAAACAACAACAGTGATTTTACTTTGAACAGACTTGTATGGCCACAAAATGAACTGTTATTTGCCCGGAGGAGGAGGGCCCACACATGTTTGTTTTGATTTAAAAAAAGTGTTGTTTTTTTCATAGTTATGCCATAAAAAGTATTTATCACCATTTAGAATGTCCCAAACTGTGGTTTTACTTTCTAATTCTACTGAAATGTGTGGATGACTTTTCACCTCCAGAAAGTTAAAATAAATTATGGTGATGGAGCATGCACAGCAGATCCAAAATCCTGATCCATATCCTTAATAGAAAAAACAACATAACAAACACAAGTCCACGAAGTGTCTGCACAAAAGGTTTAGGGCAAAACTGCTGTTGGAGGTGCCTATGTGCATTGTCCACTGTGAAGTATCAGCAGCTCACAGACAGAGGCAGCTCTAAAGCCAGCAGAGGTAGAGCTGGAGGCTGCAGTCTCAAGACCTGGAGTTTGAACATCTGCAAAACCAGGAGCTGCAGTCTGAAGCCCCCTCACTGACATGTCTCTCACTGAGCAGGACAGAAGAGAATTAGGACTCCACTGTGAACCTCTGACACAGGATTTGGACATGTGAAGGCCTAAAGTAGAAATTTAGAGGTGAAATTTTCTAACACACAGCTGACTTTGTGCCAGTGTCAATCTGCTAGAAAATAGGATCTGTTAGTTAAAAACACTTCAGATTGCAGGAAACTACATCTATTTTGACCAAAATCTCCTGAGGAACTCCCAGACTCGACCCCACAGGGCCACGTGAACAGTAGGCCTAATTGCCATTTATCTTTTGTTCACTTGGTTGTTTAATTTTCTATTTTTATAAAATAAGCTCAGAGTAATTGAAAGTGTTATCCAATACGACAATTTTAGTCTCACTTTTTTTCAACTACTTGAAGCCTGTAAAATGTCTCAAAATGCACCAAAATGTGTCTGTTTTTCAAAAATCTCTGGGGGAGGACCCCCAGACCCCCCGCTCATTCTTTTCACCATGTACAACATGATTTCCCCACTGCTGAAATGTGTCTGATGCCCATCAAACACTGAAAAAAATAACTCGAATTAGGTCGCTGCTTTACAAATTCTCCATGTAGATTTCAGAGTCTCACTCCACCCCAGAACCTGCGAATGATATGCACCTTCACGAAAAATCTCACTCCAAGCCAAAATCAAAAGTTGAGAGCCCTGCTCTTACCTCATGCCAGCTCAAGTCACATCGCTCATAAACAGTCTTCTGAGAATGTAATCAAGCATTTGAAGTAGACATTTTCTAGAACAGATCAGGAGTGAAGGATCATATTTACTCAACATTATAATATCTTTATTGTGAAGAGAAATCAGAGCAGCTACTATCTGATGGAATGGTGATCGTAAAATAGGAACATGACCTATTTTGTGACACTTGTCTCTATGGAAAAATATAAACAGTAGGGCTGGGACAATATATCATTTTGTGGTGTATCGTGATACATTTTGCTGTATCATATTGTAGCTCATGTACTGCAATAAAATGCAGAATTAAAGAACATTTTAATGTTCTTTTGTCTCTGTTAGATTTACACAGTCAAAGCTGCTGTTCACTTCAGGATTGTGTCAACACCAAACTTTTCTTAATCAATCAGCATCAAAGTGGATTCAGTGGAATACATTTTGTAATACAACCCAGTCATTCCTTTAATTGTAAATACATTTAAATAAGCTTCACGTTTTAATTTCTTTGAGTTATCTCTGCAACATGTTTCTGAATAATATTGAACTATAAGCCTATACACACACACACTTTATTATATTGTTTCAAAGTTTTAGTAAAAATATGGCATTACATAATGAATACTGAGTCACAATATACATTGCAAAAAGGAGAATCTAACTTAAATAAAATAACTTGAATTATGCATATTAATCTTAAAAGACTAAGTTTAAGATTTTTTCACTTAATAAGACCAAGTCTTACTAAAATTAATTGACTTGTTTTAACATATTTTGTCCTGATTTACCTTATATAGAAATATAAACTTATTTTGAACAAATGTATATCTGTTTTAAGCCATAATTCTTGAATCAAGATTAAGAATATATTTGCATAAAAATTGTGTCAAGAGTTCTTGAAACATTTTCTGCTCAAAACAACTAGCTTGGTCAAACTTTCTTACACTGCCAGATTATTTGAAATAAGACATTTTACCTAATTTTCTTATTTTTTGAAATGCTTTTTTTTTTTTTTGCAGTGTGTGTGTATTGCAATGTAACCTTTTGTTTGTGATCATATCTTATGTTATACAGTATGATTCCATTTATGTGTAAGCCAGGTTGGTTTCATAATTATTAATTTACTTTTTACAATTTCATTTCATATCATTACTTAATATGAATCTACATGACACTCATTTGAAAAAAAAGATTTATAAAATCAGTCGATGGATGAAAAACAATGAATATAATGGCACATTGTGAAAAAAACTAAAACAAACTTGTTTACGAACCTGCAGTAAAATTTGTAATTATTCACTTTTTTAAACTTAACTTAGTTAAATGATCAATGAAACAGTGTAATTTGCAATAAAGCCCACTTTCTAGAATGTAATGATATAAGGCAAGATGTTCCAATTAATAACATTGTACTTTTCCACAAATTATCTCAAAAATCACTCTACACTTTTTCAGTCTAGACATTTCTGTTAGTGACCCATTAACTTTTTTTGTAATCTAATCCAACTTAACTTGTGTAGCACATTTTATAAGAAAGATAGTTTCCAAAGTGCTGTACATATTAATTATCAACATATAAAACACTTGGCTCTCAAAAATACTGCAACAGAACACTGCATTTAAACATTTTCATCTTTATTAAACATCACTGGTCTGTAAAATGTTGCGAGGTCACGTAAACCAACTCTAAACCTAAAATCTAACATTTATTGTCACGCAGCTGAGTTTCTGACGTCATTCATTGCATCAGTCTGTGTTTGCTGTCAGAAATATGACGTGCACTTCTATTTGCTCTGCGCAATGTCCAACTCACTGCCACGTTATGGAGCTTTTATTTAGGACACGACGTTCAGCCAGTACAAGGCAAAAGCCCAATTACGTTTGGTTCTCTTTCTGAAATCTAATACGGTCTCCCTGGGGTCAGTCGAGGTGTTACTCCCACAGTGACTCCTTCAGATGCTTTACTTTTACACATGATTTAATTGATTCACGAGGACTTACAAATTGAACACTACATTATTTTTGTATCTGTCTTTCCTGTACTGCTCCTTCAAAAGTTTTTATCGTTTTTGTTGGATTTAAAACAGAACTAAGTAACATTTTTACCTATTTAAATGTCTTTGTATAGGTATTCGTGATGGTGGTTACATCATGTGCTCTCTCAAATGCCTCCTGCTGCAAATACGGCAACTGCAACTTCTCCCTCTCACTCCACACCCGACTCGAATTTCTCTTCTAAGAAACTCATGGCTTTTTGAGTTTTTTATTTAACTGTGTAAAATGCATTAACATGTGTTTTCGATGTCGTATTTCAATCCTAAAGTTACGCAAATGAGAAAAATAATTACCTAATGTTAAGTTTCGATTCAGGCTAGTTTAATTACACAATCGAGCTGTAGGGGGAGCACTAACGCTGAAGTTGCCTAGTTCTGCTTTAAATTGTTATTATTTTCAGACAGTTAATCTTCCAGTTACTCACTAGTTTTATTAGTCTTCAGTCAGTTGCCATAATCAGGAGATGCAAACAAAATAAACAAAATACAGTTTTCTACAAATCAAAAGACAAATACAGCTGAGGTTTAACGCTTGTTGTACTTGAAGGCACACTACTTTTAACAAATAAAAGACTAAAACACACACTAAAACATATTTCAAGCAGACTGACATCTCCACAAAATCGACTCATTGTTGCTTCATTGTCTTGTTTGTTTTTATAGAAATGCTGCTCTTTTGGCTAATTTCTTTTCACAATTTGCCTTGACATACTGTATATCTGCCTCAATAACAAAAAGGTCTTAAAGTATACCTTAAAGGTGGGGTAGCTAACTTTTTTAGTTGAAAATTAGTCAACTTTGTGCTTTCCACTAGAAAGTATATAGTAAATATAGCACTTTGTGGAGAAAATGAGACCTCTAAGTACTGTCTGAACTGAATAAAAAAGAATTTTAGTTCTAATCAGGAGCTGAATGCTGCATTCTGATTGGTTGTACTTGGGGCGGTCACTCAAGTTTTACTTTGTTGTTTGTAAAAAAAACTTTATAAGCCATAAATGCAAACAAAATGAATACATGTCGATATTAACCATGTGTTGAAGGATTTATAAGAGGAAGTTTTCAGATTTAAAACCTAAATTGTCTTTGCAGTGTAAAAATCAGCGACCCCACCTTTAAGATTTCTAATTGGCATCACATTGAATATTTTTTGCCTCCAAAAAGCTACACAATGTCACTTTAGGTTTCCACAAAGAAAATACTTAAGTAATTTCCTGGCTCACTGTACTATACTTACTTATGTATATTATGACATAAGATTACTTATTTTGGCCCCTTTTTTTACCTTTTTTTTTTTTTTTTACACTATACAGTTTATATTTGTATTCATTCTTTGGTTTTATAGCTCTGGATAGAAGGTCAAAAGACAAGTGTTACCATGGAAATAGGAAAATCTGCCTTTTTGTGACAGGCTTACTTAACTGTCATAAGAATACATTGGCTGTGGAACAAAACCAAGATAGATTTTAGTGAATGCTAACTTTAGTATTTAGCATTTTAAAATCTCCATTGGTTTAGCATTAGACCCAATGAAAATTCTACAACTATGTGATGTCACGATCCCTAGCTCTATTGTTTTTATTATATATAGTAGACCTAAATACCTATATAGTTTTTAATAGTAGTTTAGAAAGTTTAACTTTGTTTGATAACATTACATTTGTGGTGGTTTAATATTATTGGAACAAACACAGTGAAAGAATCCAGTGAAAACTTGCATACGGTATTTTTACTGTGTCTCCAATATAAGACATTGAACCCAGTCATGTTCTACTTTACTGAGGTTACATAACTTTAATCAATAATGACTTACCCATGCAGTTTGCACCACAAGTCAACTTCCTATCAGAATCACAATAAAACTTTACAGCCATTGTCACTGAACAAAACTAACTAACAAGGTAACTTATGCAACCCAAAGCAATAAATACAATAACACTATGACATAAGCATGCATATGAGTGTTAAACTGTAAGGTATGTTGAATCTAAATTAGAGACTGACACGGGACACAATTTCACTCCCGTCCCGTCCCGCTCCCGTGGAAAAAATCCTGTACCGTCCCAATCCCGGTCAAAGTACAAAAACAAATCCTGTCCCGTCCCGCTCCCGCCAAATTCAATCCCACTCCCGTCCCACTCCCGTTCAGTATTTTGAAGGCGAAACAATTATGGTTTATTTTTACAAAATGTTTAATTTTTGAGGTGATTAATGCAAACAGACTTATTCAGGAGCCAAAGGCTTGAAAAAAAATGCATTAAAACAAAAACAGACCTGGTTTTAAAACATATCATCTCCCTGAAATCCTTGTTATTAGCCTATTTGTTATTTGTAGATTCATTTTAGCCTGAACTCCAGTGTATAATTCTCTCATTCATAAGGGAAACATGCAGACTTGTGATTGGACAGAACCACAGACAGTGCCTGATAGTAAACACCTTTAGCTCTTTTATCACAGAAACAACAGCCCCGCTGCAGTTTTCTGTTCAAAAAATTGGTGACTGAGTTTATAGACGTTGCGCTGCGCGTTTTACTAAAACAATTTCTGCGAGTAAAAAAGTCACGGAGGGAGCGAACGGAGCGGTGCGATGACGAGCCTCGCGTGTCCGCGTCTTTTTATTACATCAAAAGCGGGTTGATTCTGAGCTTCAGACAAGTCTGTAGCAGATATTATAGATGTCCGCGGGTCACACTCTGCACTGAGCGCGTCTACAGACACAGAATAAGCACAGACAGAGCCAGAGCGCCCTGAGCGCAGCCTGTGTCTGCTGCTGCTGCGGCAGAGCAGAGAGGGGCGGGGCGGAGCACAGACGAGGGGAAAGAGAGAACGGCTCATCTGAAGTGAAACAACGTATTTTGGCCAATTTGAAGTAGTTGTGACAGGAAAATAACTTTGGTAAAGTTGCATTCACTTCACATTAACAAGAATTTTTTTTTAGAAGGGGCTAAACTAATTCCCGCTCCTGCCCACTCCCGACCATTTTTTTCCTGTACCGTCCCGATCCCGTGATTAGTAGGGAATATTGATCCCGTCCCGTGGGATTCCCGGGATTCCCGTGACCCGCGGGAATCCCGTAAATTTGTCAGTCTCTAATCTAAATACAGAAATACAATAGAAAGGCCTATAGAAGATCATCCTTGCAGTGACATTTGTGGTCTCATTGACATTATAGTCTCAATGATCTCCAATAATCTAATGAGAATGAGTCCGACTTCACTGCACAGACAACGGAAAAATGTGATTTTAAATGTCACGGCACAGTTAGCATGCAAGTGGTGTTTCTCAGCTGTTGCATAACTCGGAGAATCCACATGAATAATGCAGTGTCGGGGATGTAACGAGAGGGGAAAATGGATTATGATAGGAACGGAAATATCGAGAGTGGCAGAAAGACGTAACCTCGCAGCTAATTCTAATAAAAGGGCGAAATGTGAGAAAGAGATAAATTAAGATAGGCTAATAAACCAGAGGGATTAAATAAAACTCAGGAAGCGACGTAAAAAGCATTGGTTACTATGGAAATATTGGAAAAACTGTTGTGTTTGTTGCAGGTTTGATGTACTTACTGGTAAAACTGGTAATTTACTTCACTCAGCAGTGTCAGATTTGCTTGAGTTTATGCTATTTTTTAGTGTTTAGCCATTTAAAACTTCTGTTTGTTTAACATTAAGTCAACTGAAAATTTGACTCATGATCCTGCTCTCTGCAATGCAAAAAAGGAAAGTCTAACTTAGATCAAATGATTGAATTAAGCATATTAATCATAAAAGACTAATTTTAAGATTTTTTCACTGAATAAGACAAGTCTTACTAAGATTATTTGACTTGTTTTAAGACATTCTATCCTGATTGATTTATCTAAATAAAACACTTAGCAAATTTCTATCTGTTTTAAGCCATAATTGCTTGAATCAAGAATAGATTTGCTTAAAATCTTGTCAAGAGTACTTCAAACTAGTGCTGTCAAGCGAATAAAAATTAAAGATTAATCTAATTCATCTAATTCATCTATTTTTAATCTCATCTAAAATTGCTGAGAAAAACACTCAACTTAAGTGTTTTTGTTTTGTTTCATCCTATTTAATTAATGACATTATTGTTGCGGATGGAAATATTAATATATTGCACAAAATGAAGACTTTAGGAAGTCTTTTGTTGCCAAGTTGTCAAGTTGAACAACCCTTAAGTCACTTTGCAACTCGCAGATGGAAACAATGAAGTTAAAGATTCCAAAATAGATGAATGTGATAAAAAATTAACTCGATTAATATGTCTGTAATAATTAATCACAATTAATGCACTAATTTGACAGCCCTACTTCAAACTAGCATTTTCGGCTCAAAGCAACAAGGTTTAGTCAAATTGTTTTGCAGTGCGTGATGATAAGAGCACCTATTAAAATGTGTTTCGTAGCTTTTTTTTTTTGCTAATTTTTCTTTAGGGCATTTTGTTTGGAAGGAGTTTTAAAAAATAGTTTCTCTGTTGTTACAGGAACAGTGCAGACTTTAGCAGTTAGAAATTTAGGACATTTTTACTGCTGCACAATAATTAAATATCTCAATAAACGAAATATGCTCTCTGCACAGAAAGCCAGTTGCTGTTTATATTCAAAATAGCTAAATTCTGTACATATGAGCATTTCCATTTAATTTCATTTCTATGAGGTTTTCACAATGTCAGTCTTAAATGATTAAATGGTGGGAAGAACAGACAGTGACCAGTGAGTTGTTGTGTCTGAAAACATGAGATATGTTTGTGTCTAAATGCTAATGCTAACAGGAAATACTAAGTACAAAGTTAGCTATTTTAAACACAAACAAGCCAACTGACTTTTTGTGCACAGAGCCTAGAAAAAAGCATTTTATTTAAACATAGAAAGATAAGGAATTGAACTGTGTGTGATTATTAAGTTGAATGTGAAATGTGAGAAAAACAGGAGTGCTGTTGTTGTAGTTTTTCTGCTTTTCTGCCACTGTTTACCTGTTTTTCTCTTTTTAAATGTCACATACAAACCCAGTAGTTACAAGTAGCTGTGGTTGTCTATATTTAATATCAGACTGTTTTTTTTTCTCTATTTTAAATGTGTTTTGAGCCTAAGGAAAAAAATGACTTTGTCTCCACTGACATTCGTTCATTTTCGCCACTCACTGCTAACATTTAGAATGCCAATGTCATCTGAATAACCTTAAATGAGAAAAACTTTGATCTAACAATCCAGAAATTTAAGATGTAAATAGCTGAAGAATATCTGAACAAAAGAGTAAAAGACAGCTAATAAGGTGCCCTATTTCCCTTGATGTGCTGTGTCATTTCAGCAGAGCTCACTGTCTCTCTCCACGTTGTACTTCTGCAGTTTCGCCCCTCGCCCTGGTTTAGTTCATTTGTGCGTTACATAACTTTAGGTCTCTTTGATGTTACTGCTGCTGCTACTGTTGGTGCTGCTGGTTCATCAGAACAGCCTGTCGCATCCCGGGTCCGTACTGCGCATGCCCAGAGCGAGCCAGCGCATCTGCATTCGGGCACATGGGTCCTCACATGGTCCGCCTGCTGCTGCTTCTGCGGCTGTGATGGTGCACCGCCCATTCAACCGCGTTCATTCACAGCCAACGCACGCGGACACGGAGCAGCAGAGCGGTCACTGAGCCCAAACGTGATAAATCAGATTAAAAATAGTCATGTGAGGAAGAGGAGCGCGTGGGAGTCAAGCCGTGGTGTGGCAGCGAGCGTCTATGGACTTGGATCTTCCAGCAGCAGCCGCAGTGAGTGAACATCAGTGTCAGGAAGAGTGCACTGTAAACAAAGTTAATGCAGATTATAGCGAAGGGATTACACGTGGCAAGAAAAAACACGTTTTGTTGTCCCATATGCCATTGTTTTTCTGCATGCTGTTCAAAACCCTCTAATAATCTGTCAGTCAAATTGTGTAATAACATTTAATGCATGTCACATAACCTAAAATAACACTTTTCCCTGCGCATTCACGTCTAAACCTGCTGTTGGCATGCTTTCCAGTCTGATGCAGCACTGTTTGAATGATCAGCAGGTTTTAATGCCAACTCACTTAGAATGGAAACTGAGGTTAACTACTGTGGTTATCTGCAGCATTAACAAATAGACCACTATCGTCAAGCTAAGCCATGCATTTGCGTCTGTTACAGCACATTATTTCCTGTATTGGTGAATGTCCATTTAAACATTATAATTTAATAATAATGTAATAGTTTCAGAGCAACGAGTGTATCCTTACTTTGGACTGCAGGAGCATTACATAAGTGAAGTGTGTTGCATTTAAGTACCTCCAGACTAATGAACAGCCAAGCGTACTGGCATATTATGTTAGCCTGTAAAATACTTCTTGCAAGAAAAGACTGATATCTGTCTATTTTAGATTCTAGCTAAAGCATTCAGGCTATACTTGACACATTTTCATTACATCGCTCTAAACAAATGAATAAAAAGAAAACAAGCAGGCCTAATAATATAATGTTTAAAATGTTTAAATCATAAAAATAATACAGTTTTATTTTTGTATTTTTTTGTTTGGTATTTATTTGTGTAAAGGATACACCAAAAACTGAAATAAAAAAAGTTTTGCTTGTGCCAACTTTTTTTGCAGTTGATTTTGTTGAGTTAAGAATAGAGAATACACCTAAAATATTACTTATATGTAGGCCTATGTATATGTACAGGGTGTAACCTAGTTACTGTAATTAGATTACATTTTTAGTAATTAGTAACTTAGTTACTGTGAAAATACTTGTAATAAAAATGCAGTTACTAACAAAATACTCTTAGTTACTTTGAAGTTAAAAAAAATCTACAAAAGTGACTTATTGTGGAACAGAATCATTTTTAATGTTAATTTTACTCAATTTTAGCTTATTTAACCCACTCATTTGTTGTTTGCCTTTGTTTAAATGCCAATAATAAAAGTTTAAATCCCATTTTTGATCGATGTTTGCAATAACACACACACAAAGTAATCTAAAGTAACTAAGTTACTTTCTTGAGGCAGTGACTAAGTAGTGTAACTAATTATATTTTTAAAAAGTAATAAGTAATGAGTAACTAATTAGGCCTACTTTTTCAATATCTTTTCCCCAACACTATAGGCTAAGTATAAATAAACGGAACATAACAGCTAAATTAATCAATAACTGGTAGAAAATAACCATGAATACTAAAAAAACACCACTATCTGACTAAGCAGATTAAATGGTGCGTTTTAATAAATCCAGTTCATTGAGTTTTGTTTGCTTTGCCTCGTGGCCGTGGCAGTGAGTTTTCCGACGTTACGTACAGGGGGTGCTGCGTGATGACGTCGCCTCCCGTTTGTCCAGCCCTGCCTCAATGGCGATTACAACAGATCCGCAGCGCCTCGGGAGCGGAGCGCACACAGCCCTCTGACCCGGGTTTAACATCAAAACCATCTAATGAGAGGACTGAGGACTGTGAGTATAACGTTTACTGAGGTCTCTATTAACGTCTAACTGTGGAACTACGAGCTTTACGTGGCGATCTTTCCCGGTTTGTGTCTTTTTCGCTGCCGCCTGCTTTGTGCTTGGAAACCTCTACCACCACGTAGTCAGAGGCTCAGCCAGCAACAATGCGCCTTTGTTCACGCTTTCGACTGGTTTTCTCACAATTTTACGTTTGTTGAGCATCAAACCCTACATGTATGTGTCGATTAACTCATATGTGTTGAATTATGTGTGTACTGGATAAGGATTTACCGCCAATTTCTTATAATTTGAACCACAAGGCGGGTCGGTCTGCCGCTTATGATTTTTTCCGCCTAAACTAAGCTCTGTTTTGGCTAATACGAACCAAAAACACTGGGATAAACCTGCTTTCTAACGATGAGTGTTGTATATTCGTTCACCTGTACGGAATTTGATCGTATATCTTATCATGGGGATTTCTTGGGTTGTTGTAGAGACCGTGAAACCGGACTAGCGAGCGCCCGAGCAGATCAAGAGCGGGGGAAGGGCTGGTTTCCATTATCACAGCGAGCGGAGCTGGGAAATTACGATCTTTACCGGCGCCGTGACGGTTAACCGGAGTAATCCTGACTAATCGACTAATATTATAATCTATCTGTCTCATTAATCAGTATTTTTATCTGGATTCTACAATATAACTTTATTGATCAATCGAATATATTAAGACCGTTTAAAAATCATTGTTTTATTGTTAAAAAATAAATCAAGAAGATAAAATTGTGACTTTGACTAAAAATAGTTAAAGAATCTGACAATATTTAATCGAAACATATTAGGCGAATGTATTTATTTGGTATTTTACATTGCACTTCATTAATTTACTTTACTTTACTAATTTAGGCGTCCTTCAAAAACCTTCAAGATACAATAGAAACAATTGTTTGACTAGTCGACTAAATTACAAAATTAATTTGTTAGTTAAGCACACTCTAGTCTAAAACACAAGCCTAAAAGACATTTTAATGAAAAGACAACACTAATACAGCTTGTACTACTAAACATGGTTTCTAGTTTGTGATGCTTGTTAACTGACAAAGGCAGAAATAGTCTTTTTTTTTCTAATAATTACATCATATTGCCATACTATTGTCAATAACACACTTTTCTATCTAGAATTCTTTACTGCGGTATATATTATATATTTTACATTATATGTTTTTTATCTATTCAATATATTTGGTCACAGGCTTTACATTTAATTGTATAAGAAAATATTAATTTAAATAGTATTTTTTAATACCTACCACACTAAGCATTTGTATTCTTTTATAGAAAGCTATACTGTCTGCTTGGTTATGATTGATTAAGCTTTTGTCTATTTGTGTTGGCTGAAATGAATACCTTTTGTTAACGTTTAGGATTTCTTTTAATAAATCTTCATGTTGAACCTCATTGCAAAAACTGCCTGTCATCCACTTGCACTTTACTCTTTTATTCAGCGTTGGATTAAAGTGTACCGACTCGCACTATGCTCCTTGGAGTTAATTATTGCCCAAACTAAAACCAAGGATTATCAGCAGTTTTTCCTGACCCAATGAAGGGATTTTTTCACTTTGTGCAAATGTGTGAAAGGCTGTTGTGGTCTGATCACATGGAAACTTGCTGTTGTAGAGGTTTAGTGCTTTGCTTGTGCCTTTTTGGTCTTAGATGGATCTTTTTGTTGTAATTTTACAATCTTTCTGGTTATATTAACATCAGGAAACTACGGTTGTAAAAAAAACCTAGCATTATGTAAGTTTAAGAACAAACTGTCTGCCTTGTCTCATCTCCACCTGAATTCACCCTGTGGCCATTTGTTTCAGACAAAGTTTGGATGTTTGCTCAAAAGTTTTGTAACTCAGAATGTACTCTTCAGGCCACACATAGTTTACATGCCTATGGTCATGCTGCAGAAAAAAGAAAAGCTCTGACATAAGCCTCTTGTAGATTTGGATTAGTTTAAATTTCTATGCTGTGAGCCGATATGTAACACCTGTTTGCCGGCAAGGACAAGTCTTTGCTTTGTATAAAATGGACTGTCTCTATTTAACCTGCTGCTTTGGTTAAATTTCCATAACGTGAATTGTGAAAACAGCTCTTGGGTCAAAAATAAAAAATTTCTTTGCAGCTCACTCTCTTATTGGTCAACCTGAGTGAGTGAAAGGTGGCTGGACCAATTGCAATTAAGTGTAAACTTTCAGAAGAAACCTAAGAGAAAATTTATGTATTGCATCTTTAACTAAGGCATAATTATTCTAAGGCATAATTAATTCTGTCCAAGTAGCTGACTGTATCATAAATCCCCCACAAACGAATAAATACCCTGCTCTTTTCTTCAATAAAAGCTAGATCAGTGTTATGTTTTAAAATTGATGTGATCCTTTTATTTGAATAGCAACACCTTCCACCTTTTGTTCTTTTTTGCTTAAATTTAATTGATGTGATGTGTTACTGTTAGTAGGACTCTTGAACGCAATGTAAGACTTTTTTTGTTTGTTCATGTATCTGCTAACGGCCATTTTGTTTAACATCTTGTAAGTTGTGTTATCCTATGTATTTATAATTTATCTTGATTCGTTCTAATTTTATTGTTTCAGGACTAGTTCAAATTGTTGTACTTATTATTAAATGTTGTCACAAGGCTACAATTTCAAACTATTTCAATACCAGAAAAGAAAATACTTCGTTCTCGATTTATTAACACCACAATGATTTAAAAATACCATTCTTCAAGTAGGGTTGCTTTATTATAGATAAAAAATAATCACCATTATTTGGACCATAATTGAAATTACAATTATTAGCCTAGGAACAAGACATCAGTGCAGCTTACATAAAGAAGAATAAACTGTTAAAATAAAGTAGGTGACAAAGAAATGATCTGCTAATGTACGTAACACGATACTATTTATGCACAACTTTTCCACTCAAAATTTACATTATCTTCAAAGCTTTACTGACACAATACTAAATATCTTTATGCACTTTATTAAACACTGTGGTCTAGTTCTTTGATACAATATTTCTTTGATATTTGTGGTAGATCATTGTTATGTGAATGAAACTGTTCTGTTGACATCATTTTGTTTTTACACAATGCGGTATTATATATGTAAGCCTTTCATAATATCCTGTTGACCTATTGATTACCGGTAACCAACCACACTGTTACACAACTCGGTCCTAACCTGTTTTTTTAATTGCCGCTTTCCTTTCTCTTTTCTTGCAGGTTATACCCAACTAAAATGGAGGATTTCGATTGCGACTGTGGCGAACTTGAGCCACCTGATCACTGAGGCTTAGCTCCCAAAACCCACGACTCAAGGCCAGACGCATTTCAATTCACGGATCAGGTGTCTTAAGTTATAGCGGCGAAGGAGTAGGAACATTACAAGTCGGTTTATTGTTTTATTTTTAGCACAGTCCTATGAAGCTGCTCAGGACCAGTCATACACTGAATGTACTGCACTGTGAGGATGCAACTAAGTGCTTTTTTTAGTTTAGCTTTGTAGATGCTTTCGAATTGGCTTCAAAGTCCATTCCATCTCAGTTTTGTTCTTTATTAAACACTACATTTGCTCAACCAGGATTGGAAAATAAATTCAACATTACATTTCTTTTTTTCCTCCTACAATGGATAGATTTGTCGCGATAATGTTTTCGATTATAAGACAGTGAAGGCTACACAGGGGGAGTTAGTAGTCGACTGTACAGGGCGGTCAGCCTCTGAAGTAGCGGTCTCAAAAAGTCACATTTGGACTTTGAACAGGCCGCGTGGAAGTTGGTTAAAGGTAGTAACGATGGCGGAGAAGTTCGAGTCGTTGATGAACATCCATGGGTTCGACCTGGGTTCACGGTACATGGACTTGAAGCCGCTGGGCTACGGAGGGAACGGTCTGGTCTTCTCTGCGGTGGATACGGACTGTGACAAACGTGTAGCCGTCAAGAAAATTATCCTGACCGACCCCCAGAGTGTCAAACACGCCCTCCGCGAAATCAAGATCATCCGGCGGCTGGACCATGATAATATTGTCAAGGTGAGAACACGCACAGCTGGAGCAGAATTTATTAGACCAAGTGAGATTGAGTGAGGAAGGATGTCATCTGTGTTAGATTACCGTAATTAAGCGTGCACCTGATTAGAAGCCGCACCAACTAGATTTAAAAAAAGTACATTTATAGTAAGTCTTGGAGAATCTAGTTAGCGTCATTTTTATGTTATGTTAAAATATGGTATATACAAGTCATGCAAGCGATCTTTTCTGCTTTTTGGCGACTGAAAGTAAGGTTATTGTCCCCGAAAGGAAATTTGTCTTTGACCACAGTGCTGCAAATGCTGCATCACTTTAAAATGTGATGCACAGTCAATACAAACGTCACATACAATCCCCCGAAATATCCACTGTTTAGACCATAGCCGTCCTGTGACCAGCGCTGCACAAAACTGCAGTTCAAGTGCAGGTCAATAATCTATGTTACAACAGTTCTTTGTTGGTGCTGCAGGCGTATCATCCATTTGCTTTTGTAACCATTTTTTGTCTGACCTGAAACATATTTGAAATGACAGAGAAATGACACATATTTGAAATGGCAAATACCAGAAAGTAACAGCCTGTTCTGAACTTAAAGTGGGTTCATTTTAAGCTCCAGCAAACCAAGTGTTATG
Organism: Mugilogobius chulae; assembly: GCA_038363315.1. Taxonomy (NCBI): domain Eukaryota; kingdom Metazoa; phylum Chordata; class Actinopteri; order Gobiiformes; family Gobiidae; genus Mugilogobius; species Mugilogobius chulae. Next base: position 31,080,877 of record CM076399.1, on the reverse strand, counting down.
ACATTTTGAGTATTCAAAGTATTCAAATTGTTTCTTACACAAAAACTCAAACTATAAATGGAGACATAATGTGGCAGTTTCATTTTGACCCTGAAATCTACTGAGTTAAAATGGATTTTACCTTGTTACAGACAACAAATTACTCCCATTTACCACAAAAAAATGGTAATTAAATTGTCAAGCCGATAAGTGCTTCTGTAAAATGTTTGATTCTCCAATCCAAACCTTTATTCTTGGGTTGACTGATCATGACTGCTCTACTATATATATTCATAGTTGTTTCTGAACTATACCTTGTCTAAAATACACGTAAAAACACCTTTTTATAGCAAACATGGTTGCATTATTAAAAACCAATGTTATCCAATTTTGACACAATTTTAAGCCTAAAAAGTGTCAATACTCAGTAGAAATTATGTTTAATGAGTTCATTTATTGAAGTGTTGACTAATCGACCACCAAAATTAACATTAGTGACAGTCAGTCATTTGCACATTCTTTGTATTTGTACATATTTTTTGTGGCTTCTCATCATGGTATCTGAGTCCTAAATAAACTGAACTTGACGTCCTTGTCTTACACAGGTGTTCGAGACCCTGGGCCCAAGCGGTCGCACGCTCACAGAAGACGTGGTGTCCCTGACGGAGGTGAACTCGGTCTACATCGTGCAGGAGTACATGGAGACCGACCTGTGCCAGCTGCTGGAGCGGGGGCTGCTCTCGGAGGACCACGCCCGCCTCTTCATGTACCAGCTCCTCCGCGGGCTCAAATACATCCACTCCGCCAACGTCCTGCACCGGGACCTCAAGCCCGCAAACCTCTTCGTCAACACCGAGGACCTGGTGCTGCGGATCGGGGACTTTGGACTGGCACGAATCATGGACCCGCACTACTCGCACAAGGTAGGAGGCAATGTGTTCAAACATGATGATGAGGGTGTTGAGGGCTGCACAATTCATTTTAATTACATAGAAATGAAGCTGCCATTTTTGTAGAACCTTAATTTGACTCAAATCTTGTCCTTTTCTGAGTAAAAACATCTCATTCTGTTGATTAGATCTGTAAAAAAATGGTTTAAAAGACACTTCTTGTATTAGTTTCTCGTATTTCTTCGCAGTCGTAATCGCAGTGCTTGTCCAACAGATTACAATTAGATATTTTCCCCAAATTGTGCAGCCCTGATGATGATATTTTTAAAGTCTTGGTTGTGAATGAATGAAGTGAGTGTTGTCTATGTGAAGAACTTGCTAGTTTCTAATCAACTGGCTTCATCATTTGTAGAATTTGCTTTGGAAATCTGTCAAGAACTTGCTGTACAATGATTACAGATCGCACTGTCATGTTCCCCTTTAATCTCAAAGCTATCAAGTCCAATTGTTGCCAGATTATTAGAAAAACAAGCAACTCAAGCCCCTCAAAAAGAAGCGGAAAAAGTGGCATGTTGTGTTGTCATTCGCTATTAAAATTTGGCAAGTGTTTAGTACTTTTCTTTTTGTGAAATTGATAAGAACAGAACTGCCAAACGGGAAGAAACCATTTGAAATGTGATGTGAAATTGCCTCTGACGAACAAGTCATTTTGAAACTTGCACAACTTGACTTCTGATTGTAGTTTTCCCAATAAATGAAATCCCAAATTACTGTAAAAGTTAGAACTAAGCATACAACACATCAAAAAGTGTCAAATCATTTTACTATTTAAGCTTCTACATTCAAATCATTATTTACTGAACACATCGCTCTAAATTACCTTAAATATATTTGCATGTTAAGCTATCCTTTGTTCCTTTGGAGACATGAAGAGACCTACTTTGGGTTGTTTGTTTTCGCTAAAGACATCTGTGAAGTGACCTCAGATTTGCAGTTGGTCTAAAACAAGCAGCGTGGCTATGAAACTTGACTGCTGTTATGGTTTATGCTTGAATCTAGGTCGTTTATTCACAGTTAGAGCTGTAAACAAGCGCCACTGGTTGCTAAGGCTGGACTTGTGATAAACAGAGCATTATCTATAAGCAGCTAAACAGACTGTGACCGCATCTGTAGACATTAGACACTGGACTTCGTGGAACAGCTGATAACATCAAAACCACAAGTCATGTCAGTTTTAAAGCGGTAAACAGAGAAACCGAAGATAGGAAGTGCATACTTTCTGTTGACAGAAAATTAATTCGATTTAACTGAGACGTGCTTTTTTTGTTGTCGACGGAAAAAAAGAAATGATGAAGGCAACATTTTGACTTTGGAGGAATGAATTTGAACGTTGCAGGGAAAATTTTGGACTTTGGCGCAATAACTGTTGACTTTATTGTTTTGGACTTTGGAAGAGTTGTGTCATTCTTATTAATCTTTTTAAAATCAGCACTGAAAGTCATTTTCTGTAGTTATTGACAGGACAAGTAGGGATGTGACGATATAACATTTTATTATTGCGATTACTGTGAGACAAAATATCACGATTTCGCAATTATTCACAATTACGCTTGTTACAACCAAATAGCAGATACATTTTTATATTTTGTTTGCATTTTCATTGTGTAACATGTTACTTCTCCAAGATTTTGACCACTTTTATGAAATCAAACTTCAGAATGCTAAAAATATCAATGTAATTAAAACATTTAGATGCCTTGGCTCTAATAGAGATTATTCAGTGACTTGAAGTTAAAAAACCTGAATTTTGTTGCTGAATTGGCAACATTTACTAAAGTTGAGTTGAACCAATTCTGATTTACCGTCCTGCTGTGGCAAATATTAGCCATAACAAGGCAAAATCACAAATTTACTGGTTTCTGTAGTAAGAGAAAATACTACTTTTACTTCAGAACTATTTCGACTTAAACTGGAACTGATATTTTTGCTCATGTTTCTGTAGAATAAACTAAAGAGGCTTTGATTTGCTAAAATGGTCACGATTATTATTCTTTTGTTCTTGTGATTATTTTGGGGCTTGAATAATCACAATTATCGATTACCCTAACAATCTTGACATACCTACGAACAAGCATAATCAATGTGAATATTAAGCTCACCCAGCCTTTGTGTCTGTCTCAAAATTGTACTAATGGGAAGAGTAGTTGATGGGAAGTTGTTCAGTGGCATTAGTCAAGCTTGTATTTCTCACATTTCTCAACAGATGACGACACAAACTAATAATTATTTCTAATCGTTCTTTATAAATCAGCAAAACCACTTGATGTTCCTGAGCGACGTTGCCATGTCTGCTCCAGCTCGTTCATAAGCCGTGGCGGGGGACCACTTAAACCTCCTTTTATTTCTGTAAATGGGGAAACAGTCGAGCGCATGAGCATAGAGGAAGCGCCTCTTTTTCTCACACGCGGCGGCTGTGAGACGTCCGGTGCTGTGGCGGTCCCCAGAGTGACGCAGACCCACAGCAGGAAGTAAACAGAACAGGATGTTGTGCCTTTTCGCGAGGCCCTCTGGAAGTCGTTTCTCAAGATAACGCGGTCCTGCTACATTTTGCCTTTGTGCCATTTGTGAGCAGGGCAGCAAATGTGATGTAGTAAACGCGGATGTGCCTGCGTGGATGGTCTGTGAAGTGGCTTTTATGAGTCTTGCAGTTTCTGTCTCACTCTCACAATAACTGTAAAGGTGTTTGTTCAGCTTTTGTGCGAACTAGACAGATGTGAAGTTGATTTGAAACTGTCTTATTAGTAATATCTGTAGTTTTTATTTGACTTCTGCTCGGATTTTGGTAAGCTTTACTTGAACAATGCAAGACTGGGGTGTTTTATGAGTTATGTTGATTTCACTTTGCTGGGATCCTACACTTTTGCAAAATTTCACGAAAAGAGTGAATGGTTACCATAAACTCCATATCTCTCTGTGCAATCAAATTTCTTTGCATGAAGCACATAAAACAAAATAGCTCATCATTTGCCTGACTTTCCGAACAAAATACAACTTCTTAATTTTTTTTTTTTTTGCCTTGTTAATTGATTCTGCAGAATTCTGTTTTTCAGTCATAGTTTTTCTTAATTTTTGTTTTCCTACGATAGACGATGCGTGCCCCTCATTGGCTAATCCATCTGTAAATCACGTCCACTGAAATGTGGTAGATAGACATGAAGGCCAGACGATATATTTCTAATATATCGACTACTGCTGTAACAGGAATCTTGGTCCTAGTGAATTGTTTCTGTACAGTACGTTCGGTTCGATGCATGTGTGTAAATACCACTTTATGTAAATAAATGTGATTTTGCACGACCCGGGTAGAACTAATGTTCACACGCGACTTGTTTCTACTCGGACACTATTAAGCGATGCAGAGCTAGCTTATATTTTGGAGTTTTAATAACTTCTTTACGTTTTTATTCATTTGCGCTACTTTCTTGGTGCCATGTGAATATTTATGATGGATTTACTTGACTCTGCGCTTCTAAACACTTCAGAATCATCGCATGAAAAAGACGAACATTTGGACTCACCGCTGTTGCCGCGTCACATTCACCTGTAGCACACACAGCCACAGTCTGAAAACCGAACCAATATAATGTTACATTACCGCTGCACCCATAATATCGACTGGACTTTACAGGCAAGATTTCACTGTCACAAGCATCGAACTGTTTGGTGCCAATAACTCACGTTGAATTAAAAGTTTATTATAATGCTGTCTAACATATTAATGTCAAATGAAGAAGGGAAAAAAGTCAGTATTCTTTACAGCAAGTGAATAAAGCATATAAGATGTACTTAACCCTAGAACTGAATGATATTGACCACAAATAAATATCTTTCTCCACATCTTGCTTACAATATTCAGACTACCTATGCCAATACAACTAGTAAGTGTTAAAACATGTCTTAAAGCTTATTAGTTGAAGTTTAATAATCATGTAAATGTGAAAACTTCTGTAAAATGTATCAAGACGGTGCAGAAATATCACCTCAGTGCCAGTGTTTCAAAGTTTACTGCCAAATCTTATTATAGGACACAAACAAAATCCTAATAACCGTGACAGATTGTGAACTACCTTGTATAAAATTCAACCTAATTCAATAAAAAAAAAAACAATACATTGCTCCTCTAAAGCCGGTGCTGCATCACGTTTGAAGTGCTTAAGCCTCACATTAATACCCACATTTCATCAAAGCCGCCTTTTCACCATCTTTCTGAATGAATCCTTTGAAATCCAGCGCACATTCACAACCAGCTGTTTCCCGTCCCGTGCTGCTGATGCCGGCCTCTGTATAAAACCACGGAGGAGGAGGAAATTCCAGTTTGAAGTTCCATATGGTGCAGATCAGCCTCGGACCCCTCCCACCTCCACCTCGACCCCACCCTTGCCCGCAGCCCTGCCCCGATTCAGCTGCTCTTCTGGATCTGCTTAGCCCTTCCCGCACGTGTGTCGGATTAGTCTGAACTCACGTGACTCTCGCTCAGATCTGTAAAGCTGGCACAACTTCATTCATTTCCTTTGTGCCTATAGACCTCAGACTTACTATAGATGTGTATATTTAGGATGTATATATGCAGCAGTCAATCACACGCACACACGTTTGTCAGGAATGAGCGCAGCTGTTGTGAATGTTTAGTCACATGAACTGGCTGCTCCGTGAGTCATGCCTCAACCAGACAATGAGGCCGTCTGCTGCGAAAGAAAAGATGAAGAAACACGAGACGGGAAACTAAATATGATCTCATTTTAACCTATTTTCCTTAGTTTGACTTTTCCAATTCCTCTTCTAAAAATCTAGTTTGCTTTTTGCAAGGCAGTGTTTCCAACTGGTTTAAGAAGAGATTAAAGTGGTACAAATGGTCCAAGTTTGAAAGATTTAAAAGATTACATTACCTATAAAGATACCTTTCTGCCTCTTGTGATCAAAAACTGGTTGCCAAATGATTGTACTTACTTATGTATAGTTTGTTAAAATGCTACAAACTGTTAAGTCTTGTTTACTTATCACTATAGTACAAATTCAGCTTGTTTTTAAACTTTGGGGCAAAAATTTGGACTATTGGGAGTGACTTCTATTGATAAGAAACGCTTAGGAATGATTTGCTTACCTTTATATGCTATTAAAACCTGTTTTGCTTTGACTAAGAATAGATTGTCAATGGTGTGATGTTCTCTTTTAACATAAAGTAGTTTTAATCTGTCTGATGTTGCAATCTGAAGGAATTAATATTAGCTGTCATGTTACTCTAGTAATGTATGACCAGAAATCTAATATAATTGAATGTGAATGAAATTATCTGTCGAATCCACATATTGAATCTCTAGGCTGTAGTCCTTTAGTTGATAGCATCTTAGTCGACCGAAATTTGTATTAGTCGACTCTTTAGATAGATAGTGAAGTTTTGTATTGAACAGGGACCAAAAGTAGTTTTAGTTGAGGTGTTTGAACTGAATCATTGGTCTTCTCTGCAGCTTTATACATACATACCATGTTTCCCGTTCATTTAGTTTGTTTTTGCATGAATTCTATTGGATTTGTAGTCTTTTCATTTGGGTCAGATAAGTAGAACATGACAGACTTTTTAGCTTCAGCGCTTTAGCCACACCCAGTTTGCAGTCGATTAATCAGTCGACTACAAAGAATTTCTTTGGTCGACTACACAGTGGTTCTCTCACATGAGGGTCGCAAAATGACTTCCAAGGGTCCACTGATCATGTGAAAAGTTGAACATTAAGCTCTGAAAGAAGGTTTGACAGCTTCAAATACAGTGATAGATGTTTATTCCCATTTGTTGGCATTCAAGATGAATTTATCTGGGCTTATGTCTTCAAACTTCGATCAAATCTAAGACTAAAGACTGTTTATCACTTCACAGATGGTCTACGTTTTGTGTTTGGGGGTTACAAATGGCTACGATTGTTATTTAGGGGATCACGACTGAAAAAGGTTGAGAACCACTGGACTACAGCACTAGAAATCTCACTCAATATAAGTTTGTATCATTATAATTTTAGTGAGGACTGTGTAAAAATGCCGTCATAGTAACGCTTTGCTCTGGCGTTAATATGACAATAAAATGATTCACTGAGAGGGTTGTGTCCATCCACCCAGACTGTATTTCTTTGATCGCACCACCGTTTTGCAAATAGGTGGCCTACTGCCTTTCTACAGCTCTCAGGACTTAAACAATGTAAGTATCTTAACTGGTTTTCTAATTGGTTTACCAGTTAGATTGCCCCTCAACAGACCTTCTTTGTCTCTACCGTTTTCACTTCACTTTTCCTGTTAAACACCGTTCAAATCCAAAAATATACAACTTGTAAATAAGCCCAAAACGCATTTATTGCCACGTACTTTGAATAAATAAGCCGCTTAGATTTGTGCATAATTCTCCGTTTGCGCTTTCACAACTCGTAAGCTGCGAATAAACTGTGACCTGGCACATATTTTTATCCCGCGCCTGTCAGTTTCTCTACGGCGGAGACTCTTTTATCAACGGGAGCGCAGATTAGACGAGTGTAGTGAATGAACCCTCCGCCCTCACCGACCCGAGACTTCAGAGGAATGCAGAGGCGGCACAACAGAAGCCATGTCTTTGTGGAGTTTCTTTTTCTTGGGAGATTGAATTGGAGTCTTGTGTTGTACTATGATATTGTAGTTTAGTCACGTCACTGTCTTAGAAATGCATGAGGCTGATACTAACATTAGATCTAAGCGTACAAGCGGAACATTTGCAAAAAATGCCAAGCAAATCAGTTGTATGCAGACTATAAAGTTGTATTCAAGCCACGGTTTACATTAGAACTGGACAAACTTAGGCTAAGAGACTAGTTGTGGCCCTCAGCTGTTTTAATCTGTCCTCCAGCCTGTATGACTTTTTATATTTCTTTTATTTGATTGACTTGGCTTTGGAGCTGGTGTCTTTGCATGGTTCCTAATATTTATCACAGTAAATGGTCAAAGTATTAGATTTAAAAACCTTTGTACAAAATGTGCTTGCAATAATGAATGCATTTGTAAAGAATTTTAATAATAATATGGCCCTCAAAGAAATTGTTGCCTACCACTGATTTGTATTGTTACTGTGCATTAGAGTAGGCTGCAACTAACTATTATTTTGGTAATCAGTTAGATAGAAGATTATTCTTTTGATTAATCGGTTAGATGTTTAGAACACTAAAGTAGATATGTGCAATATATTGAGATTTTTATATAATATTGCGATTGCTGTCTTGAAGATATTCCAAAACGTATATCGAGTATATCTTTTATTGTTAAAAATGCAACATTTTTTTTTTTAAGTAACAAAGACAGTTGCATTGTAAATGTTCAAATAAAGTTAGACTGTGACATTTTAGTCAATTGATCACTCACTGATGTCTTAATTGACGACATTTGTATTAGTTAGAAAGCACGTTGCAAAGTTTTTCAGATTTATTTAACATGAAATCTTGTTTTGCTGTTTCTGTTTTTCTTTGAGTCTTGAGAATGTAGTTTGGGTTAGATATTTGGTCAGATCATTGAGACACTTAAAATTTTAGCCGACTAATCGATTGGTAGCATACGTCTTAAAGGTGAAGTAGCTAATCTTCACACTGCAAACCATAATTTAGAATCTGACTACTTCCTCTCTTAAATCCACGGTTAACATTGACATGAATTCATTTTTGGTTGCAATTACACCTCATAAACGTCTTTTTACAAGCAACAAAGTGAATCTGGAGTGGACCATCCAAGCACAGCCAATCAGAGAGCAGCATTCGGCCGCTGATAAGAACTAAATTCTATATTATCCAGTTCAGACAGTATTCAATGGTCTCATGTTTTCTCAATTGCTGCATTTGTCATAGACTTTTAGTAGAAAACAAAGTTTACTAATTTACAAATAAAATAGTTGGCTATCCCACCTTTAACCCAGTATTTCTGATCATCGAGCGAATACATTAAAAGACATGCTTGATGCTTGGTTTGAAATATTGTCTGAATATTGTAATCGAAATTTATCAAAAATGTAAGTATTTGAGCTGAGGTAACATTGCTTTAGGATATTCTGAAGGTACAGACAAGCAAACGTTTACATCAAGACATCGAATTTCACACTGAAACTTCAAGTAAAAAAAGTCTTAAACTAGTAAACCCAATGATCGTGCTACTCCAAAAAAAAAGCTTGACAAATGGACAGCACCACAACTAAAATTCAGATTTAGACAGAGAAATACAGATACAGTGAGCTATAAATGGATACTTTATTGATCCTGAGGGAAATTCAGTTCAACTTTGAAGTATAAAATGAAAGCTTTTGTTCCTATAATCTCCCACAATGTTTGCTCCTGTGTGTAGGTATGAAAGCTGCTCTGATTTATGAGAATTCTGCACCGTTTGTGGCGCCGAATCAAGAATGACAAGAATTCACGGCTGAAAACTCAAAACGCCTTTTTTCCTCCTAAAGCACTTTGTGTTGCTGCTCCCTGATTAATTGTTTTCTGTGCTCGAAGCCGGCGTTATTTCCCACACTCAACCGCCCATTTGTTTTGAGAAAGTGAGCCATCTTTGAGTCAGAGAGTTTCGTGTGTTTAGTCTCGTCTTTGGTTATTGCTGAGGTCTGGTTTTGCTTCGTCGTTAACGGTGAGAGAGAGAGAAAGTGAGAGATGTGCTGAGTGAAGTGCTGCTCTTTAGCGCAGCACATGTTTGAGACATGTGGCACTAGACGGCCATTTAGATTCGCCCGTTTGAGCTTCATGGGTTAATCACCGGTTCATTTAGAAGCCATTAGGAAACATTACAGACCCATCTGTCGTTAAATACAATGTGCAAAGTTGGATACTTTGATGGTATAAGTTATGTTGTGACTTCAGCAGAGAAATCAGAGGATTATGTTCAGTAAACCTTCAAAAATAGTATATTAAAGTCGTCATACCTCTTTTTCCAGCTGTGAAAATTAATTTATTTTAAACATAGCCAACTCAAAGCCTTTTTATACTTCACTAGTTTCACATGCTTGGATTTTTGTTCACTAGCACAACTTTAGAGAAAAAAAAATCACATTAAGTTAAATAGTTGTACCACCTTCTACACAGCCAATCAGTTCTCATCTCAAAATAGTCAGATAGTGACTCACAAGGCTCAAAATGTAAAAATATGACAGTATGTATTTCCCATTAATGGAGATGCTATGCCTAAGTTCACATAATAGAACTTTAAAAAGTGTGTAGTAAAGCATAACAATGTCAATAAAGGCTGCAACAAGTTAATCAATTAAACGCAACTAATTGATTATTAAAATTATTTGCTAACTTGTCTTTCTTTTGGTTCCAAACATCCCCGAGCCCTGGAAAAGTTTCAGATTGAACAGAAATGATAATAGTGTAAATTTAAGGTTTTTGATGTAAAAACTTTAATACTAAGGACGAGTCTCAATTCTAGATATTAATTATGATACCACAATAATTAAAAATGCTCTTTAACATCACATTTGTATACAATAAAGTGAGACTTTCGACAAAATACTTTCTTCAACAAACATTTTGGTTTTAAACTAGCTTTGAAAACCTCAAGATTATTCTTAAACTCTACTTTCAATACCAGTTTTAGAATTGAATATTATTTATTTTTGATACTTTTGACAACCCTAAAATCTACATCTCCTGAACTTTATATAAGCAACAATATTTCAGCTCAAATTTGGCCAAAATCTTGTAAAAAATAATCACCCAACTAATCGATTTCTAAAATAATAGTTGCAGCCCTAATGTCAATGTATTAATTGAAATTAACTGAATTGCCACCAAATTACTCTCATTATTATCATAGTTAGACACAACATGGAACTTTGTCTAGCTAAAAAATAGTTTGAAATTTAGATTTTACATGACCTTAAACTTTGCCAAGACTGGCTTGTTATTTATGATGTTGCTTGTCATAAAAAAGTCAGTTGTAAATTTGAAATGCAAAATCTTTGTTACATAATTCTTTCTAAATATTCAAACATTGCATTTGAATAAAACCGGTTTATCCGAGTCACTTACTGCTTCTGGTATGTTACGTAGCTTTTCCTGGATTAAAAATAAGGTCATGAATATCCAAGAGAAGCAGTAAGGAAGTGTTTTATAAACTAAAGTTGTCGCTTTATTGTAAAAAAGGAGCACTAGAACCAGGAAGAAGTGCACAATACAATACAAGCTGGATTTCTGTCAAGTTTATTAGGTTAAGCAATAATTATGATTACGGCAAGTCAAAATATAATCATAGGAACAAAATAATATATATTTTTATTCTAGAAACTCTGGAAATCTGTTGCTGTTTTGTATCTACCAAGTTTATAGAAAAAAGTAGATCTTTGGTGCAGATATTTTGACACACATCGATTCCCTCTGATTAAATATTCATTGTCAGTACTGACCATTTTAGAAACAATTCTTCTGTCTTAATCAAATTTAGGTTCAGAATGTTTGATTTTACAAAACGCATCACAAACTTGAGAAAAGTGACATTTTAGACCATGAGATTGGAAGAAAATGTAAAATTTCGCTGCCGTTTGCGATAATTGTAATAAAATTTGATATTGTGACGTCCTTTTTCCAAGCATTTCTCCTGGTTTGGGACCTGCACAATAAGCACATGGGTCTATCTATCTTCCATGTTAGTGGCTTGAGATATTGGTTAATCTTATTTATTTAGTTCAAATCAAGGCTTAGGTAGTTGCACAATGTTAGGCGATACTGGGCATAATTTGCATTTGTGTGGAAATGCCTGGAAGCTACGCGACGGACGAGATGAATGGGGAAAATCCACATCCAAGTCTGTGAAACTTGATCTTTCTGGAGCAACAACAACCAGGAAATTCTTGTGGAAAGTTATAAAGGGGCAGGCGGTTCACGGCTGATTTTTTTTTTCTTTTTCTTTTCCCTAAACCACAAACACAAAGACATGCACGCAAAACATTTGACCTAGATTCTGAACCGGTGAGCTGAACGTAGCCAAAGTTTGAGTAGAATTCACATTGTCACAGTTCACTTCAGAAGATTTTTTCTTTTTGACAATTTAGAGAAACTTTTCTTCCTTCTTTTCTGTGGATAAACAATAACTTTAACAATGCTTTACACTATTACGGTAATCATATGTTCCTTTGTTTACATTCCCAGAGAACTACTTAAACCAGGAAGCTTTCGTACATTTCACGCAGACACATGAGGAAAACACTTTCATAAAATCTTGGCAGTATGACGTAATGATTTGCACAAAGTAGGGCAGCGCAATATGGCTTAATGTTTTTTTATCAAGATACATAAACCTAAGGCTGCTTAATGGAGACCTTTTATCATGTTTGTAAATCTGTACTTAATCTATTTAATTGATAGCTGTAAGTTATTTTTTTTTCTTTAGTCTCTCACGTCTTGTCAAGAGTTCACACATATTGTCTTTGTCTTTTCTCCATTTCTGAGAAGTCATCTGTCTTAATGTCTTCACAAGATCATATTGGATTACAACTGGAGTACACACGTTTCACACATTAAGATCGCCGATATGGTTCTCGATACATATCAGGACTTGATGGATCAGTTCTAGTAGTGGCTTGAACGCTACCTACCATGATCTCTTCCACATGCAATGAACTTGATGAGGAAGAAACAAATCATTAAAACATATTTCATTTACAAAAAAGTCTTATACAGCTGTCTCAGCCAAAGTCATAGAACAAAAAAAAAAATGATAAAAGACTAAAAAAAAAGAAGTCCTATTCTCTCAAACAAACTCAGACCAGCTTATCACGTAAGTCTGCCCACAGAGAAAACCCAAAAATCGATCAGAGTCAGTCAAAATAGCAATATCTTAAATATCTAACCCCAAACATTGGTTGGCTGATATATCTGTCCAGCTCTAATATTGATCAATTCGATTTTGCTTAACCTTTCAAAAAAAAAAAAAATTGTCTCAAAGTTTGACTTCTGCTCCAGACCACACAATTTTACTGACAAAAAGTTGGTTATTGATCTTTTTATTCTAAACCACCAACCAAAAATAAACAACTAAATCTTCTAAATCTTTCACTTTCTTTTTTTCCGTTTGTGGCCCAACCCTAGAACAAAGGCTTACCAAGGCATTGCAATGGGAAACATAATATTTCTACATTTCAGTTTCACTTGCCACAAAAAGAGTAGTCATGATTAGTGAGGTTTGCATAGCATTATTTCCTCATTTTTTTCCAAGATCATGCATATTTTTTCCAGTAAGCAACAAAACCAGAATTTGTCTAATAAAGCCTTGCAGGAGAAAATATTTCATATCCTCTTGAAATTAGTTGATGTGGGTCATTTTGGAGCTCGAAATCCAGCCTTGGCGACATCTGACCCAGTGCTTCGCGGGACTTGTCACACGATAAGCTTCACTGAAATAAAATCTATAAATAAAGCTCTATTAATACCGCTGCATGTGTGAAATGTGCGCGGCTGCTCTGTGGATCCCTGTTTATAGCTCTGCTCTTTTCACGTGTGTGGGAGTGAGTTCTGCTGCCACACGAGAAACCTGAACAATGACTTCGTTTGAGCACGGTGTATGCAAATTAGCCCCGACTTCGTCCTGGAAATGGAGCCAGATCCCAGTGAAGTGACATCTGGTCCGACCTGCTGAAGGGAGTGTGTGACTAAATAAAGAGGATTAACAAAGAGCCGGTTCTGTCTCATTAAATGTCACTGAACTAATTTACCAACTGTTGCCAGCGCGGTTGTTGAAAGCCCTCATGTGTTTTGCTTAGTGACGGATGGCCTACTTTAGAGCATCTAATAAACAGATGCTATGATGCTAAGGCTAAGTTAGCAGAATAACTTACTGTATCTAAGTAATCTTGTACTCGGAGTTGCCAGATTTTCAGAGTGAAACGAGTAGGGTCGTAACAAGGTACTCAATTAATCGCAACTAATCAGTTATTGAAAGAATGATGTCTTTTTGGGATTGAATAATCGCCAACTGGTCTATACATGGATTAGAAAACATGCCACGATTGAATTGAAATATAATGACATAGAAAGTGTGTAAGTCTAGTATTTTCAGTAAAAATGACTTGAGCTTTGGGTTAAAATTGTATAAAAGTTTGTACTTGTACTTGTTTCTTCTGTGACAAGAAGGTGGACTAAAAAATTTGCAAAACTTTCCAAAAATAAAACTCAAAGTTGCTACAAAGAAATGGCTTAAGCAACTCTGTCTGTTCTTTGTTTGCAAACAGATATTTTTGGCCTACTTTGATACAAATCATCTTGAAAAGTTACAAAGAGAAGTGCTTTGTGCATTCATGAAGGGGAAACATGTCTGTGGTTTTCCATCAACTGGATTTAACTAACCTTTGATGCTCCTCTTCTGTTGTGACACCGCCTGATCACATTTTACAGAAGCCGTGACAAATGGTGTGTAGAACTAAATAAAGACTGCTACTTCAGGCCAGGTTCATCTCTCCCATCTGTCACTCCCTCAGTAAAGAAAAATGACTAATGGCTTACTGTACAAGTTAAGTAAATGTTTGCTTGTGTCTTCACTGTCTGTTCCTTACCAATGGTGTGTCTACTAGGGCTGGGACAATGTCGTCACACAGTTTGTTGTTTTGTATTGTTGCAAAAACCTGTATTGCATACTTTAATGACAACTTGTATACAATGCAAAGATAAAGAATATTTTGACGGAATTTCATGTACTTGTATGCTCTGTTACATCTGATGCAGTCAAAACTAGTTTTAGCATAATGTGGGTCAACACTAGCCTAGGCAACCCCAATCTTTTCATAATCAATCAGCGTTAATTTGGGTTGATAGAAAAGGTGGACATTTTGTATGAGGGATTATTTGAATGACATTTGACCCTACAACTCATTACAATTAGGTGAAAAAACGGCGAGAAAACCACATCTCAAGATTCAGGAGCCAGACGTCCAAAACAGTTAGCTCTTGTCCCGTTTTGTTACTTTGATCAAGGAATTTTCCATAACCAACTACATGGTCAGCATCTTATTCTGCAGGTGACATGCGCAGAATGAGCGGAAAGTGACTTTGACTGTCAATCCTTCTATAGTAAAAAAGAAATTTGGCCATTGACTCAAACATGGGCTTATTAGTGAACCCTGAAAAGTAAACTTTGTACTTAAATCTACAGTTAATCCGTTAGCTATCAGGGTTGTTTGCTTGAAATATAAATACTTAGATCTTACTTTTATCTGTCTGTATTGTTTCATGCAGTCGCAGGCACAGAGTCAAGTCAGGAATATTGCTCTGGAGACGAAGAGCCTGGAATTTCTTGGTGTAGAATTGCTGCTTTGGCGCTTAAAAGCTAAATATTATTAGTACAACTCTGATATTATGGACCATTTTGTGTTGTGTTGCTTTGTGTAGTTAAGTAACTGCTTATTTAGAAGGTAACTTATTATATTTCTAAGTAAAGGTATTCTTTTGTCTTCTATGGTACAATCTAGTAACACAGTTTGGTCGAATCTTTTATCTACACAGACCTCTCCCGTATGATCCCGGTGTTGACGTCACTGCTGACTAAACTGATCATTTGCTTACCTGCAGACAGTGGTTTTGCAGTGACCACATCGAGACGTGAGCTCGTGTTGTGTTGTGTATGATTCACTTCACTATGGGATGGTGTAATGCTCGGGAGCCAGATTTGGAGAGGAACCGGAGCCGTGGCATTGCTGGACATTTCCGTCCCACCACAAACCAGCAGTGAATGGACGGTGTTGTTTTACCAGCAGCTCTCCTTCTCCCCCTCGTAAACCTGCTATACATCCAAATATATTCAGCAGGAGCTTTTTGGTATTGCGCCACACTGCCTTGCCAATTATTTTAGAATTTATAATGTTAAATTCATGGTTGCTTCATCTAGTTTTTCACTGGCTGCTTATGGGGGTAATTCAGCAATTTCCTTTTAGACAATGTTGTAGTGTAGTAGCTTCCATTTACCTATATTTCTTCTTTTTTTTCTCAAAGCTGTCTGTCCATTCTGCTCTGACCAGAACTGTGCAATTAATCAAATTTCAATACGATTATTGCTGTAATCGTTTACAAAAATTGTGTAATCAATAATTGTGATTATTGACCGTAACTTATATTCCTGGTATAGAGTGTTTCTTTACAATTGTAGAAACATTACGTTATTTCTGTGAGATTTGTCACATACTTTCATTTTATCTCTTTACTTTCAACATTTAAGTACACTAACGCATTGCCGTCTCTCTAAGCAAATAATTGTTTAAACCAGTCTTTCCCAACACTTTTTGAGTCAGGGCACACCCCTATTCAAATGTGGCCAAACAATTTTTGGAACACAAACATTTTTAATTTTTACATAAAACATCTTTAAAATATTCTTTAAATCATAAGTGGTGATTGGTTTGGTTTCTTTTTTGATATAAAAGCTGTTCCAAGCACTTCCAAATTGTAAATCACTTAGTCAAATCTGAAGAAGCTTATTTTATAGATTGAATATTGAAAACTGACACATTTTCAAGGTTCTCCGGTTCCTGGCTAAATAACGTGATTCCAATCATGATTTAAATAATTGTGATTATTATTTTCATCACACTGAGCAGCCCTACTCTGTTGTGTATATTTGTGAAAACTGCTTATAACTATTGAGATGATGATGATTAAAATGCTCTTTTTAAATCATTCTTCTATAATTTACTACAAAAACTGTCGTATCGATTAGAAACAGATTTTTGATGCTTTCGACAATCCTAGTTGCACCACATTTTAGACAAAATAATATTTAAAACAGCAGCTTTTAATAATTCAGTCGTACTTTTTGACTCTGCATGAAACAGTGAAGATGATTCCAGTTTTCCAGTGCGTCAGACCCTCCCTCGTGTCTGTGGTCGGCGTTGAAGCACCAGACTGGGCTCTGAACTGCACAGTGGGGTCATTGATGTCTGTGGTCGCAGAGGGATTACTGCTCAGACTGCTGACACCACTCGCACGTGTCCAAAACCACCTTTTACATCTGATGCAGGGGCGATTTGCTCTTTTTTTTTTCTTTTTGTCTGTGCTCCGTAGCTTACGTGACCAGGAGAGGAGAAGCTATAACTGTCCTCTGTCTGTCCCTCTGGAGGCAACAGGTTTCTAGACATTAAACGTGATGAAAGAACAGGGCTGTGGATGGAGAATATGAGCTGCTTAAACTGTGCTTCAGCTGAGTGACACAGATAATGAGGCTAAGCTTCACTGATCAAAGGCTTCTCTGTGTCTAAATATTGAGTGTCTATTTGCACAAGAATAACTGCACTTCAAATAGGACTGGATAATAAAAATATAAATATAATAATACTGTTTAAATATCTTGATAACATTTGACATTGAAACCTTTAGATGATTATGATTAATGTTATATAAGACCTTTTTATAACGCAAAATGCATCATATTTGTCCTTTAAAATCAAAATATTAAAACTTAAAATATTTGGGATCGATATTCAAATACTCTGTATGCAGTGTTTTTCAAACTACGGTACACAGACAGCCTTTGGTGTTACTTTAAGCCTTCTGCAGATTGACTATTTGTTCATTCTTGGGTAAATTATCATTACTTAGAACTGATATCTACAAGTGCCATTTTTGACTGGTTTAGACTTGTGTGAAACCAAGTTTAGCTGGAATTTCCATTTGATTTAGTCAGAGAGTAGATCTGGTGATACTCGGAAAGACAAATATGACTTCAGGCGGTACGTGGTGTGCAAAGCTTGAGACCCATTGCCCTGAAATAATTTCTTTTACTTGGAAAGTTTGATCCACTG
Source organism: Mugilogobius chulae (assembly GCA_038363315.1). Classification (NCBI taxonomy): domain Eukaryota; kingdom Metazoa; phylum Chordata; class Actinopteri; order Gobiiformes; family Gobiidae; genus Mugilogobius; species Mugilogobius chulae. The sequence continues at coordinate 31,063,180 of CM076399.1, read as the reverse complement.
TTCAAACTAAATAATTATTGCTTTATCCTAACGTTAATTATCATTCGTAATTTTTGGGGCTGTAGTCTTTTAATTGTTTATTTGATTATTTGGTCAATGGAGTCTTAATTGACCAACATTTTTTAGTCGATCAGAGTTTTATTTTGATTATTGGGATGTATATTGAACAGCAACAAAAAATGGGTGAATCATTAGAAGATTTGGTCTAGATTGCCTTCTTAGAAATAAATACACTGTTTCTTATTAAGTTTCTGTATAAATTGTTTTTGCGTGAGCTTAGGATTTTGTAGGTTTTTTTCAAGCATAAATTGGGTCAAATTAATAAATACTTTTTAGTTCTCGAGCTTTTATTTTATTAACAATTAATCGGTCGATAGGACGTTTTTTGTCGACTGAGAATTTCTTTGGTCAATTTAACTATAACCCTAGTAATTTAAGAACAGAACAAAAACTATTTATATTTATAAATGTTTAAATGAATTGGAAATTACTCACAAAAAAGAACATCTCGTCTGTGCACGGAACGTCAGGTGGCTTGTTTATGTTCAAAGCGGCTAACTTCTGTACTTCCGAGCATTTCCTGTTAGCGTTAGCATTGAGACACTTTTAAGAGTCCATTGATGGTTTGTAAAGGCACCACAACACACTGTTCACTGCCTGATTTTCCAAGTATTTATTCATTTTAGATTGACAAAGTGAAAACCCCATTGAAACGAACTGAACAGGAAATGCTCATAAGTACAGAAATTTGATATTTGAATATAAACAAGCCAGCTGACGTCCCGTGCGCAGAACCTATTTACAATTATATACTTCATGTCTACTTTTTAGTTCAAAAGTTGCCCAAAAACATCTTGTCATTACTTCTTTCCTTAAATCTTATTTTGGTCTCTAATTAAGTCTCCAAATAGATTTTCTCACATTCGATTTCAGCCCTTTTGCTCTTGTTAATTAAAGCATCTCGTTAGCTCTTAGGTGCTAATGAGTCCTTGTGCTCTTGTCGTTTCCAGGGGCATCTCTCCGAAGGTTTGGTCACAAAATGGTACCGATCGCCGCGCCTCCTTCTGTCTCCGAACAACTACACCAAAGCCATCGACATGTGGGCGGCCGGCTGCATTTTCGCCGAAATGCTCACCGGGAAAACCCTCTTCGCAGGTACTAATTCACCTTGAGTCATTTTGTGTTTGTGCAGATCAAAAGAAATGAGGTTTGAAGGCTGTCAACAAAAGGAATATTTATAGGTGTAGCAGCTGCAGCCTGATTAAAGCTAAGTTTGTAACGTTGAAATGAGGAAGTAGGTTTAAAGGTGTGTGCTCAAGGTTTACTGACTTAGACAATTTAATTTAAACCCTGTAACCTTTTGGAATCGGACAATCACAGGCATAATTCCAAAGGTAAAATAATTCTTTGGGAGAGAAGTTCTGTTCTAGCATATTGTCGTCTTATAGCTAAAAGGACAACAGTTCTATGAAAACAAGCAAGTAAATTCTGTAATTAATACCTTTAAGTCCAAGAAAAAACATGTATTCAACAATTTTTACCTAAAAGATACTCTGTGGGCCTCCTAAGAAATAGAACTATTTAAAAATAACCCTTTAGGTGCCATGGTTTCTCTCTTGAATTACAGTCTAGTACGTTTAGAGGCTATAGACTGTTATGCTGAAAGATCTGCCACTCATAGACACAAACTGTAGAAACAAGTCGAAAAAGCATCGTTGTCAGCTAACTACAAGAGTTTATCTCTGTGAGAAAACAAGTTATGCTGCTACGTCAACATTTGTGAATGAAATTCGACCCTACAACCCTTAAAAGTTACATTCAGGTGAAAAAACGGCGAGAAAACGCTGTTGCAGGCTTCAGGAGTCAGACCGATTCAGACCTGATTAAAACAGCTGCTCTCGTCCCGTTTCGTTGTTTAATTCAAAGAAGTTTCCCCAGCTAAGCAGACGGAGAGCAGCTCTTTCTGAATAGAGCAAGCACTGTAGGGGGAAAGTGACGTCGACCAAAAATCCCTCTATGATTTTGAAAGCGAAGAGCTTGAAATTGTATGAAAGTAATAGGCCTAAGCAATTTCTATTTCTAGTGTAAATGCTGGAATATCGAAAGCAATTAGCATGAATCAAAATCAGTTTTTTTATTGAATTTAAAAATGTGTCTACACTTATTGTGGCTCTGACCCTTTGTCACCAATAATTTAGAGCTGTAGGTAGCGTGTTAGCTTGACTCGTTACCCACAGTAACAAGAATCACGACCATTCAAACCACAGATATATCAAACACTTATCTTGTTCATCCATTTTTTGTAACCACAGCTTAATCATTGTTAAAAGTCGATTAAGCTCCACCTCCAACTGACTAAATGCAGTGCTTACAAGTTTAAATACATTTTTAGAAACATTCCAGCCAAAATGATAACATCTCAATGACACAACGTTACATAATTGAAATGTGATGCAATCTTTTACCTGAAGGAAATAAAGAAACGCTTTTATAGTTAAAACTCTAGCTATGCTTTAAATAGCTCTTCTGCACAAGTTAATTTAATAATGATCATTAATATTTTTATTGGGAAGTTACAAAAAGGTTTAGATTTACTGCAGTTAACAATTACCAAATACAGTACTTGCTTAGTTTATTGTTCTTTCTATACATTTTGCAGGCTTGTATTAAAGTCTTCTCTGTGACATAGACAGGTCTGAATGTTCTCTCTCTGTAATTGTCAGGTCTGAGGAGGAGCAGGTTTTACCCTTAAAATAGATTCAAAATAACTGGTTGTCACTCGTGTCTTATCTGCGGCAGACGGCTCTGAGTCACGCGTCACCTCACGTCGACGACAATATGAATGTTCAGGGAGAATTAGGACAATTAATGTAAAGCAGTTCAGTGGGTTTTGGGGCAACGCAATCAAGCTGTTTGTGACGATCAAAACCAACATCAGAAAAATCATTTGTCTATTATAACACGTCTTTGTTTTGCAGCCAGAATCGATGAATATTAACAGCCTGAGTGTTAAACAATACATTTTGCTTGTACTTGGTGCTATATCTTTTATATTTTAAATTATGCCCAGCCCTACATGCAATACATAACGTTACAGGTAGGAGTTTTATTGGATTGTCTAATGTGTTGGCCTTATTGCTTTCTTCAGATTATTTTGTAAATGATTTGTTGATTCAGAAATAATTAATAGTCTTTCCAAGTACCAGCAGTTCCAAGCAAGGTCTATAACCGGACAAAACCAAGCCGTGACAAGTCAAAACAGAAGAATTTAAACTTTGTGAACCAGAAGCAGGAGCAGAGAAACACTGACAATTCACTCTGTCTATTTTAAAGATGATTTTAAGTGTCTTGTGTACAATCTAATAATAGAAAATTTGTGAAACTAAAGTTGAGGAAGTGTGTATGTTGATGTGAACATGTGACTAGCTTGTGTTAGCATCACCAAACACACAACAGCGTCTGAAATACAGCTGTTTATTTGCATTTTAAGGCAGACAAATCAGGAACAGTGCCTTTAGTCTTTTGCTGTGTAAGTTAAGTTCCTTGTGATTGCTGTGAACAGGTGACCGCGGACAGGCCTGTACTTGACGAGTCTTTCTCATGACACAGACTCGCCCGGCCCGCTGCTCACTTCTCCTTTTCTCCCTAAACCTTTATCCCAAATGCCTGGAGCTGAACACAGGCCAAAACTCAGCCTCCGCCGCGTGATTTTATCTCTGAAACTCAATTTGAGAGTTACATAACCGCCCGGAGAAGCACCTGACCAGATTTATACTGACAACAGCGTACAAATGTCACTGGATGATGCAGATGCAACCTTACGAGGGTACTTCAGTGCAAATTAAATAATAATGTTGTATTGTAATAGGCTGAAATTGTGTGATAATAGTGCGTAAGTAGTGCCTGCATTAAAAAAAAAGCAAAGGATTGTGGTCTTTGTAGTTCCTGCTGTGTCATTCCAACCTAACAAGAATGTTTTATGTGGACATAGTAGCTCAAATATAGTTTTAATTTTGTCGTCTCAGAACAAAAACTTTTTTTCTGTTAATGTGATAAATAAAAATAGCTTATCATTCCATCACAATATTCCTCTTTAATAGGGTATTGCCAAAAGCCTTTATCTCGAAACAATTTCCTCAATACTTTATGTATCTAGATATTTTTTTTAAAACATATTGTAAAAATCTGCCAAATGGCTATTTTTATTCATCCAGAAAAACAAAACAAAAAACGATACTTTGAACTATTGACCAAACCGAGAAAATATAGGGAAAAAAATAGAGAAAAGCACTTTTTCTCTATTTTTGAATAGAGAAAAGTTAGGGCTTTTTTGTGTTAGCCCTCACTAAAATCAATGTTAAGAATGTAACTTTGATTAACAAAATCAGAAGAATTGTATTTTCACACTGCTCCTAATGTTAGATACAAATGTCCTACAAATAAGTATTTTTTTAGCTCAGCTGTTTCAGCCGTTTGCAGCCGTCCAAGGTTCAGAATTGTAAAATGTATGAGTTTAAGTATCCCGATTCTACTCCCTGTATCAATACACAACGCATTGCCAATGAATTGGTCATGCTATCCCGATACATCGAGTACCACTCTATCATTTAATATGGTTTATATAGTTTATAGAGTATGTCAGGACCTAGATGCTTATTTAATGTTGAAGATAATGTACCATAAAAAAAATATATGACTGCTGCACAATTGTCTCTTTCTTAAATTCACTAGTACGACAACACATGAAGGGACATGTAAGGACTACCTCAATGACTTTGCCCTTAGGCAGGGGAACACTCTGGACAGTGATCAACTCGTCACAGGGTTAAAACACCATCATTATTATATAAAATAAAAAGGCAAGCTTAAATAAATTGCTGGAAAACGTTTATTCTTTTTGATGTTGTAAAAACCTTTATAAATCGATTCATGTGGTAATGCACCATGGCACTGTAGTAATGCTCTGTACAATATAAACTGTGTTAATCATTAGTTTTGTCTTTGTGTGCGTTCAGGGGCCCACGAGCTGGAGCAGATGCAGCTGATTCTGGAGTCGATCCCGGTGCTGAGAGAAGAGGACCGTCAGGAGCTCCACAGTGTGATCCCAGTGTTCATCCGAAACGACATGTCCACCCCTCACACGCCTCTGAAGACTCTGCTGCCCGAAGTCAGCCCCCAAGGTTGGTGACTGGCCCCTGAGATGTTCACCAAAATACACCGTGCACCATAACAACACGACCATTCAAATTCTCCTGAAAAATTAGTCATATTTTTACTTTTGACAACATTTTGCCTGCTTTATTGATAGCACATTTAAATAAAATATATTTTTAGAACTTAAATCATCATTTGTGGAGTTAAATATTCAGCTAGATCGATTATATTAAGTTGAGCAATGTATTTTCTAATGTTCTGTCTATCTCCAGAACAGGCCAGTATTTGGGTTGACTTGACAAATTTCTTAAAGGCCCACCTTGTAACTTTTAGCCAAGCCCAACAGTAGATTTAAATAGAAGTATACTATGTATTTTAATATAGAAAAAAAACTATTATCATGTATCTAAATTATAGGCACATGAAATTGTAATTTGGTAAAAAAAATGTATCTGTTAATAATTCCTTTCTTGTAAATAGACCTGCAACAAGGTAATCGATTAACCGCAACTTATCAATATTCGTTATCCAAACTAATCAAATAATCTTAAATACACTCTTAAACCTGTCAGGAGCTGAGAGAGGGAGCGTAGACTCAGACTAACCCAAAATTACCCCCAAAATGAGACCTTAAATGTGTACAAATGGGAAAAAAATTATATTTTGTGAATTGTGTTTGATGAAACTTTCCAAGTTGTGGGTCTTTTACAATCTAAGCAGCTAAGTGATTGAAGTAAATAGTCATCTAATTAATCGATCGCCAAAATAATTGTTAGTTGCAGCCCTACTTGTAAATAATATAACAACTGTGATAGGGCAAATTCATCTTTACTATGATTGAGCTCACATCTCTATAAAATGAACTCTAATGACCTGGTGGAACCACCTCTTGCTTGTTTCTATGGAAACGTAGGTCTTCTAGCTATAATATTTCACACTATGGCACAAAAAGTATCTTTCTCTATTAATAGTCTTTCAAAGTAAGATCTCAACTGTGTTACCGTGGAAACCTAAATCCTGCAGGTGATTCCTCAGACATAAAGCTGTATATTAACCTTAACTGTGACAATGACTTAGAACAGAATGTGAATACAGCTTAGAGTTAGTAGAAAACAGGCTTATGATTCATTTTTTTACTGGACATGAAAAACAATTTTGTCTTAAACTGTATTCATATAAAACGTATTAAACAATAATAACATTACATTAACGTTAAAACGTATGCTTCCTGTACCATGAATATAAATTGAATTGGCATTCATCCAAAGCCGAAAGCACATTATTATGAGAAATGAATTCCAGTTTTTCCTCTGGGACTAAAAGATTTCTGTTCACACGAGACGATCACAAGAGTCTTTAGACCAAATCTCCTAGCTCCAAATTCCTCTTTTTGTTTCTCCGTCACATGTTTCTCCGTCTCCGAGCTGCAGGAATCTCACAGCGTTCCTCAAAATCAGGTGTTTATGTGTGTTTCCTGCCCAGTCACGCACCTCCTGCTCAGACTGTAGGACTTACAACGTTTACTATAACCGTGGCACAGGCAGTTTCTCCTCAAACATAATTTCACAATGCATCCTTTTTATGAAGGCTGTTTAATGCAAAAAGCTAAATTTCTTCGGCTAAAGTCTGAATTTGCTTTACCAACATGTTTTCAATTAAAAAGAAAGAAGTGTAATATCAATCAGTGATCCAAATGTGCTAAAATTATTTGTGAATAAGCCCTGTTAAAGTAGATAAACATTATTTAACATTTAATTTACTTCATGTCATCACAAAATCTTGACAAAAATCTAGGAAAAAAATGCTCAACGATAATAGGGCAACTCCAGGAAAGACTATTTGAAACTGCGCCTTTATAACAACATTTGATTTGCCAAAAACTTTATCTCCGGGCCCAGCCATGTTTTAAACAAAGAGAATGTGCTGTTACCATCTGGGCTTTGTATTGTGTGTCGCGCTCTCATCAGGCTGAGTCAGTTTGAGTCAGGCTCAAACTGTCTTTCATACATTAATCCATCTTGAAGCTAAATGAGGAGTGTTTGTTGAGAACAATGGAGGCCTGAACAAGTTCTCAGTACTGACTACTGTGCATGTTGAAAAATGACTTGTATTTCCTAGAAAACAGACTTACATTTCCTACTCTTCTAAAAATCATATCTCTTATCTCTCTTGTTTACAGCGCTGGATTTCCTGGAAAAGATCTTGACCTTTAACCCCATGGACCGTCTGACTGCGGAGGAGGCTCTGGCCCACCCGTACATGTCCGACTACTCCTTCCCACTGGACGAGCCCATCTCCCTTCACCCTTTCCACATCGAGGACGAGGTGGACGACATCCTGCTCATGGACCAGAGCCACAGCCACACGTGGGACAGGTACTACATTACCCACAATCCTCTGTGGCAGCTACCATTGCTCTTTGTGTGTGTATACTTTATGTGTATGCACGTGCTAATGCCTCTGCGTTGTGGCAGGTACCATGACAGTCAGCTGTCTGAGGCCGACTGGAACCTGCGCAGCACTCACGACCCCGAGGAGGTGCAGGTGGACCCCAGAGGCCTGTCTGACGTCACAGACGAGGAGGAGGTCCAGGTGAGACTCAAACATGATATTTACTTGATACTCTGTAATCTAAAGACTGCTGTTCATGTTTTCATGATTAAACGTGTCCTTTCTGTTCCCAGGTGGATCCTCGTAAATACGCAGACGGAGAGCGGGAGAAGTTCATGGATGAGCCGTCGTTCGATTATTCGTCCATGTTCTCGGCCGAACGTTCGTGGTCGGACGAGTATCATGAGAACAAGTATTGTGACCTGCAGTGCAGCCACACCTGTAACTACAAGGCTGTGTCTCCGTCTTACCTGGACAACCTGGTGTGGCGGGACAGCGAGGTCAACCACTACTACGAGCCCAAACTCATCATGGACCTGTCCAACTGGAAAGAGCAAAGCAAAGAAAAGACCAAGTCCAAGACCAAGTGTGAGAAGAACGGTCTGGTGAAGATGGCGCTGCAGCAGCAGAGTGTCTCCGAGAAAGACCGTGAGCAGGAGAAGCACCAGGCCCCACAAACCCAGGGCTTTGACTTTGACTCTTTCATCGCCAGCACCATCAAACTGAGCCTGCAGCCTGAGCCCTGTCCCGAGGTGGCGCTGTTGAGCCAGGTGGGCCTCCTGAATGAGCTCAACACGTCTGTGTTTCAGCTGGAGGCTCCTCGCTCCGGCTCCATGTCCAAGTCCATCAGTCAGGAGAAGGAGGAGAAGTGCCTGGTGAACCTGGCACAGCTGGGCGACGCAGTGTGGCCCGCTTTCGGCTGCGGCGAGACCGTCGACCACAGACCCGAGGGCGGCTACACCAGCTACCTGGACACGCTGTTTGGGCGAAAGGACGAGTGTCCCGCAGAGACTGTGGCCTGTCCCGACGCGGATCTGCAGGACGAGGCCTTCAGGGGCTGTGGGACAGAGATCGTCCTCAACATGCAGCTGGACTCTCTCTCTGAAGATCTGCCTCTAAAGTCCATCCAGGCCTCGCTGTCGCCCTGCAGCGTCAAGTGCTCTCCACAGATCGCCCACAAAACCTACAGCAGCATCTTCAAACACCTGAACTAAGCAGCAGGCCTCCTCACAGTGCAACATCTAGGCAATTTTATAAGAATATAGTATATAATTGTACTTGAATCATTTCATACCTTTTTTATTATGGTTCTTTTACTTTTATTTGCCTTTTTACGAGAAGCGTGTTGTGTAAGATCGTCACTCTGAGCCTTGAAGACCTCCATGTTTTATGTCCTCACCCTCATCGCTACGGCGGCATGTCGCTTGCACATTCAGTACTGTATCTGTGTCGGGGGGAGAGAGCGCGAACGGTGAAGAAGGACTGTTGAGGACTATTTTTATTCGAGATGTCGTTGAGCCGTTTGGGTGGGACATAAAGGAGGAGGTGAATGCCAATGTCGCTTAGGCTTTTAAACATCTTTCTGCAAAACTTGGGGGTCTATTTTTTATTCGTTTTTATCCTGATTTAACATTATCCCCCCAAAGAAGGCTTCCTTAAAACCTTTTCATACTGTAAATCTTTCACATGATGCCAGCAGCAGACCATTATATCGTAGGCGTTAATGTAAAAAAAATAAATAAAAATGTGTTATCTACCTCAAGGTAACAGCGGCGCGAGACACTCTTGGAGCCAAAAACAGTGCTTTACTCACTTAACATCCTCGTCAGACATGAAATGAAGAGGTCGCGTCTATGAAATCTGTCGAAGCATTTAACATAGTGACGTGTTTCAGTAATCATTATTTATTTCTAGCAAGATTTGCGATATTTATTTTATCAAAAAAAGGTGTTATTTCGATGTGGCTTTTGAAGATCGGAGACAAGACTTCCATGTTCATAAACGGCACTATATAAAGCGTGTTAGTGTTTTTGTTTTTACGGTAGGATACGACTTGATCTAATTTCCATCGTTTTTTCTGTCCAGACGGATATCATTCTTTTGTTTATTTTGATTTTACAAAGGTGCATTCTTGTCCTGCTTTATCGTTAAAAAAGAGAGCGCCTACAAGTCTTAATTTTTTATCTAAATGTTCTGTACAAATGTGTGCATGGAGGCAACAGAAAGGTACATTCAAAGTCAATGGTGAGTATAAACCGTGCGTTGGTTTTAATTGTACGTTCAATGTTTTTTTGTTTTTTTTTTAATATCCTTTTCAAAAAGCAAAAGCATGATGATGAATTAGGTTTAAAGGTGTAGCATGTAGGACACTTGCGGACTTCTTTTGTAATCATTGGTTACCCTGTTCTACAAAATATCAAAATAAAATTACTGGCAAAGAGTTTGGTCTCTACGTCTGATTTTTTTTTTTGTCATTAAAAGTGATGAGTTTGTAGCATGAATATTTACACACACCTGTTTGTAGAGAGATTAGGTTACACTTGAATAGAAATCACTGGCAAACGCTATCATGGTCTTAAAACAAGTATTGCATTTGATAGTGTGAAATTTAAGGTCATAAATTCAAGTTTTACAATAAACTTATAACATTTCAAGGATATTGCCCTTAAGTTTCTATCTTCTTTTGTGGTAGTTATGATGTATTCACAAGTTACATTAGTTTACAACAAATGCCGTATCCAATGCATCTTAATTCGCCTTTAGTTTTATCAAATCAAAACATGTATTTTAGATCATCTATTTTGCACAATTTCAATTTGCATATCAAGATTTCAAACAAAGCTCAGTGTTCACGTCCCTTGCATTTTTGAGAATTTGAGCTGAAAGAACTGATGCTTAGCTTATTAACTCATGATATTCTTGAATGATCAGAAATTCAGTTTTCTTACCGCAGGGGTGTTGAACTCATTTTGTCTAAGGGCCACATTGGCATCGGGTTTGTCCTGGAAGGGCCGATTGTAACCCAAATTTACCATACTAATCTTTGACATACTACAAATACTAGTCTTTGTATTCTATTTTTATATATTTATTGAAGTGAAAATGACTGATTATACATCTGCATTAAATTTCAGACAAATCATTTTATTAAGTTAAGACACTCCTGGCACTAATACCAAAGTGAAGTAAACCATAAAGGACCCTGAGGGCTGCATAAAATGATGTGGCGGCCTCTTGAGTTTGACATATGTGTCTTACCGGATAAAGTCTGGTTTGAAATTAGTTACATAAGTACGTTTTTCAACCTTACATTTTCATTTTACTTAACATATTTTGTATGTCTAAAAATGAAACTGAACATGAGGATGAAAATTGCATCTAAAAAAAACATTTACAGTGTAAGAATACCAAGGCTTCTCTTCTGAGATGAACCTCTATGTCCTAAGACGACTGGGAAATTATTATTCTTTGAGGGCGGAGTGCCGAACTGCAATTATTAACGTAACAAATTCTCTTTATTTGCAAGCAAATATTTTGTAAAATATAGGCTAGTTCATCTTTTTTTTGCTAATCTATGATAAAGAACACATGTGTAGACACATACTCCAAAAGCTAAGTCAATTAAACAAGTATAAAGAGTAATGCTTATTCTCAAAAAATGTCCAAAAGGGCCCGATTGAACAACCGCAGTTTGCCCAGGTCCTAAGATGAACTCTATCCAGAAGAGGGCGCAATCCAGGAGTTTTTTTAACTGTCCAACCTGGTCAGTTTTTGCTTGAGATGGGACGATTATTACAGTTTTTCTCTAGTCATATCTTGAAAATATATTAGTGTTTATGGTATTTTGTTCTTGACTAATTAGACAATTTAACAGAGTATTGCTCACATGAGAACTTACACAGAGAAATCATTTTGACATGTTTCAGAGAGAACGACCATTAGACTGAGGATCAGCTCATCCATTTGGGCCAAAAAGATCTTTTTATCTGAACACTTGTACAGAACCATTTGCAAAGATGAGACACTTGAGACATAGACTAAGACACTGGAAATGTGATGAAAGCAATGAGACATGCCATTCAGTTGTGAACAGGCCGGCTCTAGTGTTTCTGACACCCTCGGCAAGACATCCCCACCCCTAATTTTTGTTTGACTTTTTACAATCTTGTATTATAGCCCTATATTATCTATTAGAGTTTAAGTCAGACTAATATTTGAATTTATAAAGAAAACTGATGCAATTTCCTATAATCTGGAGTAATTTGGACCAAAAAATGTTGGCTTTTACGTAATAAGTCATTTTGTACTACAATCCACCCCTGCTCCTGCACCAGTGCTGAACACAACTCGAAATTTTTGTCAGCTTTGTGTTTTATTAAATCTGCAGAATAGTAAGTTCTTTAGCTATTTGTGGTCATAACTCAATGAATATATGTCAGATTGACACGAAATGAAAACTGGCCAATAGCTTATGAGTGATAGAACTTAGGCTACAGTTTGGCGCCCTTACCACCAGATGGCGCCCTAGATAACTGCCTAGTTGGCCTATACCCAGGGCCGGCCCTGGTTGTGAACAATTGCAGGTTGGTTTGGAAATTTGTCCATGTTATTTTGAGAATGTCATCTCAGTTTCAAGAAATAAACCAAATAGCCAAACCATTGAAAAAAAAAAAGTTTCAAATGTTCGATGGTGTTGCTGTCTTCTGAAACTCAAAATAAGGGCATGCACAAACTTGTATATGAAATAAAGTGGGCTGAAAGACAAAATATATACAGAAAACACTGCTGCAAACTGTCAGAACAAACAGACGAGATGACTAATAAAGTGGCAGATGAACAGTGACAATAGGATGAGTGCAAGAGTCCAACATAGTCACACGATTCATGCAGCGTTCATAAGTCCAACGAGGGAAAGATCGTGTTCTTTCTCCTGACTCAGTGTCCATGTCCAGGGTGTCAAAGGTCAGCTGCTATCCGACCTTCTCCTGAGCTGCTCCACGTCAAACACGTCATTTTCCCATTTGACAAACAGCGTCAGACTTTTATTTTATCCATCTGATGAGAGATAACAGCCTTGCTCTCGCTTACAGTACACAGTATTTATTATTTTCTGTGAATCTGGTCTGCCTGTTATTTAAAGAGAAAAAGCATCGTTTGTTCATGTGGAGCAGGGCAGTGGGTCATAGATAAGAGGCCTCACTGTCTTTTCTCTTTGGCCCATATGTATTTATAACAAGGCCTACTTACAAACAAAACTCATCACCAGCAACAAACCACCAAGAATTTATTACAAGAGGACTCAGATTACAGAAACACTAAAAAATACCAAAAGGTTCTGTTCACACAACGTCACAACATTGTACAGCTCCACATACTGTATTTCAATCAGCTAAAATGCAATTTTTTTTGGGTGAAATAATTGTTTAGATATTTAATGACAAAGTGCAATATTAATATTATTACATCTCGAGATTATATCAAATCAGTGGAATATTAGCTGACTTAATGGAGATTTTAAAAGGCTAAATATCAAAAATAGACTTAAGCTGGGATATCTTGCCTTTTCTGTGTTAATAATAAAATTGTATCTTTTCCATCAAAATGTGTAAAGCAAAAGCATTTAGTGACACAAATTAGACTGCAGTGTATTGTCTCAATTTAACCATAATAATACCTGAAAGCAGCGTTCTGATTGGCTGTGCTTGTGTGGTCTGTAGAAAGCCAAAACTGAATGTTGATATTATTAATCATGAGCCAGAAAAATCATAACTGTCAAACTTGTGGCTCGGAGACCAAATGTGGCCCTCGTGATGATTTCAAGCGGATCGCGGGATGTTTTTGATCATTATTCAGTGTGGCCCACCATTACTATGCATGTAATAGATCCCACAATGCACTACAAAATGCACTGGACTGGAATAAATTACATGGAAAACTTAACTTTTTTAAGATGTTTTGTAGCAAAATAAGTGTGTTTTAGCACAACTAATTCAAGTGGAGTTAGAACAAAGATTAAATGGAGGTTGTTGAAGTGGTTATCTCAGAAAAGTAAGCAGAAGGTCCTGGAGCTGTGAAAATGCCCCTGGCAGCGCTAGCATCACAATTTAGCGTTCATCTCCATATCTTTGTATATTTTACGCAATATATTATATTTGACAGCAACTACATGTTCTTCTTCTTTGATTTTGTGTCAAATATTAACTTACAATATGATATTGTACCCTTTAATTTGCAAAAATTGTCAACAATCACTGACACACATGTTTAAGCTTACCTTCTGGATGAAACAACAAAAAAGCAGTGATTGGTTAAATCAAAAGTCTACTGTGAAGCGAACGAACCCCAATGATGCGATTTTAAGACCCCAGGAAGAATAGCGTCAGCGAGACTGCGCTAATGGGGATCCAAAATAAACATAAACATAAACATGTCAGACAGTTTCCACGAAGTGAAATGAAACTAGCTGATGCATCAGGCTATATAACAACTACATTATACTATATAATAATGAATGTGGACATATTTTTGAACATATTTTATTAAGCTTAATAAAGGACAATAGTAATATTTATACAAAATATAACAGGTGATCTATGTCTGTTTGTTTCCGATAAACTCCTCAGTGGCGTTCCTCTTCAGTCTGACCATAGACAGTGTGACCTGACCATGTGTTGCTATGTTGGCGCTCTCTTAGTAACGGGACAGTTGATCCACCTCTAACTAAACCTGACTGGAGTCATTCAGTCCTCATGAAAACAGATCTGCCCCGGGCCAGAGCTCAAACTAGGCCAAACAGTGAGTGAGGTGAGCGCTCGTATGATATCATATGTTTTTCTTCTTCTTCTCGTGTGTGCGTGTTCTGTACATTCAGCCCGGCACGTGTGTCCTCTGGGACGCTGCCGTGAACCCGTTTACCCTGTGGTTGGTTTTGAAATCTAAAAAAAACACGTGCACTCCAGACGCTGCACCTACTTTTGGGATAAAGTGTGCACTGTTAGTTCATAAAGACACTCATTTTTCATTCTTAAAGCTGCGATGCCTGGCTTTTTGAGTTGAAAATTAGTCAACTTTATCCTTTCCCCATAAGTAAACCACATAAACTGCACACTGTGATCAAATCAGACCATTGTGTACTGTCTGAATCAAAATGAAAAGCTTTTAATTTGTTTTTAAGAGCCAAATGCTGTGCTCTGATTGGCTGCATTTGAGTGATCACCTCCAGTCTTCAGACAAAAAATTAATGAATGTCTTGTATGTCCTGCCACTTTTTTATTGGTTCAGATACATTAAATTCCAAAGTGGGGTGTTCAGGAGCATGTTTGAAGGCAACACAGTCACACTAGATGGCGTACTTTTACTACGACACAAAAACGGCGTATTTTAAGCAGAGTTCACAGCTGTTTTTAGTATTATGTTACGCCGTGCATTTAGCACGATATGAAAAAGCGTAAAAATGACACAAGATTTCACAGTTCAAAAAAACGTTTTGATTAAAGCCACGTGGGACGTTTTCTTCAGGTGAAACGGTAAGTTTAGGCATAAAGTTACTAAAATGGGTAAGATTAGTCTGGGGCTTGGGGCAGGATAAGATTAAAATCAGGATTTCATTAATATTCTTAAATAAGAACACGTCTTAACAACCACCATTGAACTGAATGGGACGTGACGCGTACTATAATTACGCAAAACAGCTGTGAACTCGTGCTAATCATACCTATTTACATGTTGTGTAATGTCGTGGTAAATGTACGCTTTCTTGTGAGATCGGGCAGTTGAAGGATGAGAACAACACAGGATAACATTGTATTTGTCTTTTAAGTTTCTCTGATTGAGAAAAATCTCAGGACAGTTGGATAATCTGCTTCTGTACTGACCAAAGGTTCATTTTTTGATTTTCTCATTTTCTGTTTGTATAGTAACTCAATGATTCAAGGCGACTGTTGTTGTGATTTTGGACTTTACAAAATTAAACTGAAATGATTACAAGACTTTTTCCTTTTGTCCCAAACCAGCTCAGACCAATGTGCATCATGTATATTGTCTGCATCCAGTTGTAATTTGTCCTTTGCCTTTAGAAAAGTTTAAAAGTGACACATATGAATATTTACTAAAAATACCAGACTAGCTACATTTTGACAGTAAATTTACTCTCTCCTGTGGCAGGCTTCAGGTGTCGTTAGTCTGAAAATACTCAAACACACAACCTCCTCTCTGCACAATCTCTCTTCCTGTTTTCTCTCTCTCCTCTCTTCGTTCTGGCCTTCAGGTGTCGTCAGGTTAAAAATACCTCCTCTCCTCCTCTTTCTCTCTCTTCTCTCTCTTCTCTTGGCACATGATTATAGCTGAACTTCGTGTTCAAACACCTTCAAGGGTGTTTTGTCCTTCTGCAACACACTAATTAATAATATCTGCTTAACAGAATACAAGCCCTATACAGAGACTTAAGTTTAGAAACATTCTTTAACAGTGGTCGAGTCGTGGGACTAGTGTGGAAATCTTCTGAGCTATGACAGTCTGAAGTTATCGCTGAAAGCCACTCCTATCATAAGTTTGCACTTTTTTTGCTCTAGTTGCAAAGTTTTAGTGCTCAACTCAGTAAGTTCGACA
The DNA here is from genome assembly GCA_038363315.1 of Mugilogobius chulae. Lineage (NCBI taxonomy): Eukaryota > Metazoa > Chordata > Actinopteri > Gobiiformes > Gobiidae > Mugilogobius > Mugilogobius chulae. Next base: position 31,047,028 of record CM076399.1, on the reverse strand, counting down.
CTACTGCACCGAAAAAAAAATAACTTGTTGAATTAATTAAATCTTTCAATGATACAATATTGCAAACAATACATTTAATTAAATTCAGTAAAATAATTTTATGTAAAGTTTATTAAATAAAATGTTTACTTCCAATCTAAAAATGTTATATTGATTATACTATTGTGACATGTTGGTGTGGTGGTTACCTTTAAGGTGCCTTAGAGGCGGCACCAACCAAGTCTTTATATGCGGGAGTACTTTACCGTAGAATGTTTCGTCCTGATGGGGGCGAGGAAGTCCTCCAGCTAATCCTACCTACTAGAGATGCTTCACCAAGAACATGGCCACCAGGGCAATGAAAGGACCCTAGAGTTGGTGCGTCAGCGATGCTACTGGCCTCAAATGTCTGATGACGTTAAACGGTGGGTGCAGCAATGCAAAAGATGCCAGGCAGCAAAAGATTCCGCACCTGTGCCACACAGCTTCATGGGTCATCTGCTCGCTTCACGGCCAAACGAAATCTTAGCCATTGATATCACTGTGCTTGAACCTACCCGTAATGGGATTGAAAATGTGTTAGTGATGACTGATGTCTTTACTAAATACACTGTGGCTGTCCCTACTCGGGACCAACGTGCCCCTACAGTGGCCCACATCCTTACGCAGGAGTGGTTTTTCAGATTTGGGGTACCCAGTCGCATCCATTCAGACCAAGGAAGGTGCTTTGAGGGAGCGCTGCTTCATCAGCTTTGTGATCTTTACAACGTGGCTAAATCACGAACCACAGCGTATCACCCAGCCGGGAATGGGCAATGTGAGCGGTTTAACCGCACTCTCCATAATCTTCTCCGGACCTTACCTTTGTCTCGTAAACAGGACTGGGCTTCATGCCTCCCACAGGTGCTCTTTTTTTATAACACCACACCCCATCAAAGCACCGGCGAGTCCCGTTTCCTTCTAATGTTTGGACGCGAACCCCAGCTTCCCATTGACTTTGCACTGGGCCATGTGCAGGATCCCCTTCCTGGAACTGTGCAGAACTGGGTGGCGGAACATTGCTCAAAGCTCAAGGTGGCCTTTACTGGAGCCCGCGAGAGGTTGTTGGCAAATGCTAGTCGCAGGAAGGAGAGACATGACCTTCGTGTACGAGAGGCACCCTTGCAGGTAGGTCAGCTGGTTTATCTTAGAGACCATGGTGCTAGGGGTCGCCACAAAATCCAAGACATCTGGCGCCCTGACTTGTATCAGGTCCTGAAGGCCCCTACAGGGGATGGATCAACCTATACAGTCACTCCGGCAAACAACTTGCAGGCTGTATGCAATGTGCATCGAGATATGCTCAAGGCACAGGTGGCGCTTGGATTTTCGCAAGAGCCTCACGAAGGAGAGTCTCACGTGGAACCACCAGTAGGTGAGTGCTCACGCAATGGTGACTCTTGGTTTTTAGTCACTGGTGCCAACGGCAGTCTGGCCCCGGGGCGATCCTCGGATGCTGACCTATCTGGGCACAATAGGGACCTTGACACTGAAGATGCAGCAACGGGAAGCAGTAGGATCGAGGGTCCTCAAACGAGTATTAGTCCACCAGTCTTACGCCGCACCACCCGTGCGACCGTGGGACAGCATTCCAATGTTCACCACCTTCCTCGCACCCTTGGTGCATCGTCTTGAGTCGCCTTTCTAAAAATGCTACACTATCATTATTTTTAAATATTGAATATATCCAAAGAGTTGCTCCTCTTCTTATCGCTGTGGTTGTTCCTCCAGTCGTCTCCCTGTCCAGGCCAAGCATTGCCTGGGATCCAGAACCCACACTTCAGCAAACTGCGAAGAGTGGGTCTGGTCACCACGACCCCCGCCTGGGTTTCAGATCAAATCTACATCGTACCGGACAATCAGATTAGTTTATTTGCGTGACGCAGATGAAACAAAGGAGCTGATTGGTCGTCTGTCATTTAGACCAAGATTTAACTTCACTCTCCTCACATTAAAATAGTTTTTTGCTTCGCTCATTGATTCTGCAGAAATGCGCAATGTTTTTCAGTTCCACGTGATTTTTTTTTCATTTATTTTTTTCGTCGGGAGCAGCCATGTTGGATTTTACACGACGGAAGATGCGTGCCTCTGATTGTTCATCTGTCAATCACGGCTACAGAACTCCGAAAGAGGGACACGGTGACCAGACGATGTATTTTTAATATATTGTCTGGATTTTCCAGGCAAGGCCAAGCATGTTTAGCTTCTGAGACCTGACACATCAGGCTTTGACAAGATACCTGCAGTGAGGTGTTTAGCATTGCTTCATGTGCAATAAGTAGATCTTTGTATTTACACAATTTCTTGGTGTAAGTATTAAGCAAATAAAATACAAGTTAATTTATTAGTCTATTTATATGTGTAGATTTTAAAAAATAGCGATAACTAAAACCTTTTGAACTGGAAAAAAGTTAACAATGTGAAACTAGGTAAGAATTGCTGCAAAATCTGACCGTTTTTAAAGCTGTAGATGCTGTTTTTGACGAACACGAGCAGTTTGTGTTTGCATCATGCTATATGGAATAAATCCTTTCTTGCGTGATTTTCCCGCTGCAGGACCAATGGAGCGGCCACTGGGGCTGATTTACAACGACTACAAGCTAGCAATACCGTATCCAGATAATATAACAGATCCATGCTTCATACACACTCCTGCTGGTCATTTCCTCTTCAAAAAAAATGCACTCAATCTTGCCTCACATTTCAGCCTTTTCAGATGTGTAAGAGAGGCTGCGCTTTCATTTAGTCTGTTTCCATGGAAAATGTATTGCTTTAGTCATGTTGTTTTCCACAATATGGTGTGAGATACAATTATCACTGTTAACAATAATTCAAAGTACGGTTTTAACTTTCTATTTCAGCTGATTTGTGCAGTTGATTCACCTTTAACTTGATCTGGACAAACACAAGTCTCCATTATTCTTAGCTCAGTCCTTGCAGCTCGTGGACAGACTTTTGGCCTCGTCACGCTGCACCTCTCTTTATCTGTACATTGTTAACTGCTTAGAGCTGCTTTCATTATGACTCTTAGCCCCAGTATGTGTCCATATCGAGAGAACGGCTAAACTTAGACACACAGAGTATATTCATAAATGCTGCCTGGGTCAAACGGATCAGCGCCTGACATGTTTAAGCTCTGCTGTAGGTCGCCCCAAACCGTGACCTCACATGACCCCGTCCAGTTTATATGACGCTCATTTAAACTTGACTTGGCCCACAGAACTCGAGATGGTTTGATCTATTTGTGGAAGGAACACGGCTTTTACTGAGGTAAGGGAAGACGTTTAGCAATTTTTTACGTTCTTGTTAAATTAGCCCAACAAAATATGTTAGTTCTGAGAAACACAGGCTAATATTATTTTAAGCATTTTTCTTTCAGTCTATGTGTTTTACTCACTGACCTAATGCATTTTGAGCTTCTGACGACGATGTGTTTGAAACTTTTAGAAGTGATTGTGTTGACATGCAAGCAATAGTTAGCCTTAATGATAACAGCAACAAAACATCAGACATCCCAATAAAACCCGGAACAGTCTCTGTTTAGACCATTGTGTTCCATGTTCGAACAGATTGATCCAAAACCATTGATTTCCCCCAGTTTTGTACAAGACATGTCCCAGCTGTCTCAGTTTGACACATGTTGTAAAGAGAGGAATGCATTTTCATTTTCTGAGTCAAAATGTGTTCTGGAAAATAACCAAATACACAAAAATTCACAAAAATGTTCCCCTAAGCTCAGTGTTAGTAGTAGGTATGCATGTATAATAAATAAATAAAATGGTGGCGGAGAGGATAGTGCACAGCAAGAAGGTTGTGGGTTCCACTCTCCCTTTCTGTGTGGAGTTTGCACGTTTCCCCCCGTGTCTGGGTGGTTTCTTCCAGGCGCTCCAGTTTCCCCACCAACCAATAACAAGCAGGTTATTGGTGGTGGTCGGAGGTTGAGGAGCCAGGTATGTAAATGGTCTGTCTGTGTAAATGTTTTATAAAATAAATCATTAATTCATTCAAATAAATAAAATAAAAATCCAAATAGTAAAAAATGTTAAAGTAATTAAAACTGTGGTAAAGGAGGGTTGGCAAAAATTATTTGATAAATGTATTCACAAGTCTTGTTGTCTTGTGCTTTTGAAAGATATTTAGCCTAATAGCAGTAATTCTCAAGCTTTTCTAAGTGTAAATTGGATCTATAACTGGGCTATGAAATTAGGGCAAAAGTAGGTTTTGAAAAGCCGGCGTCAAAGTAATCCCTCATTCATCAGGGAGTTATCGATATTAGAAATGCTTCAAGGTTGTCATCTAGCATATTTGAAGATTGAGACGTTTGTTATGCTGTCCTGATGACAACTTTGACGCCTTTCTATTAAGAATATCCAACTCGATATAGATTTAACTGAGATGGATAAGATGCACATTTATCAAGTAAATATTTAAACTGGAGGTGTCCATTTACCAGTTTCATTCTGTCTTCGGCATGAAGATTACGAGTTCCACTTCTGCTCAGCCAGGACCTTTCTGTGAAGTATGAATGTTCCTCCTCGTGTTTTGGTGGTTTCCTCCAGGCACTCTGGTTTCCCCACCAACAACATGCAGGTTAGGAAAAGCTCGGTGGTGGTTGGATGTTGAGGAGCCAGATATTTAGGCGACTTGTTTTTGCTGAGCTGCCACAGGACTGCAGCTGTGACTGAATGGGGAGGGGGTTTGCTGTGTGAAGCACTTTGGAAGGCAACTATCATATTTGGGGGTGTGGCTTGCCGTGGGGGAATTTCATGGTTAAAGACCCATAAGAATTAATTGGAAACCTCAACTTTCTTGCTCTTTTAAAACATTTCCTGGTGATTTAAGTGCATTTTGAGCGTAACTATTTCAGGTCGAGTCACAGCTACACAGTATTACAGGAAAGCGTATGTGTATCACGGCACATAAAGCGTAGAATAAGCCTGATTTTATGCCTTTTACCACATTTTGAGAAACACTATTGTTGAGGTTGATGTTGATGCTCTCAAAGTAAAATTAATTTTGAGAAAAGAGCTTTTGATTTAGGCTTTAATGTTCCATAGATTTTTGGATTAAGTGGATTAAACTGAACGATAAGGAGCAGACTGTTTGTTTGTGGACATGTGCAGAGAGCAAAGTGACCAAAAAGTGTCTCGTCTTAAATAAACATGAGCTGTCTCCTCATTGCTGCTGCAGCCTGTAAAAGTCAGCTCCACCTGGAAAAAAACAGCCTCTTATCAGCGATTTTTCCATTGACTTCGGTCATTTGGTGCCTGCATGTTTGAACATTTTCCACAACACAGGTGACCTTTCTGAGGATGTGGGAAGGTTTTATCTTTTTCTCTTTTACATTTTGATATTTCAGGTGGAAAAAGAACAAGCAGATCTCTCTTACACAATGTATTTACGTATGTTCTGAACTAAACTTAGAAACGCTGCTTCATCTTTTTTATTTATGCAGAAAAGGACTGACGAGCAGAGAGAGGAAAGTGTGCGGTTGCATATTGAAGTTGTGAGAAAAGCTGACAATAGCACCACCACAAGAACAGTAGAAATATTACATTTTAGAAGCACCATCTTTATCAGGCAGTATTGCAGTTTTACAGAGATTCGGTTTATGGAAGTAGAGCTGTCAGAAGCAAGTTTGTGTTTACTTAGGTGACATTGTCCTGGTAATAAAATAAATACATAAACATAAATAATAAAATGCATTGTGGATGAGAAAACGGCTCTTTCTCATTCTCTCTCTACATATTTACAAAACATTTTAGTGTTTTAATCAAATCTGAGAAGAGGTGAGATCAATCACAGTAAGAATGCATGATTTTAGTCCAGGTTCATTTGATAACATGTTTTTATGGTTCTTTTAGCAGATCAAAGTTTGTTTGTTTATCTGACTATTTCTTCTGCCACTCACAGTCTTGACTTGTCACAACGAGGATATGAGCAAACATTATTGAAAGCAACAAACATTCTCACTGAATAAAAGAGGCACTTGATTGCATTCTTGTTATTATTATCAATATAAATAGTTACACACAAGAATAAGGTGAGCAAAATGCTTTTTTAATGCAATACACAGTTAGGAATCATTGTGTTCTCATGGCTTGCGTGTCTATACCACGTCATGCCTTTATTAGTGTGTCTATTACACGCCCTTTTCTTGTCTCTGTGCGTCACAAACTCATTTAGATTCATGTGGACACTCTTTGTTCCTCAGAATTATTTACAGGGATCTGAAATTGGATTAAAAAATAACTGCTGTGCTGAATCATCTGGATCGAGGTGAAAACGCAAAGAAAAAGTATATCTGCCAAAGAGTTGTCTAAGTGTAACTATTTTGTCTTGAAAATCACTTTCTTTTTTTCACTTAAAGGTGCTCTATGTAACGTTTCACGAAGAAGGTCCACCGCACTTTTCATCATGAAGAGTAAGTCAGATGTATATTTCATGTGTGTATTCACTGTGTAGTAACTGATGTAACGGCAGCAGACTGAACATCAGGGGTTCCAAGATAGACCCTTGGGGCACACTCCAAGTCAAGTTCATGTGTTCTGACCTGCAATTTATAATAAGATCTAAATGTAGTTGTGATAGTGTGGTATCTGATTTGCACACCAACTTGAGACCTTGAGAGAGGAGCAGGACATTCTGATTGGACCAAGTTGTAAATGCATTTCCATAAGAAACTCCTTCTCACAGTGTCTATAAATAACAGTGCCCAGGCACTGTTCTTGTTTCTTCCTTATCTCAACACCACTGAAGCCAGACAAGTTGTCTGTTTATTGGCTACTGTAAATAAAACCTATATTAACCAACAGAGTTGTAATCGTCTTATTTCACCACATCACACTGGACCTGATCAGCGTTGGAAACCCAGAGGCAACAGAGACATGAAAGGGACCGTACCTGATTTTGGCATTCTTAAAATGTAAACAAACAGAAATAATTAATTTTAAACTTCTTACTTCGGTCTACATGATTTGCTCACTTAGCTAATGCATTCTGAGCTTCAGAAGTGTTCATCATGATGAGTTTTAATGTTTTTTCACAGCTTTTATCAGCAAGTTGAGTCTGTATGCTAACAACAGTTAGCCACAATGCTAAAAACAAAACAAACAAAGTTGGACACAAACTGGAAATTATAGACATAGAAAGGACATTGCGGACTAATTTCCACCTGGATAGATACATTAACAAGATATCAGTGCTAGGGGGAAATTGTTTTTAAGTTATTTTGTTGTATAAAAATCGAGTATAGTCCCTTTAAGATACCACAATAGCCAACACAGTCTCACGGTAAAGTGTATACATAACATGACACATAAATAGCGTAGAATGAGCATGATTTACACCTTTTCTTTTTTCGTATGTTACGTTGTATACAATGGACAAAATGAAAAAGCATAAAATAAACATATTTCATAGTGTCAAATAAACACAAGTCTTGGTTGAAGCCACGTGGGCACATTTTTTTTTTTTAGGTTTATTGCATAAGTTTAGGCTTCAAGTTACTAAAATGAGTAAGTTAGGGCTGAGACTTGGGGTAGGTTAAGTTTAGATTTTGTAAAATATACATCAAAATAACACATCTTTACAACCACAATAGAAATTAACTGGGGCTGCAACGTGTGGCAAATTTATGCAAAAAAGGCATAAAATCGTGCTAATCATACACTTTTGGCATGTCCTGTTATGTTGTGGTATATATACGCTTTCTTGTGAGATCGAGTTGTAATAGCACACATCATCACTGCGTTTTAACTGACCGAAAGGCAGCATGTAGAGAATGAACAAAAGGGGTCCCAAGTTTGACCCCTGGGGTGCCCCACATGAGATGACCAGTAGTCTCTGTAAAAGGACAGAGACTAAAGGACAAGAGGATGATGTGACTAAGTTGCTTGGCTCAAAAATACTGAGTCCACAAGTCTAATCTTGTTAGTAAACAGTAAAATTGTTTCAACCTAGTAGTTTTAAGAGATTATAGCACTGAACATTTTGAAATATGGCATTAAAACTTCTTTATAAATTGTGAAACCCTACACAAACCCTGTGACTTTAAGAAACCAGAAGCGCTTTGTATTTTTATTTGTTTATTTGGTTGCTTGGAAATGACACAAATCAGGCAGCATGGTTTTCTGTAAGTGTAAGTTTATACCTGACAGAGGTTTTACAGTTTAAGTCTTCAGAGGAACAAAGGGACCGTGACATTCAATCTGTCCCGTCTCACTCCACAGCAACAGCACCAAATAAATATGTGATGAACTTAACAAACACACCATCCAGGTTCTCAAACTGTGGTACAGGCAAAACACAGGCTTGCTATTAGCTTAGATTAGAAATATATCTGTACAGATATTCTTAGGGAGGTGCTAGCCTTTGTGACACATACTGTATTATGTTAACTCCAATCACATTTGTTAATTTGGAAAGTAAAACTGTGAATTGAAACAAACAATTAAAGTGCTGACAGTTAGAACTACTCATGTCACTTAAACAGTTAAGATCGTTATAATTAAGATTTTGCTAAACCTTTTGCAAATTTCATCGCAGCTTAGCCCTCTTTTAGGATTAAAAAAATGACTTCCTGTTCATAAATGATGACATTACGGGGAGTTGCCTAGCAGCCATGAAGTTTGCAGGCTCATGTAATTTTGTTTGTGAGAAAATTGCATATGTCCACACCTCTCTATGTCATCAGTTTAGAACTCTGTTCTACTTTCTTTTTTTATTTTGAAACTTTTCTTCACAAACTTGTTCTTGATCCACATAAACTTTCATTTATGTTTACAATAAGTATTTATCTACCAAATTAAGTTAAAATTTGAAAAATTGCAAATTGCGTGGCCTGCTGTGGGGCAAAGTTATGGGGAAAATCCTATGGAAAAATGTACTTTTTTTTTTAAAGATGTTTTATGGCAAAAAGTGTATTTTTAGCACAAATAATTCAAGTTGAGTTATAACCGGTATTAAATGGAGGTTGTTGATGTGAAGTGTAAAGGAGCTGGCCAATGTGGTCAAGTAGGAGGCAGACTTCAGACAAGTAAAAATTCAATCATTTTATTTAAGCCAAGCACCGTGGAAAAACGTGTCAAAAATCATACATATTTACAACAAAAAAAATAACTGTGCTTAACTGAGATTCAAAAGCAACAGAAATTAATAGTGATGTTACGGTCTGTATCGAGGCTTCGAAGTGTGTGCCGAGTAATCAGCAAGAATCCAGGCGAAGTGTGGTTCGGAGCGTGGTTTGATGACGTAAGCAATTACGTTCGAACCTCCTCGAAGCACTCGTACCACGTGACTAATTCAGGAAGTGGTTTCCTGGTTTGACTTGTGAACCGCGTGTCATTTGAGATATAAGAGACAGCAGAACGCAATGGAGTCGGCCCGCACGTCTTGGATTTGGTGGTCATTACCTGCAATTGTTAGAGAAACATGGAATCAGCCAAAAAAAGGAAGTTTTCTCCTATTTGGGAGAGTTTTGACTTAATAACACCCAACAAGGTATAGTATTTAAAAAATCACACAATGTCTGTTTAATGCTCACAAAGTACAAACCAATTAGTATGTGCGTGTGTTTGGCATAGGTGAAGTGTCGGTTGTGCTCCAGAGAGCTGGGGTACAGTGGCAATACCTCAGCCATGCTGAGGCACCACAGAGCCCTGCATAAGGACAAGGCATCGGATAATGCAAGCTCTAGTAAGCAATTTTGGGTGCAAAAAAGTACACATAATTGCTTGATAAAATTAAAATATTTGAATATGTAATGTATTTCACATCTGAGACTATAAAGTCAGTTTTATTGTCTTTTGTCTTTTTTTTTCTTCCTTCAGGTGAAACGTGTGATCCTACGGAGGCATTAATTAGCATGATAGTGGAGGATTGTCTGCCATTTTCTATTGTAGATGGGAGTGGGTTCCAAAAATTTGTCAAAGCGTTGAACCCATCTTATGTAGCTCCTACTCGCCAGGTGTGAATTTAAATGCATCTAGACTACTACAAATGGTTGTACTATTGCTTGTGGATTTATTGCTTTGATTTTCATCATGTTTTTAGGCCTTGAAAGAGATGCTGGTTAAAAAATATAACGACTCGAAGGAGAAGGCTAAAGCTGCTGTCATGAAAGCTTCATCAGTGAGCATAACATCAGACATGTGGACCTCCATAAATACAGATTCATTCCTTGCTGTCACCTGTCATTTTGTTGATGAAAATACCACACTTCAGTCTGTTGTGTTAGGTGTTACGCACTTTCCTCAAGCTCACACTGCTTTAAATTTAGCCAATGTCAAAAAAAACCTTCTTGTACAATGGGGCATCAGTGACAAGGTCACCTGCCTAGTCACGGATGGAGCGGCAAATATGGGTGCTTGTGCCAAAGAAATGGGAGTTCGCCATGCCATCTGTGTGGCACATTCTCTTAATCTGATAGTCAAAAAATCTCTTAATGCTAATGAAGAATTATCAGAAATAAGGGACAAAAGCAGGAAGATTGTCGGACACTTCAAGAGCAGCACTACTGCAAAGGTAAAGATCTTTTGTCTTTTTTCATCTTTGTGTGTCTCACACATACAGTATGTATGGATAAATAACACTAATTTGCTGTACTTTTAGGAGAGACTTTCGCAGGTTCAAGTGCAAATGGGTCGGCCTGTTCTCAAATTGATCCAGGAGGTCGAGACCCGCTGGAACAGTACATTTCTTATGTTCCAGAGACTATTTGACGAAAGGGAACCGGTTGGGGCAGCCCTGGCTGGCTTGAAGACTGACATTTCTCCCCTCTGCTCCCAACATTTCAACATAATTGCTGATTCTTTAAAGATTTTGGCACCTTTCAATGAAGCAACTATTGAGTTATCCGAGGAAAAGCGTGTCTCTGGGTCTAAAGTCATTCCTATGCTGACCATGCTCCATCATGCCCTGGAAGATGGAGAAATAAATGTGTGCACTCCAGAGGGCATGGCATTAGTGGGGTGTCTAAAGAAACAGCTAAAAGAAAAACTGTTTATCTTGCAATCTCAGAGTGTTTTATCCCTCAGCACTATACTGGATCCAAGATTTAAAAAGTTGGGTTTCTTCAGTCCACACAAAGCTTCTGAAGCAGAGAGACGACTGACTACTGAATGTGCTTCAGCTATAAGACGTGCTTCAACCTCAACGGCTGCATCAGCTGCTGCATCTACCTCTGCTTCATCTTTGCCAGCTGAAGTTTCACAGCCACAAACGCAAGGTTATATATTTTTATATTTATATATATATATAATACATACATATAAGAACATTTGTTATATACATATCGTAACTTAAACTGTTTTTTTCTTAGGAAGCAAATTGTGGCATCGCCTAGATCATTCCATCCAGCAAAGTAAAACCCCTACCTCTTCATCACTGACCGTAAATGCAACAGTTGAAGTACAAAAATACCTGGCAGAACCAAACCTTGACAGACAAGAGGACCCACTACAGTACTGGAAAACTCAAAAAAACAAATTTCCCAACCTATTTACACTAGCCAACATGCATCTCGCCATACCAGCGTCATCAGTCCCATGTGAGAGAATATTTTCTAAGGCAGGAGAAATTCTCACTAAGAAACGGAACCGCCTTAGTCCTTCTTCACTAGAAAAACTACTTTTTTTGAATAAAAACCAATAAAAAATATCAGAGTTACATTTTCTTTATTTACAAGTACATTCCTATTCCCAGTTTATGTGTTCATGTTGATGAGGTGGAGACTACATTGTAGTCCATTTAATTGTCCTCTTGATGGCGCCATAGAGTAAATGAATCCTTCCAAAGTGCCGGTACATGTGCCAGCACAGCAGACTGAAGCTTGGTTTATGGTTCCCGCACGTGAAGTCCGCGCGGAAATCAGACGCATGGACTAGAGGGGAGCAGACGCTGACAGTGTTTATAGTTTCTGTGTGTTTCAAGCGGCTGCTTGTAGAGGGCAGTAGGGAGCTGCCATTGAAAGCCTGTTGATTGCCGCGCGGACCGTCCGCGTAGTCACAGATTTTTCCCTGACGCCGACGCGGAAAACCTGGTCCAAGCGGACGGCGCTTGAGGAGGCGTGTCTCCAAAAATTACGTATTTCCGCCGCGCGGACCCATGCGGTCCTCGCGGATGCGTCAAGTATGAAACAAGCTTGAAAGTATCGATGCTTCATGGGGCTTCATCTCACCATCACTATAAAAGCGTTCCAAAAGCGCACACCTTACCGGGGACAAGCAGCAGGGCAAGTAGCGGCAGCAGCAAATAGTGTCACCTGCTGAGGCCCTTTTAACAGAATGCCGGTGCGGAAGCAGCGCAGCTGGCCCCGCCCCCTACAGCTACGGGTGCACCGCTGGGACAGTACACCCGTCCCACTACATTCGTTATTTTTTTTTTTATTTTTTTTTTATTTTTTTTTTTTAAGATGCAACAGATACAAACAAATAAGCACCATATTTTGTACAGAGACAACAAAAATAAAAAAATAACAAACATGGGGCAATAAAGATATTTAAATATAAAAATATCCAAATAGGCTACTTAGATTAGCACATATCTAATTACACAATTAATAAATAAATAAGAAAAAATAAATAAAAATAAAGACAAGATCAATTCAGTAAATCAAAATCTTCCAGAAAACAAAGAAAATATCCAGCCTCTTTCGTTTTGACCAAAGAAAGTGATTTGGCAAATAATTTAAGGTCATTATTCCAATGTCCTAAATTTGGTTTGGTCTTAAAAAATCTACATTTATGGATATAGTGTTTAGCTAAAATCAACAAAATGTTAATACCATAGTTAACTTTCTTATCTTTGAGAAACACACCGTATAATATATTATTTAAGGTAAATGGAGCAACATGAATCCCCCCTTCTTGCAGCCAGGCATGAAGATCTAACCAAAACAATTGAATAACATTACATAAGGCAAATAAATGATCTAATTCTTCCTCTTCTATTTCACAAAATGTGCATTTACCCGTTTCAAATTTGAATCTGTTCCTCAAAAATGCATTCGTTGGGTAAATTTTATTTAAGATTTTAAATTGAATTTCTTTAGCTTTATAAAGAATGGGGAATGCAATATAGTCAGATCTGATCTTTTTAATATCTTCTTTTCGAAAATCTTTTAATATATAACTTCTTTTAACTAAATTTGGAAAGCAATTATTTATTAGTGAAGATCTTAAAAAAAAAAAATTTGTTATTGCAATTTGCTTCAGAAAATTGGATACCATCTATTTTGAGTTGCCTCAGTCTAGGGAAAATATCGGAATATATTTTATCATGTGTCACCAGGTTCTTCAATGGTAATGGGATAGATTTTACAACTCGATTAAAATTACTTTTACTACACTGAATACTAAATTTTTGACAAAAATCCGCATGTCCTAAGATTTGTCCTTCTTCATCCATAAGATGTGCTATTGCCCAAACACCTTTTGAAAACCATTCCTGCATAAAAATCGATTTTCTATTTACCAATATATACCTGTTGTTCCATATTGGGCTGTTATGAGGGGTAAAATTATGCTTAAAGATTATTTTCCAGTACAGAAGGACTTGTTGATGGAAGTTAGAAAGTTTAACAGGTAACTTGTTGAGATCATAATCACATTTTAGTAAAAAATCAATACCCCCAAGTTTGTTGAAGATTATGTTTGGAATATAATACCAAATGGAGTTGGAATTATTTAAAAATAATTTCAACCATTTAAGTTTCAAAACACCATTCATTATATCAAAATCAATTGCGTTTCCGCCACCTTCACTGTATGGTTTAACTAAATCATCTTTAGCTATATAATGACACTTATTCCTCCAGATAAAGTTAAAATTCAGTTTGTTAATTGTTTTTATAACTTTATTTGGAATGGATAAGGAGTAAGCAGGGTAAATTAATCTTGATAAACTATCCATTTTGGTTAATAAAATTCTACCAAAAATGGTAATATCTCTTTGAAGCCACCTATTTAATATTGCCTTACCTTTTTCAACATTATCCAAAATATTTATTTTCTCTAAAACATTATTATCTCTTGAAATTGTAATGCCTAAATATTTCACCACTTGTTTAACTTTTATATCGTACAATAATAGTGAATGACAGTCCTTTAAAGCAAATAATTCGCATTTATTTAAATTTAATTGAAGACCTGATGCTTTTGAAAATTTACTTATTGTTTGTTTCACAAGGGGAATTTGGAGTTCATTTTTTAAAAAAAGAGTGGTGTCGTCTGCCAATTGACTGATCATTAATGATTTGCCCATAATATCAATGCCCGCAATATTACTATTTTTAATTAAGATTGCAAGCATTTCCGCTACCATTATGAATAATAATGGAGAGCTTCCACAACCCTGTCTTATTCCTTTATCAATACGGAATCTTTTGCACGTTCCATGACTTAAAGCTACAGAGCTATTTATATCATTATAGAGTATGGCAATTGTCTTCTTAAAATTATCTCCAAATCCAAATCGGGTTAGTGTCTCTAAAATAAAAGGGTGTTCTACTGAATCGAAAGCTTTATAAAAGTCTAAAAAAAGAATAAAACTATCATCTTCAATTAGATCATTATAATCAAGTAAGTCTAAAACAAGTCTAATGTTGTTATGAATGTTTCTGTCTTTTAAAAACCCTGATTGTGTCTCACTAATTAAATTTGAAATCCCTTGTTTAAGTCTCGCTGCAATAGTACCAGAAAAAATTTTATAATCTGTATTTAAAAGGGTTATGGGTCTTAAATTATCTAATTTCCGTTTATCTTTATCTGGTTTAGGAATTAAAGTAATTATCCCTTGTTTCATACTAGTCATCAACTCTCCTTTTTCAATACATGCCACTGTTGCTTTAAATACTATTTCCCGTATGTCATCCCAGAAGAATTTAAAAAAATTAACTGTAAGCCCATCTGAACCAGGCGATTTATTAAGTGCCATTTTTTTAAGAGATGCATCTAGTTCTTCAATTCTAAAATTGGATTCACAAAATTCCTTAAATGGTCCATCAATTTGAGGGATTACATTTTTTATTTGATCAAAAAAGTCATCACAATCTCCTTGGGAGAATTGAGAGGAATATAGATTGGAATAGAATGTATAAACTTCATTTTCTAACATTTTAGGGTCTTCACATTCAGTGCCTTCAATTAACAGGGAAGATATACAATTTCTTTTTTGTCTACTTTTTTCTAAATTAAAAAAATATGAGGAATTTTTTTCCCCTTCCTCGATCCATTTGGCCCGAGATCGCACAAAAGCTCCTTCAGCTTTGTTTAAATAGAGTTGATCTAATTTAGTTTGCAGCTCCATTAATTTGTTTCTTTCTTGAACAGTTAAATCTTCTTTACTACAACAACAACTAATTTCTTGTAATAGTTTAAACTCATATTTTTTTTGTTTTCGATTTATGTCCTTACTAAATTGAATACTAAATTCCCTAATTTTAAATTTGATAAACTCCCATTTATTTATACACCCTTTAATCGAATTATTAGCCATAACATCTTTTATAATTTTTCTAATCATGATACAGTAGTTTTCATTTTGTAAGAGCTTAGCATTGAACTTCCAGTACGTCTTCTTACTTAATTCCCTAATTTCAGGTTCTAAATTTAGTTCTATAAAACAATGATCAGTAAGAGGTGCATTAGACATTACAATTTTTGCTGTATAATTGAGTATGTTATCACTTCCTAACCAGTAATCTATTCTGGATCTGCAAGTTCCGTTTGGTTTGAACCAGGAGAAACCTTTTATTCCTGGATTTCTCAATCTCCAAATATCTGCTAAATTATTATTTGTCAAAAATTCTCCAATTATATTATTGATTGGTGGTCTACTTGTTCTTGAGGGGCATCTATCAATCCACTCATCCGGAGTCATATTCCAATCACCACCCATCAAAATGTATTCTGTGGGATATCGACCTTTCAGTTCTGAAATTATTAAAGTTATTTCTTCTAACATTACTTTGTTCTGATTTACATTATTGTACCCATAAACATTAGTTAAGATGAAAAACAAACTTTCGATCTTCATCACAGCAATCAACCAGTGTCCATTCATGTCAGATCTTTGTGTCACCAAATTTCGAGGAAAATTATTAAATAATATCGCCACACCTCCCGACCTCGATGTGCCATGGCAAAATAAAATCTTACTGCCCCATTGGTTTGACCAAAAAGTTTCATCACTTTCAGAAGAATGAGTCTCTTGTAGAAAAACACAGTTTGATTTTTGACCTTTGCAATACAAAAATAAAGCTTTTCTTTTTACAATTTCTTTCAAGCCCCGAACATTTAAAGAACCAAAAAAAATATTAACATTCAACATGAACTATAAACAAAATATCACTCACCACGTATGAAAAAGAGAGGGAAAAAATGTATAGAAACATGAGCTCCTCAACCGCTATTAAGTTTCCACATATTCAATTTCTGACATATTTAGTTCTCCAGCTTTTCTTCAATTTTTCGTCCTTCAATGAATGCGTGTGGACCCCGAAAGTAGGCTCGTTTACCCGCACGTCTTGCTTCCTCGATCAAAGGCCACAACCGCTGCCGATCTTGCAAGTCCTCCTGCGGTAGCATCTCTGCGAACTTGATGCCCTCTTGCTTGCAGACTGGAGAGTCTTTGGTACGTTTCCAGAGTTCTTCTTTAATTCGCCTTTGCGTAAACAAAACCACAACATTTCTGTTTCTGCCATCAACACGTTTCCCCAACCGGTGGACAATATCCACAGCCTCATCAAACTTCAAATCTGGAGCAATCTTCTGGAGAGTTTGCAAAACATTCGCTCTTATGTTCTCATCTTTATTTTCCTTTACACCTTTCAGCTTTAAGCACCATCTCATTCGGTATCGCTCTTGTTCTCTCACTCTGTTTTTAAGATCGTCATTCTCTTTGAGCAGCTGTTCGTTTGCCGTCTCCAGTTTAGCTACTTTCTTTTTACAATCAACCATTTCTGCTGCATTGAACTCAACAGCCTTAGCCAAACTGGTAACCATAGCAGCACTCTGTCTGTTCTGTTCTTTAATGTCTTCCAGCTGTGCTTCGAACTTTTTTTCAAGTCCGAGAATGGCTTCAAATATGGTTTTGTTAGAAATACCATCACCTTCCTCTGCTGGTTTGGTTCTTTTCTCCTCTGGTGGTTGTTTCGTCGGAGTTGACGGCGCCGAATCTACTGCACGCTCTCGCTTATTCAGACCTGTGTTAGCCATGGAAGTGTTAGCTGTATCCATGTTAGCATAGTCGTGGTCACTTTCTTTCGTATGCGAAGGCATCTTTACATTGGATTTCGGAGGTGCAAATTGCAACTTTGCAGGTTTGATAAACTTTGGAGTATCCATGTATTACTTTTTCAAGTGGAAAAATAAAGTTAAGTGAGCAAATCTTGCGGTTTTTCGGAACTCCTGAAAAAACACGACTGATCAGGTCGCCATCTTGGTGCAGCCCCCGGAAGCACAGCCTTGAGCCTGTGTGTCTGTTGTGTTGGAGCTTCCTGATTGGCCGAGGGACGTCTGTGTCCCGCCTTGATGGGCAGCTGACAGTTTGCATATCCACTTTGAATATTGGCACTGACAAAGCACGTTGATATGCAATTGCAGTCCACAGGTGGTGCTGTTTCACAACATGCAATGCAATACAAACTCGTCCTGCAAACTGACAAAACACTTGTCAAAGTCAGATGGCAAAGTGAAATGTCAATTTGCAAAATGGATTGTCAAATTTTTAAATTAAAGTTATAATTGCCAAATGCTTTTTTTAAAATACATATTAAAATTGCAAATTACATAGTCATTTAAAAATGCAAATCTAAATTGAATATTGACATTTCAAATTGAATATGTCTCTAAAACACCATATAAATGTGCAATGCAATCTAATGTTGTTTAATTTAAAACGTAAGTTGAAAAGTGGCAATTTCTATTGTCAAAGTGAGAATTCATTTGTCAAATTGCAATTTCAATTTGCAAAATGGATTGTCAATTTTAAATTAAAGTAATAATTGCCAAATGTTTTTTTTTTTAAATAAATATTAACATTGCAAATTACATAGTCATTTTAAAAATGCAAATCTAAATTGAATATTGACATTTCAAATTAAATATTGTCTCTTAAACACCATATAAATGTGCAATGCAATCGAATGTAGTTTAATTTGAAACGTAAGTTGAAAAGTGGCAATTGCAACTGTCAAAGTGAGAATTTTAATTCACAAAATGGATTGTCAATTTGTTATTTAAAATACAATTTGCCAATTGCAATTTTAACAAGCACATTAGAATGAAGATTGCACACAGTTATTGCCAAAGGATTCTCATTTTAAAAATTGCAATTCTAAACTGCACATTGAATTCTCATTTTGAATATTGGCACCAGAAAACTTCCATACTTTACACTTAGCGGTGAGTTGATGAGACGCTGTTTTCCGCTGGCGCTGCTCATGCACAACAGTCACGTCACACAAGACGCAAGACGTGTTGTGTGATATGAATGCTGTTTACCCTGAGTTGTAAAAATTGTACCTACCGTGGCAGAAAATATTCACGATTATTGAAAAATCGATTAATTTTGACATTCCTCTGTTTATTTTGAATGATAAGTTTGTGCCAGCTGATACTTTGTGGGCTAATGCTAACAGCCAAGATACAGGAGATCACTCCAGAGATCTTTTAATCATACCAAACTAGTTCAAAGGACCGATAGCATAAGAGTTGAACTGCAATTCTACAAATTTTATGTCGCAATGACGATAATGAACTATTCCGCTTTGAAATGTGTTCAGTTGATGTCCCCTCTTCACAGATCAAGTATCATTTTTAATTGTTTTTCCATCCGTGAAATTGTGTGTTTCATTTTGGCTCTGTTGGTAATTTCAAACCAGTCCCACAGATATGAGTTAGAAAAGATGTCTGTGATCACTGCAGCGAGACAAACTGGACAGAGGAGGACGAGGAAATAATAAGGCTGTACTGAGAGAATAACTGCACCAGCTCAGCTCTTCTGATCTAGTTTAGTCATTGTAGATGTTGTAATGGTCATGGACAGACTTGAATAGATAAAATACCACATGTTGAGTGTTCATGTCTCCAGGTCCATGATGAACTTCTACTTAAATGATTTTTCAACAACATTTACAACAGTCACAGTGCTGCTTTGACTAACCAACTGTGTGCACAGGACTTTGTGTACAGACTTTCTGCTTTATTGGTCAAAGATGCATCAGCTTTTCCTGGAAGTTTCTTTCCTGTAAGAACTAAACTCATGTGTTTTAGTTTGACAGGACACGTACAAAGTTAACAAGCTTGACAATAATATATGATAAAACTCTTAAAAACATGAGCTGAAGAAAGTAAATGACATGAAGAATGGGTGATGTGTCAAAATGATATTATCAATTCTTTTCATGTTGCCAGAACACTTTTTAATGTAATCTAAACTTCACACTTTTCTGTTACAAGCTGTGTTTATGTTGAGAATGTATTTGTCGACTTATTCTTTGGTTTTGTTTCTAGGATTTATATTGAAGAGCGACAAAAAGGAGTGAATAATTGGTCTAATCTGCTTTTTGCGTACAAATACATTTTCCTATTTATTTTCAGTACAGTGTTGGTTTTTCATGAACTCCTTAGATTTTTTCCAGTTGTTTAGAGGACAAATTAGGTCAGATACTGGACAAAATAAAAACAATTCTTTTTAGCTTCAGAAATTTTGCCAAGCCCTCTTTTAGTCGACTAATCAATTGATGGGACATGTCGTTGACCAAGAATTTCTTGGGTTAACTACAGCTCGACATGGTGGGAAAGCTAATTTCATACATTTTCAATCTAGTAATTTCTATTACGAATGAACCCATTTACTTATTGTATTACACACAAAAGTGCATTTAGACCAGATTAATATTAGCTTACCTCATTTGTATTAAATATTATTGGCCTGTAGATGTAAACAGAACCTTCTGTTTAAATCAGAATTCTGGTAGACGTAATTACGTAATGACGTATGTGCGTTCCCGTTCCTCTCTCTTTCTAACCCAGACGTTAAGCGGAATGAGGTAAAGCGATTTATAACATGTAAACCTTTACTCGGAATTATTATTTCCATGTAAACTTGAAAGAAAATATTTTAATTCCGGATTCATTAATTCGGAATAATTAATTCGGAATTAAGAAACATCATGTAAACGTGGCCTGTAACCCATTTGCGATCGCTGTAATTTATTGTGGCCATTGTTATGCGTAGCTCTGTAACAGTTTTTTATTTGTAAGTCTCCATAGGAACGATGTTGGAAAAATCTCTCAGAACAGGACAGAAACAAGTTAATATGCCAGTATGTGGAGAAGAGTGTGTCTCAAAGCACTAAATCAAACAGACAATTAGTGAATCACACTGGGTAGATTTTCACAAAGGAAGCAGGTTCTCACAAGACAAGCATCACTATTTGATTTTATGGTCATATAGTCTTATGTACAGTGTAGAACTTGTGATGTAGAAGCTAAAGTCTCCAGGCTCAGAGACTCAAACAGAGATGAATATTTGGCTCCTGCTCTGCAGCTCAGTGTCTCTGTCTCTCTTTGTGTCTTCAGACTCACTCCAGCGACACAGATGGTCAGAGACGAGAGCGACCCAAAGGTTGAGCTTGGATAAAGTCACTCGTTCTTTGCCAATGTTTCACATCTTAGTTTTAAAACTTAGTGTAGTTGTATTCAAAAGTGAAATTTGAATTGGCAAAGTTTTTATAAGATTTTGATTTTAATCCTAAAGTGATTTTTAATCTGAAACAATCTGAGATCCTGGATTTTAAATTGTTCTGAGCTGATTAATTGGAAGAAATTAAGCCTGAAAAGTGAGCTAACCTGTTATAAACCTGTTTATAAAAAGGTCCTTAACTAGTGCTGTAATTCTTTAGTCATTTAGTCGATTAATCGGTCGATGCATTGTTAGTCAATCAACATTTTTATTAGTCGACTAATTTCTTTATTTAGATGCTATAGTTTTACTCCGAAAAATATGATCATTTTAAAATAGATAACAAGTGACCATGTGCCTGAAATAAGCAGATTTTGAGTAGATTTAGATTTTTGAACAAGCATAAAATACCTCGTTATACTAAAAATATAAATAATTCACATATAAAATTAGGGACAATGTTCTATATTTGGAATAAAAACTAAATTTATGTGTTCTATTGCCAAATCATCAAAATGTCGTCAAAATATTTTCATATACCATAATAGATATTACTTACACCCCTTTTTTATTTACTTGCATTATAAGTTGTAATTAGTGAATTAGCTGAAGATTTTGGGACCAAATCACGGTTATATTCATAAATATATTTTTTCATAAACTCCAAAACAATTATAATCTTTTTGTGCACAGTTTGATCAGATCAAAAAATACTTTTTTGCTTCAAAGCATTGGCTACACCCCCTTTTAGTCGATTAATCGCTCGGTCGATGGGACAAGATTTTAGTCGACCAAGAATTTCTTTGGTTGTCTACAGCCCTACATTTAACTTATAATAAAGAAAAAAAACAGTGTCTTCACAGTCATCATCATTAGTTCCTTGAATACTGCATGTTTTATTCCTTCAGTTAAAAAAGCTGTTCATTGTTTTTGGCATCGATCGCAGTGACATTTTATGAAGTGACTTTTGAAATGTTCAAAATCCTTCACAATTAATCAAACTGTGTAAGAATTTGAGCCAGACATTTATCTTGTATGTGACACTTTGGCAGCAGCAGCAGCAGTGCTTTGGCTAATCCTTCAGAATATATGAGAACATGTGTTAAAAACCTTACTTGGGCATCGCTGAGGAAAGATGTTTTACACATGAGCTGCAGGCTGGAGCAAACCTGAGAATATACGATTCACTTTGACATTTCTGTGTCTCCTGAGGCAGATGAACAGGTGCTCTTAAGCCCAAAGAGCTGGTGGTATAATCCCATTTAATCAAGATGTGGGAATGTCTTTAAGCAACGGACTGAATTCTGAATTAAAGCGCAGATGACAGGTTCTCATGTATTTTAAATGATGACTTGGTTTGCTGTGACAGTCTCTGTGATAGTCTTATATATCAGGGTCAAATTGTGAAAGAAACTGAGAAAGTAGTGTGATGTTATAAAAAAACAAAGGTATATATAAAGAAAAACTCACTCAACAACCTATTTCTTGATGGTTAACATAATAATGTAATATTCTGGGAGTATTTCAGAGCCAGAGGTAGAAGATCGAAGTCAATAGGGCAGAGCTATATTTTATTGTTGGTTATAACATCACAATAAAAATATATATCACTGATTTTATATATTTGGGAATTTTGTGATGTAAACATGCGTACACAGCAGCTGATTTTGTGACAAACATTTTGGCCAAAGGCGAGAATTGAGTGACTGTAACACTGACTGAAGAAGCTAAAGCTTTATTAATGAACAAGAGAAGATGTGAGGAGTAAAAACAGAGCTTAAATGCAACTAAATACAAAAGTTTATAAAGAAATGTTAGAAATCTCATGCTTGGACAATCTTGGATCTATATCGTCAATTATATCGTTATCGCAAATATTCTATAGTTTTTTATATCTTGAGAATAATTGTAAGCCACATCGCTCAGACCGAACAGCTGTGCCAAGAGTTTTGTCAAAGATAAACCTCCAACAGGTTCAGAAGTGATTAGAGATCGACTGATAGGGGTTTTTCTTTGGCCGATACCAATACTTAAAAAACAAAACTAAACTAAAAATCTGCCGGCGCCGATATCGATGGCCGATTTCTGCGGCTGATTTTCTTATTTTTGTTTTAAAAGCAAAAATGTAAATATCTGCCCCAAAATATCGTCCAGACGATTAAACGGTCTATCTCTAGTACTGTGTGTTTTTCTCTTTAAATTGTCTTGGGGCTCGTTTATTGTCAAAAATATACATCTCTTTATTTTTTAAAAGTAATTTTTTACGGATTTTTTTTTTCCTGCTGATTGGGAAGAAGAAATTTATATTATTATTAAATTCATGAATTTTAGTGATGCCTTTTCCTGAATAAACCTAAATGAAACTAAATTCTATGAATAGCACAACTTTATGATTTCACTAACAAAACAAAATTCTTCTTCTCTTTTTCATTTTTCCCTATAACTATAGCTGCTTTTCATCAGTTTTGTAAGTTGTTTTTACCCAGGATTGCTTTACCTTGGTATTTACGATCTGGCCAAATTCATATCTTGTCCAGTAAATATATGAATATAAAATATATATCGATATATCGCCCAGACATAGTTTATCTCTACAGTCCATTCACCTCTGTGTTTCTGCTCCTGCGCTGCCTTTGAGCCTCTGCCGTTACAAACATGTTGTTGTGCGCAGGAATACTAATGCTGCTAAGAGCGACGTGGAGCTAGTGTAAACAAAAGGATAAATTTGCTCTTTTTCTCTGTTTTACAGACTGTAAATGTAACAATATCGTTGGTGCTGATAAGTTAAATAAAAAGAGATCTGCACTTTGGCTGAACTGAGTAAGTTTTATTACTTGATTGGCTTGTTGCTTTAAAAGTGTTTTCAACTTGAACACTGGAACATACAAACTCGAGAAAACATCACTTCAGGATCCAACTCTTGCTCTTTGAGGACACAGCTTTATTTATCAAATTAAAAGTTGTGTAATAGATGCAAAGCAAAATTAGTTTTTATTCAGAATTAAGTTATCTTTATAGCTTTGTTTTCAAGTGACCTGACGAGGTCGCTGGAAGGTCGCATGTTTGTTGTGTCACCGACAGATTTTTGTGTGAGGGCAAGAAGAGCTGATCTTATCTGTTCTAATCTATTCAACCAGTCAGAGATATTTACATGAACAATACTTTACAGGTTGTTTGTTATGAGTTATCCAACGTAGCAGAAGGAAAATAAGTGAATTAGAGATGTGTATGTGGGAGACTGATGAGTGATAATTGCCTATTGTGCAGAATAACAGCCCATATTGCAAGCTGTGCTGCAGAAACAATTGCTTTGATTTATGGCTAAACTTCTTTCATGTGTCTAAAATAATAATAATCCAGTCAGAGTTTTGTGCCACATAAACCGTCAGTTTGTCTCATTCCGTCGTTTAGCATGCTGTTCTTGTTACATTTGTGGAAAGGTGTTGGAATAGCTCAGGAGAGTGAGACAGGAGCCTGTATAAAGTTAGTCAAGCGTTCACAAGAGTCTTTCTCCAATTATTGCATTAGCGCCTTCAGCCTTGGCTCTGGCTCACGCAGCTGACTGGAGGAAATGCAGCACCTTAATAAGCTGCCACTGTTTGTTCAGACACAAATATGTGCTGTAATTACAGTGTGACTTAAGAGAACGCTCAGAACAACAAGTAATATCAAATCTGTATTTCAACCTTTTAGGTGCCAGAGTTTTTCAGATGAAATACATTTCTGTAAATATAAACACTTAAAACATTAGATAATCCAAGCTGATGTTTATCTGTATATAAATCAGCTGCTACAGATTGAGTTTGGTGTCTTTCAAGTTTCTGAAATTTATCAGAAAAGGCTATTTGAATCCGATGACAGAGTGCTTGAAACGGCTTGGTGTAGAATTGCTACTTTGGCGCTTAAAGGGTTCTTAAGTTCAGACAGAAAGCTTAAAAAAGAGTCACTTTCACTTTCAATAATAGACTAAGACTTGAATTTTAACAGTCACGTCAAGTCTCCTTTTTACCTTCTAAAAACATTGCCAAAAGAAAACCAGGGGTTTCCTAAACTTTTCAGGGCAGGACCCCTGAATAACCATGTAACCAACTGGCACCCCTCACAGAAAAATAAAATAGATGTCTATTTTCTAGTTTCTAGAAAACCATTAAAATTGGTTTAAAATGTTTTTATTTTAGTATGATATTACTTTATATTACAGAAATTCTGTCAAATATGATGATGCTTAGTTGAAAAGAACATGGCTTCAAAACTTCAAGTCAAAAATGTAAAATTACATCATGAAACCATTTCACGGCCCTCACTTTGGGAACCACTGGGTCTAAACGAGCTGTAAAATGGTTGCAGGTACAACATCCAAAACCAGAAAGTACGATCACATTAGTCCTGTGCTTAGGTCTTTGCACCGGCTTCCAGTGGCTCATAGAATAGACTTTAAAACAGCTCTGCTTGTGTTTAAGTCTCTCCATGGACTAACACCAAAGTACATCACATGTTAGTGCCTTATGAACCATCTCATAATGTGAGGATCAGAAACCGGCCTCATGTTGGTGCCAGAGTCAGGCCTCTGCTGTGACAATGTTCAAATCTAGACTTTCTGTCCTGAACATAACACTGACAAAGACTTTATCTGTGCTTATGTTTTTGTTTTTTTTTAAGCAATGATGATTTCTTATATTTTAATAATGTTGTTGTTTAATCTATGTCTGCTTTGCAAAGCACTTTGAATTACTTTTGTGTATGAATTGTGCTTCACAAAATTATGCATGTATTGTAAGCAGAGAGCTTGTATTTTAGGTGGTTTATAACGCCTCCTACAATTTTCAGTCACACTCTTGCTTTTAGCTGCCCTTTCTCACCTGCTCAGTGTTGATCCTTGCAGTCTTGTGTCGCTGTCCTGTGCTTCGGTCCCTTCCTGTCCCAAGCTACCCAAACTGCGGGTTCTGTGTGTCTCTCCTGAGAGAGCAAGGCTAGGTTTACCTCAAATCAGTTCTGGGGTTAGTGCTAGGCTGATATACTGGATAGATCTTTTTGTTACAAAGAAAAGCCACATTTGTGAATGAGTGAGTGAGGCACAGAGAGCGAGAAGGAGAGAGAGAGAGAGAGAGAGAGAGGGAAAGAAGTCAGAGACAATTATCAGTCCATGACTCAACACATGCGCTCTTCCCCTGTGAGAAACAGCTGTGACAGAGGCAGATGTGTGACTTCTGTTTGTCAATGAAAGAACATCGTGACTTGTGCTGGAGCTCAGTACAATTAAAGGGACAGTACATAGTAAGGATGATTTTAAATATGTTTACGGTGTGCACTGTGCTGTGGTCTCTCTCAATAGACTTGCAGGTCTCTGTTTTTCATTACAATGTTGATTCTAAATATGACTACAGCCGTGTTTGTCCTCAATATGTTTGACTTTAAAGTGGTGTTGTGTGTCTCAGTCAAAAGACCTTGAAAAGTCAAAGTAATAAATGACATACTTATTTTTGTGCTGTGGGCCTATAATGACTGGACTGTTCTGAGGCTATTTGTTATATCCAGTCTGACAGCGATGGACACATTTTCTATTAAGACTTTCTATTCAATTATGACATCCTCAGTGTCAGTGATTTTCCACATTTGATATGCACACTCGACTCCTACACAGTCTAATAAAGATACAACATCCATAAGCACTGTGTCAGGTTTGCTGTGACCTTTTATCCCTGGAGATGATATTGATTTATCCATATAATTTTACACAGTATGGCTTTAAACAAAGATATATCGATGGAGACAAGCATGTGGTACCACGATGTCGTAATGATGGGCCACTTTTCACTCTAAAATAAGGCTGCAGAGATAGACTAATCGTGACAACTGCAGTCAAAATTTAACTGATATTTAAATAATTAACTGATGACTTTTTCTTTTTTTTTTTTCAAATTATTTTATATACAATAGATTGTAGTGGCGGCTGGTGACAAATTTGGGCAGAGGGGCTACATAACCACAACACTAACTCACCGGACAAACACAGCAAATAAGTTATCGTATTTCTTCTACAAATTGAGAAATACAGTCAGTAATCAGCGTTAGTAAAAGACTTTTCTCCTCCAAACAGCTCAAATGCACCAAAGCAGAGACACGACTGTGTCAGATTTCTTCACAACAACAACAACTCAAAGCAAGTTGCCTTTGTGCACAGACACGAGCCAAACAACATATTTACCAAAACTCAAACTGACATTACAAACATGAGGATGCTACATAACTGCACTTATATGAAACTGGCAAAAATATATTCAAATCGTTTCACTTACATACTTAGTTTACAGAGCCACTTTTAATGGCTCTGTAAACTCCAAACTCACATGGCTTTTCTTCTGCTGCTGTTCGTTTTTACTTCCATCACAAAAACTCGCCAAAAAAGAACATTTAAATCCTAAAATCAGGTTGTCTGTTGTATTCTCCGTGTTCATGCTCTGGGGAAGACGCTGTACACAGCACATGGCGATTCTGAACCAATGAGAATCTTAGACCCGCCCACCACTGCTTGTGATTGGTTAAACTAACTGTCAATCTCTTTTAGTAGCCAATGACGTGTTTTGGGCTGAATAGAAACAGCCCCGCTGCTAAACTTTACTGTGTTTAACAGAACAGGGGCGGGACAAGCACCTGTCAGTCGTCCTCCATAAACTCCTGCAGTTTGTACTGAGCTGCTGTGAGCTGGAGAAAACTAACCCTGCTTTCATTTCTTTAAGACGTTTTCAGCAGAACTGACACAATTAGATTATAAAACTAATATTGCAACACAACAATTCATAGTAATACATTGAAAGATTATAGTTTTTTATTTAAAATATTTAGTTATGACCACATTTTCTTTCCTGAAATGACAGGAGGGGCTCAGCCCACCTACCCCATTGATACCAGCCGCCCCTGGCTACGTAGGAATTACAATTTTTGACTGAATTATATAAGAAACTAAATTCTGAAACAGCAGTTTGTTCTTACGAGTGCTCCTGAGTGTTCTAATGATTTGTTCTTACAGACGAACATTTTGCGTTAAGAACAAATTTTGTGAATGCCAAAAAATGTTCGTAAGGAGCCTTTAAGAACAGTTTTGTGTCATGAATGAGGCCCATTGTCTTTACCTGACCATTTTGAGCTCATATTTGGACCAATGAGGTTTGTCACACCTTTCTGCTCAGAGTAATTTGGCTGTTTCCCCTTTCAGACTGTCAGACCTGGTGGTGCTGGCTCGGCTGTGATGAGTTTTCATTTGGCTGCAGCATCAGTAATTTGAAGAGCTCGAGTTGGTGCAGGCTGGAGCCAAAAAGCCAAAATAACTCCTCGGTCACTTCTGCGACTGGACTCTGAACTTAAAAACAAATGTAATCAGTCATAAGCTGCTGCAGTTAAAAGTTTGTGACTGTAAAGCCCAAACTACTCTCACTGGAAATTAACATCCACATCTGCCTCGGAGCAAACATTTAGACTGAGAATTAGAATTAAATGTTTTGGTGGCTGAAAGAAATATTGATAAACTTGTGATTTGGAGTTTTCTTGCAATAAAAACTAAAAAATAGTGAGTTTCAATGCAAACTTTTATCTAAATTCCTTGCAATATTACAGTAAAGTTTTTGTACAGTTTTGTTTGCCTCTTAGCTGAAAAATATATCACATTTTTGCTAATATGGGAATGGTGTTTTAAAGATATGCACACATTTTATATTGAGATTATTGTATATTGTATAAAACATGCTGCAAAAACAGTTCTTTATGTTATTACCTTCTTTCTCAAGAGTGAGCAATTTAGCAGAAAATGTATATCATTTTTTTCTGGGATTCAGATCAGAATTTAAACTTTATCACAATTCATGAACTACTGCCTTTGAGATACATAAAATCATAATTTTGTTTGTTTGTTTGCTTTTGACACTTGTTAGATTGACTTGACCAATACGCTGCAAAAATATATATCTAACCTGTATTCAGAATTGTACTCTGAATTTAAGTTGTTTTAACTGATTAAGATGGTGTTTCCTGCTTAATAGTGGAACATTTCTCTGGTTTGACTGATCATCAGAGTTTAAGGCTTCAAATAAGAAACTGCTAAGTCAAATTTTCTTAAACCCAAAGCTGTTTGAAACAAGGACAATATTCAGGTCTCTAAATAGAGTTTAAAGGTTCATTGTGTAACTTTCTGAAGGTGAAAAGTCATCTACAATTCAGTAGAATTAGAAAGGTAAAACTTTACTTTGGGTCTTTCTGAAAAGAGATAAATAAATGTTCTGCTATATTATGAAAAAAAAAACCTGCTAAAATAACTGCTTAATAGATTATTTTGTGGCCATGCAAGCCCGCGCAAAGTAAAAACGCAGATTTTTATTAATTATTTAGTGCAACAAAGGCATCTAAATGAGAAAAAAATGCATTTATTCAAGTTTATTTTGGCCAAAAAGTTGCGCAGTGCACATTTATATTTGTACATGTCTGAAATTAGTGTAAAAATCCTAGAATCAAGCGGCGCTAGCTGTTTTGAAATTATTTTTTTTGCCATGTAAAAGGAGTAAATTTGAAAAATAGTCTGTATTTGGACAAACAGTTGAACTGAATAAAGAAAAGGTAAATCACAAAATGAAAATTACATCTCAATAGTAGAATGTCACAGATGAGCTCATGATTTGTTTTTTATCACATTATTGTCCAATCCTACTCTCTCCTTTCACTTTGTAGCTGTCCTGAAAATGAAATACTTTTTTTTTTTTTTTTTTTTGATTGAAGTGTTAAATTATTTTCATATTCATCTTTTCTTAGCTTGATCTTAAATGTCAGAATTGTTTATTTGCTCATTTATGCTTTTTGAATGCTGTGAAGGCGTTGAGTAAACATTTTTCTATTCTATGGTTCCTTCATGTTTTTGTGGAGAAATTATAGCTCTAAATGACAGAAGCTATTATTTTAAACCAGCTTGTGTTCACAAAGGTGGACTGACATTAAGTTGTTTTTCAGTGCTGAGCTTTAGAAAATGTGCTGAGAAAACACATGGTCTTTTCAAAGCCTGTTTCCACTGACTACAATCAGCCTCACTTAACCGTGACTCACACAGAGTTTGAAAAGTTGAAAAATCCAGTCTAATTATTTTAGCAGTGATGTGGAACAAAATTATTTCTGTGTTTCATCATTGCTGAGTTTTTGATAATTACAACAAAAAATATTTGATTCATTTCTATTTTGTCTGATGGTTTTTCAATGAAAAACCTGAAAAAGGTGAAATTGAGCAAGTTTTAATTTCTCTCTCTTAAATCTTCAATCACAGTGATTAGTGTTCCACAGTATGGCACGTGAAAGTGCACTTTTCAGTAAAACATAATGAAGATGATTATATTTAACGTGAGGCTAAACACGCAATCAGAGACTTACTCCGCCCACAACTGAACCTCAAACAGACTCGCAAAAGTGGGAGATGCCCAGAGACCTTTGTGTTTTCCACTAAAAAGTATATGATCAATGCTGCACTTTGTGTAAAATCAGACCACAGAATTCAGTCTGAATTAAATAATAAAGCTAATTAGTTTTGATCAGGAGCTGAATGCTGCGCTCTGATTGGTTGATCTTGGGTGATCCTCTCCAGTTTCACTTTGTTGTTTGTAAAAAAGATGTTTATTGATCATAATAATCATAATTATAACCAAAATATCAATATTAACCATGTGTTGAAGGATTTAGGAGAAAAAGATGTCAAATTTAAAACCTAAATCATGTTTGAAGTGTAAAAAATCAGCTACCTCGCCTTTAAGGAACGCCCAGTGGGCGTGAACACACATTGATTGACAGCCCCAAATATGAACAGTGAGCTTGTGAGTGATGTTAGCTTTGTGACGTGCAACCAGGTTCACAGCTCTGAGGCTGTACAGCTCAGGTCTAGTTACTTACTTGCACTTAAGGATTCTTTTTTATTAACTTTGCAGATATATGTATGAAGCCTTTTCTTTAGTCTACACATGAGCTTTCTAAAATTGAAAATGAGAAATATGAAACACCAAAACAAGCTTCAAACCTGTGCACCTTTGCAAGTCGCACAAGTCGCTCACTCATCTGAGCCAAGTGACTGATGATGTCTTTTTGCAGTAGATGAGCGCTTTCAAACTCTCCACCACAGCGGTGTCAGAGGGAAGTTTAGATAACAAACCTGGGCGGCTCGTCTGTCGCGTCACCTCGATGTGACGTGGGCGAGTGCTGAAAATGCACCGGCAGTGTTTGACTATCGTGGCAGCACATTTGCGGTTTTTGCACACATAACTGCAAAATGAGAGCGAGAACAAAAAAGGCCCGGAAACAGTGAATAATTCCATTTTGACTCAGTTTGACAGTGAAAAAGAGTTGATTCTGCGTTTAGTTTCACTTTTAAGTAATTTACTTTTTACATTTTATTTCTGAAATCCTAGACATTGAGATCTTTCCGAATGTAGTAGCAGCGTATGCATTGTGTCTTAAACTATTGCAAGTTAAGAACGCTAGATATGGTTTTGCTCTGTTACATAACTGAGCTTTTTTCATTTGTCATTTTTTTCTCCACAAACTGAGACTTTACTGCTATAAAACTGTCCGACAAATATTTACCAGAGGGATTGTTACACCAAGCTAATGCTGCATTCCAGTCGTCCTCAGAGGTCAGAACTCGGACCTTTGTGTGTTCCAGTGAGCAAATCGGAAATACTTTTACAGCAATGAGCCAACAAAGTCATAAAAATAGTTTTAGTCAGCCAAAATGCAGATGTTTGTCAACTCAGACGCTGCTATTACATAAACACAGAGTTAATTTGTCCTTTTGTTTACATTAGCTCTGTGTAGCTGTTAGCAACATTAGCACAGCACAAAGAAGCACAAAGGCGGCGCAGAAGCAGGTTCACGGAGACTGGAGAGACAAACTAGAGACAAATAAACAAGTGATGAAAACTAGGAACTTTCTCAAATCAGCTAATTGTAACAACATTGTAAAAAAGTACATTTGTTTTTAAGGTTAAGCAAAATCAAATTGAAAATTGAGATTTATCAATGAGAAATAAAAAACTTGATTATACCTATTTTTTTCCAGATCAGCCAGCCCTAGTGCACTTAAATACCTGTCCTACACCATTCTTATGTGATATTACTTGTCCTACAGGTCATACACTACATTATCTTGTCCGATCCCCGTGTGCAAAGCTCTCAGTGTGTCCTCTTTGCTTTTGCAGCTGCAGTGTTGGCGTCGGGCCGGGCGGAGCTGGACGTCCTGTGTCCGCTGGGTCAGTTCCCCTGTGGAAACATGAGCGAGTGTCTGCCCCAGGCTTTGCAGTGCAACGGACACAAGGACTGTCCCAACGGCGCCGACGAGCGACTCTGTGGTGAGTCTGAGTAATGCAGCATCTGTGTACTTTATGGACATGAGCAGGTTTATTTTAACTGTATTTTCGCTTTATGATCAGCGTTGGGAGATACTTGTACTTAATTACAGGATACAGATGTAATTTGTAATTTGTTCTCATCAGAAATGGTGTTCCTAAAACTTAAATCTTTCAGGATGAATTACATTTCCTTTTTATTTTTTATTCAAGATTTGTTATAAGTCTATTTCTTAGGCAACAGAACTTTATCAGATATTTGAGAAGAAAAAGCACACAGGCATCACTGTTTTTTCTTCATTAATTACATAATACAAAGTAATGCCCTAAGTTGTGTGCTCAAATCAAATGTATGTTTCTCGTCTTAGAGTAGGAACTGTAGCTATTATTAGATACAATAATTCAAAACAAATATTTGAAATACATATTTTGTTAAATGTATTCAGTTAAGTACGTTCTCCCCATTTAACAAAGAAATAACATTTATATATTAAGTGTTCATTGTTGCAGTAAGAGTCTTTGATTCTGATTATTGTAGCTTTACCTTTGTATTGTCAGTCATTTGTGCAGACGCACAAAAGAGCCACACAATTAATAGAAATTGCAATTTGATTTCTTTTATCAAAACATAAAAGTCTAAACACAATACTAGTTAGAAAAATCCCAATTTGACATTCTCCCAACTCTAAGACACAGCATCTTTAATGCTATATTACGGGACATTCTATGCAAAGAAATAAGAGAAGTTACACAACACACTTGTTTGGAGTTTTTGCATAAATATGTACACCAGTCGACTCTTACATAGTCTTAATTTTCATTCTAGTTGATAAATGCATTAAATTAGAATTAAAGATGCACTGTGTAATTTTCTGGAGGTTAAAGTCAACTACGTAATTCAGCAGTAGAAAGGTAAAGAAAGGTACTTTGGAATGACATTTATAGTGATAATTGGGTTTTATGCCATAATGCGAGGAAATTAAGCCAAATGAGCATCTTTTCCAGAACACATGGATGCTTCTCCACTGTGTTAAAAAAATCATTTTGGGGCCATACAAGTCAACTCAGTGTAAAAAAAAAAAGTCCATCAAAAACATCTAAATGAAAAAAACTGCTTTTGTTCAGTTTTATTTTTAGATAAGATAAGATATCCTTTATTTGTCCCACAATGGGGAAATTCCAGAAATTCTTGATTTTTGGTCAAGAGTAACACAGTGCATCTTTAAACCACTATTTTTCTGGATATTGAGTCACATTTGGACAATATTTTTCTTAAACTTCAGAAATGTCCTCTGTGTTTTCATCACTGCACGCATGAATTATTACTGAAGCAGACATGACTTAGAGATGGCAAAAAGGCAAGCATTTGATTACTGTGTTAAATATTTGATAGGGCTCAAAATGACTGCACAGACTGATTTGCTCATGCTGTTTTTTTTACTGCCAGAAAGATAAACACCTTCTACTTAACAATCGGTTGAAAAAGTGTTAATTCTCTGACTGTAGAGACTTGTCCACCTTTGTTACTAATGTTTTGATGCATCTCAAGATCACATTTTGCTTCAGGCCAAACATGTTTTTTCGTAACACTGAAGGATTGGATCAGACCAGTTTTTATAAGGGCTATTCCCTCTGAGTATTGTTAGTTTACTTGTGCACCGGATGCCGCGCTGTTAAAATAACCCTTGTTCTCCAAATGAGGTCCTAGTGGAGTTGGATTTCTCAGCGTCCCAAAACTAAGTAGAATAAATTGTCCAATTAGTGATGTAATAACAGTCACTTATTTTTTTTCTGTGCTTTACTAAAAATATGATGCTAAGAATTGCAATATTGATCCAAAACAAGTCACAAATTTTAGAAATAATATGTGGTAGATTATGGGAATTAAAAAAAAGTATGATTTCTCAGTTTTTGGTCGCAGTAATAAGTTGCCTTCATGTTCTAGAATCTAGGTTCAAAATTTAGCATTTTACCTCATTTTAATCAACCACCATACTTTTAATATAGCCTAATCGTTAATTTTAAGGTTCAAAGGAACTAAAATGTTTGTTTTTTCGACTATGATAGTATTGCTCAAATGTGACATTAAAAGCTATACTTTTTGTAATTTGGGCCAATCTAGTAGTAAGTTTGAGGGCCAAAGAAAATCGGTCCAAGGGCCCCGGGCCGCAGTTTGGACGTGCTTGTTCTAGACAGAATATGTTAATGTCTGCAATTGGACTTTGCTGTGAACTATCTAAAAGATCATATTTAACTTGATTTATTTAAATATATTAGTGTTTGTATAACAATAAGTTATTACTTATTGTGTATTTCAATTCAATTCACTCTATTTGTATAGCCCAAAATCACAACCACAGTTATCTCAGAGGACTTCACATGATGTAGATTTAGCGAACAAAATTCTCACAAAATCAAACAATGAAACATTTGGTCTGTGCCAACAGAAACATTAGAAAATTAGAAATATTATTACGGAGCAGATGTCCAACAATAGACAGATGGATAATTGTTCCAGAGCATCTCCTGTCATTAGACCCTCCCTCTTGCAAGGAAAAACTAAAAAAAAAAAAAACCCGGGAGAACCACGGTAAAAAAAAAAAGATCGACTCTCATGGATGGATAGGCTGTAGATGTGACCAGGACTGACGTGTGTCCAGATGCAACTAGAAGTTTAAGTCAGTGAAGTCAGAAACCAGTGGTAGAGGAGTGTAGCAGTGAGAAATTCTAGATTCTCGAGATTAGGTGGTAACCGACGTCCAGGCATCGACACTGAAGCAGCAGCGTCTGAAACAGATACAGTCCCTACAGGAGAGTAGGACAAGGAACAACATGTGAATAGCAAAGAACAGATCGAACATTTTGATTCAAGTTGTGGGGTGCACAGTAGCCAAGCGGTTAGAGCTCTGGCTTCCCAACAAGGAGGTTGTGGGTTCGACTCCCTGGTCGGACTATATCAACATCTCACGATCTCTCTGGGTGGAGTTTGCATGTTCTCCCCGTGTCACCGTGGGTTTTCTCCCACCTCCAAAGACATGCATGTTTA
The DNA here is from genome assembly GCA_038363315.1 of Mugilogobius chulae. Classification (NCBI taxonomy): domain Eukaryota; kingdom Metazoa; phylum Chordata; class Actinopteri; order Gobiiformes; family Gobiidae; genus Mugilogobius; species Mugilogobius chulae. The sequence continues at coordinate 31,011,913 of CM076399.1, read as the reverse complement.
GGTTAATTGGGCATCACTGTAAATTTCCCTTAGTGAATGACTGAGAGAGTGAATGATGTCTGTCTAACCCTGCGACGAGTTGGCCACTCTCCAGGGTGTTTCCCCGCCTAAGGCCCACAGTTACTGGGATAGGCTCCAGTCACCCGCGAACCCTAACGGGACTAAGCGGTAGAAAATGAATGAATGATTCAAGTTCAAATGTTCCAAATCTTACTTAAAGAAATATCATTTACTACAAAGCACCTATTTGAATTCCAAGGCTAAGCTTGTTTTTTAATCTGAAAATCATTCCCAGCAGAGCTGGGCAATTAATTCCAAGCTCCAGTGATCAAACTCGGGTCAAATATTTGACGGAATCAAGATTGCTGCAGATAATTGTTTTTCAGTAAAACTATGGTTTGGAGCAGAAATCGTACTTTGAAAGAAGAAATGCAATTGTTTTCTATGTTAAATGGCTTAGATTAGTAGTCAGTATAGTTCATGTTCATTAAGTCATTATAAAAAGTTATTTTATTTTGAAAAAACTAAATAAAATCTAGTCAAAAGTTTAGATCAATCACTATGCAATATCACAGATTGCCCAGCCCTAACTCCTTGATAAGTACTCCCGAGATAACAGTACCCCTGGTTGGGAAACATTGGCCTAGATCAGGACTAAGCATGAATGAACAGGCTGAATCTACAAAGAGTTTAAATTTAGAACTAGATAATGAAGTGTGAACGCAGCGGAAATGTGACTAAATGATGTAATTGAACACATCACTGTCCCTCGCTGCAGCAAAAGCTTTATCACTTTACATTATCATAACTTAGCCTGACTTGTCCAAACTTTCTCTTCTTGGTATTCCATGTTGTGTTCTGTCGCGAGCACATTGTGTTGCTAATTGCCTGGGAACAGCAGTGACGCCTGACATCAAAGTGTGTTTACACGTCTGAAGAGGCCCAGGGCGGCTCCACGAGGATCTGCGTTGTGCCTGTGACATCACAGACGGGGCTATAAAAGATGAAAGGTCTCAGAGGAGGAATACAGATTAGGCTGATAGTCAAAAGTTCATATTCATTATCAAACATGTGTCATCGCAAAAGTTGAACAAGTCTGAATATAATGATGAAATGCTCACACTGACAGACATTACCATTTGTTTGAGTCACTAAAGTGTCATCAATCATCAGTGGAGTGATTCAAGGGGCAACTGCCTCACCTTTATATCTGTTTTCTTTAAATGTATCTGATGCTTGAGAGTCAATGACGCAGGAATTGTGGCACCACCGGACACTCGAGACAAGCTGCATAAACTCTGGATGCCCTCGACATGCACACACTACATATTTTAAATGTTAATCTTACAACTTAAACTACAAAAAAGTGTATAAAGCAATGTGCTTCAGAACATGTTATGCTCCACCTCATGGATTACAAACGAAATGATATATGAATCTGATCATGTTTAATGTGGTTATCCTGCAGAAATGTTCAATTTTAAAGACACTGCAACAGTACTATCTATGATGTCACAAAACTGTGGTATTCAGAACAGTGTACAGAGTACAGTATTTCACAGCTCATGTTTTTGAAGATGAAGCAATGTTAGGACAGGGTTTACACATAATATGCCCTTTAAGTAAAAATTGACCACTTTCTCTCATTTTTAATGTCTCTTACATAATTTCTGTTCAGTCCATGATCACTTCATTGTCCAAAATTTGAACATTAAAATACTGTAGATTGGTGGGAGATTATTTTCTTTGGCTCTTTCTTCAGTTTTGAACATTCAGCAATGTATCAATTCCTTAAACCTGAGCAACAAACCGCGCTTAGAGCTTTCATATTTGAAAAAAAAAAAACTCACTCTACACATTTATGCTTTTAGCGTTATTCTGGGTTTCTGTCGTTGGTAGACTCAGCCCTCGCAAAGCTCGCCCTCAAAATCGAAACCCGGCGGTCTATTTCGAGAACCCTCGTAGGGTAGAGTTAAAGTTGTCTGTCAAGCGTGTAGGGACTGGCTGGTCAAGCAAGATTCACTTTGTGTCATGTATTTTAAATGCATTTTTCCGTGCTTCCAAATGTATGCTCAACAGATATCCACTTAATCTGCTCAATAAATGGATATAATTTGACATCCAAATACATAGTTCTGAGGCTAAGTAGGAAGCTGTAGTTTTTAATCTTAAAGACACCTAAAGCATACAACTGAAGAATTTCCACAGAAACAAGGATGTGGCAAATCTCTCTCAAAGTTTCCTTGTCACTCTTTAACTGTCAGTAATAGCTAAGTAATGTCTAACCTGATGTTTGTTTGACAGGTGACAACGCAGGCTGGGCCGACCTGTTTGGGCGAGTTCTGCAGAACACTGGTCCAGTGCAGTATTACACCCTCACTGAGTGCTGTGAGTGATATTAACTTTCCCACTGACGCTGTTTGGCCAATGAGGCAGAACATAACCATCTATTATACTGATGTGTACTGACCTTACACACTTTGTATCACTTTGCATCTGCTTGCACTCCGTTATTATCTCCACTGAGATGCAAATGTCTCTTTGTGGTGCTCTAAAATACAGGCTTCCTCAGTAAACTATTTATAATAATGGCATATTAAACTCTACTTATTTGTTTGTCTGTGTCTGGTCACTCTAAAGTCTTGAACAACAGTGACCTAAACACAGACTGTGGACTGCAGACTCTGCAAAACACTATTAATGACAGAAATAAGATGTTAAACATGAAAGCAAAACTTTAATAGCCTGAAAAAAAATCTATTATCGAAAAGCATAAAGGGTCTTTCACACCAACACAACCCCCAGTCGCTGTTGGGACAGAGGAGCAACGCAGTGTCTTTCAAGTCTCTTTAAGACGCACCAATGTAAAAGAACATTCACACAAACATGATCCAAACGGCCGCCAGTCCCGAACAAAGGTCAAGTGACCATGCTTGAGACGTAATGTTTGACGAAAATTATAAAACATAAGCATGCGAGCAGTTCTAATCTTACCTTATAAGATGAAGCTCAACTTCTGTTTTCCACCACAGTCCAGCCTTGTACTGCGGTTGCTACAACTCTCCCGTCTTTGTTTTCCTCAGTTCATTAAGTAGCTATTCTTTTCCGTATTTTTGTCCCGTTGGAACCCGGGGTTAGGGTTCCTGCTCGGCTAAATACTGTTTTTCCGAAAGTGTCATTTTCGGTTTTCCACACGATTTTCCAATGCACGATTCGCTGGTTTGTAGTAGCCACAGGCCAATCAAACAGTTGCATATGCGCCAACTGGCACTTAGACTCTTCAAAACCTGCCTCGACGACTTGCTCCACACTTCTCTGACCCCGACAGCCCCATTCACACCAAACACACGAGAGCCACCTGTCTGCAAAAGTCTTGTCTTGCCAAACCAGTTCAGACAGGTGACCCTTGGCTTTGTGCGAAAGACCCTTTAGGTATATTGGCAATTACACAGCTATTGCAGGTTCTCTTTTGGCATAACCAAAATATTAGGCCACATAAAGTAATATTTGTAAATGTCAAGATGTAATAACAAGACATTAACAACAACAAAAAACGTATGTATGTAGGAGTATTGAGAAGCAAATTTTGAATTGTTTTCAATAACCAAGGCATAAATGTTTTCAATAAAAAGATAAATTGTGGTTATTGTGTTCTAAATATTTTTTTTTTTTTCTGTAGACCCCATATCCCATGCTGAAGTAATTTAGTAAATGTAGATGAATGTCCTTTCACATTTTCCTGATACATTAGTGAAGCTTTGTGTTTGTGTGTGGCAGTGCTGCAGGAGTTCCCAGAGGCCTGTGAGTGCACTCTGACTGATGTCATGTGTGTGAGGGCAGGTCTGCAGGACGTCCCAAAGCTCTCCTCAAACGTCACATGGCTGTAAGTATTTCCCTCTTCACCTGTAACAAATACTTTACCTATAAAGTTTGTGCGGATCTTGATAATGAAGCCTTCAACTCTTTTTAATTATGAAACAGCTTTATTGTTGAAGAAATTCTGCGACTCTGAAATTCCAAATCACACCTTCTACAAAAACTGATGTGCTGTATAATGTTGTAATTATCTTTTCTGGCTCTAAAATTGGCCGTGGTGAATATCTTGCGTCTTCGTTTGAATCAGACGTTGGCTCAGTGTTCGAGTACATACTGCACATGTCTTAATTCGTTGTTGGAAATGTCCACCTGGCAATTTTTCAAGCCACACTCATGTACTATGGCACGCTGGTTAAAAGCCAGTCTAATTACAGTCTATGTCAAATCAGTTATGCATCAAACATTACAGTGTGTACTTTGGTAATAAGATACTTCTAGAAAACATTGCCCACAGTTAAAGGGATCCTTTTACACACATTTAAAAAAATATCATGTTGTTTCTTTGTCAATAACATGTCAGAAGTTGTGTTTAATTTTGTTTAAACTTAGTAAAAACACAAATCTGGTTAACTTAAGCTACGGTCTGCACTCAAACTGAAAGCCTCTGTTCCACTTTGTGATGTCAGAATACAGGAAGTGCTCACTGTGTTTTGAGGAACATTTAAAGAAAACTTGGAATTGCCTTTGAAGCTGCAGCTATAGTTTTTGCTTATATTTACTGCTCAATGTGACATTATATTTTTGCTACCAAAAATTATTCCTGTTGCTGAGGTTATGCAGTTGACATCACAGCAGTGGATGATAACTAGGGTTGTATCAATATCGGGATATATTGTGACAAACTCATTGGTAATACGCGTATCGATACAGGGAGGTGCATCGCCATACACATCAGGATACGTATCGGCATATTTATATAATTGACACTTATGAACCTGGATTTCTGCATTAAGACTGAAAGCTGAAAAAATACATATTCTTAGGACAGTTGTATCTAACATAAAGAGCGGCGTAAAAATACAATGATTGAGCATTTTGTTATTCTACATATTTTCAACACTGCTTTTAGAGAGGCTTATACTTAAAAACATGTTGAAAACATTTTCACAACTAAGATACAAAACGTTTAGTTTTTTTTTCAACATTATGGATAAACAAAGTATAAAATGAACAGTGTTTTTTTCTGCATGAATAAAAATAACCTTGGTAATAGGAAATGTATTGGGATATACATTACGTGTATCGGGATATGAATCGTATCGGAAGGCTATTGGCACTACCCAGCCCGAGTGATAACAAGTACAAACAATCACAATATGGAGTTTGTATTGTGTAAAACATTTTTAAATGAAATGCATTGAATCCATAAACTTAGAAAATTATTTGTTGTGCTCCCGTTTAAATGTCCAAACCCCAACTGTTGTTAGCAAACAAGCTAGCCAATCTCAGCAGTTACCACGATAAAAAAGAAAAGCTACTTTCAGTTTCTATTTTCTAAAGTTTCTTTCTACTAAGCAAAAGTTCTACAGACAAAAAATGACCTAAAAACAAATAAACTTTTTTTTTAAGGTGTTCTGCTTATAACTTTTGGCATTTTTTTTTTACTTCTTGTGCTTCATTTATCAATGTTGTAATATGTAAACAGGCTGTATGACTATTTTCACTCTTTAGTTTATTATTGTTCATGTTAGAAATTCTTTAATTCTGGACAAAACAGAGAAAATAGCATTTCTGCATTACAAAAAGGTCAACAGGTTCAGAATGTGAAATTGTGAACTGCGGTTTGTTTTTGGCAATAATTATGTTATTTAATTAGCTTTCCACTAGAGCGCATGCACCATCTTGTCTTGGCTCTTTCAAGATCATCTACCAGTCCCAAACGTGCCATGATTTATATTTGACATGATCAAGGATGACATAAATCAAGCCCAACAACTGACTTTTTGTTTTTTCTTGAACTTTCAGGTGTACAAAATGGAAAACAATGCACACTGTGGGTCTAATTTCCTCCTAATTCAAAGTAGACAAAGAGACTCTTATTAAAAGTGGAAAAACAAGAAGCGTGAGGTTTTTATTGCGGTCTGTGCCATCTCAACAGCACTGTCTCTGGTTTCCTTCCCATAAAATAGACTATTACAAAACCGCTTCATTTGTTTCAGCCCACAAACTTACACAAAAGGACAAGAAAACAAATTACTCCAAAGACAAATTAGCCTTTTCTTTAGTCTTGTATATAAAGTTAAACAGTGCTGCCGGCTTGTTAGATAAACTAGATTAATAGTATTTATACAACAGTCAGTAAGAAGCTTAAAGTTGGGCTTGCACTTTCTGAAATTTGAGACGATTTTGCCACAAATTGTAGTTGCATGACAATTTCAATATCGCAGCAAATTTCAGCTTCTCTGTACGAGTCATTTGTGCAGCGGTTGTGAAACTATGAGCTGCGATAACCTGCTCATGACGATTGCACGTCAGCTGATTGTAGCAATGAAGCAACATCAGACATGTTTGATATTTGTCGTGTGTCGCAGGGTCTGAGCGCTGCTGAAGCAGGTGTAATTAGGGCTAGTCGATATTGACCAAAATAGATAACTCAATTTTTTTTTTTTTTTTGGCATATCTCGATTACGATATTCAGACGATGTTATATCAAACCAACCGGAAAATGTTCAAACAGATGTTTAAATGAAATAGTTGAATTTTAATTATCAGAAAAATTAGGCTGTAGTTGAGTAAAGACTTAAGACGTGCTATCTATCAGTTAGTAGACTAAAAGGTCCCCCTTTCTCAGAACTAGTGAGTGTCTCAATGTTCTGACCAAATATTTGACCCAAACTGCTCATAAGACACAAACTCAGAGGTTTGAATGCTAAGTTTCTATTCATAAAGAAAAAATGCACCTAAACAATATTTTTGTGCATCACTAAAATACTAAAAATACTAAAATATCACCTTCTACACTTTCTAACTTTCTTCACTTGTATTTTTATTTTGGCATATTTTCTAAACAACCACCAATTATATGATCTAAAATTCGATAAAACACGTGGTGTGCCTTTAACTGGACATAATGAGACTAACTTACTGGCTGATGTTGATCCAGAACGTCTCATAATGTTTCACATTTTATTCATGTTAAGCTTAGTTGTGACTTGCACTATAAATAGGAGTTACATAACAAAACACGATGAAATTTTTTATATGTTTGAAAAGAAAAAATAGCTATTTCAGTCCTTACACTAGTATCGGTAAGGTAAGGGTAAGGTAATGTTTATTAAGGACAATGTACAAAGCACAAAGGCAGGGATGCTTGTACCAGATTGTAGCTTCACAGCTAATTTCCATCTGTAGTCCTGGGGAGGGGAGGCACATTGGACATGTTTTTAGTTGTAGGAGGAAACCGGAGTACCCGGAGGAACCTACACAGACACGGGGAGAACATGCAAACTCCACATAGAAAGGCCCTGGGCGGCCCGGGAGTCGAACCCGAGACCTTCTTGCTATGAGGCCAGAGCGCCACCGTGTCGCCTCGGTTGATATCGGGTATCGATATTTAATTCCAAAGTATCGGTATCGGAACTGAAAAAGCTGGATCGGTGAATCCTTAATTTTTGTTCAGTGTATCTTGAGAATTTTCTCATCCCTAATAGTAACACACAACAGATTCACATTAAGTAAACTTTTTGTTTCTTTAGATAAACACATTAAACAGATCCAGTAAGAGCCAGTTTCTACGGCAACAAGCTTTCACAAATCTGCAATGTCTTGATGTTAGATTCTCTTTTACACTACAACAAGCTATGCGTTGATTCAATTCTCTAATGGCAGAAGTAATTTAGTTGGACACGGGAGGCCATTTTGAACTCATTAATAGTGGATAAACTGCTTTTTCACACAGTGCTACCTTGATCTGTGCTGATTGACTCTGCAGGTGGTCCACAAGTAACCCGCAATCCCAAAAACAACACTTTGAGGTCTCATACATTTAAATCTTATTCGCAAACAGTCACAAAATCATGTCTTATAACCAGTGTTGGAGTAACTAGTTACTTTTGTAACTAGTTACAGTAATATATTCCACTTTTCAGTAACTAAGTAGTGTAACTCATTACTTATAAAAATATTGATAATATATTACAGTTACAGTCTGAGTAACTCAAGTTACTTTCATATAAATTAATTGCTTTTATATTCTATTGAAAATGACACTTCAGAACCAAAACATCACTAAAATACTGTCTGTGGCTTAAAGATGAATCAAATATTATGAGGAAATGTGTTGTGATGTCACATTTCCACAAATTAATCAGTAAACAAGAGTAAATGTAACAGGATTAGTGTTGTACAAGGTCTTAACAAATGTGTGATTAGCTCAAAGTAACTCAAAGTAACTAAAAGTAGTGTAACTCAGTTACATTTTTCAGACAGTAATAATGTAATACAAAGGTATTACATTTTTCTCCTGTAACTAGTAATATATAATGTATTACAGTTTTAGAGTAACTTACCCAACACTGCTTATAACTTAGGCTGCATTCACAATACAAACCGAGCTGGATTCTGCTGGTATATTGTCTCTTTCTTTAAACTGGCTCGGTTCACGTTCACACTACACTTTTACCAATCGAACCAGCGCAGTAGAGACAAATCTGCCTTTCGCCAAAGAATGATGGCTACATCAGTGGCTACAGGTACATCAGAAACAAACACGCTGCTGGACTTTATATTTTTGTTTTTTTGGATGTATCCCACCACTTCTTTCACATTAACAAGCCCAGTGTGAGTGACAGACGAAGTGTCGGAGCAAAGACAATGTGGACTTTCACTTCAGAAGACGAGAAAGGATTAAACATAACAAAAGTTCATCTATTTGATTAAATCTGCTCTGAAAGGTTTGTCATCTGCTCATTTAGCTGTATAACTAAATACTGGAGATGAATATAGACTATTTTAAGGAATGTGAGCTGTAGTAGTACTTTCTGTATTTGCTTCCATCTAAGATTTATAAGTTTGTTAATTTTATAAATAACAAAACATAACGGTGATATATGGTCGTGTAATCATAATTATTTATTACTGACTCATCCAATGTCCTTCTATTACTTTCATGTGTTATGTGTCTCATTATCAATCTCATCCATGAGTTCGTTTTGATTCTGAGCCTCATGTGCATCTCTGGTTTTGTTCCGTTTGTGTTCACAATACAAACAAACTGCTCTAAGGTTTGATTCAACCGAGCCGAGACCGACCTCTGTAATTTTGGACTGGATCAGAGTTTGTTTGCACGTTCACAATTATCTTATCGAACTATTCAGGCAAACGAATCCTGATCCAAATCAAAAGCGTATTGTGAATGCACCCTTTATTTCATGGTTATCTTTACACCTCATCATTTGTGACCAGGGTTGCCAGATAAACAGACCCTGTGTCTCTACATTGTGAATAATATATGTTTTAGTTTGTTGTGGATAGTTTTTATTAAGCACATGTGTCATATTTGTGGACCCAGTGGCTAACAAATGGCCCAACACCTGTAGATTTTCAGTGCGCTTATTGCTTTCAACAACAGTTCTTCTCCCGTGGGGTTATAAAGTCTATTACTCTGCATTAGAAGTCATTGGGCAGCTGCCAAGTGCAAAAACTGCCTTTGCTTATTATTATCCAGAGATTTCTAACATGTAGTGACAGGGATAGACTGAGAAATAGCTTCAATAAAAAAGTAGACAGCATTGTTTTAGAAAATGCACTGATCTTTTTTCACTTCAGCTTTAAAGACATATTGGTTTTCCAGTGCTCTTCACAGGTTCAAACTTTTGTGCTTAGTCTAGCGTTTGTAGTTTGGCCACTTGTAAATGAATCAATTTTCTGTTTCTCTGGTGCTAACATCAACAGAAATGTGCAAGAAAGTTTATAAATTCAGTGTGAAATTATGCAAACTACAACACTAATATGATTGCTTATTTTCGTTTATCAGCTTTGCCAGAATTGATACAAAAGTAATTCAGATTGAGATCCGATTGTGGACATCCCTCGGATCTATTCAACTTGAAATATTAGTAATATTTATTCTCTAAACCATCACTCTGCAAAATATATATATATATATATATATATATATATATATATATATATATATATATATATATATATATATATATATATATATATATATATATATATATATATATATATACATATATATATATATATATATATATATATATATATATATATATATATATATATATATATACATACAGTATATACCTAGCCTTGCATAAATTGTTTTGGATTCAGTTGTTTTAACTTGATAAGACATAGGCTTATGTAATGTAGAATAGTTCAAGGGATTTCTGACTTGTTCTAAGAGAAATAAATTTGCCAATAGGGTTTGTAAAATGTTCCTAGGCCACTGGCAAATAAAGTAGCTCAAACTAAGAAGTAATGTCTTCAACCATGACCAAAACAGTTTTAAACAAATCCTCTAGATCTAGAAATAAATTCATCATAAATTTACTATTATTTCACAAATTAATGCTAAAATCCTCACAATAAGCACTTTTATCTTGTTTTAAGTCTATTTTTTGTTGTGCAGAAAGGAATCATTTGTCTGAAACCCCTGAATAATTTGTCATTGCACTCCTATATCACTGCATGTTCAGTACTAACATAGTTTCTAATTAAAAACAGAAGAAAAAGAGTCCGAGGCACACTCACTTACTGTAAGTTAGTGTGTGTTTTTAAGGCGTTACTTCTACCGCCTGGATCCTGGCAGAGCACCTAACTTCTCCACATTTATTGACCCATTGATGCACTCACGTTTCCTGTTTATTGGTCACTAGCATAATTTCTTTTTGTATTGTGCAAAGAAGGTTCATGTTATGCAATAAAAGCGGCCAACCAAGAGAGATAGAAAAACAAGAGTCAAATTTCACAGATTAACGGGAAGTGGAGAGAACTGCACTGTGGAGTTCAGGGTCAAAGCACTGGTTCTACTTCTGCTTCAGAAATGAGAGCTTAACTATAGAGCTGAACTGAAAAAAAAACAAGTGTTACCATGTCCGCATTTTTGGATCAAGTGTGCCAAGCTTCCATATGAACATACTTTTAGCCAAAACTATGTGAAAAGGTAAACAACAGAACAATAAAGCAACTCAGTAAATTGGCTCATTACTGGTAAATATACATATGTCTATCACTCTTTACTGTTGTGTCAGAATAATGCTAATTTCAGGATTTATCTTTTAAAAATCTCTTCTGGTTTAACATTAGATCAACTGAAATTGCTTCTCAATATTCAGAGGCAAAAGTACAAGACAAACACTTAATAAAATGTATTTCTTATCCTTTTTGGTATTATTTTTGGCCGTGGAGCTTTTGTTTTGCCTGAACTAAAATGTGGCACCATCAACTGAAAGTAGTGTTTTTGTTGTCGTGGCAACTGTACAGAGCCTAGCTAGCTTGTTTGCTGGAGATTTAGGACGCTTTAACTGCTGCACAAAGAAAAAAAAAAAATCCCTCATCAAACAGACTAAAGAACATTGTGGTTAAAGAAAATCTGTATCAATGTAAAATGTGAAAGAAACCTCTGTATTTCTGTTGTTTATTTGCTTTTCAGCTACTGTTTACTTGATTTATTTATTTATTTTAAAATTTCAACTACAAATTCATTATTCAGCGCTGTTAAAAGTTGACTATATTTGTTCTCATACTGTTGCTGCTTTTTTCTATTTTATTTGTTTTTTAAGCCACAGTAGAAAAGGTCCATTCTTAGCATTATGCATTTTTGCCACTCACTGCTAGAGCGCTGTGATATCACCTGCACAACCTCTGCGGTTCCACTGCGACTTCAGGAACTGGGTTGACAATATCCAGCTTGTGACTTTGATTTCTGTAACTTTGAAGTTGAACTTGCAAAAGTCAAACACATTATGAGCAGAGATTTAACCGCCAATGGTGCTTGAAATCAAAGAGTTTGTGAGGAAACTTTTACATCCACTGCAAAAGAAAAAGTCAGATTGTAGTGATCAATATTAAACTAACACACTAACAATTACTCCGCATAAGCAAATGAAATGGATTTGTAGTTGTTAGGTAAGAGATGTAACAGCTGCACTGTTTTTGTTATAGACCTACTCCAATGAAGATTCACAATAGAGATTATGCATGGACATTCTTCATGAAAAAGGCTCTTCAACATTCTGACTGAGTGGCAAAATTATGTGCAACATAAAAGAGAAAATGTACTTCTTTGTTGTTTATGGTTTTATCTTTATACATTCCTGAAGTTTTTGTTTCACACAAGTTAACTTTAAGCGGTAAAATGGCAACTGACAATAGTTTTCTGTTGTCGTGGCAACAGTGAAAAATTGGGCGCCTTCGTTAATTTCTATGAATGTACACACACCGGGCTCGTGGCGGCGAACAGCGGCTCGTTGATTCGGTTTTGTTTGTTTCCTTCGCGGCGCCGCTTCAGAAAGCCGGCAGCCGTAGTTTCTTCTTCTACGATTTATATAAAGTACAGTAGTTAACTTATCGGCGCAATTTCGTTAACAATGATGGACGAGGAATGCTTTTCGTTATTTTGGACAAAATATCATATTACTCACCCACTTCGACCGCGGATCGTTGAATAATAACGGTGAGCATTGCGTGTTGACGCTTGGGTGTGGCGCGCGGCATGTGACGTGCCGCGGCATGCTGCGCTTTGGTGTGCACTGGTCTTTAGTTGTTTATTTTGGACATTTTACCTGCAGCAAACAGACAAAAACATATTTTTTAGAAATGTTATTTACGATAATTGAAATAATAATTTAAATCATGGTTATGCTAACGATTGTTTGTTTAGATAGAAGGCAGACTACTAGCTCTCCTTAAATGCAGAACAGATTAAATGGGGACAAAAAACTGTGTTTAATTTGCAAATTTTTATTCTGAATGCAAAGACAAATACATTACTACTAATTTCTACAAACAAGCTGTTTTTAAGCTACTTTTTAAGCACTCAACAAACATATTCATAAGTCAATGTTAACAATCACGATTACTCAATTTAATTTTCAAATTAGAGCAACATTCATAATTGAAATTTGAAATCGATTAACTGCACACCTTAATCTCAATGTCTCTGATACGTAAATGTCAGAGAAGCTAAAGTCTTTTTGTTTATCTGCTTCTCTGCCACTGTTTACCTGATTATTTTCCCTTTTTACATGTCTGTTACAAACACAGTACTCAGCCTAGTTGTTGTGGGTTGAATCTGTGATCAGACTGTAGTGTTTTTTTTTCTATTTTAGCTGTTTTTTAAGCTCTTGCAGGAGAAAATGTCACTTTTTTCCAATGACTCTTTTGTTTTTTGACACTCATTCTTAACATTTATGCGGCGATGTCATCTGCATAACCTCTATATTGCTAAATAAAAATACTTACTGAGGATAACTATCAACTCAATAAAACATTTTAATGCAAACAGTCTAATCTTGATTAAACTTTTTTCTTTCTTGTACATAACCTACATGTTTCTGCATTGCACCACTCTGATTTTATGTTACTGGTTTGCTTTTTAATAACCTTACCGTTTGAATTTCAGGTCTCTCCGAAGTAATAAAATCAGGAGGTTGTCGGATTATGTCTTTTCTGAGTACTCTGCGCTGGAGAGATTGTAAGTATCTCATCATAAAAATCTCCATCATATTTCTTCACAGGGATCACAGCGCCTTCTGATCTTGACCTTGCTTCACTAAATGTGGACAGATATTTTACTATCTTCAAGACGAATAGACCCAGTGTTTTACAAGTCAGATCTTAAATTTAAGTAGCAGACACAATGCTCTGTTCTTGGCCTTACAGTATTCTATAGGACATTATTATTTTACACAAAAGAAAAGGCAGCTGAAATTATTATTTAAAGTCAGTTTTTTGTTGTAATAGAAAAAGTTAATGAGTCTAGTATTATTCACAAATGGAAATAAATGAAAAAAAATATTAGATCGAATTACAATGAAAGTTTGTGAAATGATCTTTTAGATACAGTATTTTGTGGAGAAGTACAGTGTGTATCTGTGCTTTAAGTCAGTGTTTCCCAACCAGGGGCCATGTGAGCATTTACCAGGGGATATTAGGGAATATTTCAGAGTTTATAAGAAGGTGAAATTCAATATTACATCTGGATTTAAAAGTGCTTTTGTGGTCAATTTGAAAAAAATTGGAGGATTTGGACATGCATTTGAATTTAAAAAGAAAATACAGTTGGAGTTATGCACTAACGTCCTCCGGTCTCAGATGGACATTGGTCGCTACATCCAGTGGGGTAGCTGTCATAGTGACACAGTTGTTTACTCCAAATGCGATAGACATCAGACGAGGGATTTTGGACAAGTCCTGAAGCAATCCTCTTACAAAAAAAACTTTTTTCTGTTCACGTAGTTCGCTTACACTTTTAAAACTTTTCCTTTTGAAAACCTGCCTTTTCTGTTGTTATTGCCATCATCTGATGTCCGTCGCATTTGGAGTAAACAACTGTGTCACTTTGGCAACTACGCCACCGGATGTAGCGACCTATTTCTATCTGAGACCAGAAGACGTTAGTGCATAACTCCAATTGTAATATCTGTAATTACTATGAAAGCTTAGAAGTACTTGGGATGAAAAAAAATTTGGGAACCACGACTTCAACTGGGCAAAAAGAAAAGACGAAAACATGTGCCATTTAAAAACACATTTAAAAATTAAGATTTGAAGGCTGAATGAACTCTCATTTACTGAATTCAAGCTGACTTCATTCATGATTTCTGGAGCCTAAGCCTCATTTTATGAACCACTGGCCTAAATCTTTGCACTTGCTGTTCACAATGAACATGTCAGTGCCAAAGACAAGAATAGAAAATTGTCCTGACAGACAGTCAAAGCGGCCAATCAGTGTCAAGAATATGAGACTCATGACTCAGACACAAAAGTCAGACGCACTCTGATCATTGTGAAGAGACCCGGCTCTGATTTTAAGTGCGTCTCTGATGTTAATAACTGGAAAAACTTTCCCACCAGCCTCACTTTAAGACGTCATCAGATTTGTGAATATGAACCCAACCTATTGACTCAAAGCTAAAAGAAATGTGATATTTTAGAAAAAAATATAAGACAATATAGTTGTATTTTGTATTTTTTTATAAATAAATATAAAAAACATACCGATCCAGGTTTTTTAGTTCCCAAACTTATTTTGATCAGCTTTAATTATCTGCCGACACCAGATTTCAACCAATACCAGTGTAGGGACTGAAAATAGCTTTTAGTTATTCTTATTAACTCATAAAATCATATACCATATAGTGGTATGTGTTAACTATTGTGCAATAACAACTTCATGTAAAAAAATTGGGGGTCAAAGAGAAAAAAAAAATGTAAATAGATATCGACTGAACCAAAATCATTGAACAGATACAACAAAATGTTTTTCAGTATCAGATTAGTAAATCACTAGTTCAGACATCAAATAGTGTCACAATTAATGTCCTTGATTTGCAATGTCTATGCAATAAGGATGTACAGACATAAGTAAATTACAGATTAGACTAGATATTTCTTGAAAAATGAACTAAGTCGTTAGAAGTTTGCTTCCCAACTAGAAAATTAATGAACAAAGTTAAGTTGAAATGTGCTTTTTACATCTTGTGTATTTCTTTGGTGCTCTCAAGTCTGAATAAATGAATAGTTTAATGTTGGAGGTAGATTTTGTACTGGCAACAATCTGAAAAAAACAGGACCAAATAATTCCTCGCAGATGTCCTGAGCCGCTCTGGCCTTGTGCCCTTTCTCTGAACTTGAACGTGTAATTAATAGTTTTATTGATCTGAAGTGCTGCTGGTTTGCTTCAAGGTGAGAACATTGAATAAAAGAGTGAAGTTACGAGAGCAGGTGAGGCAGAAAGTCTCATACAAATAAGTAAATAAATAAACAAAAACAAACTTTACAAAATGAGCCAAGCTGGAGGGAAAGTGTGTGGAAATGCTTTGCCAACAGGACATATTGTGGTCTGGTCTGACTGGTGCTTTTGTGGCTGGAGGGAGCTAGGTTTAATGGGGAACAGGTTAACACACAAAAGAACAAATTCAAGTGTGGAGAAAAACATGTTTATTTTTTAAGATAAGCAGGAGCTGAAGAGTTTGGAGTTTCTACAACTTTCCGATTGTGTTTCATTGTTATGCAGCGCTGTTTTTTCTGGGTTTGGGGTTAGATAAAGGTAAAATGTCAGTGTAAATCTTAATTTTTCCAGAAAGTTCAGATGTAGACATTAAGAGTGAGCACAGATCGTTACCATTTACATATTGTTTACCAGCCTGGTCATCAGTCACTCACTATGTTTTCATCGAGTGGCAGAGAAGAGTCATGTTACACTCAGGAAGTAAGATTGGGAATACTTGCAGAAGAAGATGTGAAGTTTTCTCCACACAAGAGGAGTTTTGACCCAGTTTTGATAAGCTTCTTTACAAGTTCAAGGAGATGAGAGCTGAGTAACAATTTTGTAAGAAATTATTTGTCAGAGTCAGGACTAAACGTGGACCAGAGTCAGGACTAAACGTGGACCAGAGTCAGGACTAAACGTGGACCAGAGTCAGGACTAAACGTGGACCAGAGTCAGGACTAAACGTGGACCAGAGTCAGGACTAAACGTGGACCAGAGTCAGGACTAAACATGGACCAGAGTCAGGACTAAACGTGGACCAGGGTCACTCAGGACACTAACAACATGGACCAGAGTCAGGACTAAACATGTAGAATCACTGTTTCAGTTTTATGCAGCTCAGATCTGGAACAGTCTTCCTGAAGAGACAGGCCTGTGCTGTGACAATATTTAAATCTAGGCTTAAATAATGTTTCGGTACATTTTATTGGATTTATGTTTTCATGTAGTTTCTATTTGAGCTTGACTTGGAGGGTTGATCTGGGTGTCTTAACTTAATGAAATAATTTGTCTAAACTAATTTGTCTAAAGGGTCTTTCACACCGAGCCGAGGGTCGCCAGTCTGAACTGGCTTGGCAACTTCTGCCGACAGGCGGCTCACATGTGTTTGGTGTAATGGCGCTGTCAAGGGTCTGAGGAGCGCGGAGCACGTCGCGGAGGCGAGATTTTGAAGACTTGCTTGTAGAGTCGGCATCGCCAGCGGTCGCTAGTTTGATTGACCCGTGGCCAGCGAAACAGTGCGCAAGAAAATTGTGCGGAAAACCAAAAATGACGTTTATGGAAAAACAGTATTTACCCGAGTTGGGATTGTTGTTGATTGCCGGGTTCAAACGGGACGGAAGTGCGGAGAAGAAAGGCCACTATTTGGTCCAAGGAAAACAAAGATGGAGGAGTACCAGCTGTAGTACAAAGGCTGGACTATAGCGGGAAATAGAAGTTGAGCTTAATCCGTGAGGTAAGACAGAAATCTGTTCTCCGTCAGAGTTTGACACTCGCGCGCAACTTATGTTTTGTCTTTTTCGTCAAGCGTTACATACGCGCATGCTCACTCGGCATTTGTTCACCGACTGTTGGCTGCTTGGATTGTGTGAATGCTTTTTCACATCGATGCACCTCAAAGAGACCAGCACATACGGTGTGTCGCTCCTCCCTACCGACAGCGACTGGGAGTTGTGTTGGTGTGAAAGACCCTTCAAACTTAAAAAGGAATTTAGTATATTCAGTATGTAGCTTCAATACAAAATCAAATACAGAGACTATTATTTCTAGGATGTCAACTACAAAAAAGATGAATCCACACCTATTCAGTTCTTTGACTTGTAAAACCAGGACAGGAGTGTGACAGATTTGGGGTAAAACTCTTATTGAGGTCAGTTCTTTTTTGCACTACAATCTCTCTGTAGTCAGTTTAATTAGTCTTTCATTAGCTTTTATTACATTAAAATGGTTTCATCACCTCATTATTCACTATCTTCATGACTGTCCTCACCAAACGTCTGCTCCTCCGTCTTCTTGACACCTCCGTAATGTTACCGTTTGTTTGTCTTTGCTCGCAGAAAGGACCAACTTAATGACTTGCTCATAATTAAGTTGTGTCTCAATTTGCAATCATTTGTCCAGACTTTGTATTTACGTTGAAGTGGACAATATTCACTTGTCCTTGTGAGGGGTCAAGATAGGAATCAAATCATACATTTCTCTCAAACGAATTCTTGTTGTTAACCTTCAGAGCAGGGCTGACATGCTTTGGAAGAAAAAATATATGTGTTTTTTCTTGTTTATAGGTTCCTACAAAACAACAGTCTGCATTTCATCTCCAGAAATGCCTTCAACGGCCTTTACAGCTTGAAAAGATTGTGAGTACTTCTGCTAAATCTCTTTTTCTATTCATGTAAAAGCATGTATAGTAAGTTGTTTTATATAATATTTTGATCTGTTTTTCATTTTGATTTCTCTGTTTTATCCCAAAAGTCTTATCAGTGTGCTTTGTGGTGAAATGAGGTTTCTTTTTGCACTTTCTAAGGTGTGAGATTAAAACCTTCCCCGAGGTGTCTGGTGTAGAAATTAAAGTTTGCTGTCTGAACACTGTGACAATCTGTTGATATAAGGTCTACACTTAGATACACCTCTGAAGTTTGAAGTTAAAGTTGACGAGAGGCTGTCCAACTAATCTTTCTGATTTTAATGCACAATATACTGTAGCTCATACAATTTATCCACTCTCAATTCCTACTGTTTTTTCCAAATGATTTGCTTCAAAAACAACTTCAAAAGTCACCCAAATTTATAAATCTCTCTCAGCATATTTTCAGCACCAAAATACAGAAATGGCAGCTACCGTGTTTTAATATATTAACCCTTCTTGTTTACTCATGCACCTAACGCTATTCATTAGAATCAAACCTTTCAAATCTGTATTTTGATTGATGATTCATGCATGCTTGATTTGTTCTCTATTGTCTTGCACCCACCCCTACCACCCCCTGTATTTTGTTGTGATTATTTGACCAAAAAAAAAATGTCTTTTGAATGAAATGTATGGCTCTAAAATATAGAACTGCAGTGTTTTGTTATTAATCGTACAACAGTGCCTTAGTCAGCCAAAATATTTGTTAGCAATTAATGACTTTTTACACATTATATCTTTACACAAGCAAAAATTGTTTGGTTAACAACAGCATAGGAAGTTTTCCAAACAAAAACCATATGACAGTTTGGGGTTTGTTGCTGTAACATGTTAGTTCTGCAGTTTTGAACAGGAAGTCTATGATCCTGTTTTTAATATCACACTATTTTATGTCAATATTGGGGCTTAGAATGAAGCGTTAAGAACCATGACCCGTTTGCATACCTTTCCCAAATCCCTTAGCTGAAACAAACTAACTAGGCCTAACCCTAATCTATCCTAACTCCTTTACTCAGGTTTCTAAAGTAAATGTTATAAAATATAAACTTTTGCTTGCATAGTCGCCTATAAAAGTGATGACGGTGTGGTATAACTGGATTGGGGGAAAAAAAAGTGATGTTCAATACTGATGACCTGGGGGAAAATGCATAATACATCTTTTTTTATGCCATTAGACCTTCACTGTTTTGAATATATTTCCATTTTATTTTACCATATTTGTTGTGCTGTAAGATGAAAGAAAGAATTAAATGAATAAGCAGCTGTCATCACATACATCTTTATCGACCTTGGATGAAGTGATGTATGTAAATGTAACAGAAAGTTTGAAAAAAATAAACTCAGCACTTTATTTAAACAGTAAACTTTATAACAGGTTTTTCTTCAGTTTGCCCTTGTGGAGAAGTTGTCATTGTGGTTCTGCTGTGTTTATTTCCTGTTGTTTGTGTCTTACGGCAGGTTTCTGAGTGAAAACCTGATCTCGTCTCTGAGTCCTGGTGTGTTCAAGGACCTGCGTCAGCTCGAGTGGCTGTGAGTAGCTCCGGCAAAACACTGCAGTCTTTTTGTTCTATGTAATGTCACTGCAAATTATAGTGTGTATATTTCGTTTTATTTGTTTCGTGAAATAAGGCAAAGCAGAAAAATATGTCACACTTTGCCTGAAATCTAAAACCCACAGTCCGTCACGGTCTCCAAGCCCGTTTTGCATTTGGGTTGAATACACAAAGTACTGTACAGTCAAATTAGTTATTTGGAAGTGTCTGTCTGTGGCAGGAGAAGTTTATTATAATCAGTATTTAGTTGTACAGTTAAATAATAGATTACTATTTTACTAGAGCAGATTCGATTTTTGTAACGTTTCACTCTGACTGTACGGACTTTACCCCGGGCCGTCACTTTTTTTCTCTTCAGTTCCACACTGTCTCATTGACATTGTCTGCACACAGTGGATCCGACAAATGTGAGGCAGGTTGTAGGTTTGGGCATTAAAACGATAATATCGTCTATCACAAAATTGGAAAATTCAATATTGTCTGTAAAAAAAAAAAAATCCCTAGAACGTGCAAAATGCTACGGCAAATAATTACACTCTTAAATGCATATTCTCGATGATTTGACATTATTCAACCACTATTTTGTTTTCATAGTTACTTATTTTAAAAGAATTACTCCACAAAAGCAGAAAATCTACTGTCGCCACCGCAGTTTTAAATGTTAAGAGGCGCCCCTGAGCTCCTCCTCATGCAACACATCAAAACAAACAGGCTTAGGGAGGGCACTCTAATAAAGAGATGAAAAAGACTTTTTCACAATGTGGACCTTGACAGAGAGAAAGGAAAGCACGACGTTTTGATAAATTAATAACATTTTAACATAAAATTTGACAAAACTAACAATGTTCTATAACGAATGAGCATGATTGTATCTATAATTGTGTGTCAAATTACCAGAAAAATCTGACTAAAGCTCATTTTTAAGTTGTTTTAGCCTTAAGTAGTGGACGGACAATAATATCATCTGTCACAAAATAATTGGAAGACGATATAATGAAAAATGGATATCGCCTGATCCTAGCAAGTTATAGGAAAGACTCATAAAAGCAAAAATAACACAATGCAAAAGTATTGCTACTTGTTTGTTTGGATGTGACACAGATCAGGCAGAGACAAATGGAGGAGCTTTCATATAGACCAACAGTTGTGAACTCCCAACGTTTGCGTTCTGACAGTTTTTTTTTTTTTTTGAGTTGCTGCGTGTGTCTGTGTCATATCAGAGCTTATTTGCAGCAGAATGTGTCTTTAAAGAAGCCTTTCCAACACCCAGCGATATTCTATGAAACTGGAACTTCGCATTGATGCTTAATTTGTTCAGATCTTCCTTCTATCGCGAAGAAAAGTCCGAAACATATAATGAAATAAAACATACGAAAATAAAAACTTGATGCGCCGCAACGTCGCCACGCGAAAATAGTCAAAATGATCTTTGAAGTTTTCATATTTGCGAGATTGTAACATAAAATAGTCCTGTCTTGACAAAAGTTTGTGGAACAGCAGCGTTTTCTCCGCTCTGATGACACAAACAGTCTGTCACACTGAAGCTTCTGAACGTCGGGTTTACAGGGCGGACCTAGATTTGAGGTTGGGGCCCCTGAGAGCTTTTAATTAAAATGATTTTACAACATGCTTTATACCTTTTCAATGATAATACAATTACATGATGTATGAAAAAAATAATTTAAAATATTTCAGAATACAGAACATCACATTGAATTTAATAAAATGATCCAGTGGGCAGCCCCGCACACCCTTCTAAATTATACAAAAAACTACATATTTTGTAATAAATTGTTTAAAAGCCTCTTAGTTTGGTGGAAGTTTTTATTGTGAATTTCAATGAAATCTGTGATAAGCTGTGCATGTTTAAAAAGGTAAAAAACACAATCTATTTAAAGTAAAATATCATGTAAAATTGTAAAGGTGCCTCAGCTTAGGACAAGAACTTTTAGTGCTGAAAAGTTGAGAACCTCTGATAGTTTCAGCTACAAGCTACATGAAATACCAAATACTTAAGTTTAACATTTGAAAACCTGTTCACACTAGTTTCCATAATCTGGGCTGATATTCCTGCTTCATCACTGTTAACTTCATCTACAGCCACATAAACCTTTCTTCTGACAATAATAACAAAACTTGTATTATCATTGTAAGTGTCACTAAAAGATTTGTGGATTCCCGTTGTTTTTATGTCGTGGAGCAGCTGCTGCAAAGTCTCTCTCACACCAGCTCCTCTGACAGTTTTATTTGTGGTTTCTCGTTTGTTCTGGACTCAAACCCCTCGTCGCACATAAAATCACTTGTTTATGAGCAACACAGGAGAGAAAGAAGCTCAGTTTTGTCCTTGTATTAACTTTATTCAGTTGCTGCTGCTTCACGTTTGAGAGCGTTGTACCGTGAACTCAGCAAATCAAAGATGAAATGGTCAGACATGAGATTTATTGATCCAGAGGGGTTTCTTATAAACTTTATGAACTATTTTTGTGCTCGACTCAAAGTGGACCACGAGTTTTCACTGCGACTGGCTTATTTTTAAAGTTCATGAACCCAATCGCAAACAGCCATAAATCTAGCTGTTTTCAAGTTTTTATTTTTGTTTTTTTGAAGGTTGCTTGGTCAAGGGGGAATAAAATAAACATGGAAAGCAGCTGAAGCAGATTTTATGACTAAAATAAGTGATTTTAACGGCAGAGAATTCCAGTAGATTAAGTTGTATATACATTTTAGTACAGCTTGTGCTTTTTATTGCCTAAGTCAGTTCTCAAAGTGAAGGTCAAGAAGATAATCTAAAGGTCGTGAGATTTTAAGAAGCAATTTTACTCTGTGCTGAATGTATAACAGCATGTATGAGAGAATTTGGGTCACAAAGCACTGTATACTACTAAAATTAATGTATATAATCGTTTTTAATTGCTTTCCAACTTGAAAATGACTGCTAGCGTCTGTTTTATTTTGCTGTGGGGGCTGGTTGGATTATTATTTTGTGGAATTCGGGTTGAAAAGTTTTCAAAAACGCAGCTCTACATTCATATTTTTCTGACAATCTCCAAAAAAGATAAAAAGTTGCTCATTGAAAAGTAAAACCAGGAGTCCAGTTCATACTGTAAATAT
This sequence comes from Mugilogobius chulae, assembly GCA_038363315.1. NCBI lineage: Eukaryota > Metazoa > Chordata > Actinopteri > Gobiiformes > Gobiidae > Mugilogobius > Mugilogobius chulae. The sequence continues at coordinate 30,989,007 of CM076399.1, read as the reverse complement.
TATGTACTTTATAAACTTTACAAATAGTTCTTCTGTGTTGCAGGATGTTGGACCATAACCCTTTAACCAGTTTGTCACAGGACACATTCTTTGGCCTTCAGTCTCTCGTTTACCTGTGAGTACAACTTTTTAAACTAAAACTATACAAAGACAAAATTTCTCCATTTCAAGCCTTTTCACTTTAAACTATTAAACTTACAAGAGAGTGAATAAACTACAAAAAAACAACAAGAGTAATTTACTTTATTCATGGAAAAGAAAAAACCTGCCTGAAAATTCCCATCTGATCTGACAACAAAGCTTTTCTTTAGTGGTTCTGCTAAATCTCAAAATGTTCTGTATTTACCAGTATGACATTAATTTAAATATTTCCATATTTTTTCTTGACTATTCAATCTTGTACAGCAGACATGTTCAAGCTGCAGCCCGGGGGCCAAATGCAGCCTTGAGACCAATTTTTATTGGCCCTTAGTAGCTTTAGGCCTAAAGAATTGTGCCTCAATTTAAAGTGAAACTAAACGCAGAAAGTAATCTTTTATTGTCAAGCTGTGTGTATTTGGTCAAAATTGAATTATCTACTGTTTCCGGACTTTTTTAAGACATTTTTGTGCGAACTCTGCTGTTGTGTGTGCAGAAACTGCAACTGTACTGCCACGATGGTCAATCTCTGTCGGTACATTTTCAATACACGCCCATGTCACATTGAGTTGATGCCACATCTGAGCCGCCCATGTGGGATATAAAATCTCCTTCCTCTGACCCCGCTGCTGTGGAGAGTTTGAAAGCGGGTGACATCTTCAGACATTTGGCTCAGATGGATAAATGGGTGGTGCGAGATGCAAATGGTCGTAGATTAGAATTAAAAAGTGTTTATTTTTTCTCTCATTTTTCTCAATTTCCAAAAACTCAGCTGATCGCATGTGCTTATGTAAAGGAAAGGTTTCATACATATGTCTGCAAAGTTAATACAAATGTTGAAGTGCAAGTAAGCAACTGCACGTGCCCCAGCAGCTGTAAACCTCGCCACACGTCAGGATCGCCGTGGCACAAAATTCGTATCACTCACCAAGCTCACGATACAAATTTTGTGCTGTCAATTGTTCACACCCACTGAGCGTCCCTTAAAAGGCCTCCAGGAGTCTCCCACTTTTGCAAGACCTGTTTGAGGTGCAATTACCAACCATTTTTCTGTGAGCCAATTTAGCCTTCCATTTAGTCTGTGTCAATATGTGGCCCTTGACAAAACAGTTTAGACACTCCTCCTGCTATAAAGTGTTGATTTTCTTTTTAGATAGATACATTTATTGTCATTGTACATAACACAACAACTTCAGTAGAACAAAAACACAACATCAGTTTTTTAGGAGTTTACTGGATACACCACCTCAAAGCACATGATTATAAAATAGTGCAAAATCATGTGGACACTTTTCTCTATTTTACTTGAACTTTAGTCATTAGCTTCAGCGCTAATGGTTAAAGTGTATCATTAATTTTAAGGCAGCGAACAGTGTCCCCTCTCACAGACCATTAAACCAGCCCTGACTGTGGCTTTACTCTGTCGGACCATTTCACAGACTCCACAGAGTCAGCCTGGATAATAGAGTTAATAGGACACAGCGCCAAAGCGAGGTATAATTTGATTTTGTGTGCGGGTAAATGAAGCGTTGTGTTTGGGATGTTCACAGGTCGATGGTGCACACGTCCCTAAAGCAGCTGCCTCACCCCAGCTTCTGTCAGCACCTGCCCTCCCTCGACTGGCTGTGAGTACAACCACTACAGTAATGTTCATTTTAGATCACCAACCATGAGTTAAATAGTGTCAGCTAAGACACTATTTAACCCAAAATAAAGAAGTTTATTTTTGATAAAGTTTACTTTGATGCTTCACTGCTCTGAGCTGTTTGTTCAAGGTTATAATCAGTAAAATATTGTGTTTTCACAAACGTTGAGCTCAAATTTAAATTAAAATAAACTTGACTAAACAGTAAATGTTAAAAGGACATACCAGGTTGTCAAAGCTTGATCCCATCAGATATCAGAAGCTAAGCAGGTTGGGCCTGGGCAGTACTTGGATGGGAGACTGGTGCTACAGCAGGACTGGAAGAGAAACTTGTTGATGTGTCCTTGTGCAAGACACTTCACCCACATTGCCAAGTATAGATCTGGTGTGAGTGTGTCTGTCCCAGGGCAGCTGTGACTACAATAGTAGTCTACCACTAATGTGTGTGGAGTGAATAGATAAAAGTAATTTAAGGTATTCTTTGTGTGTGAAACATGGGAAGCAACTACTTTTAGATGTGTATTCATAAATATAAATTTTAAAAAATTGCATTGCAAGTCACACTGCAAAAGAGGTCTGAGCAAGTAATGAAAATGTAATTTCAATTAAGATTATTGTTGTAATCGATTACAAAAATTGTGTAATCTAGATTCTAAATTGTCTTCATGAGCCTCATATAATTCCTTGAGTTTGAAAAGACTATTTCTTTACAATTTTACATTACATACATCGACATATGTCTACTTTCATTTATAGAGGGATTATTTGTTTTTATCAACACAGGAGATGTGCTGCACCTAGTATGCAGAAAGAGCTGTCGCTGATAGACACAAGCTGTAGCAACAACACGAGTCAGGGCTGTTGTCAGCTAACTATAAGAGTTTATCACTGTGTGAAAACAACAATTGTGCATTTGTGAAAGAAATTCGACTCTACAACCCTTAAAAGTTACATTCAGGTGAGTGAAAAAAACTAGAAAAACACTGTCTCAAGCTTCAGGAGGCAGACGTTTGTCATAACGGTTCATACCTGATCCAAACAGTTGCTCTCCTCTGGTTTTAATCAAAGAAGTTTCAACAACCAACTAGATGGACAGCGTCTCTTTCTGCATGGAGCATGCGCAGTAGAGTGGACAGTGACGTCGACTTATAATCCATCTGTTTTATTCAATCTTTTCACTCTCTACATTTGACGGACACTGAGGCTTTGCAATATCTAAGGAAATAATTATTTGAATAATTGTGATTTCAATTGTGATTTAAGTAATCATTCAACCCTACTGCAAAATAACAAAAAAAATAAAAATAAAAAATGATTGGATCATTGCTTGTACACTGTGCCAAAGACAAAATAATTTCTATATTGAGTTATTAATAAATGTGTTACCTTATCAACTTTTAAAATTTTTGTTTCTGGCATCACTTTAGACTCATTTTAAAACACATTTGGAATCAGAAAAACTCCACTACTTCTGCACGATGCATAGTTACAACCTTCGTCTCATTTCACACTTTTGAAGCCGCTCTCTTGATTGAGCTGTGGACGTGCTCTGCCGACAGTCTCTCCGGTCTCTCTCCGTCTGTCCTCTGTGTGATTGAGGACAGATCGTCTGCTGAGGATGAAGGTGAAGGATCAAACAGGACTTCAGCTGTAATCTCGGTCTTTGTTCTGGAGACAATGAGACTAAGGCAATCTCTCTGTGTGTCTGTGTCTGAGCTTCAGGGTTTTTCTGTGACTTTCTGCCGTAAAATCCCACAGAAATCATTGTGCGAATCCCCGACGACCTTTTACACCTGATGTGTTTGACATTTTTATCTTTGAAGAAATCCAGAAATATATTTTTGTGCCAAAGGAATTGTCAATTAAAATGTGTTACTTGGAGGAAGAGTCTGGCTTTTGTAAGAAGGTCGTTAGATCAAAATTTGGATTTTACTTGGCTTTGAAGTTTGAAGTTTCTCTGCATTTAAATAACCTATGTGTGACCATTGTATCTTTTTATACACAAAAGCACAGAAGACTGAAGACCTTATTTAATCCCTACACGGTTGTCTTCACACTAATTTAGGGTTCTGGTCGACCAAAGACATTCTTCATTGACAAATTTAAAATATCTCTTTGATCTGATCCTTTATGAGAACCAAACATTGCTTAAAGGAGACCTTTGTGTTTTTTCCAACTATTTAGTAAGAAACTAGAACATATGCAGATCAGTAATTTACCTTTTGTTCATTGTAAAACACAAAATGTATCTAAAATTGCTTAACAATAGAAACAGCTCTACTGACTTCCTGTCCAAAACTGCAGAACTGAGAAGCCCCGCCTCTTCTTTTAAAATTTAATCATAAGAAGCAACGGGTTTTAAATAACTAATAATTATTGTTGGAAAGTAGCTATGGGACAGTTTTGCACCATCAGTGCTTCACTTGGAGTATTAATCTTTTGAAGTCTAACTAGTAAATACAGGTAAGTGGGAGGGGATAGGTGGTAGGTGAGAACAGAGATTTGCTGAGCACTTGAGCTCCAGTTCCTGCAGTCTCTAGGTTTTTTTTTTTGGTTTTTGTCTTCCAAGACTTTCATTTTAACATATTCAACAATAACAAGAAATGCAACTGAAGTTTTCTACATTTACATAACATAGTAACGCTTTATTTCTTTCTTTTGTGCCTGGGATCAGTCGATTGATTTTGGGAAAAACAAAAGTCAGACAATGTGGTAAAACGCCTATAGAAAGCAGTGTGTAAACTTCATTTAATCTTTTACAACAGCACAAACAAAAACACATTTACCCCCTCCATCTGGGACATTACGGAAAAACAAAATGAACTTTTGTTTCAGCTCTCTTATCAAAATATGCTAATTGTTTTTGTTTTTTTCTTGCAGGGACCTCGAAGGAAACCAGATCAAGACCCTGAACTACTCGATCCTGAAGACCTGCAGTAAACTGGAAGTGCTGTGAGTACTTTTACCATCTCTGTGAACACGACTGCCTCCGCTGCAGACGTCTGGTATTACATCTGTGCCCCTGTAAAAATGAGCTTCTGTCCTTGAACTCTGCTGGAGATAATAGACTGTAAACTTCACTGTGCAGAGAGAGAGAAAAGTACATTTGCAGCATTATAAATTACATTTTAGGGCAGCTCTTTCCAGCCAAGGATAATCGATGTGTCTGTAAAACTATGTCCATTTCACTTCCATGTTTTATCATACAGTATTAAACATCTGGGAAAATATTCAAATCACATTTAGTTTAGTTTATTTGAGCAACATAAAATAAGGCATAAATACTGTAAATAACACGGCAGAGTTATCAACAATATAAAATCAGACGTTACTAATAATAAGCAGATATAGTTGCCTTCGTTTATTGTCGCACAAAAGGAAAACAGCTAATTTTTTTATAGCAGAAATAAAGTTTAATCATTTATGACTACAAAATAGAATTACAGATTTTATTAAAAGGATGCATTCTTTGTTAATGGTTGTATAAAGAAAATGTATCTTGTTTATGGTCAAGCAAATGATTGTGCGAAGTTGTAATTAACAACTCAGAAACCGATATTGAACAGAAATGTAGCTTGCTTCATTCATCAACAGAGAGAAATATTGCTTATTTATAAATCAAAGTTTTCTTCATTTATGATCGTGCTAAAGAAAAAATTACTTAGACTGGAGGACAAAGTACAACATTCTGTATACACTGATGATCACTTACGTATTGAGGATGGGACAGTATTGAAATAGTATTAAATTGTTCACTAGTGGTCTTTAAATGTCTTTTCAAATTTTAGGGTATGGTTCAATCCTCGTGTTTGTTTTGTTATGTTTGTGAGGTTAAAAAAAGGGGTTGATTCCACTGTCATTTCTCAGTCAGAGGAAGTGAACAGCAGCTTATTATTGTTCTATTCTTATTCTGGGGATTTTGTCCTTTTGTCCCTTTTTACGGGAATGACTGAAATAGGAACTTTTATTATCTTAACTCTTTCACTGCCAGCCCTGTTCTAGCTCTGACCCTCCTTCCCTGCCAGACCTTTTTGCTAATTCTAAGCAATATTCACAGCTCCACAAAAATATTTGTTCAAGTTGAATCATGACATGTTGTACATCAAAAGATAACTTTTTTTAGGCATTTGAAATTACTTGTTTTCATTAGATTTTAGCGTTTGATGAGAAACTTTGGAGAAAACGTCTTTTTTTCTAAAACTAACTTCATGTCAGTGTTATTTTCATCTGTTCAACTTTTAAGTGAAAGAATATGAGCTAATGCAATGAAATAATGTATTTAGAATAAAAACACGAGGCTTACATGATTAAAATAATAACGACGAGTGTCTTTTTCATTTTTAAATCAACAAAAGCTGTGTTACAGACGAGAAGGCTGCACAGCACTTTTCTATTTTCTGTTGCAGATTATTTAGATTCAGCCTCTTTCACGGGGCATAGATTACATTTAACCCTCTAAACATGATGAAATACAGTAGGTTTACTTACTCTGACACTTTTGAATTGCTCACAGAAAAGGAAGTTTAGTATTTTTCCTCGAGACCAGCTGCATGTGCCGTTCTCCTCAGAGTCCTAGTCCAATAGAATCGTCTTTTCTTCATTGTAAAGATCAAATATCTGCTCTAAACTTACTCAACAATGTTTTTAGTCCAAAATGTTTTGCCTGTAATTTGTTTGAAAATAGGCAACCCTTTAGAATCAGCTGATTACATAAAACATAGCCGGTTGTATTTTCCGGTCTTGTGACTTCCTCATCCTCATGCTCATTTAATACACCGCTCTGCTGGTCAGTCACGTGCATCAGAGAGCCCGACATCTCTGCATTGAGATAAAAGAACAGGCTGCGGTTGGCAGCGCAATGACAGATATTTTCGTCATTGGCAGGGAAAGAGTTAACTCTTCCTGATTTAATTCCCTAAAAACAACACCACAGACATGCTAAATTTTCATCGTCGTTGATGATGGAGAATTTTGTTCATAGAAACAAGCCTTAGAAGAACACATATTTTATTATTTATTTAGTGCAACAAAAACTTGTAAATCAAAGGTATTTTTTATCTGAGTTTAGGTTTTTTGGCCAAAAGTTACACGTGTGGGTGTGAGTTCTGACCTTTCTGTTCTTGAAGCTTTTTACAAATGCAGACTTTTAAGTCGAGCCCTTAAAATAATAAATGACCTCTCAGATCGTCCTGGCAGAAACTGAGCCTCTCCCTCCAGGAAAGAGGCATCGCTCCGTTTGATGTAGAACTTTTGGAAATGCTAGCCTCTCACAAGCATGAACAATTCACTTCTTCTCTTTAACTTTGTCTTATTTTTTATTGTTTAACATGTTTGTTTTGTAATGGCACACGGTATTTCCAATGTGTTTCACATCAAATGGTAAATGCATAAAAATAATTTAAACTAAACTATAATATTGAGTTAAACTTATGGAATATGCTACAGTGGTTATGCACACACATTCTTTGATTTGAAAAATGTCTCTCAACATTCAAACAGAGTGGCAAAAGTGTGATAAGACACCTGATCAAATCTTTCTTTTAGGGCTGCAACTGTTAATTATTTTAATTTTTGATTAGTTGGACAATTTTTCTTTTGATTAATTAATTAGTTGCTTGGAAAGGAAAAGTCACTTGAATACAAGATTTTTTGTCAAATTTGAACCGAGGGAACATTGCTCGAGGATGTCCTGGACATGTAGATTTTAGGATTGTCAAAAGTATCCGACAAAATAATTTTAGGAATAATCAAAGATTAATCAAAATTAGTTTAAAACCAAAATGTTTAATAAAGTAAGTATTTGTATTCTGTGATGAAAATCCCAGTCTTGTGTAGAAATTTGAAAAATAAAATAAAGCATTTTTAATGATCATAAATACTGTCAATGATCTAGTCTATTTCCAAGTATTAAAATTGAATTTGAAATTTAGCATCATGTAACACTAGGCTCAGGCAAACTAGTTTTTACATCAAAAAACAAAAATTTACAAAATTTACATGTGATTTCTATTCAATTGATCTTTTCCACAGCTCATGGATGTTTAGAACCAATACACAGACCAGTTAACGATTGTTCAAATACTAAATTGGTTGGTGATTCTTTCAATAATTAATTAGTTGTGATTAATCGATTAACTTGTTGCAACTCTGATTTCTTTGCTTATTTGCTATTTTTTCTTGCAGGAGTTTGTGCAAGTGTGGTAAAATAGCTTTTCTGTTGTCATGGCAACAGTGAATTAAGCTAGCTACTTGCCAAGCAGCAGTTGGAGATGTAGGACATTTTTACTGTTGCACAACAAATAATTCACTCATCAAACAGACTAAAAAACACCTTATACAATCTGAAATGAGTTGAACCATGTGTGATCACAAAGTCTGTGTCAGTGAGAAATGTGAGAAAAACAGCAGTATTGTTGTAGTTTTTCTGCTTTTCTGCTACTGTTTACCTGATTTGTTGTTTATGTTACATACATTAGTTTGTCTTTATTGATTCTCATTCATTTTTGCCACTCACTGCTGACATTTAGATGCATAACCTCTATTGTACTGTATTTGATTCAATACACGTGAGTCATTTAGTTTCTATCCATTCTAAAAGCAAACCAAACCTGGACAAACTATGAATGGACGTTTTTCCCCTCGTGACAATATTAAACACATTTGTGCTGCTTTTGCTCTAAAAACACCAGCGCGCCTCTGCAGTTTAAAAGGGAAATAATCATAGGTATTTCGCTGTGATTAGTGGATAATTATTTTTGATTGTTGCAATTATTATTGACTGTGAGTCGCTCAAAGTGGAGCCTTTTGACTATTTCCCACAATCTAAAATGACTCCTGTGTGATTCCTCTTTTTAATTTTTTGGCGGAAATTACAGAATTATTAATAAAAGTAATTCTGTTTTTTGTTCATTCACTGGTAGTCGAGTTAAAGTTTTTTTTTTTTTTTTTGAGTCACTGCTGAAGGCTCTGAATGGACCTTGTGGGAAGCAATCATAAAAAAAAATTATTCTAGGTCGGTCAAAATTTAGCTGATGTTTTTAAAGTTTGTCCAAAAAACATATAAAGGGTCTTCATTTACAACAAATTGCTTACAAAAAATGATTTTGGTAAAGTATTGCTTGGTTCACCACAGTAACCTCACAATCATGAGTTAAAACTTGAGTTGTGATTTAGTTGAGACTGTTTAACGTCTGCTGTGGGACAATTTTCTTTCTTTTTGCTTTGGTTCTCAAATTAAAACAGAATTCACAAACTATAGAGCCAAACTGAAAGATGTGTCCGACATTTTATTTTTCTGTTTAAAAATATGATCTGTTTCTGAATCCTGTTTTCTGCCCCTTAGACATTTCTACAGTTGTTGAGTTTTCCTCAGAAACATTGTGGAGGCTTTTTTACCTTTAGTTCAATAGTGTTACATCTACAACAGCAAAAGCTGAAATTGGTTTTCTATCTGTTCTATTCGGCGTTGTACTTGTGTAGAAATCTTGTATTTGTTTGAACAAATGTTTTAGTCAAAATGTAACAATTGCAACAAGTTATTTACACTACACTGAATGTTTACATTATTTATTTGATTGATTGTTATGATTATTTATGCTTTCATGCTTGTCTTCTATTTTCTTTTAAAACTAAACTTGCCTAATGTAAAAAAAAAGGGTCCACAACTTTCTGATTAGCCCATTTTCCAGTAATAGAAAACACATAGTAAATGAAAAAAACAGCCAAATGTCATGGAAAATAAATATAATAAAAGGTATATCAGTGCGCAAACAAATGAACCAAATTTTTGCAATGCGCAGTCGACTTTAAAAGGCCTTATGTGTAAGGTAGTTAAAATAAATAAATAAATGGCTTTGTACTAATATGTAAAACTGCTAAAAATCATAGGATCTGCAAACCAATATTGCAAAAACTTAGATCCAAAATCTAATGGGAGACCCCCCTCACATCGCATTTATCGTTTTTTCAATTGGCTGTTTAATGTTTGAATTGGAAGCATACATTTTTACAAAATAGGCTCAAGAGTAGTTTGATTTTAGTTCAACAGCTTGAGGTAAAAAGTGTCAAAACTATGTTTGTATTCTCATGTTCTTCAGCCACTGGAAGCCTGTAAAATTAACCAGGATGCACCAAAATTGAATTGATTTTTCAAAAATCTCAGGGGAAGGAACCCCAGACCCCCCACTCATGTTTTTCTCCCTGCACTACTGCCCTAATACTGTAAGGCCACCAAAGTGAATAGCAGTTTGCAAATTGCTCCTGTGTGACAAGATCAAATTTTGATTGAGAACATACGACTGTTATACTTTGATTTTCATAAATGTGGGCTACTGTCACAAACTTGACAAAACAGGAAAAATACATAAAATCCTTTTTGCGAATGTTCTGGAATTGTTCTGGAAAATGTTTTTGGGAAATGAGTGGGAATCCTGCATATGTTCACAACTTTAGGCACCTGAAGCTGTACATGACCCGATCGCTGAGGACAGTAGACAGAGCAACAGTCGAGCTAAACTTACAAAAAGCTACTAAAAACAAGCTGCAAAACAGTAAACTCTTTTCTCAACTCACTTTATTGGCTTTTTCCAGCAAATGTAATGTAGAAACTGCCCTGGAGGCTTAGTGTTCTTTTATTTTTGTGCTTTTTCTCTCAGTCACTCCTCTAACTGATCTTCAGCATCATTTAGAAACCAACTGAGCTAGTTACATGTAAATAATTAAGCAAAAACTAGTCCTAAGTTTAATCATTTTGTCATATTCTGAGTACAGTAGACTGGCTTGTTCTTGGTCAAGCAATCATTCATCTTAATGTAGCTTTCAGGGACAACATTTCATCAACATTTAGATCTTTTATTTGTTGTATTTCCTCTCATAACGGTCAGCTCTTTGACAAATTACAGCGTCAAAACTTGAAATGGACTTTTGAAGTAAACAATAGTGAACTTTGAGAGACGGATTTCTAACTGAGAAGTGTTTAACTGTAGGCAAAGAGTTTTCATTTAGTTTTACAACCTAGAGAAGAGCGTTAATTGGTCTCATGACAAGCAATGATTATTTTTAATTCTGTACAATTTGTGGAAACATGTACAAGAAGCACAAAACCCCAAATTGACGCACTAATTATGGGACATGTGCTGTGCTCATTCGGATCAGATATTTGCACGTTTCTTTAGTTTGAAGGTCGTAACAGACTGTGCCTTTGTGTGAAGTTTGACTCTGCTTTCTTTCTTTCTTTTATTGTGGCTTTCTTCTGCCAATCTCTTATTCCTTTACAAGCTGTAGAAAGGGCTTCCTCAATTTCCAAAAACGCATTCTGCATCTTAATTATTCACCACAATGAGTTTGACTAACTTTTTACATCTGTCCAAGGCTATGGCAGCGTCTTGTTGTCACGGTAACGCCAATAAATAACGCAAAAGGATAAATTAAAAGCAAACCTGGTCAATAAAAGGTTAAAAATGCTTGGGTAAACACACACAAAAAAGCAGGTGTAAGCTTTTGTTTAGTCTAAAGAAATACTCCGTTTGTTTACGCAGCAACAGTTTCTGGCTTCAGCATCTGTAAAGTCTGGAACATTTAAATATGTGATTAAGTGGGCTTGGGAAAACAAAAGTTGTTGTTTTTTTCCCTTGCACATAAAAATATGATTTAACAAAACCCAAACAAACTATGAATTTATCAATAAACCACATTAATTCAGTTATTCCTAATGTTATCTACTTACAAAGAGTTGTGTTTTGGAAGCATTTCTGTTTAATGTCATATTCACTTAGAATAATATCTTCTTATGCGTCTGTCAAGCAAAAATTGCCCCAGAAGGTTTGAGTTTTTCTTTACAGGGATTGAATTCGTAGAGGCATAATAAATAATGTAATTTGCTTGTTGTTACAGACCTAATTCAGTAAATGGCGACAGATACACTTTGATTTATGACAACAGACTTTTGCTTCATTCATAACTTGAGCATTTATTGTGTTATTCAGGTTGTTTTATCATGAGTGACCTGAGCTGTGGCAGTGTAAATGTGGCTCTGCGTCACATTGTTCAGAATCACATCCACATAATCAACTTTCTTATGAAACAACCGTAGTCTCTCTCTCTTTTAATCTAGAAAGTTTCCCCAATACATCTATCTTTTTATAAATGTAGAGAGAAAAAAAAACATTTTCAGTGGAGAATGATCCGTGGCGAATAGTAATAATAATTTCAAATCTTAATGTAAAAGAGCCATTATTAAATCATTTATAAACAGTTCACGGATTGAAAAGACAGACATACGCATTTGCACGGCGTTAGAATGACTGCGTTTGGTGACTTACAGGAGGTAAAATTTGAGGCAAACTTAACACATTTTTACAGACATGTAAACGGGAGTGGAAGTTCCCCTGCTTCAATAGACTGTCCTATCGACCTACACAATTACTCATTGTAATAAACCATGTTTTTAAATGTATTTTTGAGCAGTAAAAACTCCCATAATTAAATAAATCCTAGAAATGCGTAATGCTGTGCTAAGGAACATTCTAGGCAAAGCAAAGCATCATTATGGACTACCAGAGAAAAACATGGTGCACTTTCAAACAGACAAAAAATGTAATAATCTGGTTAGTTTGTTGTGAAATTAAAGTTAATCAAACTTGCACGATTGTTATAAGTGCATTAATAGGTCTGTGTCAGATACATTTATTGCGAAAAGTTTTGTCACACATTATCCAACTAAAATGTTTTAGTTTTAAGCTGTCAGCCTCATCCAACTACAGGACAATCCTGAACGAAATCTCTGGCAGATGCTTGTATATGGTAATTATCATTCACCAAAAATGTTCCTGAATTGAACAGGCGCTGTCATGTTGTCATTATGTCTCAAAGGTGGTCTCAAAACTTTTATAAATCTACAAAACTCAACATTAGGATTTTAAGCTCTACTTTTTGTTGTTGTTGACGCATTACAAATAATTAAACTTATATTTTCTCTTGATCCAGATTACTGATGGACAACAGGATCAACAGTGTCCCAGAAAACACATTCCAGTCTCTGTGGAAACTGGCCGAATTGTGAGTATCTGCATTATTCAGACTGAACTAAAAACCAGCAGCAAAAGTTTGTCTGCAACGCTGTTTAAAATAATTATGTTCACATCGTTATCCTCAGGAACTTGTCCAGTAATCGGATTAGGGAGCTGCCCAAAAACACCTTCAAGAGCCTGTCCAAGTCCCTGCTCAAGCTGTGAGTCTGGTTTGTGAAGATTAAAACATAAAACTTTTTATGTCAAATTCCTACTCTAAAATGTCTGTTCTTTATGTAGATCAGGAGTGTAAGTTGAAGTCATGTGCCACAACAGGGACGTCTGGTCAACCTAAAATGTTTAAAGAGCCAGATTGGACCAAAAAACAAACAAAAACTAAATGTCTGGAGCTTTAAAACACAAAAGGCCTTTGTAACCTTACATGAATGCAACACTGCCGTATGTCTATTATCAAAATGATAAGTAGGCTACAAATACAAATTGAGCATTCATGGTTAAGTAGCTACGATGTAAGTCGCCCAAGCCGAAAATGCATGTATTAGAGAAAAAAAAACATAAAAGTCGTACAGGACTTTAAGTTGTACTCATTGGATGAATTTAATTTTACATAATTCGACACCACGAACAGACGCGGCGGGACCCTTTTTTTTTTTTACACAGAGATTGCACAGAGGAAAAGGCTGATGGCATGGGGCAAAACTACAAGACGCAGTTCAAAAAATGATTGAACTCTGCAAAAGTATTACTAAATCAAATGCAATAAGTATTGTGCCCAATTGAAATTCAACAAATTGAGATGTGACTGGAGTGTATTTCTTGAGGCAAAGTTCTACACATCTCTTTCAGCTAAATTCAGTTTATTTGCCCAAACTTCACCTGTTATTTCTGTATCTTAGTGCATAAAAAACAATCCTTCATTCATTCTTCTAGGAAGTTTTCCCTCACGCTGCTTCTGCTGCTTACAACCATCTGTGAATGGTTTTCCCCGTTTCATTATCTCCCTGGTTGCAACAAAACTTTCGCATTGGCAATAAAAGCAAATGATTCGGTCCAAGAACTGTTGAATCTTCTGTTTTCCTCAGTTATCTTTCTCTTTTTCCTTTTGGATTCATTGTCCCTGATGCATTTGCAGGTTTGTTTGCACAACCCCGGAAGCTGAAAGAAACGTGTCGCTGACCATGCGTACATCTTCGTTGTCAGAAATGTTCAAATTAAATATCTATTCTGCCCTTTTTTACAGCTTCAGAAAACTTAAAGAGTGTTTATCATGTTTTTCTTCCTACAAAAATTCTATCAAAACAAAAAATATATTCACACAATATTCTACTTTCAGCAGCTCAAGAGTCGCATGTTGCCCTAAACAGACAAATAATATTAAATGCTGTTTCTGTTGGTTCAGAGTGAGTTATGGATGTGCTGTATAAAATATTTCATATTGATTCGGGTAAACAAAGTTACTTTTTGGAATCTGAAATCCAAACTCCGTCCAAGTTGGAGATCGAAATCTTGTTTAATTTTTCACAGCAGATATGTTTGTGTTGTTTCTGCTCTTTCTGTACTGACAGTAAAATGTCTAGATTTGGAAAGATAAAATGTTTAATAAAGTGAAAAGGAACATTAGACACAGTGCAGATGATTAGAGCTCTGGATTGGATGTTCTCCCTGTGATACCGTGGGTTCTCTCTGGATACACCCGACTTCCTCCCTCCTCTGAAAACATGCATTCTTAGTTCAATTGGCATCACTGTAAATTCAACTGATGAATGAATTAGAGTGAAATATTGTTTTTTCTGTTTGTTCCTCGCCTAAGTCACTGTTATAGGTTCCAGTCACTCACCCCCTCAAATGGGAACAAGTGGTAGAAAATGTACAATAACTCAAATAAGATAACTAAATAAATAAATGTTCCCCAGTATGATGCCATCAATGTGAAAGATGATTCAAATGAAAATTCTATTCAAAAGCAATTCAATAGTGTGTGATGGAACAATACAATCAGTCTGTTAAAACTCTGAATATTACACCACAATAAAACATCTCATACTCCTGTGTTTGAATGCTTTTTGAATAAAACTCAGGTTCAGTTTTTGGTGGATTGGAGAGACCTGTTCAAACAAATAAGATCTTTATCATCTGTGCCCTTTTTCTCGAGTCAAATGAAATTATCTCCAGTGACATTTAGTTAAATTATAATGAATTATTTTGGTCTTTCCTCGTCTGTCCTTTGTTTAGTCTCTTCTGATTACAATTATGCAACGGACAAATTGAAGTACAGTTGAATTATTAAACTGTGTTTAGTTTTACATTTAAATTTTTCAGTCAACTTTCCTTTTGACTGTTCATCATTAACATCAAGTGTAAACAGCTTTCAGTAATGTGTCTCACATTCACAAAGTACAACGCATAACTTAACTTTTTAGCAGCACAATAACCTCTT
Source organism: Mugilogobius chulae (assembly GCA_038363315.1). Taxonomy (NCBI): domain Eukaryota; kingdom Metazoa; phylum Chordata; class Actinopteri; order Gobiiformes; family Gobiidae; genus Mugilogobius; species Mugilogobius chulae. Next base: position 30,973,760 of record CM076399.1, on the reverse strand, counting down.
CTAACCTTCACTGACTTTGTCTTTTGATTTATTTTCTTATCCTGAACACAATCATCATTTACATCACAGATTTAACCTTTGGATCACGATTAACTTTGCAGTGATTTATTTTGTGATCTCTACAGAACTAACAGACTGGAAACACACTTTTTAACCAAAGTTACTGTAATGTTTTCGTTTGTAGGTACAGTCTAGTAATTATTATTCAAGCTGTTTGGTTGAGAATATGAGTTTTTTGTGTCTTGTACTGTACATCTTTGTATGTACAGTATTACAAATAATTTAACTAATACCAAACCAGTGTTTTATGATGTTTAAAGGTGTAGTGTGTAACTTTTTTGGTGAATGGTCAGTTGGCCAGTTGGTCACCATGGAGATGTTATTGCTTGACCTAGAATGTTCCACAGTATGATATTTAACATGGATAACCAGTTTTTATTCAAGTACAGCCATTTAATAATAAAAATAGGAAAAAAAAAACATTGTGTGCTTTCTTTCAGTGAGTGGGATCATTTCTATACAGATGTGTCTTTCTTTTGGCATTACTAAGATAAACATAGAATATTGTGGAACATTAGCAGAAACAAAGAATAATATCTCCATAGAGACAAGAAGATTGTCTCTCTCCATCTAAAATGTTTCATAGTACAGATCTATTCCTACTTATCAGTTTTGTTCTCATCTCAGCATGTTCTAAATCTGAATTAATGTTGTTCGTATGTTTTTGTTGTTGCAGAAATATTTCCCACAATCCTTTGCTGCGTATCCACTCTGGTCACTTCAGCCACCTGACACAGCTTCAGTCGCTGTGAGTAGAACCACTCTCGAGATAGACAGGTCTTAAACTACTTTTAATGGAGTTACAGTTGAATTATGGTGCGTTTAAGGGCCTTGGAAGGAATCGAAATCCAAAATATTCAGACCAAGATGTTTCTGCCGATGAAGAACCTTTCATACATGTGAGTACAGAGCAAAGTCACATCAGATTAAAACTACAAATTATAGTCATAGCTGCACAAAATTCTCACATTTACTGTTTATGCACAAAATATCAAATTGAAGTCGCTCTCTCAATACAGTTTCCTTATTCCAGGCTTACTTGTCTCATAAAGAGCAAGCCTGTCAATGGAAATTCTGTGGACTCGGTACAGGAGGCCTCATGGGAACCTAAAATATAAATTATTTGAAAAGGATTCAGTTTTGGATCACAAAACCCCTTGGACTAAACCCGATTTAAATTTGTTGGTTTATTGTGGACACTTTAGATACATAAAATGTTGTTTTTTATGTTTTTGAGTGAACTGACTGAAGTTTACTGACCTTTTTAGACTTAATTAGGCTTGGAAATTAGGGATGGACGAGATCTCGTGCCGCGAGATCTCGCGAGATCAAACTGTCACGATACTGTGCACACACGTACTGAACTGTCTCGTGAGATTTTTCTATGGTCATGAAATTAAGTTTTGTATCTTTGAGCAGCTGTAGTAAATATTCTCCTCCACACACAGACTTGTAGTGACTTATTCTGACAAAACAGTCTAAACTCTGTCTCAGTTTTTATTTGGTAAAGATAGGACCAATATTGACAGAGATAATTAGTCCTAAACATTGTAAAAGTTAGCACAAAAATATATAATTGTCAAATATACGCGGACATCACGGGAACAGCGCAGTGTTTTTCACACTTAAACATAGTTTAAAATAGATCCACGAAGAGATATTTTGGCCTATATCATCAATAACTGTAAAAAGTAGGAAAGTCTCCTCATCTGTGTGTGTCTGGTGCCTGTCAGCAGCGGCAGCGCTGTGAAGCAGGGAAGGGGGCGGAGTCTGAGCTACACACGGGGGAGCGGATCAATTTCAGTCAAAACTCATATCGTTGAAATAATAACAATCCAATCCATTTTTTTTATTTGCCTTGTTTAAATTCTATATTGAAACAATTAATGCAAATTATTTAAAAATCTTGTCTCGTCTCGATCTCGTGGACCCAATCTCGTGGCTCGTCTCGTCTCGTAAAATTCTGTCTCGTCCCATCCGTATTGGAAATAGATATGTGCAAATCCTTCTTTAAATTCCTTCAAAACTTAGTTCAGTCTAAGAATATGAAAGTTTGATGAATGTAGGAGCTATAAGGAGCTGATCTGGAATGTTCCAGTGTGGAAAAATGCATTTGAAGTGAAATTACAATGTTTTACATAAATCTATAAATTAAATGAAGTAAATGAAAGAATCAAACTTTTCTGCAAGCATATTGGACAGTTTGGTTGAAAATATACAGAGCAAACAGACTAAGTAACAAAAATCAAGATGAATAAATAAATTAAAAGCCTAAATAATAAAGTAAATAAGTAAAAGCTGTATTCATTAATATGCATCAAAGTTGTGTTAAGCCAAAGTACTATGCACACTGCCACCAAGGGCCACTGCTCTACACAGAAAGAACCTGTGCTGTTTGTGAATCAAACCCAGGACTATTTTGGAGAGCGGCAATAATAACCTTTTACACTCCACCAGTGGTTCTCAACATGGGGATCAGAACTCCCATGTTGCTCGCAAAATGATTTCTGGGCGTCCCCTTATGGTGTGAAATATTGAACATTGACATCAAAACAGGTTTGGCACTTTCAAATGCAGTAATGGAAGTACATTCCTGTTTGCTGGCCGAACAGATTAATTTATTTAGGCTTATCTCCACAGACTACATTATCACTGAGTAGCTTACATTTTGTGTTTTTAGGCTACTCAAAAGGGGTCCACACTGTTATTTTGGGGTCATTACTGTAAAATATTTGAGAACTACTGCACTACACCACAACTTTTCATGTAAAATGTTTTTCTCTTGTGTTTGTTTGACTAATGTGCAGATCTTGCTTTGCAGTTACTTCAAGACCTTCAAGTATTGCTCATACGCCCCTCACGTGCGCTCCTGTAAGCCCAAGACTGATGGATTTCTTCCTTTGAGGACTTTTGGCCAACATGGTGCTGCGGGTGTCAGTTTGGGTCATGGCTTTCATCACCTGCTTTGGGAACCTCCTGGTCATCGGCATGAGGTCCCTGATCCGCGCCGAAAACAACCTGCACGCCGTCTGCATCAAAGTGCTCTGCTGTGAGTCCAAGCTAAACACTTCCTGACTAGCCACAAGAATTGTCACAGAACGGTCTAAAAAATCCTCAGAAATTGCATAGTTCCCACAACAACCGCTAATTTGCAGCACATATCTCTCAACTGCTTCCTTGTGTCTTTCATTCCAGTATGTGCTTGTTATTTCTGCAGAAATTCTTGCTGTTACTCATTTTTCAGTTATTTTTTTCATCTGTTTTTATTCATAAGTCGCCATGTTCCACTTGTCAATCACGCGCTTTAGAAATGGAGGAGACAGAATAAAGTAAAAAAAAAACATATAAACATCTTTGTAAAGTATTTCAAAGTGCTTGTTGGTTGGCCAGGAAGAGTTACATACACTATTGTTTAACCAGTGGAGTTTGCAATTCTTTTTCTACAATGAAGTTTTATACTATATTGTTAAATTTAAAAGCAAGATACTGCAGAAGCCCAATTTAGAGCTAAAAATATTGTGCAATTTTGTTTAAAATCTTTCCACTGCACACCATCTATTAAAATTAGTCCACATCAAAATATTTTGGAAAACAAATTTTTTGTTTGGAAATGGACTGTGTAACTTTTCTGATGGACACCTGTTGCCTACTTTTTGTATTTTAGTGCTTGGTATGTTCCTCTAAAGTTACTATCAATCTGGTACTGATCAGGGTCTTTTTAATAAAGCGTACATACAGTAACACAACGTATGTCACATTTCACGTTTGGTTTGAGATTTATAAAAAGAAACTTGATACCAAAATTAGCAATCCAATCTGAAATTTCAACTTTGTGCCCCAGAGACTTCAGAGATGAGGCAGAAAGAGTGCTGAGAGAAATTAGTACTGTAATTTCTGCCCTATTGAGCGCACCTGAATATAAGCCGCACCCACTAGATTTAAGTAAGAAAAATGAAAAAGTACTTATATAAGCCGCACTTGTTAATAGTAAGTCTATGAGAATCTATAATTTTGCTTCATTGCCGTATAAGCCGCATAGTTCAAAGCTCATGAACAAAGTAGCGTCTTATAATCCAGAAATTACGGCTTAATATTAATATTAATTATTAAGTTTGTGTTTTGTTCGTAGGTACACTTTCAGTAAGAATTCTATGCAGAGTTTGATAAATGAGACCCCTGATCTATAGAGATGCAACCTTGCTCACAATAAGATTCCAAGATATTTTTGACAAAAAAAATTACCTATGCTTGGACAAACTCTTACTTGGGAATATTCCAATAAATCTAGAATGTCTGGAATAAATCACTTCATAGTTACAATATTTTTTCCTTGTTTGTTAAATTGTCGCAGCAGGAGAAAATACTGTTTATGAAGTGAAGTCTCTTTTGGTCTATGTTAAAACTTCAGGGAGCTACAATGACTCTGCTAAAATGTGTCAGTAAATGCCTAGTGGGACCATCCAAATGTATGTTCTGTTCCCTGATTGCCCACTTTCTAGGTGTTATTCCTTCCTGTATTCAAAATGTGGAACCATTTTATATCTGTCTGTAAGTGCCATGTGACCATGTTTTCCTTTCCACTGGGCCAGAGCTTTGCTGAGTTCTTCTGGACAGAACTTGACTCTCTCAGGATTTACATTTTTTACATTGATTGAAAATTCAACTACAAGCTCCAGACATAAAGCTAGAGACATAAAGTAACTGTCTTTAGAGGAAAAAGAAAGATATAGAGATAGAAAGAAAGGAAGAGTTGAATTATTAGACAATAGTGTAGTCAGTCCCAGCAGTTCAGTTATTCCGGATCTATAGGCCTTCATATACTTTTTGTTTACTTACACAGAACTCTACGTACATCCCCCACTGACTTGTGACAGAGACAATGTATTTCTGAACTCTGTGAAACTTTGGCCAGTTCCCATCAGTGGCGCCCGCTGCTGCTTAAATTTAGTCTCTTGTGTAAGGTAGTTCTTCTGCATTTCATTAACTGTGTTGCAACAGGGAAGTTTCACTGGTTCACTTCTGCAGAAATATTGGGCAAGACTTCAACTTTGACATGTACTTTTCATAACAATAATATTTTTCTAATCTTTTTCGATACGTTTACATATTTAACAGTTGGATGACTTTATTGTTCTCCGTGTATTATATGAACAATAATCCTATTACATTTATGTAGGAGTGCGTGAAGCTGTTGTTCTGATGCACTGTCCATGTCATGTTTCCCCCACGGGAGGTCTGTGGAGGTGGCCTCTGATGCTGCCAACTGTATCTATTACATCGAAACCTATTTTTGCTTATTTGTGCATTATTAGTATTGAAAAAAGGCAGCAAAAAAAACACAACAGAAATGTACTAAAGCAGTGGGGGGGGTTTTGTTGTGTGAAACACTTTGGAAGACATCAGTCTTTGTTAATGTGCCATATAAATACACTATTGATGTCATTCAGGCCACGCCTCCCTAAAGTTGTTAACAGAGAAATCAAGCTAAAAATTTGAAAAACTTAGACATATAGATTCTGTTTATTTGGCAACGTGTGGGCAATGTAATGCAGCGGCCAATGTCATTTCTGGTTTATGTGTGGCACCATCTGGATATCTGTTTCGACCAGTCACACTTCTCTCCACCATTTCATCTTCTCAAGATTACTGTAATTTCTGCCCTATTGAGCGCACCTGAATATAAGCCGCTCCCACTAGATTTAAGTAAGAAACATGATAAAGTACATATATAGGCCGCACTTGTTAATAGTAAGTCTATGAGAATCTATAATTTTGCTGCATTGCCTTAAAAGCCGCATAGTTCAAAGCTTATGAAAAATGTAGCGGCTTATAATCCAGAATTACGGTAGTTCTCCAGCACTGCTCATTTTACCAGCTCTTTTTGATGTAGTTGCTGGCAGCGTTTAGGGGTTTAGTGTTGCTTAAATGTTATTTTTCAAGGTATTGGAGCCACATTTTAGATCCTGGAATTCAAAATAACACATTCAACCTGTTCACAAGTCATTTTTGTGTAAGCCCTAAGCATAAATAAATAAGGTAAGCTGTGTCTGAAAGGGCATTTGATATGATAAGACACACAAATCCCAAAGCTAAATCCTCCTAAATATAAATCAAGCTTGAAATCAGCAAAATACTCACTGGTCCTGACAGGTTCACGCAGCACCAGCAATGAAACATAAGACAAGTGAGAACAAACATGGCTGGAGGGACAATAAAGCGTATTTTAATCTTTAAATTTATGCCAAGTCATTATGTAACTAATACAAACTTGTTGCCAGAGGATTTGCTGCTTCATTTAAACACCAGGAAAGCATCACACACACTCATTTTCTGTTTCACGCTCTTTAAGAAGTCTTACTTTCATAGATTAAATGAACTGACACATTTTAGCAGAGTCATTGTAGCTCCCTGAAGTTTTAACATCGACCAAATAAGACTTCATTTCATATATTCTCTCCCGCTGCTACTTCCCAGCTTGGGCCAGTCTGAACAACAGCATGAATAATATTCTTTTGTGTACAGTTTAATGAGAAATCCGCAGGCCAATTCACCCAGTACTTGTCCTCCCTCTAAATAGATTTATTTTTGTGCATTTCTTATCTTCCAGGTGCAGACTGCCTTATGGGGGTATATCTTTTTTTCGTTGGGATTTTTGATGTGAAATTCCGGGGACAATACAACCGTAATGCCCTGATCTGGATGGAGAGCGTGGAGTGTCGGACCATTGGATTCTTGGCATGCTGTCGTCAGAGGTAATTCAATCCGAAAAGAGCGGATGAAAATTGGCCCTTTTGTACAGTGAAGCTATGAAAGAAATACAGAGCAGTGCTACAATGCTTTTACAGTAAATTAAAGGGGCACTGGAAAAGTTAAAGGTGGGGTGCCTAGTGTTTTTGTTGTAAAAACTAGTAAGCTTTATATTTTCCACCTAAAAGCAGGGATTAATTTGAGCTGGAACAAGCCGAAATAAGTCCCAGGAACTCTTGAGGCGCATTCCGGCAACAGTTTTGTCTGCTCCAGTAGAGGCAGAGCGCTGAGGTGCAGGACAAGCGTGTATGGGACTGCATCCTGTCGCTGTGAATCGGATTCAGCTACAGATGCGCTTGTGATTTCTGTCAGAATTTAGGAAAGTCTCAGTGTGACGTGTAAAATCATGTGTAACACAGACAAAATTGATTTTATATAGTTTAAAACGGAGTAAGATGGACAGTTTGTATTTTAGCTTTTTTAAGCCTCTGTTCACTTTTTGTGTTTGTTCTAGACCCTGTCCAAAAGCCCCAGTTTGTTCTGGCAATGTTTGATTTACAAATTAAAGTATACAGTGGTCCCTCGTTTATCGCTGGGGTTAGGTTCCAAAAATAACCGTGAAAGGCGAAACCCGCGAAGTAGTGATCTTCATTTTTTACCAGTAATTTCTGTTGATAACCTGCCAGGTTCTGATGTTTAGTGTCTTTTGTACAGGTAATAATGCACTGAACACATGATTCACTGCGAGATATAACAGCGGAGTCGTTTATGTGGCCGCTTAAAGGCTCGTGCAGACAGGATGCAATGAGCGTAAATGTCACTTAAAATCCCATTCATGTGCATGTGACTGTCAGTGGCACCTCAGGGCGCTCCTCCGCTGACAGACACATACACATGAATGGGATTTCAAGCGACATTTGCCGCTCATCGCGTCCTGTCTGCACTGGCCATAAAGAGGGACGGTGCTGTGGCCGTTCACTGCTTGCTTTTGGCACGTTGCCCGTCCCGCTGCGCTCCACAGCCGACCGCAGAACCACAGATCACACGGATTCCACAGCTGACACGAAACACATCCGGACTCTAGCGAAGTCACAACACGCTGCTCAAACACATCTCAGAACTACACAAATGACGTTCCAGCTGAACAAACTTATCATCGTAACTACGAGCTCAAAGAGTCAAATCCTCACCTGGAGAAACGTCCGAGCGTCAGGTCAGCTTCCCCTGCATGATCCAAACTGTCTAAAGTTTTCTAAAAGAGCTTCTGTGCTGTTGCCTGTGAATGCTGCGATGTCACACAATCCCTAAACAGTGAGTTTGAGAGAAAAGCATGCTACACGCCCGTCTATAGGACCGCACACTGTAAAAAAAAAAAAGAAAAGAAAATTGCGCTAAAAAAAGCCGCGAAAAGTGAACAGCGATAGAGCAAGGGACCACTGTATTCAAATTACTCCACATTATGACAAATTGTGTTCTTTCTCAAGCCAATTATTAAGCATTTTAGTTCTCATAGAAGCCAAAAGCACTTAGGTTTCACTCTGCTGTTCGTAAAAAGCTTTTCTTAAGTCTTTTTTGCATGTTCAGATGGATTTGTAATAGAAATAATAGAAACTGATACAAAGACCTACTTCTATGAACATCAGGTAGCAGAGCTTTAAGACGAGACACTACTGGCAACACATATTTGCATCGTTGTCTTTCCGTTATTCATCTTACTTTGCCCTGCTGACTTTTTCGTTTAGCACCCTTCCAGTTAACCATAATCAAACATCAGAAGTTTGATCGCTTGCATACTGTACCTTGTTGTACCTGATTACCCATTTTTATTTATTTTTATGTCACTATCTCTACTTGAGATCACAAAACACACAAGCTAACATGTTAGCTGCTTAATAGAGCTAAACTGGAAGTGCACTGTCAAGAAAAGAAGGCAAATACTTAAACTTTAAATGTAAAAAAAGAAATATTTAATTATAAACCTATTACATCAGTCACGTTTTGCTCAGTTACAAAATGCATTTATGAGCCTCTGAATTATTCATCAAGATCTGTCTTGAAGCGTTTTTGCAACTTTTGAAGTGTGTACATACAGTATAGCCAATAATTTAGCATGTTAATTTAATTTAGTAGAAAAACACTAGTAATAAATATAAATAATAGTTTTACATGAATTAGGAAACAAATTTGTGAAGTAGAGTTAAAATTTTATGACATCACTCTGGGGAGACAAAACATTGCATTATGTTACATTTCTCGCAATAAACACTTTTGACCCTTTAACCATCAATTTAACAAAATGAGTATTTATATGCCTTAATTAAGAAGTAAAGTCTGCTACATGAAGGTTTGGCCAATTAATGATATGGTCGCAAAAATCCTAGTGTGATTCATATCTATGAACAGGAAGTTGTGTTTTTTTTCTTCTGGAAGGCAGTTGCGCTCGTACATTTTTAATCTTTAAAAATGGCTAAACCAGGATGAACTTTGTGCAATATTTAGTGAAATATTAAATCTAATGACATTAACATTGCTTTGAAGTCGGCACTTTAAAGTCACTCAGTTTGCCAACAGCAGTTAGCCAAATTCTGCCAACATAAACAGACAGTCTTCTTGAATTTGAACAAACCATCTATTACTGTGTTAGGCGTAGACATGATACTGTAAACACATTTTCACTCAAAAAGATGCTTTGACAATATACTGTATCTGCGCTGCTGCTTGTTATTTTCTTTTTTACAGTCTTGTGCATCTGTAATTAAGTTACTTACCCAGAAATAAGCAGATCTTGTTGTACATGTTTTAGTGTAGGGGAAACCAGAGCACCTGCAGACACAGACAAACCTCATGCCCAGGATGTTCTTGCTCTGAGGGAAGAGCATTAACTACTGCACCGCTGTGTCGCCCCAAAGCAAATGGTGTTAAGCTGAAATTATTTTGTTTTATGTTGTTGCTTTGTCTCTTATGTCTCGCCTCTAGCAGAGTGAAGCAGAACTTTATTAGCTCATTCGCCTTTTACACTAACATAAACACCACTGATCTTCACACCTTCAGAGCTAAGCCTTTTCAAATGAATTATTCCAATTCATTAAGCTCGTTCTTGATTCAAAATATTAAAATCAGCTGCACTGTTTTTGGTACATTTGTAAATAAAATGACCTATGCAACATTGTAATCGTAAGTTTTACAATGACAGTAAAGCACATTTTGATCTTGGCAGCTGTATTTCAGACATTTTTTATTTTAATATTTGTTTCGTGCAGGTGTCTGTTCTGCTTCTGACCTACCTTACATTGGAGAAGTTCCTGGTCATTGTGTTTCCCTTCAGTAACCTGCGGCCTGGCAAAATCCAAACGGGGTAAGGCACATTTTTACCGTCATGGTGATGATTTTAATCCACCAAATCCTGCTTAATGTGTGAAATCTTTCATTTTAAACCAATTGGACAGTGAGGTTTATGTAAAACTAGAAGTATTTCAGACTGCGCTTCGATCGATTTGATTGCAAGAGGTATTATGTTAATGTTTAAAGATTTGTCTGGATTAAAGCAAGTCATTTTCAGTTTATTTTTGACAACTTACTGCTGCTGGCGGTGGTGGTAAAATTACAACTGCATGTGAGTCAGTGAATGTTTGTAGACTACTTTTATCCCAGGTGACCTCAGTGGTCACATGACTTCTCACATTTTCAGGCATTTGGTCTATTTCAGGCTATAACTTTTAAAGGGCTTATACTACTGTCATTGTTTTCTTTCTCATAATATTGTTTTCTCATCAAAAATATATCAGCAGCTGGATTCTGTTTTGTTTACTTATGTTTAACACACCTCCTTACATTATTTAGTCTGTGTCCTTCTCTTAAACTGCAAATAATCTGCCCACATGTGATGTCATTGAGTGGTAACAATTAAATGCTCCATTTTGTTTTATAAGCTTCACACAGCTTAACTAGAAAAACATGCCGTAAATTTGTCAGATTTTTATGCCTCAACTACTGGCATAGTCTTATTTAAACCGCTGTTAACTGTAAAACTACCACCTAATGACATCACAAAGTGGAATGGAGCATTTTGAGCTTTGTAAATGAAGAGTCTAAAAAGTAGGATTACTCAAAAATTTGGAATTAAAGAAAATAATAACTCCAGGGTTGTTTTTGATGAGGGAACAACATTCTACTGTGGCTAAAAACTCACAAGACGACATTTTAAAACTATTATACCAAGAATAACAGGGACAATTAAACAGTGTCCATTGACTTTTGATGTAGGGCTGTGCAATTATGTTTATGAGATTATAAAATAAGATAAAAAGAAGAGTCATTAAACTCTGTTCTTAATGTAGAAGGTCTTGTGCATGAACCTGAAGCAGAGTCACTTGTCAGATCTACAGCACAGACTGTTCTCATAACAGCAGAGCAGCACTCTCGTCTCATGACAAAAAGGTTTTGGGTTTGACTCCAGGGCCAACTGGGTCTTTCTGTGTTTCTCTCTGTGTTTGGGTGGGTTTCCCTTGCCAACTTAAAATGATTTTCTGCCTTTCTTTCTTTTTACAGTGGCTTCAAAACACAAATGCCATAAAAAAAAAAAAATTTGCGTAAAGGGCCCATATTACACATTTTTGCTCTAAATTTAATGTTGCTTCTTCATCAAAAACCAGCCCAGTCTGCGAAGAAAGCGCAGATATACAACAAAATTTCAAAAACACATGATGAGCACATTTTCACGCTTTTTCACGTTTTACAAAAAGCCATAAAATAACCATGAATTTTGGTTGAAGACGCTTGTCGACATTTTCTTTGGGTTTAACAGAAAAATCGGAACCTACCCTAAGTCCAGTCCTAAACTTACCCATGTTACTAACTTGAAGCCTAAACTTACCATTAAACATACAGAAAATGTCGCCACGTGGCGTCAACCAACATTTTTGGTTATTTTACGTTTTTGCTTTTCGTAACATATTGACGTAAAAAAGGTGTGCACATCTTACGTTTTTAATGTTTTGTTGTACGTCTAGGTTTTCTTCAGAGACTGTGTTGTCAAAAACACACCTGGAGTTGTGTTTTGTTTCATTCACACTTAGGTTTAACTCTCAGCCTGAAAACACTTTGTTCCACATTGTGATGTCATTTAGTGGTAATACAGGAAGTGCTTCTCTGTGTTTTAATAGTTCACACACATAGGTATGTAGGTATGTAAGTGTGATGTCATTGTTGTTGCCAAGATTGCGGGCAATAGCACTGACATTGTGCAAAAAGCAGTAAGATTCAAACCCACAATAGTGATTCTACCATGTATGATGTCTGTAAATTAACCATGCAGGGGAGGTTTAATGGATTTGGTGAACACAAACGGGACATTATTAGACGTAGACAGGACATTACAGATGAATTTCCACTTGAATAGATGCCCGTAAAACAGTTCAATGGAGGCTAAAATTGCATTTTAAAACTACCACATCATGACATCACAGAGCAGAGCATTATGAGTTTTGGAGGTGTAAAAAGCAGGATTACTCATACTTTTGTGAATGAAACAAAACACGACTTTGGAAATGTTTATTGTGAGTAAACAATGTTACAACATGGTTAATTTAATTTTGTGTAATATGGGACCTTTAAGTAAATGTTGATTTTTTTTTTTCTATCGCTGCAGGGTTTTGGTGAAACATTTGACAAACTTGTTTCAAATAAGCAGTTTCCATTTAGTCCTACCAAAAATGTCCACAGAAAGTGTAACTTTTAATTCATGTACAAGTTGGAAAAGCAATTTCACTCTGGCAATGACCCTCATTCATCAAAATTGTAGGAAGAAGGCTGTTAATTTGGGTGTTTTGTGTGAGTTTTCTCCATACAGAAATTTGATAAATGAGGTACATAAATTGTATAGCTTTTTCTGTTTCTGTTCGCGAACACTAGTTTCACAAAGTCATACGTCCTGCACTTACAAACTGACCACTTTTTTCATCTAATCATGTTGAAAGATATGATCATTTGTATTTGTCTATCTCTGTTCTTTTGTACCAGGTCGTCCTCTCTTCTATTTGGCTCATGGGCTTTATAATCGCTGCCGTGCCTTTAATGAACGAAGATATATTTGGGAATTACTACGGTCGTAATGGAGTCTGCTTCCCTCTGCATTCAGACCGACAAGAGAAACCAACAGCCAAAGGTTACTCCACTGGGATTTTTCTAGGTAAAGAACAAAAGCTTCATTAATATTGCAACAAGACACTCATTTAATTTTCATAAAGTAGGTAAACATTTTGTCCTCAGTGTTGATATATATGAAAAATAAAAATACTCAGTCATTTATTGATCCTATACCACTTAAAATCAGTCTTGCCTCGGCACAAATATAATGTCACAAGATCTAGTCAAGAGAAAAATGAGTTCCCAATGTCCTGTCTGCATCATTTTGTTCACCACAAGCTTGTTTTTAGCATCTGTACTCATCACTTGAGTTTTGGAGATGGTGTGACTTGCTCTTGTTTCTGAAATTTGTGAACATTTTACTCCTGACTTGTTTTGGCTCTTACTTCCCAACACACTCCTCAGATACACTCTTCCCCTACCTGTCTCCTGCTGCCTTTATTCTTCTCCATCTTTTCTCGACCTAGTCCTCACAAAAAATCCCATCACATGACCATATGTACTTTGTTTTGTTATATGTTTTTGTATGTATGCTTTTTCATGTTGGAAGAGCGAGTGGTGGCGCGTATAAAAGCGCCGCGGCCCGGAGGCTCACTCCAAACATAATGTAGTTGTGCTCTGTGACAATGACAATAAATCTTTCTGTTCTGTTCTGTTCTGAATAGCTGTTTGAAACTCATCATGGTGAATAATTAGGAAGCTCAGAATGTTTTAGGTAACTGAGCAAACTAATTGAAGACATTTAATTAATAGTTCTGTTTGTTTTAAAAAACGGTTCAACATCTGCAGATTAAATATATAACACAGTGTGAGAGATTTGAAAAGAGTCGATCACATCATACACAGCCCAGACAAACAGAACTCTCCAAGTGATGCTTTTTGCCTTTATAAAATGTGACTGCTTTCACTTGTTTTGTCACTTTGCTGACTGTTCACATGAGATTTTAGCGTGAAACTAATAACTGTAAATGGGGTTAAAGTTAAAATGTTTTGCTCCCTTGGCAAATATTTTAACTTAAGGCGAGACGCTGTAAGTGAATAAGAAAAATATAACAAAATCAACGCTGTCAATGTGAAACTTGTGCTGTTGTTTACTCGAAAAAATGTAAGAAAAATATATTAAGTTTTATCATGTCATGTTTTCATATAAAAATAGAACTTTTTGAGTATAAAAACAACAAAATTGCAAGTATTGAGATCAGAAAAAAATAGAAAAATGGTAAAGAACTTTATAGATGAAGTGGATTGAAATACAGTATGTGTTTCCAGATGAAAGCTTGTGTACTGAGAGACTCAAGGCACTGCAGTGTCTCTCCTTAAAAATAAGAAAAACCTATCCTTGAAACAAGGTAGAAATGAAATAATCAAGGTCTATCTAGTAGGTACATCTTACTGGGCGAAAATGGACAAAATGTAAGATAGAACTACTAATGATCGACCTCCCTGGAAGTCAAACTCTAATGTGTCCCAAACCTGTTTGAAACTGTTCACGTGGCACCAGAGAAAAGATGAGACATAAATAAATAAGTGGGACAGGGGCCTAAATGGCTCTGCAGCTCATTCTAGAGAAGGTCAAGTCGCCCAAAGTCGATCTGATAAATATTGGATGCATCTAATATTGTCCTGTATTTCATTCTTTTGTCCTTTTGTCCAGGTCTTAACTTGGTGGCTTTCCTGATGATCCTGTGCTGTTATTCCAGTATGTTTTACTCCATCTATAAAACCGGCCTGAATGCCACAGACCTGAGGAGCCGGCTGCACAAAGATGTGGCTGTGGCCAACAGGTTCTTCTTCATCGTGTTCTCTGACGCCCTCTGCTGGATTCCCATATTTCTGGTCAAAGTCCTGTCTCTGCTGGAGGTGGAGATTCCCGGTAAGACAACAAACTGTTAGAATAGGTTGTTGTATAAGGCAAAAGTCATAGCTGAATTGGATTTTAAGCTTTATCAGTTTGTGCAGGGATACTCAATTTTTGTTAAATATATTACACTTGATTATTTAAGAAAAGCAAAACACAAATAATTACTGACTGTTAACCTGCGTTATAGGTTTAATCAGCAGTGCCTTTAATTATTTAGTCACATTAATTAGTGCTAAACTGAGGCAAGTTTTTTCAGTTTAGTTATAGCAAAGAGACTATGGTAAATGTCCTATTGTTATTTTATATGTTTTATGAGAATAGACTTGATTTAGTGCTCTTCTCGCGCATTTCTTCTTGGGCCAAATTTAACCTCAAGAAGGAACAGTTTGTCCCATGGGTCCCATTTTGAGCACCCTGATTTAAGAGTACCGGTATACTAATTAAAATACATATATTAGTTAAACTTTATGCTTCAGCCTAAAAGTTCATTAGAAGGTGAGCAGTTTTTTACCAGATGTCAATGGGGCTTATTTTTGTCTAACACTGTGATTTAAAACGTCTAAATTTATAGTAATGATTTGTGTGTCTCATGGAATATAACTACATAGCGATCCAAAGCACTGTATTTCTTAAAATGCCGAAAGGTCTGCATATGTAAATATTTTACTGTATCCAAGAAGCTTTCTAGATTTAGTTTTGGTGCAGCCAGGAGTAATAAGTTGTGTTCCAAATGGTGCTATTAATAACATTCTACTTTACTTTCATCTATTGATACCCCTTACATCATATTTTTAAGTAAATATAGTGGTAAAGTGTCATTTATAACCATCCAGTTTTCTTGTGTTATTGAATATTGTTCCAAAAAAAAAAAAATTCCCAAATAATGACAATTGTCCACAAATACTTTCTTAAGCTCAGATTATACTTAATTTGATCTAAACTTGAACACATTTGAATAACCCCCTGTTAGGTGCTTAATGCAGTGTTTTTCAACCAATATGCCGGGGAACACTTTTGTGCATTGAGTTGCTGCTGGCTGTGCCTTGAAAAATGTGTCAGTTTTCAACTTTCAATCTATAGAGGGGTTTTTGCACACCTGAGCTGCAGAAAGAGCGGCCACACATAGACACAAACAGTGGAAACAAAAGTTATGCTGCTAAGTCAACATTTGTGAATGAAATTTGACCCTACAACCCTTACAAATTCAGGCTCTCGTCCCGTTTCGGTGTTGAATTCAAAGAAGTTTCCCCAGCTAAGCAGATGGAGCAGATTGTTGCATTGTGCATGTGCAGTAGGGCGAAAAGTGACATCAACCGAAAATCCCTTTATAAAATAAGCCCAATCAGATTTAATTAAATGATTCAACTTTTACAGCAAAAAAGAAAGCAAAACCAATCCCGCTTTATGTATTTAAATAATGACTTAAAGTTGTTCTATGTAAAAATTAAATAATTTTGTTTTCCATAATTTTCCATAAAAGTTTGATTTGGCCACATTTGAATAGATGGTGTGCCTAGGGATTTTTTTCTTAAAAAAGGGTGCCACGACTTAAAACAGATTGGGAAAGACTTATTGTGCCCCAGGGGTCCTGGTTGGAAAACACTGCTTTAATTATTACAATTAGTGGTGTCAAATTAGTGCATTAATTGCGATTAATTAATTACAGACATATTAATCGAGTTAATTTTTTTAATCACATTAATCTATTTTGAAATCTTTAACTTCATTGTTTCCATCTGTGAGTTGTAAAGTGGACATAAAGGACTTGACAACTTAGCAACAAAAGACTTCTTAAAGTCGTAATTTTTGGCAATATATTCATATTTCTCATCTGCAACAATATGTAATTAATTAAATTGGAATTAAAATAGATACGTTAGATTAATTAATTACAGATCATAATTAATTAATCTCTTTAATTTTTTAATCACTTGACAGCACTAATTACAATATACTACATGTTGTGATGTTACATATTGGTCACTGTTTGAACAATTCCTTGCTGCCCTACATAAAACGGATTACTTTCTTTCTGTTTTTAGGCACCATTTCCAGTTGGGTGGTCATCTTTATCCTGCCCATAAACAGCGCCCTGAACCCGATTCTCTACACCCTGACCACCAGTTTCTTCAGAGAACAGGTGGAGCTGCTGCTGTGTCGATGGCAGCGCAGACACACCCTCAAAAAGGACCGAAAGAGTCTCACGTCCTCCACAATATTCATGGAGGGGTCCCGAGGATACCAACCCCGGCGTATCTGCAGCAGGTCTCGCTGACTGACGACCCGCGATACGCCTAAAACTGATACGACTAAAGCCAAGCTAAGACTCACTCAAAAAACAAAATAAGCTTTATGGATGCAGAGTTTCCTCGCCCTCTGAACTCAAACAAGAAAAATAATAAACAACATCGTGATCAGCAAATTCATTACGCTAAGTTGCATGACGTTTTGGATTTGGCTTTGAGGCAAGATGGAAGAAACCAGCGTCGCATCCAGCCGTCATCCCAGGGAAAATCATTTTAAGTGTGCTGAATCAAAACTGTTTTTACGACCTTGTACAGTCGCCCTGAAATGAGTTGGAAGCAGCCAAAAACTCATCACATAAACTGAAAGATGAGACTGTTTAAAGAGCTATGAGACGGGATCAGGTTTACACTAAAACTTTTTTATGTACTTCAAACTTAATGAAATGTAGCTATGAATGTATTGTTTTGTTTCTCAATGTGTTGCTGGATTAAATGTCTATTGACAAATAATATTAATACGTTTTTTTTTTTGGTTTAAGTTTCACTAATGTTTTGTCATAATTGACCATTTATTTTAATACATTCTTGAAGCTGATATTAACGTTTTCACAGGGCACAGCACAGATTTTTACATTTGAAATTCTTTTAATATGTAGACACTTTCAACACAAAGTAAGATCACTTTTCTTGTTAGACCCAGTGCTCTTACTGTAGTTGACAAGCTCAAGAGAATTTTCAAATTAAATTATTTTCTTTGTATTGATACTTACTTTATTGAATATGTAATTTGAATATCTACAGTATGTTTTTTGCAATTAGTTTAGCTCAAATATTTAGATATCAAATATAAATACATTTTTAGTAGCCAAAGACCCTAGTTGCCCACGACGGTAGCATTAAGTTTTACTGAAATGACATTAAAAAGTCTTGAAAGGCCTTGAATGTCACTTGGCCAGTGAATAATCGTAATTTAAGTTATTCTTCAAATAATTGTGAACATTATTTTCATTATAATCAAGCAGTCCTACCCTAACTTGCATGTTATTGGTTGGTGGGGAAACCGGAGTGCCCTGAAGAGACCACCCTGACACATGAACATGCAAACTCCACACAGAAACCTCCCGCACAAGCTTCTTGCTGTGAGGCGAGAGTGCTATCCACTCTGCCACTGTGCTGCAGAAGATCAAGACATTTCAACTATCATTTTAAACCTGATGCAAATAACTTGAGACTCTGGCTGTATTCATACTTGGCTGAGTTTTTGGCCTGCCAGAGAAGGGCTACACACTAATCTGGGACCTAGTTTTATATTAATCATAATATAATTTTTTAGGCATGGTCTTTAGTGCATAACATGAAAAAACAATGATATAGATAAATTCTAGAGGCCTCATTTGACGGCGCATTACTTGACATTAGTTTTGTTCCGGTTGTAATTTTGCACCTGGATTAACAAATGAAGCCTTATGCCTCAGTGGTCATTGAGCACAGTTAATGTGAATCCCTGATGTGCACAGCTAGCTTTTCTTCTTAAGTCATTATTTGCTGTTATGTGCCCTTTCTGTTTTGAGTTTGACACATTTTGAATACGCTCCATTTAAAGGTACACGCCGTTCTCTCTGTCTAAAAGGAGCTTACACATTTCAGACATCTGTTTTTTTATTTTATTTGTGGGAAAAATTGACATTTCAATGTGAAATAAGAGTCTATAAAGGCGTATCTTATTTAATTTTCCATTTTTGTGCTTTTGCATTGACAGTAAAATGCTACACAAGTACAAAGACAATACGGTCTGATAAAAATATTACATTTCTTAAAATACATCCTAAAGAGAAGAAAAGCACTTCCTGTTTCGCTTAAGCCACAATGTTGGGAGAACTTCATTCATTCATTCATTTTCTACCGTTTAATCTCGTTAGGGGTCGCGGGTGACTGGAGCCTATCCCAGTAACTTTGGGCCTTAGGCGGGGAACACCCTGGACAATGGCCAACTTGCCGCAGGGTCAGACAGACAAACATTCACACTCTCATTCACTCACTAAGGGAAATTTACAGTGATGCCCAATTAACCTAAACATGCATGTTTTTGGCGGTGGGAGGAAACCGGAGTACCCGGAGAAAACACACGGGGAGAACATGCAAACTCCACCCAGAGAGATCGTGAGATGTTGATATGGTCCGACCCGGGAGTCGAACCCACGACCACCTTATTGGGAAGCCAGAGCTCTAACCACTCTGCTACCGTGGGAGAACTTAATTGTTGTAAAATTCAACATGGTTCAAAAATACATTTAAGGTATTGATAAAGCTGTATTAGTACTCTATATAAAACATATACTACACAGTCTTTCGGCTATCCCAGTTGTTTGTGAAGAAAGTTAGAGATGGAGAGAGAGAAAGAGGACTTATATAGTAGGCTATTAATGCTGTACCATCTTTATTTAACGCCTGGTAAGTATTCATGTGTGACCGGTGTATTTCTGTCTGCATTGTGTTTTCTGGTTTATGATTGATGGTGCAGGAGTGAACCACAAGATACAGCCAAGCGATTGGAGGCGGTCTCCTGGATTACAATCTGGATTACAATAAAAGTGAACAAAGTCAACATGTGCTGCTACAGTTGGCCCAAATTACAAAAAAGAGACAATGACATGTCAGTATTTTTCCAGACTTCTTTGCGTCAATAAAGAAAAACAACTCAAAAGCTTAATATTGACCCAAATACAACAATAGCATAAAGTGAAATAATGACTAAAATGCACTTAAAACACAAGATTACATTGGATAACCAACCTCTTCCATCACAACATTAAACAAAAGAGAAGAGGAAGTCACAACACATGAAGAAGAAACGTGTGAAGACCATGACAGCAATCTGACTGGATGCCAGGTATGTAGAATAAACAGCAAAAGAGACAATTTTGTGTAATTAAAACACTATATATTATGAATCGATTGCACATGTATCCCATGCAGAAAACTGGTCTAAAATGGTGTTTTCTGACCTTTTTATTGTCCTGTGTACCCCCTAAGCCAGGGCTATTCAACTAGATTTTCCAGAGGGTCAGATTTTACTCAGTCAGGACCATGGCTTCTGGGCCGGTAGTCACCGCTTTTAGCACAAGGTTGCACCAAATATTCACAGGACTAGAATTGTTTCTATAGTGATAACAATTGCTACAGTCAATTTTAACTACTCTACAAAATGTCCAAATCAATGTCAACATCACCATTAAGAACTAGTAATAACCAAATTTGAACAGGGAGAATCTCTGCATTAAACCAGATTTAAACTGGGAGTAAACAAGATCTAAAGTTGAATTAAATCAGGACTGAAATATGCACTGTAAAAAGTGACCAAATTAAATGAGACTTATGTTTTTTGGGCGTATTTTAACTGTCTTCAAATAAGATCTGCCAATAGAACAAGAACACAAGTAGATTATTTTTCTAAAAATATATTAATACATTAAATTATTTTTAGTAAAATATAATAAAATCAAGATACGTAGTGCTTTGTTATATTAGGAAAGTGAATTGAGGGCTAGATCAGATTCTTGGAGGGCCAGTTTGGCACCCAGGCCTTAAGTAGAATAGGTCTGCCCTAAGCTTTATGTCTTCTAGTTTTGGGCAATTAAAAAGAATGACCTCTAATCTCCAAAAACGTTTTCACTCATATAGCCTAATATTAAAATGTGCGTTATTAATTCACATATAGTCTAAAATAATTCCATAAGTGTTTATGTACTCCTGGTTGGTTAGAAAACACTAGTCTACACAGAAAATCCATAAAACAAATACATCTAACTGTACTGAATGCTTGCTTAGCCTATATAAACCTAAAGCCCACGCCCCTGTCTCGACAACAAAAGCCTCTCTTTCATCACTCATGTTCTCTCCAGGAGCAGCTGTCCACACAAACCACCAGCGCCCCTGCCCACTCTGTCCCGGTGCTCCGCTGTGTGCAGGCCGCTCTCTCATCGCCTCTCCCCGGTCACACACACCTCAGCATCATCCCTCTCTGAGCAGGTGCCTTTGCTCCGGTCCACGGTGCTCCCTTAGCGACACGATGACTGACAGTTCGACCGACCAATGGGCTCCTCCGCCTGCCTCAGTTTCCACATCCTCGGCTCGTGATTGGTCTCCAGGGGCGGGGTTTTGAGTCAGAGGGGCGGGGTTTCGGTCCAGAGCAGCGGCCGCCAAACTGCGCGACAAAAGTGTGAGACTGTAAACGCGGAGGCTGCTCTGTGGAGGACCGCACACACATGGCTTTTCTGTTCTGATTGTGATGGTAAAGTACAGTGACAGAAATATTTATAATGAAATGAATAAATTGTATTTGCTTGTCGTTTTTTGCAAGTTTAATGGATCACAAATACAGTGTTGTGCCTATTTCAATGTTAATATTAAATTATCGCTAAGCTTTCAAAAGTAACAGCCTTAACAATATTCATCCCAGACTGCTAAGCCATTAGGTATCACAGAAACCATTTATATATTCACTTAACTTTAAAAAAACGTACTCTCATTTTCACAAAACCTATATATTTTTTTTATTTCACACATGTCAATGATTAGGCCTATTAGAGAGTCATTTGTAAGTTATGGAAGTCCACAGATTTTGAGATGAAAAGCAGGGGTGTTGAATTAATTTTGACATAAGCCACATTAGGGCTGTACTCGATGTATCAGTATCGAGGTAGGGTTAAGGTTGGGGTAATCATGACAAACTCATTGGTAATATGTGTATCAATACAAGGAGGCGTATACTCTTATGATTTATACTTCTGAACCTGGTCTGCTGCTTTAAGGCTGAGACTGTTGAGCTGAAAATTGACTTATTTGTAGGGCACTTGTATCTATAACATAAAGAGCAGTGTGAAAATACAATTCTGCATTTTGCTATTCTACATAATCAAAGTTACATTGTTAACACTGATTTTAGAAAGACTTACACACAAAAACATTATTTTTTTCTATGTTGTGGATTAAATTAAAATTCATTGTACAGTGTTTTTTCTACATGATTAAATTACTAATTTGGCAGAATTGTACAATATTTTCAAAATATATCTTGATATGTGACGTGTTGTGAAGATTGTATCGGGATACGTACACGTAAGTATTGTATCAGAAGGTTTTTGGCAATGCCGTAGGCCACATTGGCATTGTCGTTGTCCTGTTGTAACTAATCTTTGACAAACTACAAATAATAATAAGGCCTATTTGTATTTGATTTTGGTATATTTGATATACATATTAGTCTGAAAAATGACTTACTCCTTAGGTTTCAGACAAATTATTTTAATTTAAGACACCCAGATTAGTCCTGGCTCTAATATAAGATTAACCTTACAAGACGTGGGGGACACAAACGGGCTTTGTGTTGGACTCATTTTAAAGGATAAAGGATCAAACTGAACTGTTCCTCTTTACCCAAAGTCTCAATTTACCCCTGTTCACCCTAAATCAAATGATAAAGTATTTTATTCTCATTGACAAGCCTTTAAATGTAGGCTATTTCTTTCTACTTAGTTCAGTCTATGTTGGTCCTCCGCTCGTTATTTATTTCCCCAAATGTTTTTTACTCTTGAGCTTGATTGTAATCTATCCACCTCTCTCAGTCACCAAAAACCAAAGAGTAAAAGAAGAAGCCGGGTCATCTGAGAGAGGGACACGTGCGTGCGGTGCGTCAGACTGCTGCTTCCGGGTCTGCAGCTTCACGTCCCCGCTCCCGGAGAAGACAGACGAGACGAGCTGATGAAAACAAGACATTTAACACCTCAAACTGAGACTTCGCCGACAGGAATGGCCTTATAATCCCCCAGATCGACGCAAAAGAGGTATGGCGCTTTTTGATTGGCATTACGCGCGGTTCGTTCGGTGTTTTTGGCGCAGCGGAGGTACAAAGGCACGCGAGCGGTGTCTTGGCCACTACGCGGTCGGCTACTGGGGCTGGTGACATCGGTGCAGGGGGGGAAATATTCAAGAAAAGATGGCTAACTCGGATGAAATTTCTCGTTTCCTTGGATGCGCAAAACAAAGCTCGTGTGGCGTGGCTCTGTGGATGCTTTGTGCCGCTTCGACACGCGTTCATTTGTGCAAACAGCGTCGCTTATTGTTAAAAAATAATGTCTTGGTGATGGCGCTGAGGTTGTTGAATGAGCTGTTGTGGATGCTAGCTTAGAGAAAGTGGATTTAGCTTAAAATTGTGTATGAAAGCATGAAAACATCAGATTAATAAGTGAGTAAGCCTAATTGTATCCCTCAAAATAGGACTAATAGGTTTTTCTATTAGTTTATTAGAAAATCAAGCTAACCTTTGCCTATTATAGGATCAATCATTCAGTGAATAATCATGTCAACAATTATTTATCAGTGCTTCCATTAACATAAAAGATGGTGGTTGTCATTAGTCAAAAAATAGACAAAATAAATAAAAGTCTCCAAAAGTAGACATTTGATGCTATAAACGGCGTATTTATTCCACAGGACTTTATAATTCAAGACTGCCTGCTCCATCATAGTATTGTAAACCAGTAAAATACTAAACAACCTGCTTAATATTACCTATACTTTCCAAATAAAGTTGCCTGTGTGACTCAGCCATGATAAATATTTCGTGAGGCAGCCGGAGTTGGAGCATGTATCATTTATAAACATGTACAGTTCATCACTACAGTGGCAGCTTGCCTTAGGCTTTACACTGTTCCAGACTAAATGTTATCTTACTGTACATGAGGCAACTTGGAAGTATGACTATATAAATGTTGATTGGTTTGCATCATTGGTACATCTAAAAATGACAGAAGGCCCTGTACTAAGAACTTACTACTAAGTTATAGTAAGTTCTTGAGCACATCTTAAAAGTGGAGATGCAAATTTTTAAGTTTAAAGCTATATAGAGCGATTATTGACATCTTGTATTCATTTTGGTTGCAATTATGGTTAGCAAACGTCTTTTTGCAAACAACAAAGTGAAACTGGAGAGGACCACCCAAGCTGCCAATCAGAGAGCTGCATTTGGCTCCTGGTTCAAACTAAAATTCTTTTTATCCAGTTCAGACAGCACTCAGTGGTCTAATTTTTTTCCTAATTTACTGTATACTTTTTTTGTGGAAAACACAAAGTTTACTAATTATAACTAAGAAAGTTAGTTACCTCAACTTTAAATCAATGATGTCATTAGTTTAGCTTAATCCAGGTTGAGCCCATCTTAATATGGTTTGGTCCTTTTCTACTCCATGTTTAGCTCTAGGCTGTACAGACAACCAAATATTATAACAGTTATGATTGCTAACTAGTTAATCTTAAGGATATTAACTTGTTCATAAATTGTACTTTTCAAACTGTAGATCAATTTTCAACAGTCTATTCTTGTGAAAATGTCACTTAAATCTTAGTTTTCGATTTGGCATGCTGATACTAAATTTTCTTCTTAGCAATAACCATTTGAACAACAAGATTTAAATGTTCAGTTCTGATTATTTTTTCCATTCAAGCAGCTCTTTTAGTTCTAGGTTCAGTCTCAGTTCATTTCCAGGTATGACATGGCGATACCCTAAAATAATTACAAGATAAGTACAATGCCAGGTGTCTTGCAATAATTGACAATAAAACAGTATAATCATCCAGATCATTTGCCACTGACTACTCTTATCTATCAATATAATTAGTTTTTTGTGCCAGTGCAATGTAGAAAAAAGCATAGGGCAGTAGCAATGTTCAGACAATATTACATTAATATTACATGAATCTAGCAAATGCAGATATCCTTATTCTGTATTTTTACTATAAACAATATAATTCGATATATTACCCAGTCGTTGTCTTAATAAGAGTTATGAAATGCAGACAAAATAAAGGCTATACAGCTGATTAAACATCTTCCATAGGTTTCATAGATCTGCCCCACAGCCCTCCCCTCACTGCCCCCCTCCCCTGCTCTTACCCATTCATACTGCCCTGCTCACTCTCCAGCTGTTTACTCTGACCACTCAACGACCACAACCCACTTACCTCCATTGTTCCTGGTTTGGACTGAGACAAGGGCAGGAAACACAGACTTCTGACATGTGGGCCAATGAGGCTCACTTCATTCATACGCTCATAAACACTGTGATAAAGTTAGACTGAATATCATATGTGCCTATGAGTATTCTCGACCAAAGACGTTCTCGGTGAATCAAGACAAGCCCTGTTGACTGATTAGTCAAGTAAAAAGTGGGCGTGGCAAAACTATACATTTCACACAAAACAAATATCATTCATGTTTAAACTCCTAAATCTTCTTCTAATTACTCAACTTCCATCCTATGAAAAGGCATAATCTGAATAAAATAAAAGTAGTCAACTAATAAGAATGTGCAATTTATCTATACATAATTTCAAAATTGAGTATCGAGTGTAGCGTGTATAGTTAAAAAATAAATTAATTAAAGATACACTGTATAACTTTATGTTATTATTTAGTTAAAATTAACTAATATTTCCCTGGAACAGCAGCTCTTTTAGCTATATTTTCTTACATTATATAATATATTATGTATTTATCTCCAAAAATAATTTTCTAAAGAATCATTTCATCTTTCTGTTTAAATTGAATTGTGTTGTGACTTTTCACCTCCATAAAGTTACATAGTGCTACTTTAAGTGATGTTGTATAACAGAAAAAGCAAAAAGTATCAGGGAAGATTGCAGATTTTGTGAATAATTTGACAGACGTTTCACATTTATCTGATAAATACACCTCAACTAAACATGTTTACACTGACATAATATCATTCAGATATCATCGACACACACTGTTATATCTGCAATATTTATCCTGTCCTATTTGATAATTTTCAGTCAACAAAGACATCATTGACCAGTTAATTCATTAAACAGCTGACAAAAGTAATATTGCATAGATTATATTGTAAAAAGGGCTGATGAAGGGCTGGACACCCGAAACGTCACTGGGTTAAGCAAATAAATGATTACGGGAGCTATATTTGCTGTGCGGACCATCTCTTTTTTTTACATGTTTGCCTTCTGTGTCCTGCACGCTTCTTAGAATTTGGATGTGCATGTTTTTCGACTATTTTCGCATCGATTGTATTGCCTAGACCATAGCCTGAGTTATTATGCAAGTTATTAAACTCAATTTTTACTTCTTAATTTTTATTATTTAAAACCTGACAGCTGACATTGAAGGCTTGTCAGAATATTGTAAGAAAATGTGATAGTTTCTTTTCATTATTGTTCACTATTGAACCATGAAGTGGAATTTTTAAATCAGAATTAGAATTAGAAAAAGTTTAATTGCCACTGTGTCAGTGAACAAAACTTGGAGCTTGTTTGGTGCTGATGAACATAGAACAATGCAACTGCAAAAGCACCATGAGTATTGACAGCAATCAAAGTTGTTGGGGGAATGGCGCCCACTCATTGGTTCACTTAAACAACTGTTCATTCCATAGTGAAGCTCAGCTGTTTTGTGCTCTGTGTTATGTGCCTGGTCAAGTCCCTATTCACTCTTCAACGTGAAAACATAAACTAGCTTATGTGTGCAACTGTGCATGTTCCTAATCCTTAATCCTTCACGAGAAACTGTTGAAGACCTTTGGCATGTCGGCATTTGTTCCAGTTTTTTGAGAACATAAGGATTTTAAAAATGGCAGTAAAAATGAGACACAATGTACTGATAGTGTTTATTTTACCATAATGTTTTGAATTCTTTGAACAGTTACTGCAGTGAAAGCAAGTTCTTTATAAAGAACATCGTTCACTAAATTTTAAAAGTTTAAAACATTCTCATACTTTTTACGCCACGAGCCAGATATTATGCACATTATGACTTTATTGAGTTTTTATTACTGTTCTAAAATTCCTAATCACAGGATTTGTACAGTCATGGAAAACCTGGAAAAGTCATGGAAAATTAAAATCCAATTTCAGGTCCTGGAAAAGTTTAGGAATTTTACTGGGGTTGGAAAAGTTTTGGAAAACTACAACAAACAGAAACAGAAACACGACTCGAGACCAAAAATAAAGGATGTATATTTTATTATAATTTTTAATAATCTAGCAGATTATATGAGACTAAATTAGGGATGGTTCCCCAAAAAGTTAGTCTGGAGCCTTGAACAATTCTTCAGGTTATATAAAAATAATGAAAAATTGGGATAATTTGCTTTGACACAGTCCCACTCTTGTTTTGTTTGGACATATAAAAAGCACAATCTAAAAAAGTTCCTGTTGAAATTAGGCTATATAGAAACTGAATCAAGTTTAAAACTTTTTCAATTGTTATGTATGTTTACAAATCTGTGAAACTAATACATTTAAGTTTTCCATGGAAATATTGTTTTGAAAAAGTCATGGAAAAGTCAGAGAAAATTAAAAAATACACTCTGTTGGAACCCTGTAATCACAAGCAAAAATAGATTTCGGTAAAAGCTTTTAAATAGACAACCTCTCAGGCTTACAACTGTTGGGATTTGCTCCAGTCTTAAAAATAGATATTATAATATGTTTTGTTTTAAGTCTTAATTTGTTGAGTTTGATTGTTGTTGTTCTTGTCGTCTTGTGTTGAGTTGCATTTATAAGTCGTACAGCTCATTTCATCAGCCGTAGTCCACACAGAGCTGAGTTTGACCTGAATCTTTGGACTAAACTTGAGTCGACCACGAAACACGTCTTACCGCTGCGGTCGTTTCCATAGCGACGGTCAGGTACCTCTCTCTGTCTGTTACATAAGATACAGTTTCACTCAAATACTACCTCTGTGTTTACTAATCACACTTTGTCTACTTTTCACTGCTGCAGTCAAACTCTTGGACTGGACAATGTTTACTAAAATGTTAATATTGATATTTCTGGAGCATATTCTGATGACAAAATTCAATATAATGTCATTTCAACTAAAATACATTGTGCTTATGTTTAATAGATTGCGTTCACGTTGTAGAATATGATGAACTCTTAAGTCCAGATGGAGGATAAAAGCCAGTTTTTCCTGTTAATAACAGTTTACTTTGGGTTCAGCTCATAAAAACAGGAGCAACATTCACAAATAGTAGCTTGATGAATTGAAAAATGTCTTATCTGTCATTAACATTTGTCATTTGTTTTTTTTATTTCTTAATATAGGTTTAATACAATTATTTTTCATAATAATTTCAGTACTAATTGATACATTTACTGCTGTGCTAAGACATTTGTTGTAGGGCTTAGCAATTAACCGAAAAAGCAAGAGATAGAGATCGAATTGAATCCAATTAAATTGTCAATTAGTTAGTTTTTTATCGAAAGATCGAAAATAGGGATACACCGATTCGGTATCGATCATGGAAATTTTGTTGAATCGGGTATCGGCTCCATGATATCGGTTCAGCCGATACCATTGTGCCTTTAATTGGACAATGAGACTAATTTACTGGCTGATGTTGATCTAGAATGTCTCATAATGTTTGACATTTTATTCAGTTGTTAAGCTGTGACTTGCACTATAAATAACACTATATGACCAAATGTCTATGTTTTGATTAGAAAAATAAGGTATTTCAGTCCTTACACTAGTATTGGTTCATATCAGATATTGGCAGATACTTAAAGCATCGGAATCGCTATCGAAACTGAAAAAGCTGGATCGGTGCATCACTAATCGAAAACCAATCTTTTGTCAACAAAAATGTGTCGTTTGGAGCTAAACTTTGAGGCACATTATTGATAAATAATTTTTACAAATCTATTAAATAGACATATTAAAAGTTTTTGTTTTTGGTTTCCATAAAACCAAATTTTCTTTTGTTTTTAATAAAGTTAAACAAAATCGAATCGAAAATCGAGATCGTTCAATATTTTTTTCTCAGATGGCCCAGCCTTAATTTGTTGTATATACTGTAGTGCTAAAACACATCTACAGAGACACTGCACAGCACTGTGTTTGTTTTGAGGCTCTGGTGTTGGATGTTTGTGCACAAATAGGCCTGGTGTGTGAAAAGTCAAATACTGTGTGTGGTGCTCAGGTGAATTAATAAAGCTTGAACACAGTTAACCTGAGTGGATAAGCTCAGATTGCAGTGTTAAATGTCCTCATGTGTGGACACAGACCTGGACAGTGAAAAGGTTCAATCTTGTGTTTGTTTGTTTTGTGTCTTGGGTTTTGTCAGATACAATAAAAGGTCTGTTTGTGGATGCATTGTTATGAGCTGTGCACGTGAAAAATCAACCATTGTTATTCTATACTGTATACACTATGGGATGGAAAGAGGCGTGGAAACAAAGTACACAAGTAAAAGTACTATATCTGTGCTTTTTTAGTAGATTCTTCCGTGGATACGTTTGGTTTTACTTAACAGCATTTGAAATCTTATGACTATAATTACTGTAAATACAAATGAGTAGAAATATGAAGCACTTATTTTTTACTGTATTGTCTTTTTGACTCTTTAAGTTGAGAAAATCTGTTTGAAATTCTTCTACTTTTTACTCTAAAAGTGCATTTTTCACCCGATACTTCAATACTTTTACATAAGTAGATTTTTTGTGATACTTTGACTTGGATATAATGGATAAGACTGTAGATATGTTATGTATTTGGTTGTTCTCTGTGTTTTAATTGGGCTATTTCACTCAGACAGTACTTTGAATACATTTTAGGAGCAATAATTGTTCTTAAAAGTCAGGTGTAATTGGATATGTTTCCCTCTTGATCCTGAAGGAGGCGACATTGCAGAGCTTTAGTCCCAGAGCTGACACAACACAAGAACATCTGCAGTGCTCTGTCATCTCTAATGATCCTCTTCTCTAAACAAAAGCTGCAGATTCACACGCTAATCTGAAGCTACGCAGTGTTTCAACTCTCACAGTTCAATTATTTAGATCTTTGTCTCTTCATCGACCTTACCAGACTTACATACACTTCTTCATAAATCGCATCACTATTAATTTGAAAAATCTTTTGGATTTACAATGTCAGAGGCTGATATCAACAAATGGATCAAATAAGAAAATCAGCCCGTCTCCACATGGCCATTTTAGAAGCAAAATTCTCTTTTTAAAAACAATCTTTATTCAAATACATTTATTTAAATGTTTTTATCACATTTTTTCTTTCATATTTTATGGGAAAATGAAAAACGTAATTACTAAATTGTGATATTTTGTCTAACTCTAAAATTTGACATTGTGACATCCTTATTCACCATATGAGTAATTCTGTATGTAGTGAAGATAGACTGGTCACACTAGGTTGTGCCTCAACATTTTACAGGTCAACAATATTTCAGCCTGATGAAGAGTATCCAGACCGGCGCCACCTAGTGCTCCATTCATTTTCATTTCATTCCAGCTCTAGGTCAGGTATCACAAGACTGCAGACGGTTCCTAAAAGCAGGAAGTACGGTAGTCCAATCAGCAAGCATGTGCGGAGTGGTGAGTTAGCCAGAACCAAACCGAGTTGAAAAAGCAGACTGTATACATTCTCCTCCTTTGACCTTGTGTCAGATATTTACTTATAGAATATGATATTGTACTTTTTAATGTGCAAGTTTACCACATATAAATCACTGACACACGTTGATGCTCCTTCCACAACGACAAAACAACCAAAAGCATTGATTGGTTAAATCAAAAAAGCAATCACTTACTGTGAAGCCTCAAAGATGCAATGTCACCCACAAAGTGAAATGAATGACATATAAAATGTCAGTAGGTTTAATCATCTGTAGTAATCTCCAGATTTTAAATGTGTGATTTTCTTTTTCTGTTTTCTTTTTTTTTTTTTTTTAGATATTTTATGCTAAAGTGCAATGTTATTAACAGCACAAACTGCCTCTTGCCCTTCATCTGGACTCACATCATCAAATTGACCGTTCACATTACGTCACAACATTCTGGCAGTGTATTGTTGAAATGTATTTTATTTGCTATGTTTATGGATATAATATCACTAATAAAAATCAGCAGATTAAAAATTGTGAAAATATTTTTTAGGTTTTTCATTCAGAAGTACAAATAAGAAAATCTAGCTCTTCCTCACCATCTGATTTGATCTATCATTACCAATTTGTAATGTAGGCACAACAAAAAGTCATATAAATTCTTTGGTTGTTACGGTTAAAATTTACAATGAAGTTTTGAACAGGAAGTTATGGATCTGGTTCAATTCTATGTCGTAGTTTATCATTAAATACATAGAAAAAACACGTCTCCTTTAAAGATCTGTAGTTTAAGGTCATCATGACCACAATGCCGCTGGACAAATGTGCACAAAGCCACTGATTGTGCTTAAAGTGATTGATTGTTGTTTGGTTGTTGAACCTTTGAACCGGGGTCTCATCACACTCTATAATCTGTGAGCAAACTGCTGCTGACCCCTGCGGCAGGTCACTGTGCACCATTTACACGGCAAATAAAGTGACAGAGATGCACCGGTGAATGACAAGGAAACAGTCCTAAAATCATCAGTAATCATCAGGAATAAACAACTGAGTTTAGTTTGAACAGAGTACGATCACTTTGACTCAGCAGCAGAGAAGACAATAGTTGGATCTGTTAAGTAAACTAGGTCAACTTTTTGTGTCAGTGCTGCGTTAAGCATGTTTTTGCATGATCACTTGCTCCAGTCACAAAGTGTTTATGAAGTGTATTTAATATATTCTCTGTTATTGGCACTTTGTAGATAAACAATTGGAACGAGATCATCTGGAAAACCTGTTGGAGCTATGATTAAGGGCAAATGATTTACCTTTGATTTGAATAACAAGTAACAAGATTTTAAGTTAGCGTAATAAAATTTGTGATGAGGAGAATGCTTAAATTAGCTGTGCTGATCTGGGCAGATGTCCT
The DNA here is from genome assembly GCA_038363315.1 of Mugilogobius chulae. Lineage (NCBI taxonomy): Eukaryota > Metazoa > Chordata > Actinopteri > Gobiiformes > Gobiidae > Mugilogobius > Mugilogobius chulae. Next base: position 30,941,864 of record CM076399.1, on the reverse strand, counting down.
TAATAAACATTCAAGTTACATATAAATGTAAGAATGAAATTAGACTTTAATATATTTTATGTATAAGGCTCCTATCTGGGCAGTGTCACTTACAATAAATACAAGATGTATTAAAACAGTTAAAAAGATAACTGTTTGACAGATCTGAGACAAGACGTGTTGATAGGAAAGGACTGTTTAAGTAGAGGCTTCTGGGTAATTGGAGGTGTGTCCGAGAAGGCGAGCGAGGCGTGGTTTCCTGGTAAAGGCTGTGGTCTGCTCTTAACTTAGTTAATTTCATTAACTCCCATTTTAAAAATGTTGAAAAAATTTAGCTTTCTATTTCGACTGAACTGGAATTGTTTTTTTTTACCTTCAGAAAGTTACACAGTGCATCTTTAATGCAGTTGTAAAAGAACAGATATAACAACTAAATGTAATGTTTTATCAGGTGTTCTTCATTATTTTGTCATTCAAACATTTCAATTTTGTGAAGTGGTCACAAACTTGAGGATCAATAATGTGTAGAGATTAGCACGATCCAAAGGGATCGGAATTTTTCCGATTGCTGGATCGGTATCGGCGCCATGATATCGGTTGATATCAGTTGTGAATTTAACTGGACATAATGAGACTAATTTATTGACTGGTGTTGATCCAGAACGTCTCATTTTATTCAGATGAAGTTGTTAAGTTGTGGCTTGTACTATAAATAACAGCTACATAACACTATATGACAAAATGTCTTATGTTTGGATAAAAAAGAAATGTGATTTCAGTCCTTACAGTATTCAGTATTCAGTATTGGTTGATAACAGTATCTGCACTTAAAGAAAAAGTATCGAAACTGAAAAGACAATGTTGGTCCATTGTCATGTGTTGTTTTTTCTCCCAATAATCGTAACATAATCGTCATTAATCATGACTTTGTTTCTCCCGATAATCATGTTATAATCCCCAATATTCACAATGTCTTACCAATATTCATAACATAATTGTGTATAATAATGGAGTGATGTGGTTTCTCCTTATAATGAGAACAAAATTGTCAATAATCATAACATAATGGTCAGTAATTGTGATGTCTTTTCTCCGCGTACATTTTCTATCACAGTAAGAATCTTGAGTGTTTGCTGTATCGATTCCTCTGTGGAGCTCTGTGTTTTAAGCTTGTGTGGGAAGGAATTCTGTTTATTTTTCTAGTGTACTGGGGACCTTTCAGTAGCCGTCAAAATAGAAAGAACAGCCCAAAAAGCAAATATTATTGTCCCTAATGTGAACTGTGACTGACACATTCAGACTGCATGTTGACTCGAGGGCCTTATACTTGGGTGTTTCTTATTTGATTGAGCATTTGACCTGAAGGTTGATGGTTTGATTCCTGATCCTGCCCAACAAGACTTCACCGCCTCTCATAACCTGGAACCGGTGTGAATGATTACGGTGCAATTCAGTAGAAATACTTGTTAAGCAGTGATAATTGTATGTTATGCCATAATGTGATAAGCTGGTGAAATAATGGTACATTTTGTGGCAAACTCGCTCAAAGTAAAAACACTGATGTTTATTATTTATTTAATGCAGCTAAGACTTCTACATTACACAAGTCCAAAATGGAAAAATGTCTTTTAACTGTGTCCATTGTAGGACTACAGGATTATTGTGATCGCAAAAGCTGTTCAAATATGTTTAAATGCAAAACTGAATTACAGATGTGTTTTACATTCATTATTGACAAACAACTTGAAATGGTTCTATTCACTGGCGATTTCTTTTAATTGGGATTAATAAAATAAAACAATAAAACTTAAAAATAACCAGATAAACAACACGAATACCAAGGCTTCTTTTCATTGACAGATTTTAGAATCACTCACAGTTCAACGCAATATCTGTCTGTTCTTAAATAAAATATTTTTGATCTTTGTTTGTTGAGGAAACTATTTGTTGGGCAACAGTTGAAATGTCTTCAGTCTCCAACTGCCGTTAGCCAAAATGACAGCTACAAAATGGTACATAAAAATTGCAAAAAGCACATTTTTTGCCAGTGTTCTTGCTTTTAAATGGCCTGTCAGAAAACTTATTTTTCTAGGCTTCTGAATAACAAAACACAGATTGGGTAAAGTCTGTTATATCAAACTGGGCCAAAATGAATGTCCTAGTGGGCTGTATTTGGCCCCCAGGCCGCAATTTGAACAGGTTTAAAAACTTGTTGCTCTGCTAATTGTTATGCATAATGCGACCTAAAAACACATGTACAATTTAAAATGTGACAAATGTTTTATAACTTTGCTGTTTAAGTTTAAGTTTCAGAATTAGATCTTAAATTAAATCTTAAGTCTTATGCTCATTGCTTACCACTGATTAGCTCTGAGCGTATTTTCAAATGCATTACAATATCCAGGGGGATTTATAATGGAATCAGTTTTTGGGAACTAGAGGGTGGACTGTCGCTGCTCTTTTAGATATTTTTCCCAATTGTGCAGCTTTAATCCATGGACATTTAACATTATAAACCAGTATTGAACACGCCCCATTACAACATGAAGCTTGTGAACTGTGCCAAAACAAAGAAAGAAAACTGCACCTAATTGAATTTAATGAAAGTTAACAACAGGAAATGTTTACACTCTGAGGAAGTCAAAATATGGAGACAAACTTAAATGTAGTGAAGTGTGTTTGGGTGTGTTTTTGAACCACGAGACTCAAGTCGGGACAACTCCCCTTATCTAACACATAACAATAACATTATAGTAATTAGCTGTGTGCGTAGGATGAAGATTACTCACTAGAAATTGCACAATTGGAAAGAAAGTGTAAAGTTTTTCTTAAAGGGCCTATAATACTGACTCCTGTGATCTCAGAGCTGTGTTAAGTTATTGTTACCTTACCTCTCAGAAACATACAGTTGTATTTTGTTTAAATAACACTTTTGAGCACTCCTACACTGTTTGATTGTCTACATCTACTAATGGTGTAATTGCTGTGTTCACCCTTGAAGTTTTGGGCCTCGGTTCGGTGGTTGGGGACCTCTGCTTTAACACATTACTGGTCAATTGATTGAATATGCCAGAACATCATTATCAAAATACCAGAAAAATATTTAAAAAAATTTTTTGTCAATGTAACCCTACGCTAGACTGGACACAGTGTACTAATATTCATCAAGACAAGTCGTTTCCTTCTGCTAATGGACTCTTTTCTATTTACAATCGCACCTTTTCTCTGACCTGGAACTCAACACCTCGAACAGGACTTCCGAATTGAGAAGAGCCTCATGGACAGCGGCTGAGGAGCATCCTAAAGGGTCTTTCACACCAACATAACCCCAGTCCTGTTGGTAGGGTGGAGCGACGCAGCGTCTGCTCAAGTTTCTTTGGGGCGCATTGATGTAAAAAAGCATTCACATAAAACACAATCCAAAAGTCCAACATATCGCTGATCAAAGACTGAGTGAGCACAAATAGTTTCTTGCCATAGTCCAGTATTCGTACTGCTGTCTCTGTAACTCCTTCCTCTTTGTTTTCCTCTGACCAAATAGTAGCCATTCTTCTTCGTACTTACGTCCTGTTTGAACCTGTGTAAATAACAAGAATCCATGCTCGACTAAATACTGTTTTTCCATAACAGCGTCATTTTCGTTTTTCCGCACGGTTTTCATGCGCACTGATACGCTGGTTCTCCTGTAGCCAATCAAACAGCTGCATGTGCGCATGGTGACCGCTGGCGACGCAAACTCTTCAAGAAAATCTTCAAAACACTGCCTCCATGACTTGCTATGAGTTCCTCTGACCCCGACAACCTCATTCACATCAAACGCCTGTGAGCCGCCTTTCGGCAAAAGTTGCCAACCGGTTCAGACGGACGACCCTCGGTTGGTGTGAAAGACCGTTTATAGTCTATATATGCAATTAGATCTGCATTAGTTTTAGTAACATACAGTCTGTGCGGCCATGGGAGTGGATCTCTTCAAGGTTTGTCTTTTTCCCCTTAGAAAAAACAGGGGATGCACGGGACAATTATTTATTTGCTTGTTTACTCATAATCTGCTTAGACATGCTTGATCAATCACTGCTTCTCAATTTTTATTGTATTATTGAATGTGTATTGTTTATGTTTTCTTTTCTACGATTCATGTTTGCTAAATTAACAATCTTGGGAAGTTCTCAGAGACTTCTGTTGTTGTGATCTGGGCTATACAGAAAAATGTATTTGATTTGATCTGTGTATATATATATATTAGCAAATGTACTGTGAGATGATTGCACAGTTTGTGTATTACTTGATGACATCACAAGGAGGATTAGTGCGTTAAACATGTATGAATGAAAAAAGCTTAACTGCAGGTATGACTTTGATGAGGATACAACTTCACAAATAGAACATGAGCAAAGTACAGGACCTTTACATTTTATTACAAATTTCTCCCAAACTGAGTCCTCCACAGAGGCTGTTGTGTTTAATGAAGCTGACCCAGTGCTTGAAGTGACTAATCTGTCCAAAACAAACAAAACAGGAGGAAACTCGTGGAGCCCGTTTTCTGAGGTGCATTTGTTAACCTTCACCCGGCCCTCAAAAAGCCGCGCTGTGATTGGCCGGCTGGAGGCGTCAGTCAGTGGAAAGGACAAGCACCATGTTGTTTTGGGTTTGAATGAGTGAGTGTGTGCTCTGGGTGTTTGTTGTCCCAAAGGAATGGCACGCCTCATAACTGCCTCCTCCCTGTGCCACGTTAACCCTTCTGCTGCAAATCAAGATCTATGATGTGTGTGTGGCTGAAAAACTGCTCTGCGTGAGTTTTAGCTAACACCTACTTAAAAGGGCTGGTGGGATACACAGAAAACTCAATTGGTTCTTACTAACACCAAAAAGCTGTAATTAAAACAGTTTGCATTACAGATTTAAGGCTCAGCAATATGATAAAATATTAATATCATGATTTTCTTGGAGCCAGATCATGATTTCGATTTGATGATGATTCTTGTAGACTGTCTGTTTCATATTACATTTGAACTCATTAATCTGCTTTTCAGAAAACAGGTATGTCCTAATCCATCAATAGGACATACCTTTGATTGACTGCAGCAATATTGAACAGACAGATGCATTAAATGAGAAATGGAACATCGCGATATGACTTTTTTCTCAAAGAAGCAGGTTGTCATAGAGATGAGCTCACGATTCGATTTTTATTATGATATTGCCTCGTCCTAAAATTAATTGGCTTTTTTTGTGATTGGGTTTTAGTTACATTGAAAAATTGATTTTTACTTTTGTTTAGATTTACTTGGATTCAAATGTTTAATCTGGATTTGAGCTGCTTTAGCTGGATAGATTTGATGCTTAAAGTTATTTGTTGCTTCATGTTTTTTATATTTGTATTATATCAGCCACAGAAAAAACGATATTCAGTTCAAATAAAACTTGGGCTGGACATCATATTGATCGATTTCGAGTTTCAATTTTGTTGAATCTTTTCAAAAACAATAGAAAAAAACTTTTCTCAACATAAACGATGTCCCATTTTTTAGATTTTTGAAACTATATATCAAGATTCTGCCTCAAACTTTCACTTTTGCTTAAAACTACACATTTTTACTGAAAAAATATTCTTTTTTGATCTGTTGATTAAAACCCACCACCAAATAATTGATGATTCGGTTCGATTCGATCTTGATTTTTCGATTAATGACCCAGCCCTGTAAAACACATACTGACCCGTCTCTAGTGGAAGTATTTTGTGGTGTTATCGTGTCAGCGTTAAACAACAGTGGTGTTAGATGGAGGTGGGAAGGGGACATGGTGGGTGTCGGAGTGTGTCCCGGAGAAGGCAGCCTCAGGTGAGCGCTGTGTATGTCTGCATCGTCATGACGACAGCTCCTGTGAGGCTGGAGGAGAGGCTCAGTGCATAACAAGCTCTGTCACCGCCTAAAGGGACGACATCCAAGTAAACAACCCGTGAGGCTGTTGTAGATCAGCTTGGTTATTGTACATCAGTTTGTCAATGGTGTCTCAGTCGAACAGTGTAACTATTAAAGCCCGGGGATCACCAAAATATCAAAATATAAATCAAATGATAGAGTAGCAATATTGTGGGCTATGACTACATTTTGTTGTGTTAATTCCGGCCTCTTTTCCTTCACACGTCTGACTTAAATTGTCTAAAATTCAAACTAAAACTGTTCCTGATTCTTGGGGCAGAAGCAAATGGTGAAGTCTTTTTAAATCTGCGAGTTTTGCTTTTGAGGTGAACAGGCTCCTATCAGAAGTGAGAAATATAAGAAATGAAAAGCTGGTGTTGACAGCTGAGACCTGAATGACACAGATTCGGCATATTGTGGGTTTTGCCATTCCTCTGCAAAAGCGAAGGTAATTGAGGTAAAAACATGTCCAGGTCATAGTTTTTTAGTTTTTTTTTCCAGAACTGAACAAAATGGCATTCAAGAAAGAGTGGGACATCGGAATTAGATGGGCTTCAAAGTGCCATTTGTTGTTTGTTTAGAGAAGAGAAAACATTAGACATATTTGCTGTTTTGACGATTAAAATGCATGTAATACCTGTTGATATATCCCATTAAAAGCCAAAATAGCAATTCTGCATCATCTCACCTCATTTCAGTTCCTCTCCAGATCCAAGTTCCTGTTTCAGACTAGTTTCTGTATTTTGGAGAATGCCAGACTCAACTCTGTACCAGTGGCAATACAGAGAAATCAGTTTGGATTCTGCAGGTTGAAGTTTTAAGATTTTTTTTTGTGCTGGTTTTGGTTTAGCAAAGAAAACTAATACCTAAATGTATTTGAGTCTTAAAAATAGTGACACGTCATAGATTTTTATCCAATTACTTCTTGTATTGTTAAATAGTATGTATTGTTTTGAATCATGAAGAAGCTCCAAAGTTAGATCTAACAAAATAATCCAAATGTTAGTTTTTTACATTTGTAAAAGCAAAGTGGACTATAAAACCCAGTCATACAAGTTGTCTGAGAACTCTTTTATCTAATTTAATTGTTTTTTCTGTTGTGCTCTTAGATTCCTCTTCCTCATCACAAATATTCGCAATCAAGTCCAGCAGCTTTCTCAATCTCATTCAGCACTTCTTCGAGTCTGGCCTAGTTTAAAAAAATCGTGCTTGTTTGTTTTTGTCTTAGTTTCCCTTCTGTAAAAGGGGTGTGTCCGCCTTGGGTAATCCAACACATTAACACGCTGAGGTTACTGTAACTGGCTAAACAGCCTGGACCAGTGTCTGCGAACTGCTACCTCACACCCACATGGCATGCACTGGTCGTTTGGAGAAGATTGTGTCACGCTTTAGTCACACACAACTCAACGCGTGGAAATGGGTTTTAGAAAAGCAGCTTGCAAGATCTAGAGCGAACACAGTCTACAGGGATGATTTGAGAAGCTAGAGAAAGTACCCTGGAGTGCCAAAAAGAAGGAAAAAGAAGAAGAAGACAGGGAGGGCTTGGGAGGAACCACCCAAAAGTTCCCAAACTACCCAATCAAGCCCCAGCTCTGCAACAGGATCCTCCCGAGCACCACCTGAGAGCTCCCAGGCACAGCTGCAGCTCAGAGCCACCGCAGCGGGACAAAAGACAGGTGGGAGACAGCAGCAGCAGCACACGGGATACCCTGCCTGCTCTATAGGACAGCACTTCTGGACAGACTTTTTAATGAGCTTCAAAGTACAAACACTGCTATTTTTAAAGAAGAATCAGAAAATATGTTTATGGAGAGTTGAGTCCCGCTGTAATACATTGATCTTGCTGTCTTTATAGCTGGATTTAAGGATCTTGAATGGAAAGACGTACAAGATGCTTTGTTAAACTGGAATAACTTTTTTTTAAACTCCACTCAAATGGATACTTTTTTCATAATGTAGAATGATGGCTTTGCGCACATTCATTCTTTGAGTTTAGGGAGTTCTGTGTCCAGCTGGAGGCATGTCTCTGGAAGATGGACGCAGCAGTGGGAGCTTTGAGGCCGACAGCGCCACCTCGGACCAAAACACCAACCAGAACAAAGTCCCAAACCAGAAACCGGGACCGGACAAAGATTATCCGAATAATCCGAAAGAGGATGAGATCGTCCTGCAGCGCATGCCTCCATGTCGTCTCTGGACTCATTTGACCCCAGCGATTTCACCGGGAGGTTTAAAAAGTTCAAACCTCACAAAAAGAGGCCGAGATTCATTGGAGGTAGGACAGTTTTGGGTAATTTGTTATTTGGGATTCATCTTTTTCTTAAAACTAGCACTAAAACTTCAAGCGACATTTTAAAACTAAGGAAAAGCCTTGATATCGATTGCAATACCACAATGATACATAAAGTTTTTCTCTCATTTTCAATTCTAATATCTAAGTGGTATTAAACTTGTTTTGGTAATACTCAAGCTCATTCTTCATTGCTGAGGAAATGTCACATATTGGTTTGTATTTTATGTTTAATATTGATGCCAGCTCAAATAATTAGTGTTAATACTATATATCTAGTTATCACTAATAAATGTGAGAAGGAATCTCTCTGGGAATAACTGTGGAAAGACAAACAGCTCAAGGCAACGCTAATGAGAAAACAACAAGGATAGTTTAGACAGAGCAAGCATTGGATAACAACGTCAGAATACACTTTAAAGAAACCCCAGTAATAAGTCTGAGTTATGTATTATTATCTTAACTTTGACTTTATATAGTTTCATTTGTTTGCTGTGAAGTTTAGTGATTCTTATGATCAATAATAAGATAAAAAATCTGTATTTGGGCAAATTACAGTTTAAGAACAGCCAGGAGGACACATCCAGTAAAACAAGATAACTTTATAAATAGAACTAACTGTCCAAGTGAAGCAAAAATAAAGTTTCAGAACTATAATGTTTTAGCATACGATCTTTAAAGGTCTTGTATTACACAGAGACAACTCCCGTGTGGTTTTAGCAGTGTTAAATTAGTGTTATCCATCAAAAACATACTTGGAGATGGGATTTGTTTCATTCACATACAGTATACTGGATGAATTGTGAAGTCTACATCTCTAAATGCTCTTTTCCACCCTATGATGTCATGATGTGGTTGTTTTAGGGTTAGCAGCTTGTTTTAGCCACAGTTTATCTTTTGCTCTGTGAGATTTGCCATTGAAATTCTGCATTCTACATCAAACTGTAGAAATGCAGAATTTAAGTGTTCAACATGTTATCTAAGACTATTGTAACGTTTGGCTTGTAAGTGCAGACGTAAGCCAGATCAGTTTAAAATGAGACTAATTCATGCATAAAACAAGATTAATCTTATTGAGTTAATATTAACCCAAAGGAGAACAAAAATATACATTTGTCTCGAATTACAATAAATAGTTAAACAGAAGAAAGCTTCACAACATACAAGATGCAGCCATCATAACATCATTTGTCACACACCACACTTTAACAAACTCTGACCTAAACCACAACTCTAGCTCTTTTTTGATAAAAAAAAATAATAATAAAAAGTATATATGTAAATTAGATTCTTAAATATTGGAATATAAGCCTAGGACTGTGCATTTAATCAATTTTTTCAGTTATGATTATAGCTGTAACTGGTTTTAAAATGTGTTGTTGAGTAATCGTGATTATTTACACTTTCTATGTGAAAGTTTGCGTTTTCAACATTCAGCATCTTATCAACTTTCATTTGCATTTAGTAGATTTCTGAAGACTTTCTTGTATCTGCTCATTAACTTCATTTAGTGTGCTGATTAATCACAATACAATTATGTTTTAAATAGCTGTAATAAATACTTTTTCTATTTTTTAAGCAACTTTTGGTCTATTGCAGGGGTTCCCAAACTTTTCAGACCATGAACCACAAAACAACCATATAACCAATCGTGAGTCCCACAGCAAAATACAAAAAATGTCTGCAAGTTGGAAAACCTTTAAATCTGGGTTAAAATGCATTTATTTAAGTACATTATTGCTTTTATGACAAAAACTCTGTCAAATATTATGCTTCCATCTTCAAAAAACAGCTTCAAAACCAAGTCAAAATTGTAAAATTACATAATGAAACCTTTTAGCGACCCCCAGATTTTGCTTCACGACCCTTCGAGGGGTCGTGACCCCCACTTTGAGAACCACTAGTCTATTGCATTTTTACAAAGCATAGGGCTCTGGTCGACCAAAGAAATTATTGGTCGACTAAAGACATGTCCCATCGACCGATTAATGGACGAGAAGTGTGGCAAAAGCTCTCGAGCGTAAAAGTATCTTAGATCTAATAATTTATCCAGAAAAAAACTAGAAAGACAATAAAAAATGAAAGTGCTAAACTATTCAAAACATTTTTGAAAAAATGTGTTTGATTTACATCTAAAAAAGCAGATTAGACCATGACTCATTTCTTTTTGCTGTTATTCAATATAAATCCTTAAAATCTAAACAAAAGAATTATTTAATTTCATGTTTTTATTTGAGCAACATATTAAAATGGGTGGAACATAGGCACAGCAGTAAAGTACAGTCTCAGTGCTTAACGCTTACGAGTCAACTAATACATATTGGGTTGACCAAGACTCCATCAACCGATTAATCGACTAAATGACTAAAGCATTACGTCACTATAGTGCACGTCATGAGTATAAAGTGTGACGCAATAGTTCTATAAACTTATGTAGCACAAACAATATAGAGGACTTTTCTCTCCAGTCGTCACCCATTCCCAATGGCTCTGACCCTCCAGGGATTTGAGAGTGGTCTTGGATTTCGTGGTACCTGTTTGGGTCGGGGCATGTTCGCAGTGGAAGGGTCCGGCTCGATGACAAGTTTCTTTGTTGTGGCTTTTCAGACGCTGTGAAAAGTGAGACTCGCTGTGTCTTTAGAAAAAACTACGCTAATCCCGCACCGCGCAATGAGAAGGAGAATGTCTTTGTAGATCTCAGGTGGCAGTGAGCTCCAAAACCACTTGATCTCAGTTCACATTCATGATCTTGGAGCTAGTTTCATGTCCTCACACTTTCGGTGCAGGGGGAGGTGAGATAGACCCTGTGTTTTCATCTCATTTACATTACAAAAGATAGTAGTGTCTGAACACACTCAAAACAAATAATTACAGGTTTAGTTTGTTTTAGTAATTACATAACTGAACTTTTGACACATCGTCTATTTGTCACCTCAAGCTGGAAACTGTTAGCGGTTTGCTAATGAGCTAATACTGAAGCACATGTTTACTTAAGAGCAGGAAAAGTCAAGTAAAGTATTAAACTATTAGACAAGTTAAAGGTGCTTTACTTGATTTGTAATGTTATTCATCACAACAAGTTTATTAGAATCTTTCACAACTTTCAGAAGCTAGTGTGAGTTTTGCTGTTGCAGTAAAGCTAACAACAACATAGCATGCTAACAGCACGCTTCATCTTTTTATAGACTGTATATATACTGTATATAAAGAGGAAGGTGTACGGTGTATACAAAAAAGATGTAAACTTAAGTTTGTGCAAGCTAATTTTCTCCCAAATTAATTCATCAAGAATCAAGAATTGAAGTAAATGAATACTATTTTAATCTTAATTGATGAAAAGGCTCACTTTCGGCACATTCATAAAAATAAAAAACATGTTATTTAGAATGGACGAAAAACACATATATAATAATAATGAACTGGATTTATACAGCACTTCTTGGGACACCCAAAGACGCTTCACATTCTGCACTATTCATTCATTCCACACTCAATAGTGGCCACAGCTGCCCTGGGGCAGACTGACAGAAGCGAGGTTGCCATTTTGAGCCATCGGCCCCTCTGACCACCACCAACCATTCACACTCACACCAGAATCATACTAAGCAATGTGGGTGAAGTGTCTTGCCTAAAGACACAACAACGAGTTTCTCCTCTGTTCTTCCATTGTTGGCACCAGAGGCTCCTCCACCGGTCTCCCATCCAAGTACTGCCCAGGCCCAAACTTAAACTTCTGCTTAAAGGACAAGCATTTACAAAGTGATGATTTCTGTTAATAACTAGAGCCATTTCCTTTCTTATTAAAGTAAAAAATGACTTAAAGCAAAATAATTTTAGCTGCCCTCCATCTGTTCAAAGTGTTGAAATGGAGAATTGTGATTTTCCCTCAATATAACCAATAGTGAGAGTTACAACAGCTTCAGGACCTCTAAGAAAAATAATGCCTGGTATCGGTATTGGCACTTGGTATCGACGAGTACAGGAAAATAAGGTATCGGATCAGAATCAGAAAAAGTGGTATCTGTGCATCCCTAGAGTCAAATAAAGTGTATATTAGTTTGCAGTGTACAGTCTCTCACTAAAATTTATGAAGCTGACTAATCGTCTTTAGCAAACCAAGTTCACTTCTAAACGTTGTGTGCATAAAACACTGTGTGTTGAATTAGGAGGCTCAAAATGCATGTGGACTGATGTAGTTTAATGCATTTAACTCAATATTTACTTTGTACTGAGCCTGCTTTTTATGATTGTGAGTTTTGGGCAGTGCTTTGCTGCAGGTTTTGTCCTCTCAATGCAGTTTACAGAAGTGTTTAGTTGACTTAAAATACAAAGACACATTGACGTTTACAGCTTTACAGACCTGACAGTGACTGTGCAGTTGTTGTGTGGCAAAAGGGGAAACTTGGAGCGAGTGTTACAAGCCCATCTGCTCAAACATGTCCACAATAGCTTTACATCACTGACTGAACTATAAATGAAAGTAAAACTAAACACCGTGAAGTCCTGTGCACGCTGCTGCTACTGCTGACTTGCAAAAATCCAGACTTTTGGGAGGCAGTGGCATTCCTGAGACGGTGCAGAGTCGGTCGGTGTCAGTTTGGTGAAAGCAGCTGTGTGGAGTGGACAGACAGAGCAGTGTGAAGAGTAAACCTTATGTGTGGAGTTTGACTGAGCCGTGACACTGTGTTTACAAATGATTCAAATCTCTTGTCCTGGAACATTTAGGCTGCTACACCACATCCACTGATATTATTTTTGTTTTAGGACTGCACAATTTGGGAAAATATATCAAATTGTGATTTTTCTGTCCAGTATTGTGATAGAGATTTGATTTGCAATTTTAATTTTAGTTGAAGCGTCTCTCGAAGCTTGACAAAATTAAAGGTTATAATAAAACACATGCAAGCTATTTTAAGTCATGTTTATATATAAGCTATATACGGTATTTAACAGCTTTGATGCAGTTGTATTTTGGGAAGGAAATTATGGCACTTCAGCTATTACTTGCAATTTGTGTCCATTGAAATAATTTAAGTTCATTTTTGATTAATTGTGCTGCCCTAATCGGTTGTTAGCAATGCTTCTGTAATAGTACTTAATAAAGACAAAATATTGTAATTTAATATTTAAATGTCAGCCTTCAGAAACTTGTCTTCGGTTAAAATCTTGAAAACTGATTATTTAAGGAAAGTGAAAGTGAAACTAAATTGGACCACTTAATTGACTTTTATTAAACCAGGAAAGTCCCACTGAGACTCAGCCAGAATCTCTTTTGCAGGAGAGCCCTGGAGGAGGGTGAGGGGAGTCATTGTTTTTAGTTGTAGGGGAAATCCGTGTACCTGGAGGAAACCTAATAGACATCGGCAGAACATGCAAACTTTACGTAGAAAAGCCCCGGATCGACTGGGAATTGAATTCAGGACCGTTTTGCTGCTTTTGGCTCTTGATGAGAACTGAAATACTTACTTATATGATTCAGAGAGTACACAACTGTCTAATTTTGCCAGAAAGTGCTGTTGTCGCTATATATTTGTAGTTGTGAAATTCAAAGTTTACTTGTTTACAAAAAAATCAGGCACCCCAACTAGTTTAAATCAGATTGAATCAACTAGAACATTGATCATTATATGCTTAGGCTGAATTATGATCCCATCCCTAATCGATTCAAACAGTTAGGTCTTTTGATAATCTTGTACTGTACTGTAATTTTGTTCGTAATCTGTTTTGATCATCGTACCTGAACAGTGTCACTTTGTGTTGACGTGTCTTGTCAGCTGGTGGATGATCTCATCCCTGTGACAATCTGCTTTTTGATCATGTTACCACAACGTGATTCACTTTTTCTGTATTTATGATGCCCGCCCAAACACAGACGCTTACCCATATACTTGTCCTTTTGTTTATCTCTGATGTGTGAACTTTCAAAAATGATCAGGTGTCTATATTTACTAGAGTTTTTATTGGGCATCAAATAAGGCTTTTAAACACATGAAAAGTTAAATTCAATCATCACATTACATTAAAGATGTTGTAGCTGATTTTCACACTGCGAACACAATAAAGGTCTTAAATCTGACAACTTCCTCTCATAAATCCTTCGACACATGGCTACCATCGACATGTATTCTTTTTGGTTTCATGTACAACTTTTAAATGTCTTTTACAAACAACAAAGTGAAACTGGAGAGGACCACTCAAGCACAGCCAATCAGAGAACTGCATCCAGCTCCTGATTAGAGCAAAAATTATTGATTATTCACTTCAGACAGCAGTCAGTGGTTTCATTTTGTCACAAAGTGCTGCATTTATCATAGACTTTTTAGTGGAAAACACAAAGTTTATTAATTTACAGCTAAAAAAAAGTCAGTTATTCAACTTTAAACAATAGTTTGACTAAAGAATCAGTTAAATAAATGTGTATCTTAGCTTACATCTATGACCTTCTTTGCAACATTATTATTATTTTTTTTATTCATTAGCAAATGTTTTTGGCTGTAATCATACTTAATAATCTAGACATGTTAATGCCTTCTTTCAAATAATCTGAAAGGCATTAGGTTCTTTAAATACATTGCTGTTACTGTAAAGCACTTTGAGTTGCTCTGAGTATGAATTATGCTATACAAATAAATTTGTCTTGCCTTACTGTTCTTTAAAGTGTTTATATTTGTTCTCGCCTCACTAGATAGAAAGACTAAATTTGATTTGCCCACCTGCATAAACTGTGGTATAATTGACAGAAAAAATACCAGTCTGAATGAAAAAAAAAAAACATAAAACACATTGAGGCCAAAATTGTGATACCGTAGTTTAGCACAGTTGATTTATGATAAACTAGGACTGTGCCATTAATCGAAAAATCGAGAGATTGAGATCGAGTTGAACCAAAACGTTAATTATTTGGTGGTTGGTTTTGAATCGAAAGATTCAAAATTTATCTTTTGTCAGTGAAAAAAGTCAAACTTTGAGGCAGAATATTGATATATAGTTTAAAAAAAATCTAAATGGACATAATGAAAGTTTTTTTTTGTTTATGTTCTTGAATGACATTTTTTGTTTGTTTTTGAAAAGGTTAAACAACATCGAATTGAAAATTGAGATCAATCAATATGAGAAAAAAAATCCTGATTATATTTTTTCACCGATTGCCTAACCGAATGATAAACTATGTGAAAAATGTGTCTTATCTCATTGTCATGAACTCAATCTTGCGTCGTGTTTCGTCTTGTGAAAACTCTGCCTCGTCCCACCCATAGTATTGAACAAAATGATTTCTTCTTGCGCCACTGTCAGCAGAAACATAGCAGTGCATCTGTCTGTGCATTTGTCTGTGCGCACATGTCCAAGCGCTGCTGCTTCTTCTACTCCTACTGCTGGTGGTGGTGGTGGTGGAGGAGGCACATTCCTGCAGCTGGCATGTCCAGACCCCTGCGCAGTATGTCAGGAATCCCCACAGCTCCGCTCCGCTTCATACATGTGTTTAATGCTCATGTTTATTACAAGATTAATGTGTGTCAGTCTTTGGCAAATATCACTTTCACAACAGGTGTTTCAGTGTGATTTTCCTGAGGACAAGCCCAAACAGCTGCTCGCCCCGGGTCATGTGATTCAGGTTTTACGTCTGCTTGTTTTTTTTAAATGGATAGTGCAGCAACTTTTCCTAAATGTAGAAAAAAAAGCAACAAATATATACATTTGTGCTGGTCTCAAACTGGAGTAAATAAGCGAAATGAATCAGGATTAGAGTTTGCTGAGGAATAACACAGAACTGTTTATTTTTATAGTGGTTATCATAGCTGTGGTCAACAAAGAAATTATCAGTCAGCTAAAAATATGCCTTACTTAAGCTGTCTCTGAGGGTATTTGAAACTATCTGCAATTTGAATGTTGCATTTAGTATATTATATTTCATGTTTTAGGCCTCTTTTGGGTAACTTTATTCAGATTTTTAGCTGTATTTAGCTGTATTTAGTCTTTATGAATAGTAATTTAGCCTCCAGACCTCTGAGTTTCTGTCTTGTGAAGGCTGTTTGGGTCAAATATTTGGTCAGGTTTTGAGACAGGCAGACCTTTTAGTCAACTAAATGGTTGATATCACACATCTCAAGTCAACCATAAATGTCTTTAGTCAACTACAGACATCATCATTAAGCTTCAACTAATACACTTAAAAATGTGTTTGAACATTTTCCAATAGGCACGGAACTTCAGTTGGTTTGTGTTTGTTCAAAATAGCTAACTTCTGTACATACAACCATTCCCTGTTAGCGTTAGCATTTAGACACAATCATGTCTCTTTTTTCACCAAAGTGTCCTCTGGTGAAATATTCATCTGGTTTGTAAAGTCTTGAACAAGTTTTCTGTAACATTCACCACAACGATCTGATCTAAGAAGTATTTAAATGAATTGAACAGGAAATGTACAGGATGTACAGGATGTACTATTTTGAACGAAAACAAGCCAACTGCACAGAGCCAATTGGTTTGAAATAATATCATCTGAATATCTTAATCGGGGTGTGCCAGAAATGATAGAAATATCAATTTTTGGCAATATTGCCCAGCTCTAAATGAAGTATACTTTACATCACTGTTCACAGTCATAGCAGCAGCTTATTGTACAGAAGTTTAGCTTGTTGTAAATGCATGTTTTTTTAGTGATGGGAAGATTACCCGATTTGCACCGATACATCGATGTAAACATGTGCGATGCGAGTGCGTCGGTAGAGAGGAGCTACATCGATGTAGATCGTGTGAAAAAAGCAGCCTGCATCGGATTATCAGACTATTTACCGATGAATCTAGATTTTTCACGATTTACTGACGAAAGTGTACTCCTACACAGACACACACGCACTCACAAGCTGACGCTGACACGGCTGCAAACGCTGTGTGTTTCTGACATTCCTTATAAGGGCTGTTTGTGGTTTATTTTCATCTGAAGATGTGCCAACAACAAATAGCTCAATCTGTTAAGGCGTTTGTCTCTTTCAATCAAAGCACGCACCTTTCAGTCTCACAAAGCCTGCGTAATAACAACAGTGTCCAGCGTGCCTTACCTGTGTATTGTAGAGAAAAAGACGTAGTCCATTGAAACTCGCGTTCAGAAGAAGAAGAAGAAGAAGTTTGATGCGCTCCACAACACGTAGCTATTATTCCACCGTGAACGTGCAGGAAAGCTGTGCGTCTGTGCCCAGTAAGAGAGCTGTCCTTCCCGTGTTTATGTCCAAATCTAGACGGTCTGCGTCTTCCCAGCGCGCTGGTCATCAAACTGTCCGTTCGTGTTTGTTTCAGGCGATGTGCGTTTTCCCCGCGCGCTGTTCTCGTCCTCGCTGTTTTATTTCAGTGCGCTGGTTCTCCGCGCGCTACCGTCCCTCTTCTCACCTCTCACGAGTTAAGAGGCTGCTCCTCTATCGTTGCTCAGTGTGAGTTTGGGCCGTAGCTGCGTCCCACGTTCACTCTCCCGGGCCGGACTGACAAACTATACAGACCTTTTCATAAGCTGTATTCGGCAGTTTGATAGTAGACCGAAATAAAGCACTCCAGAATGGACCAGTTATTTAGCTTTTCCCCACATATTTATCGTAACATGTTGGCACCGCCTCCACAGCAGATCTGTCCAATGAGAGCGCTGGGTCTCACACATGTAGGCTACATCTGATTACTTATGAAGTCCTATTGCACACAGCACTGTGAAAACATG
Source organism: Mugilogobius chulae (assembly GCA_038363315.1). Taxonomy (NCBI): domain Eukaryota; kingdom Metazoa; phylum Chordata; class Actinopteri; order Gobiiformes; family Gobiidae; genus Mugilogobius; species Mugilogobius chulae. The sequence continues at coordinate 30,923,974 of CM076399.1, read as the reverse complement.
ATACAATCCGAACCAAAAATAATAATAGGCCTATATTATTATTTATAATTTTAGAAAGTTAGTAATTGAATTTTCAAGTGACTGAAAGATACTTTTACATGGCTTGAATTTATCTGGGGTATTAGAGGCCCATGAATGATTAAACAGACTAAATATTTAGTAAGTATTTGAATAAAAAACAATGTTGACTGAATCGAGATGCATCGTGATCAGGGGGCATATCGAACCGAATCGATCGTTAGCTGTAAGACATGTATCTTAAAAAATCGTATCGTTGCTAGTGTATCGGGATGCACATCGTATCGGACAAAGATCCAAGATTCCATCACTAATGTTTTTACTAAAACTATTACCTTGTTTTATTGCAGGTTTCTATTTTATCTTTTACTAATATTGCTGACTATTAAAGCGTTTGATTATATATTTGAAGTGTGAGTTATTGCACAGCTCTATTAGTAGCAGCCAATGATTTCATACTTACATAATATTTAGCGTAATGTTTCTTCTGTGTGTCCTCGGCGCATTTTCCTGTTTACGACTTAATGCCAAATAAGGTCGACCAGCAGCTACCCTCGACATTTCACATGGGCTTGTGTAAAAACAGACACAGAGATGATGAATGAGCGTCTTTAAGCTAAAGTTTGAGAAGGCCGGAAGTGTCCTCCAAATGGACCAGATAAATGAGCTTGATAAACGCATGCCTAAGTGGATGCTGTCGAACTTCGAGACAGGAATAGGCGGGTAATACTTCCTTGTTTTATGTCTGCTCCCTGGAGATGGGGCAGTAATTGTCTGTTAATCTGAACCAGGCCACAGTGTGCTGCTGGGTAAGTCTCCTGCGAGCTCGGGCATTTTGTGTAATACTTTTAATCTTACGCACTTGTCCCTCCCAGCTCCTGTTTTCCTCCGCTGTCATTGTTGGCGTGCACACCCACTTCCGCCCTCTGTCCCGGGAATTACATATTGACCCTAATTATGCTCCCGCCGCACTCGCTTAAACAAAGTCATTGTGGCCGTAAGTCTCAGTTTCGGCTAAACATAGACTCAATGTAATTACTTAGACGCAAATATGTTATTGTTTGCAAATTGTTTTTATTGTGTAAATTTAATCTTGTTATGAGAGTTAAATATAAAGCATTTCCTTCTGCATGTTCCTTCAATGACGACGTAAACAAATAACACATGTGCATTGGTTTTGTAGCGTTGTCTCTTTGAAAACCAGGGATGCACCGATTCAGCTTTTTCATTTCAGATACCAACAAAGAAAACAACTTTTTTAAATTGTCGAAACTCTGTTCACTCATTAAGAAGTGAGTCATATAGTGTTATGTGACTGTTATTTGTTGTGTAAATAACAACTTAGCAACTAATGTGAATACAACTTCAAACATACAAGATACTCTGGACCGGAATCAGTCGATAAATAATTGTATCTTGTCCAGTTGAAGACACAGGATGTCGACTGGACAGATATCATAAGACACTTGATTCATAGACCTGCCTGATATTTGATCCCAGTGTCAGATTGGTGCATCACTACTCCGAACAAACAGATCACGTGCACAAGGTCTGTGACATAAGTCAGGTCTGTGAAGAGGCGAACCCACTTACATAAAAAAATATATATATTTTTGAATGTTTTTCTACTACAAACATACCTTTATTTGAATACGTGCGGAAGAAATAGGAATAGGATTAGTTCTATACTGTAAAAAAATCTTAAAGGGGACATACTTATGCAAAATCTACCTTTTGTTTTGTTCCTATTCCAAATTTGCCTCCTCATCAAAACACTGCTGAAGTTTTGTCAGTGAGTTGTCTTTCGCTCCCCCCAAAACACCATTCTGAATGTCCCTGATCTGTGATGTGTAGGCAGATCCCTAAGATACTATCCAGACTCGTTTTGAGCATTTCTGCAGCACTAGCCCATCAGGCAAGATCGATTTGATTGTTTATTCAGTGAAATTTACTTTTCAGTCAGTATAGAGCTCGAAGTCAATTCCTGATGTGGAAAACACATGATTATCACGTGAGCTTTAATGGTCCTGGTGCATGAGATCACAGAGTGGGGGTACTCAGAAGCATGTTTGAAGAAAGAAAACAACACAAAAATGCATCATATTTGTTTTTTAATTGTAATAACTGCAAGATGATGCTAATGTGACCTAACAGGGTAATTTATTTAGATTTAGTAAACATAAAGCCAAAATTCACTGAGAATTGTTTCCACATCTGGAATTGTTTTGGAATCAAATCACAGCAAGAATCAAAATCAAATCAAATAGTTTGGAAGATTCACACCCTCCTGCAAAACATACAGGTAAAACAAAACCTTTGCAGACATGACAGACCCACCACCAGAAATATTAGATTCAAAATTAGTTGGACCATTTTTTTGCATCTCTGAGTCCCTAGAATGATCTAATCTAACAAACATTATGCTCACAGTCTTAGAAGATGTTTTGTTATACTTGCATGCAAACTCATTGTAAAAACAAGTCTTATCTATTTTTACTAAACCTCTCCGAGCATTACATATTTAGTTCCATAAATATTTACCTTTCATATTAAAACTCTTACTGGTCAGTATTACAGAGGCAGCGGCTCATGACCTGTGGATCATGTGCCAGACTGTGCACTTTTAAGTCAGGTCATGATTATTTTTCCATTCATCCCAGAAATAGACTTGGAAAAATCCTGAAAGAGCCGCAGCTGCTGTTATAAAATTATGAAAACACACTTGTTTCTAAAAGCACAGTTTAGTCCGAACAAAAGTGGATTCCTCTTTTCCCCAGTGCTCCGTCAGGACAGACCAACCGGATGCACAGTGTCAGCAAACATTACCCTGGAGATTGTGCCTGTCTTTCATTTCATTCTGGAGTGGTGCATTTGTGGTCATTCATAAACTCCACGGAGGGCCTTTTTCGGTGCGTTTTGTGCTTGGGCAGACGCGATTAGCCCCAGACCATCGCTGCGCTTTTGCCGTTGTGACCTGTCTCTCTCTTTTTGCTGCTTTCAGTGGAAGAGTAGAAACATCCCAGCGTGCTCACTCTGCATTTACACTGAAACAAAGCAATCATGTATAATATCATAAGGACTGGGCAATGTTGTGATAAAAATCCAATTGTGAGCTCATGTGACAATCTGCTTTTTTGGTGAAATCGTCATATCGTGATTTATTTTTTTATCTATTCGTGCATCTGTCTGTTCAAATATAGACTATTTTTTCCATCCTATTACTCTTTCACTGCAAAAAAGGAAAACTAATTGGATAAATGACTTGAATTAAGCATATTAATCTTAAAAGACAAATTTGTTTTGACTTGTTTTAAGATGTTCTCTTCTGATTTACCTTATCTAGATGTATAACTTATTTTAAGCTATATTTGCTTGAATCAAGAATAGATTTGCTTAAAAATCTTGTCAAGAGAACTTGAAACTAGCATTTTCTGCTCAAAACAACTAGGGTAGTCCACTGTACTGGCAGATTATTTCATTTAAAATAAGACTTTTTTTAAACCTCAAAATAAGCAACATTTTCTTATTTTTTCTAAGTCTTTGGGCTCTTTTGGACTGCGCTTTAAAAGTCATAAAAGGAACGAAGCTTAGAAATTTTTCAAGTTTGATTTATTAAAATATGTCAATTTATATTAAAACTAAAACGTGAAATTTTGGCATGTTTTCATGTCTAAAAGTCGTTATTAATTTAAGGAAAACACATGAAATGGAAAAATTCCTAACATTTATTATTACCTTTTTATTGAAGGGCTGAGGTTGCTTGTTTCTCTCTGAAAATCTGGCAACACTGGTTAGAATTTGACAACTGGATTTAGATATTGAAAGTGAATTATAATTAGCTCAAAGACAATAGGAAAATAAACGGTCTACAGTATCGTGATAAAATTGAAATTGTGATCTAGCCCCAAGAAAATCATGATGATGTTATTATTTTTTTTTTTGCCATATCGCCCAGCTCTATGATTTTAATACATTAAAACGGCTTGTGTAATTCTGCTGATGTGTCTCCTGATCATCTTGTTATTGTCCACCTTCCTGTACAGCGCTGCTCTGTTTTCCTCCCCCCTCCCTCTCCCTCTCTTTCTCTCTCTCTCCTCTCTCGTCCCTTTCCTTTAAGCTGATTGGCTGTGTGCGTCTACCAACATCTGTGTATCACTGTCCTGAGAGAGCAAAACACAGAGGGGATGGGTGCTAGCCTGGTGTTAGCCTGGTGTTAGCCGCGCACAGCCACACTGATTGTTTAGCTTTTCCTCTTTGGGACAAACAGTCACAGCTCGGCGTTAGCTCTTAGCATTAGCAGCCCTCTCTTGTGCTGTGTGTGTGTGTGCCCTGTCCCGGTCCGCAGCGGCGCCTCATCCTGCCGTCCGGTCCTCCCTGCGCTGTCTGTCACCGTGGCGACACAGCCTCCGCAGCCATGGCGACCAGCCAGCAGGATTCGGGCTTCTTTGACATCAGCATCAAGTCCCTGCTCAAGTCTTTAGGAGGCAGTGAGTACTCGATACGACAAGAGAAGTGTTGGCTGTTGATTGAACAGTTTGGACTTTTAGTTTGTTGTTCTTTGGATGTAGCACTTTAATCAATCATGCTGTTGTTTTGTTTACAACAGCATGAGCAATGTGTGTTTGTCAGATTTTATATATTTTAATGTAAATGCAATCTTTGGTCTGTTGTGTAGAAGGTTTATCTTTGTATAGTTACAAATTACAACACTACATTGAGAGTTTTAAAATGTTATTTAAAAGATGAACTCTTGATCTACAGTGGAGATGGAGTCCTTTAGTCGATTAATCGGTCGATGGAGTCTTGGTCGACCAAAATTTGTGTTCGTTGATTTGATTATTATGATTTACATTAAACACCTGAACATCTGGGATGGAGTCATTGTCTAATTTGCTTTTTAGTTATAAACACACAGCTTTCTATTAGTTTTCATGTATAGTTATTCTTTATTGCAACTTATTTTTTTCAAGCACTGTTTGAGTTGTATAAATGTTAGATTAAAAATATACTTTTATATTTCGGAATATTTGCTAAGCCTCATTTTTAGTCGATTAATCGGTCGATGGAACAAGCCTTTAGTCGACCAAGAATTTCTTTCGCTGTGATGCTGATGGCTCTTTTCATGCTGTAGCAAAAACAGATCCCCTCAACAACTGTTTGTGTGACATAAATAAGATTTTTAGCTATTACATTGCAACAACACCTGGATAATTAAAGTAAAGCTTGTGAGAACAGCAGCCTCATCTGCAGTGTCAATATTTGGGAATATTACATAATAGAAGACGAGAGGTCGCGAGATGCGCACAGGGTTAGTTCAGGGCAAATCCGACAACTCAGCACTTTTCTGCACTAATTATACACTAGAACATCTTTGCATCACCTTCCCTTCTTTTACACAAACAGTAGTGATGTTCTTGTTGGATTATCATAGCACTTAACCAGTTTGTGTGTTGTTGACAGAAATCACTAATCGATACGTGCGATCGATGTTTGGCAGACAGGATATGAAGCGTCCTCCTTCAAAGCTCAGCAGCAGCAGCAGCGTCTCAGCAGAGCGCCGCACTGGACACACTGTACTTTCAAACAGTCAGCAGCCGACTGTTGGCTCCACGCTGCTGCGCTAACGTTAGCTCAGCCAGGCAGCCTATAGGCACAACACTGTCTGTTTAGGGTTTGTGATGCATTAGCGATGATTTAGATTACTGTACTCCTGTAATATTAGCATTAGAATATAGAGTTTTGTTGGTTGGTTTTGAGTTATGGAATAATTGATCACCAAGATATTTTTGATAACAAATATACTTGATTATAGCAATAAATAACTGCAAAATGAATCAAAGTTTAGCAGCATAAACTGACTTTTTAGCACAAAATAATAATATATTTGATAAAGAAAATGGTCATATTAATGTGATTATCTTTAGCTTTTTTAACATTAGAATCTGATTTTGATACTTTGCTGTAATGCAACAATATTCACCACCGATGTGATCTGGATTTTGTGAATGTTGTTTTGAAGGAATGCAAGATTTGAATGTGCTTTTATTGTTTATAGTAAGAAAAATGCTACAAACGTTAGCTGATTTAGGAAAACAATCATTCTGTTAATTTTAAGGCGATATTCTGCACTTCTGCGCTTTCTTCTTTGACATTTTACTTGTCCTTACAATTAAACCTCAACTAATGTGTTTAATAATCAGTTTAGAGGCAAGCACACTATTTGGCGTTCAGCTTTGTCAGAATATGAACATTTCAAACACAATTTAAAGAATATACTGATCTATTTCTATATCACCTTAACAACTTAAATGTGCTCTTTTTTAGGTCAAGGTCATAGTTTTTGGACTTTAACCAATGGAAATAGACTCTTTATGACTCTTGTTGTCTTCTACTCATTGTGCTAAAGCTTATAATGATATTAAAACTTTTAAAATGTGATTTAGATGATGCATTTTAAGCATTGCTACTTGTCCAAATGAGCATCTAGCTTCGATACTAGCTTTGGTATCAATTAATACCTGATTTTTTTATACATTTGATCACCCTAATAATAAGACTGATAAGTAACAACTTAATTAAGACAATAAGTTGTTAAAATTAAGAATGTTATGCTTTTGTTTGGTAAATAGCCAATGACAGTTGATGTTGTTATGGCCGCACAGTAAAGACATTCTGATCAGTTTTCGTTTGCTGTGCTAGTTCATACATTCATGTTGACATAAGACCTGCATTGTGTACGGTGAAGGTTACAGAGAGCTGGGGTCGTATCCTCGTAACATTACAGTGAATTGTTTTGATTTTATGAGCTGTAGGCATTTTTCCTTTTCGCGCAGATGCAGATGAGAACAGCAGCGGTGATAAAAAGGCACGTGTCTGTGTGAGGATTTCTCAGTGAGGTTCATTCGGAGCTCAGAGTCACCGATGTGTGATGTGGAGCTCCAAGGTCATCGCGGTAATGGACGGCTTATGAGCCCACAGCCAGGCCTGGCGCTTTCCAAGACTGCATCATATTCATAATCGCAGGACTGAAATAGACCGTCCTTTTATTACATTCACTCACTTTGGTTATTATTTTTCTCAGAATTCATATGCTCAAGTGTATTATTTTTAGTTCAGGCTTGGATGATTAAATTTTATGAAATTAATTTAAAAATGTGATGCTACTTTATAATTTCTTGCATTCTGTAAAGCATTTTAACCCTTTGCACGAGGGATGGGTGATATATATTAGTATCAGTATCGGGCAATTGTTTTGGTATCGAATATTGGTGCCTATCTTTTTAGAGGTTCTCTAGTCTCTGTGTTACATGTCAGTGCCATTTCTAGACATAGACTGATATATTGGCCAGCCAATGTGTTGGGGCTGATGTTAAGATTTTTTTGTATATCGGCTATTGGCCTCAATTTTGGCTAATATCTGATCACGCAGGTCGTTTGTGATTAGCTGAGCTTTGGAGAGAAACGATAAGGCTTCTTTTGTCTCTTTTCATTCCAAGTTTTTTATATTTATCTTGTTTTATGACTTTAGCTGCAGCTCAAGCTTTGTTAAGTGCTTCTTTGTTTGTTATGAACAATATGAGTGTATTTCACAATGCTTAAATATTTGTTTCTTGGACCCAAATAGAGACGAACATGTACCATGGTGATAATAGTTTAGATTGAAGGTTTTATTGGCTATACTATCTCGCCGGAGCCATGCTTTTAAACTAAAACTAAAATAAGAAAATTGGCCTTTGATGTCGGCATCAGCTACAAATGTTTGAAATATTGGTATTTGCACCAATCCACATCAATCGATCCTTAGCCTTTTCATCCTCAAGGAATATGTTATTTTGAACCAACTTAAGAGTCAAATTAGAAATAAACAAACAATTAAACTAAAATATGGTGGCATTTTTACATTACAAAAAAATTATGAATATTTCATATCCCTGATAAATGGATTTTGTGTTATTTGTTTATATTTTAATAAAGTAAAAAGTAACTTTGTGTGATCGTGAGACCAGTTTTAAAAAGGAAACATTACTCCAATTACCTCCAAAGAAAAATATTTAGTTTTCCGAGTAGAACCACATCTAAAACTATACCAGAAGTTTCAGTGTCAAAATGTGTGGCCAAACACAACAGTTCTGGTCAAGACATATTCAAGGAAAAGTAAAATATTTGCAATATCATGTGTTATACATAAAGTAAATGCTAGACCTGAAACTGTGGAGACCAGAAGAAGATTACGTACTACCACAGTTTGCGAAACACTGCTATTATATAAATAGGTTTACTAGAGTGTACAACTAATTGCAGTAATTGGTGTAAATATCAGATATTTTGCAATTTATTCATTTATGTACTTAGGCAGTGCATAAAAAAATCTAACCACTTTCTACAATATTATGACCATAAGCAGCAAATATTCTTTGCTTAGACCACTTTAGTTCATAGTTACAATTCATTTCAAACAGTCAGGGTGCTTAAAGTGTGTCTTACAAACAAAATCTTGGTTTGACAACATATTTTTCCCCCAGAGTCTTGCACCTGACGATAATATCATTAGATTGAAATATACAGACCAATTATAATCAGTCGGACACATGAGTTTCTAATCTAACACTAACACCTATATTTAATCTGTATACAAGCTCTGAGTTACGGACCCGACTGCTTGATGTAAAATGCAACGCCACAGAAATGCACGAGCTTTGCCAAAGAGCATAAATCAGCCTCAGAAACAGTGAGTCAGCAGCAGCAGCCTGGTCCGACGTGAGCAGGTCCAGCTCTGTTAGCTCTTGTTCATATCATGTACTCACAGTTTGCTTTTGTTAACTTTACTACGACATACATTTTTATTACATGCTGCTTCTCCTATCTCTCTACGCAAACCTATTCTTCTCGGGGAGGTAAAATATGCAGTTTATTATTCCTGGATTGAAGCGTGCCCTTTAATTTAAACAAGACATTTGGGATGTTTAGGTGTGGGCTGGCGCCTTATCTGTGTGAGCTGGTGATTCATGCCGTCAGTATGTCAGTGTGTCAGACAGTGTGACTTATGCACCAAAATGAACTTATGTCTGCATGGAAACTTCTACACAAGGTTCATCATCTTCACCTTCGTCAGTCATAACCTCTCATGACATAGATATTGTCTTATGCTGTACATTTAAACAAAAAACATTGTTAAATTATATTTTCATTGTCAATATTAGGTTTCAGTCATCCATCAGAAGTGTTCAAAAACGTACCCATAAACCAAGGTCTATAGGTTCAATTATTGCACAAAACATTAATAATTTATTTAATAAAAGTCACTTTTCTATCCTGTAAAAGTCATCTAAATTTTCTATTCCCACAACACATTTGTTCCCAACTGTTGTTTTTGGTAGTTTTGGCTGTAACAATTATCCATTTTTCAACCTATCCAATACAGAGACAGTAGTTGGCCAAATATACACAGTCTTGTGATGCAGTGAGCCATGAAATTTAGCTGGATCGAGTAATGGTCCCATTGGTTTTGTGTTTGTGCCCTTACTTGGACAACAATGAGAACGTGACCCACAATATTGATATCTGATATAAGCTTGGTTTATGCCTTCCGCACGTGAAGTCTGCACGGAAATAAGTATAAAAGAGTTTTCTGTGCGTTTTAAGCGACTGCTTGTAGAGGGCAGTAGAGAGTTGCCATTGAAATGCCGTTGATTTCCGTGCAGACCATCAGCGCAGTCACAAATTTTTCCCTGACGCCGATGCAGAAAACCTGATCCACATTGTTCTCGCCGATACATTCAACATCACAATATCGAAATCGGTATCTGAACTAAAAAAGCCGGATCAATGCATTATGTGAGCATTTACTCTCAAGTAGAGTTGATGAAATCTTTTATTTTTGTCTAGTTTAGTTACTAACATTTCAGATAATCTTAGCAATCTAAATATTGGCCTGTCTATTGGTTTTTGCATATTTTTCTAATTTAAAGTGAATGGATTTTCTGACATTACACATAAAGATGGCGTACTTGATTTTCAGGTTGCAAAATTTTTAATATGTCCAACTTCTTCTTATCTCAAACTCTTTGGCACATGGTTACATAGATTTATTTTTGACTACAATTGCGGCTTTATAGCATCTTTTAATAGACAGCAAAGTGAGACTGGAATGGACCACCCAAGCACAACCAATCAGAGGAGAGAGCGGCTTTTGACTCTCTACGAGAAATTAAATAGGCTTACTTTCTTATTGGATTTAGGCACTCCACAGCAATACATTTTTTTCACTATAAGTTAAGTTTACTAATTTACATCTTAAAAAGTTATGTACTCCAGCTTTAAGATCTGCTGATAGTAATAGTATTGCGGTTTGCCTATAAAATCTTATTTGCTGAACTCCTGATTATATGGAAGATTATAACTGCTTATCGTTTCCCTGAACCAGTCTTTTATAGTCAATCTATTTTGTTGTTCGATTGCCCTATAAGTGTCTCGCATTTGACATTTTAATATCTCAAAGGAAAAATAATCCGGTTAAAGGTTGTGTAATTGATTTCAAGGTGGCTTCGATCGACCAGTGAAAGTCACCGTTTCTGCTTATTCATCAGTCGAACCGCTGAATCATGGAGCTGGTACGTGTGCGCCGATCAAAGACGGCCATAGTTTTACACTGTTCACTGTTTTCATTATTAGTAAGGTTCAAAAATACATGATACCATTACAGCAGTGTTCAAATGTCACAGCAGCTGAAGCAGATTATCTAAGTTTAGTCACAGATATTTAGAGTCTCTATCATTACCTTTTTCTTTTGTCATGTGGCTTTCGAGGCAAACATAACCTTCACAATGACAGAGAAAATATCCTTTATTTGGATATTAGTATTGGATTAATTTTGTATTTTAATGCTGTTTTGAAAGAAGTGAGGGCACAGAATTACTAAGCTTGATTTAAGGCTCCAAAATGACCACAGTATATTGCAATCAAATAGCAAAGACTGGAATTATTTATAGCACAATTTCCTACTAAGATTCTGAAATCTATTCTATTTTTGTAAGTTTAACAACAGCTTATATTTCAGTCTTCTCTTACAAGTTCCTGGACCAAAATCAAAACCTTACCTTAGATTGCAAATCGTATCAAAGTTGTAGGTCAGGTAGATTATATTACTCAAAGTTGTGCTCATTACTGCTTATTCCAGTTTAAGCTTAAGTAGAGATGGGCGATCTATAAAAGGCTGAAACGATAACTGATTAAGCACACTCAAACCAATTATTTAGGTGACTGTCAAGTAATTTTATAGTTTAGCTTTTAGTTTATTTTACTTTGTTAGTGTCATTTTTAGAGGTGCCTGCATGGGCTTATAAAACACGTACACGACAGTTTTTTCACAATTACTGCTATACATCAAATATAAAGTGTTCTTTTAACAGTGATCTCAAGCTTTCAACAAAGAAATTACCAGCATTTAAACAAGTACTTCATCCTCATCTGACAGAGCAAACATTGTAAATCAGAAAACAATCAAATAATTGCTCACTAGCCTAGGGACAGATTTCAAAACATACCTTTTTATGCTTTCAATGGATAGATGAAGCAAGAATTTGAACTAAAAGACATGGAAACATATGCAAGTATACTGTTTCTGATCAAAAATCAAATTTGTCTCTATAGAATAATAAAGGCTTTTAAACTTTTATTGTATGAAGAGTGCCTTGGGTTTGCCCCTTTTTCTTGTCTCTTTATATAACTTTTTTTTTTTTTGGTCTGGATGTATTCTATGAAGAAGTCATCAAGTCAAGCCACATTAGCTTCTTCTGTGCATAAATCTGATATTTACAGTTTGAAACAGTTATTCGATTTGAAATAATTGCTGCCGTCATAGCGATAAAACAAAAATATCACAAGTGGGTGATCAGTAGAGTACTACTGAGGCTTACAAGAAGGTGGGTGGGAAAATTAGTCTTTGTTTGAGCAGCAGCATTCAACATAAAAACTATTGAACAGCAATTTCACAATTTAAAGGAGGCCTATTTTGTGAAATCAGTTATTCAATGATTTTAACCTTGTTATAACTACATTCCCTCATCGTCCGTTTACTCAGAGTTGTATTTGAATTGATTCATGTATGTTTGAGTAATCTTCTCTCTTCTACAACTCTTACTCGACTGTTCAGAGACTTCCTGTTCTTCACCTCGCCCACTTGTCTAGATTAACTTGTTATAATTCAAAGTTAATACTCAAAGCAAAGCATGGTTGTCACTTTCTAACAATAAAAATTTAAGTCATTTAAAATCTGTTGCTTGTTACAGTTACATTTTAAAGTGAAGAGGCAAGGCTTAGTACTTTTGCCGTTTTAAACAGGAAATCACTGGAGCTGTTTCTGTTTTGAAGCCACTTTAGATCAATTTGGGGTTTTACAATGAACAAAATATAAATTGCTGATCCGGAAAAAAGACAGTAGGCCTCCAATAACCAAAAAAATTACATCTTGATTTATTTTTTTAAATTTTCACAAATGAGAGATTGCATCTACTTTTAACCAGAACTAAACCAACAAGTCACAGATTTGTACACAGAACTGTCCAATAAAGCGCAGTTGTGCAGGTCGACAGTGACTTCTTACATTACAGGACAGTGAGGTCCAGTGTGTGCAGTCTGAGCTGAGTCCTCATTTGTACCTGCCTCACCCAAACAAAGGTACCTCTATGAAACTGCCCCTGTTATTTGCATATGTGTACACTCGGGGGTCAGGAGTAGGAGTGGTGGTGGTGGTGGGTATGTAAGAGACTGACCGACAGCGCTCTATATATAGTCTGCCCCCCCGCCCCGCACTGCTCTCTCGGGGCAGTGTTGAAATTCCAGCCCCAACTCTTCTGGTCAGATCTCCACAAGAAGCAAGAAGTCTTAACTTTAATGACAACTGACAACGAAACGCGACCAAGAAGAAGGCTTTTTTCAGCACGTTTAGGTCTCCTGCAACTTCACAATTCTACAAATCTTCCATTTTTGTCAAGGTCACGCTGTAATTTTGGACCAGTCTTAGCTACAACCTGATATTTGGGTGATGGTCTCATGTATCTCTTCAACATGGGACCCTTAGCTGCACTTTGCGATCAACCTTTTCTGGACTTTGGAATAAACTGCTTTTAACTTTTAGGCCTTCAGTAGCTGCTGCCGTGGATACAACATGACGTCTTGGCTAATTTGGATTCAATGTTGGATATAGCTGCTTGCTCTACAATGGGAGTACACACTTTTAGCTTCGGTTGAGCCCAACTTCTCGCACTTATTTTGGGATTCGCCCTCCTGACTGTCATGCCGGATGTCGATGTGGATTTTATTTTGACTTGAGAAGATTCAAGCGGGTCCTATCTGATATCGTTTGCGTTGTCTTGCACCGACACCATGGAGGTCCCGACCAAATGGAGCAGAGCCAGCGTCATCAGCTTCATCAAAGGCCTTGGTAAGCATAGAGGAGCGTGTATTGTTCACGTGCACTCATGCTTGCATCACGCCAGAGATTCGGTTACACACAAACAGGTCTCGAAAAGATGTCGGCAATTAGTCCCCGTTACCTCTCACCTCGTCGGGGGAACAAGCGGCGAAGGGTCACGTGGTCAGCAGAGGTCAAACGGCCCCGGCTGATTGAGCTGTCCACGTGGGGTTTAGTACGTCTGTGAGTGACAGTTGTTAGAATATAATGATGTGTGGGTGTGTGAAGTCAAAGCAATCTTACACTTAAATGTAACCTAATAGTGTGTCGTGCTGCTTAAATCTATCTTCAGTGTGCTGCTTAAATTATAAATAGAGATGAAATATATATTGGGAAATAGATTGTCTTGCTTTTGTTGTTCTGGACGAAGGCATAATTGGTGTATATAGGGTATTATAAATGTATTTAGAGTTTCAGAAAACGCAGATTAGTAATAGTATGTGGATGAAGACCTTAGGTGTAATATTCTAAACAAGAAATAATATTTCTACCCTTTTTTGTTAATTTTATTGTTCATTTATGTTTTGTGCAAAACTTGAACCAAGACATTTAGCAGCACATTGTAGCATAAGCCGGATGCACACTTTTGTCCATATTGTCCACTCTTAAAAAAGATCGTACAAAAACAGACCTTTTGTAAAATGTTAATTTTGTTAACTAATTACTGGGGGTATAGCAGAATTTGGTTTGAGGCTTTGGTTAGGTATCAAAATATAATTTGTAAAACGTTTTTAACCTATTGTAAACTATATCGAGTTGGCTAAAATGTCTTAGGTACATTAAGACTAAATATTCTGAAATTAAATTGTGCCCCTTGCATCTGTAATAACTAATAAGAATGAATGAATTAATGTCTTTTTAGCATTGTGTCTTGCACATAGTACAAATGTGCAGCCCTTCACAGTCTTATAAGACACCATAACCAAACATAGACCAGTAAACAAACGAGTGCTGTTTTTTCCAAGCATTTGAAGCAAATACAGCCAGTTAATAAACATAACAATCAAATAACAGTCCCATCTTTTCATTGTCGTCACAACAGAACATTTCAGGGTTTTTAATAAACATTTTTTCAAACAGAGGATCTATGAATTCAACATAAAAAGGACAATGTAACAAAAAAAGCACTTCTTCAAATTCACACAATCAACATAATCTACTCTCCTTGAATAAAAGATTTTGCAAATTTTGAGCTAAGGTAACATAACAATTAACTTTCTAGAGGTGCAAATTTACACGTTTTGAAACCCCCTTTTTTTTAAAGATCATATCCAAAATTATCTTCTATTGGATACTAAAGCTAAAAGTCTATATTTTCATTTGATCAACTATTGGTACTATAAAATACTTTATGAGAACACAATTTGGCCTTTTTTGAACAGTTTTAGAATCATCTACCACAAAACATACATTTGAAACAAACAAAAAGACCATTACTTTATATTGAAATATCATATCTGATATTGAAATAGTGTGAAATACTACAAGAGTAATTTAAATTGTATAAAACTAGTATAATAAGAGTTAACAATTATTCAATTACTAAATTAGTTGACGATTATGTCAATAATCGATTAGTTGTGATTAATTGATTTACTTGTTGCAGCTCTACAATAACTATTTTATTTTCCTGTAGATGGCTGAAAGCAGCGTCCTGATTGGCTGTACTTGGCTGGTCCACGTCAGTTTCACTTTGCCGTCTGTAAAAAGCTGTTTTAGGCCATGGTTGAAGCCAAAACTTAATGCTGATATTAACAATCATGGGTTTATTTAGAGCTAGGAACAGATGGACAGATTTAAATTAAAAAATCAAGTACCCCAACTTAAACGCATTAAAAAAGATTTCATTCATAATGAACATTGCCGTTATTATTACGCAGTTATCCTAAATTCAAGTCTCTACTCCTGCTTGATTCTTGTCGTCTCTATTACCTCCTAATGCCTCATTCATATCCTTAATCCGGTGGAAATGTGACGACGCTTTGTTGTGTAATGTTTTTCTATTTTAGATCTATGTCAATATTCGCTGAGATGAGTGACAGGAACGGCCCCTCCCCTGCTGTATATCTGTCAGTTTGTTTGTTGTCTGTCTCACAATGTAACCTTTTAGACCGCCGCGTATCGCTCCAGATGCCATTACGTCTTATGAGAGCCTTCAGCGCGCTCTATCAATATGATGTAATCCCCGAGGAGGCGAGATAAGGTGCTCTTGACCAGTTGGTGTTTGCGAATCTGGAAAATGTATCCAGTCAGATGTGGCACTCTCTTTATATATAACTAAATTTAGTCATGGCTCCAGACGCTTGGCTTGACTCCAGGGTTTATTTACTATACACCAAATGCACACAAGTGTTAACTTTTACAGATATGAAAATATGTTCTAACTTTACACTCTGAGTATGTTTTGGCACATTCATAATTGTTCGGAAAGATTACATTTGTTTGCTCTTGGGTGACTACAGTCTTTGTTATTGTTTTCCACTGGTTAATATGATAAAATAATGTATTTTTTAATTGTCCCACAATGGAGCAATTCCAGTGTTGTATCGCAGAGTATAAGAACATAGAGACTTACAATCAGATCAATAATAATTTAATAATAGACTTAGAATTAAGATAGACTGATATGGGTTTTTCTTTTCGGGCCATACCGATTTTGATTTTTAAAAATGTGTCTGCCAATAGATAGTTTATCCTAAAAAGAAAAAGTTCACTCTAAACTATTATTTTGTCTCATTGTCTATCTAATGATACAATGTTTATGTTCATTACAGAATATTTAAAAGTATTCAGAAAGTGCTCCTTTTAAAACAGCAAAAAGAGACATATAGAACAAATCATATAATTTCTCTCCAAACTAATTGGAGCTCAGACAACTGCGGATGAAATCAGCCAAAATAGGGTCATTGGCGATGTGGCGATATGGGGGGGTCTTCAATCAAATATATTCAACAGACTTTTCAAAATGGTGGTAATGTGCTGTTGCTTCAAACATGTGAGCGAATGGGGAAGAGTCACATGATCAAAACATAGTCAACCAGCCGACTGATGGAGCTGTTATATGATGTGTTTTTTAGACCGGCAATTTTATCACGTTTTGTCACGTTAATGCAAAACTATTTTAACTGCATAATTTTTACGCAAATCAATCTCATGCTTATTTTGCCATTGAATGCTCCATTGGCGTGAGTTCATAGGAAACACAGTGCACAAGCAGAAAAGTCTAGACAAGGCTCACTTTGTAGACTTTGGTAACTTTTCCACTCAGTCGCACCACTGTCTGAGCGGGGATGAGTCGTGTGTTTGTGTGTTTGTTTACCCGTTCGCTCTGTTCGTGTGCAGTTCAAGAACACTGAAGAGGAGGTTGTTCCTTTGAGACTCGGGTGTCTCTCTCCACCTTTCCATGTCCCGATAAAGTCACACTTGTGGTCACTAAATGCGGTGTTTGTCCACTCAAGTTGTTGAAAATATCCAATAGAATAGTCTTTCAAAACTCTCACTACTTTTGGCTCAAGGCTCCACTAGTTCTAACTTAACACTTCCTGTGGCTCCTACACAATACAAGCCTCAGAATTTCCAGCTGTTGAAAGGCTTTATTGTGAAAGAGCAGTGTAATAAATGCTTATAGTGAGACATCTCGATACCACGATCAGAAATAATGTTATGGGAAAGCCTACAAAACATTATTTTACACTATATTGTGGTCAGGTTTAGATAATGTTGTGAAAAAGAAAACTTTTTGCAGGAACACCGTCTTTGTCATGATTACTGAGTTAAATAACCATTATTTAAATCACCTTGAATACAGTGTAGCTGAGATAATAGCTATACACTTGTTTAGCCAGTCATTTTTTTTGTCTAATCTTTTGATGCTTAAAAGGGTGAATTTCACAGAATATGTATGGATTATTCTCTGTATTTCAAAACGTGGCTATCAACATTTTGAGGACCTACTAACCAGCTCTATAAGCAAGATTTCAAAATCTGTGTTTCTTGCAACGAGACTGTTGGTGGACAAGTTATATTCTAAATTTGTTCTAATTACTCATGGTAATCTCGAATGGTTTAATATTTACAGTGCTGTTCAATTTGTGGAACTATGACATGTGCATCAAGACAAATAAATTATTAGGTTCAAATAATTAAATGTGTGTTTTTCTGTCTCTGCCCAAAGCCTCTCCAGTGGGTCTGAAGCCGCCCGTCCCGCCCGTCAGTGGAACCGTGGAGAGAAAGGGTCCTGTCGTCATGGCGCCGGTAAACGTGGACCCGGAGAGTAAACCGGGCGAGTTCGTCCTCAAGAGTCTGTTTGCAAACTTCACGCTGCTGTCTGAACGCAAGATCAGGATCATCATGGCAGAACCGCTGGTGAGTTTTCTGGAAGTTTAATGATACCTGTTTTATACACTTCCATAAAATATACGTATGCTAAGAGGTGCCAAGTCTGCTTCTTTATCGTGACTTTGGGCTTCTTTTTTGGAAGGTCGCTTGTTAGACTATCGCGGCTTGCATTTTTTTGGGCTTGCTCGTGATTTAAACATGGTGATTTTTCTAAATTTTTCCAGGTTTGATTTATGGAAATATAGTCACTAATGAAAAAAACATGGACTTTTAGCATATTTTCATTCTTTAATCTTTTTCGAATTATCAAATATACTATTTTAAAGTATAATTAATTGATTATTTGAATTCCGTTTTTTAGGGGCTGAGGTTGCTTTTTTGGGCTTTGTTTCAAAGGCTTGGTTGCTTGTTGTACTCTGAAAATCTGGTAACCCTGGTCAAAATATTGACTTGCCTGTGACAATTGTATAATTTCTGGAGGTTTAAAGTCAACTGCAAGACTCCATGGAAATAGAAAGTTAAAACTATACTTTTAAAAATTCTTAATGGAGAAATATATAAACTAAAATAATAGCTTTTCTATAGAAATGAGCTGAAAGATCCTCTGTTAGGCATAAGGGAGTTATTTTGGGAAGTTGCAACCCTGCTCTGCTGTTTTAGTGTAAAAAAAACATTTAAAGGAACTCTACTCAAGTTTTTACAATAAAATAACTTAAAATCTATTTCCCGCTAGCACAGATATCTTGTTACTATAACTATTCAGATAAAAATAGTCTACAATGTCCTGACTAATAATAATGTCTCGTTTGTTGACCCATCTTGCTAAGTTCGCCTGTTGTTGTTAGCATTGTAGCTAACTGCCATAAGTATATCAGCGAGTCTTTCTCCTCACAGCTGTGAAAAAAGCCTAAAACACATTGCGGTGAACAATTTGGACATTCAGAAATGCGTTAGATAAGTGTGCAAAACAATTATCTTTCTGTTTCCCATCTTTAAAGTAGCAAAAATTGGGCATAGTCCCTTTAAATACAGAAACATGCTTTTTGTAGCTTATTTTTTGGCTAAAAGGTTGCACATTGGAGTAAACACACATTTAGTGGAGAAGTTGTTTGGAGGGATGCTGATATTGTTTTCCATAGCAATGTTTTTATGTTATGTCACTCACACTGAATTATGAATAGATTTTACCCTTAAGGTTTTTACCGTTTTACATTTTGTGAACATTACATATGGCATTGGGCCAAATGTATTGCACACTTTCCAGTTCATTCAAGAAAATTTTGTAATTGCTTTTCACAATTTTCAAAGGCAAGAGAATTATGCAGACAGTACACTGTTTCATCGTGACTTGAATATTCACTTTTATTATAGGCTACATGTAAAAGTAAGACCCTTTCAAGGTCTCGTGTTTTGATTCCTAAAAATGTAAACAAACTGAAATAATTTGTTTTAAACTTCCTACATCAGTCTACATGTTTTGCTCACTTAACTAAAGCATTTGAGCCCTCAAATTGTTCATCAGTGTGTTTTAAGCTTTTTTGAGGCTTTTAAAGACAGGACATTGCAGACTAATTTAAACCTGAATGGATACATTAACAAGATAACTGTCCTCAGGGAAATTGACTTTACAGGTATTTTATTGTAATAAATCGAGCATAGCCCTTTTTGAGGTTGTGGTATTTAATTCATTTGGAATATCATTGTCTTTTAGTTGCAGCAGTTAGTACTTTAGCCCCGTAGCAAAAAGGTCTTGGGATCATCTCCCAGGCGGCCCAGGGCTTTTTATGTGGAGCTTGCACATTCTTACTGTGTCTACATAGGTTTCCTTCGGGTGCCCTGGTTTCACCTACCACTAAAAACATTCTCAGTTGCACTTCCCCTCTCTACTACAGGAGGAATAGTTTCAGCTACTGTAGATACTAATGTCAAGTGTAAAGTGTAAACCCTGTATATATCTTGTTACCTTAGCCCTTTGCTGCAGTAAGACTGACCTTATCTGTCCCTGTTTGTGTGATTATCTTTCAGGAGAAGCCACTGAACAAGTCTCTTCAGAGAGGAGAGGACCCTCAGTTTGATCAGGTCTGCACTTGACACTCTGATACCAAAGTTAGCCCTGGATTACTCTGGTGTTCGGCTGCAGAGGTTAATCCCAGTCTCATTCTTTATCTGTGTTCTGTGCAGTTGATGAGCAGCATGAGCTCTTTAGCGGAGTACTGCCTGCCCTCTATCCTCAGGACCCTTTTCGACTGGTACAAGAGGCAGAACGGGCTGGAGGACGAGTCGCACGAGTACAGACCGCGTGCCAACACCAAGTCCAAAAAGTAAGAGACAGACGCTTGAGAAAATTGCCGCAGTTAAATTTGATTGTGTCAAGGCCAAGTCTCCAGATTAGAAACATTAACTTTTATAGGCAAATATTAAACGTAAGTGTTTTATAGAAGCACAGGTCTAATTGTTGAATTTATAGCCTCATCTTTGTTGCTCTTTGTAAAATTTAATGGTTGCGTGGTGGTGGAGTGATCTAAGAACAGCACATATGGCCATCAATGCAGCTCCACAAATTGCCGATTGTCCTTCCTGTTCCCAGTAAAGGTTAATTAATTTAAATTAGATTGCATTTGTATAGGTTTATATGAGAAACACATTTTTATTATCAGTTAGGGAAGAGTGTCATGACCTAAAAAGTTTATCATGATATAAAAGAGAGTATTAGCAATACAGACAATATACTGAAAGCTACATAACGATGGCTTTAATAGTTACTTATCGCAAGCTATTTATAGTTATATCTTTAAGTTTTGCTTCCACTCTTGTCATATTTCTTTCACTATTCATGGTTTAGCCTCTGCAGAGCCTCAACAGTCAGAGAAAAATTGTAAAAAAATAGCCACTATTGATGTCTGCTTTGTCATAACTGAGAGGAAATGTTAATTGTGTGTGTATGACAGACACAATTAACTCACAATATTTCAATTTTGTTATTTTCTTCTAACTCCACTATTGCTACTACTAAAGTATTTAAAAAATACTTAATGTCTACTTAGAAATGTCAAGACTTAACAGTTAAAGTTTATGAGATAATATTGCTAATTATTAGTGACAAAAGTATTGAAATATTGATATATTGTTTTAGTAATTTTTTCACTACTCATACATAAATATTGATACTAATTAATTTATGCAATTTTTAAGGCTGGACATTTTTTTAGACCTGTTTGGCCCATTTATTGTATTGTTTTGTATCAAGCTCACGTTACCAGCAGCTTTTAAGACTTTTAACTGTTTCAGCTGATCTGTTTGTCCTTTTAGAGACTATTAAAAGTATTTTATTTTATTTTTATACATTTATATTTTAAAATGATCCACTGGTATCAGGTATCTATATTGATATCAGAAAAAAAACCTGCAAAATTACTTGGTGTGGCAACGATACTGAAAATTGCAGTATAGAAACAGTCAGCAACGCATCATATTTGGGGGCGTGGTTTACTGAGGGGGAAAGTCATGTTGGAAAGTCAATGTTAAGGAATGAGAAGCTAAACTTTTTACCTCTTTTAAGATGTTTTCTGGTGAATAATGGAGACTTTTTAGCCACAAGTCGAGTCACAATCAAGTTTAAATGGAGGTTGTTGATGTGGTGTTATATCAGAAAAGTAAACAGAAAGTTAATGAAAGATGCTAATTGGCCAATCACTAATAATTACTTCTTTGTCATGTGTTGCAGCGATGAACAACAAAAGGACTATTTACTAGAACGCCGAGATCTGGCAATTGACTTCATCTTCTCTCTTGTTCTAATAGAAGTTTTAAAGCAGGTGAGTTGTATGTTCTTTAACTCAAAATATGAAGTCAAAGCTACAATATTATACTGCACCATTGATTTGTTTTACCGTAAGTGAGTTCACATGCCTGCAGTGATCACAATAGCTGTCTTAATAGCAGCTCTATCTATGAAGCGAGCTGCGTTCTGCTTTTTAATATGCTAATGTATTGGTCTGGCCTAAATAGGAAACTTGATTATTATTTCAGCACTTGGGCGTTTGTGAACAACACTCCAGCTTCTACCATATCTCCTCTACAATATAAGTCATCACATCTTTTCATTCAATTTCAATATAACTTATAACCTTGTCCTTTCGTTCAAGATCCCCCTTCACCCATTGTTAGACGGACTCATTCAGGAAGTAATCAACCTGGCCTTCAAGCACTTCAAGTATAAAGAAGGGTAATTTACAGCGACAATACTTTTTTTTTTCTATTCTTTTCCATTTACAGTTAACACAATTTATGTTTTTGCTTATTGTAGGTATTTGGGACCCAACACTGGCAACATGCACATTGTGGCCGACCTCTACGCTGAAGTGGTTGGAGTTGTAGCCCAGTCCAGGTAATTTAACCCATCTCTTTGTAATAAAAATTACTTATAGGGTGTAACGATTCACCTAAATATTCGAAGTATCGATACACAGCCTTACGATCCACTGCATCGATCGGCGTTCTACTAGTTGGCCTCAATCCAGGCCACACATCGATGCAACTTTGAATCGCTTCGAATCTAAGCCCAAAGATCGGTTTATTTAGTATATGGCGAACCTAACCCAGACAAACAACATTTTAGTATTTTTACATAAATGTTTCATTATGCACGTTTAATACGCTGGTTTTCCGCGCTGCGTCATCATCAAGAGCCTGCAGCACTTTCACATGGAATCTACTCCCGGACGGAACCGCTGCCGCACAGCCCAGCGGAGGGGACAGACAGTGCCCATCCGCGGGCCCGCGAGAGCGCACAGAGCGGAGACCATGAGGGACTAAGCCGTAAAGGCAAAAACCAAACTGGCCCACGGAGGTAATGCCGCGAAACGACTCGAGCGAGCTCCGAAAAGAACCAGACGAGCTGCAAACACGCCGCCGCCCCCCCGAGCTGCAACGCCACAGTCATAACACAGACTTTTGTGCAGGCTTATGACTCCGCTGCCAGTCGGCGGCATATGTCACATTTTGGACATATAACGTACTTAAGACGCAACATCACCATGCTTTGGATCAAAACTTCGAGTCTGCACATGTTTGTGGATTTAATATTTAATCTAATGATAAGTCATGAAGATACAGTAAGTTACAGACTCCCATCTCAACACACTTCTGCATCTGTGTGAAAATGATTCAATAAGATGGTGAAATGTGAGTCACTTATTTTATTATGATAGCCTACTAAACTTGTGAATTAAGGGGAAAGTGCAATGAAAAATAATTGTGTTATTAAGCTGAATATCTTTATTACCTTATCCTTACTCTATCATTTTATTATTGTTATTGAGTTTTTGATTTATGCAAAATCTTGGTAATTGCTTTATTTATGTTGTAAGTTTTCAAACTGAATCGAAATATCGTTTTAAAACTGCTGTATCGTTCTGAATCGTATCGTTCCCCGAAACCCCAAAATCGTTTTTGTAATCATATCTCTTGATCTCATATCGAAATGTATCGTATCGTTCTAAAACGTATCGTTACACCCTAATGACTTATCTTATTTTTTGGTGTTTGGCTATAGCAGCTATTACTGTAATGTTTCCACGATTTAGCGCACCTGAATATAAGCCGTACCTTCTAGATAAAAAAAAAACGAACTAACATATACAGTATAGCCCAATATATAAGCCACATCATTGCATAGACAGCAGAGTTCAAAAGTTGTGAATAAAGTAACTGCTTTTACTTTGGAAGTTGTATTGCTAATTGATGGATACTACATGAGCCCTTTTCAAATTAGTGCGGCCTAATAACTGGCTTAATAATTGTAAGAATTCCTTTTTTTGCACTTTAAATTTGAAGTGCAACTGAGCATTCAGGGATATAATTTTGTGTGTGTATGTCATGCACGTGTTTCTAAAGCTGAATTTTAAATATCATGAATGTTGTTTTGGAGATATGCAAAATTGAACACGAGTATATCATGGAGTAGAATTAATGCTGTGTATAGTTTATATGAATTTGTACATGAAGTGCTTCACAAATGAGGAAAATTAATTTGACAAATATTTGTCTGATAATTAAACACACTGGGCAAAAATGGCCATCTTAAATTAGATAAAACAAGAATTTCTGCCTGGAATAAGTAATATTTTACATGTTTTGAGTACATTCTGATTGGTTTAAGCTAAGATCGCCAAGGCAACAAGCATAAAATATGTTGTTTTACCTAAAATATGAAAAATGAAAAAGCTTCTGTTCTTTAAATAGGGACTAAAATGACTTGTTCTATTGGCAATTCTTTATCTTTATTTAAGTAACAGTTATCTATCTGTATACCGTCTACATTTTTTTTAATTTGAGAAATGTCAACTTTCATTTCTCTTTTATTTGTTTGAAAATATGTGATGTTTCCATAATCGAGCTGGTCAACTTTGAAGTAGTAATAATATATTTCAAACCACGCTAGTCTAGTAAGTATCTTAGTCCAACAGTGGTATTTTTCTATTAACTCAATGATTGATGGTTTGAGC
The DNA here is from genome assembly GCA_038363315.1 of Mugilogobius chulae. Classification (NCBI taxonomy): domain Eukaryota; kingdom Metazoa; phylum Chordata; class Actinopteri; order Gobiiformes; family Gobiidae; genus Mugilogobius; species Mugilogobius chulae. The sequence continues at coordinate 30,899,641 of CM076399.1, read as the reverse complement.
TGACCTCCAACCTGTGCATAATGTTTCTGTGTCCTTGGGCAAGACACTCACATTCCCTTTGTACTTCGTCAAGACAGCTTAAAGCAACTTTCAGCGTTGTTTTTGAAAAGGGTGTTTTTGTAAAATCCACTTTTTTTTAAGTTTTTAATCATGCTATGTTCTCTCATCATTAGTTTAGTCAAGGTTGTATTTGAATTGGTTCATGCATGTTTAGTAATCTTGTATTGCGGTGCAGCTGATGCTCGAGTGAATATCCTTGTTTTCACTTATACCTATTCCCACCCACTTGTCTGTATTTGCTTGTGATTGTTCACAAAATTCAGTAAGGGTTAAATCAGTAGGGTTCAGAATTGTCATGTGGCCACTTTCCAACAAAGAAAAATGAGAGTGTTAAAATCTAATGTTTGTTACAGTTATTTTTTTTTTTCAATGAACAGGCAGGGCTAATCAGTTTTGCAGTTTTGAACAGGAAGTCCACAAATCCTGTAATTTATTTAATAATTTTAAGCCGTTTTAGATAACTGTTGTGTTTTACATTTAACAAAATTTAAATAGCTAATTTATGTATGTCATAATATATTGCTAAATCTATAAAATATACAATCTGTTTCCTTTAAATGCTGCTAATAGACCAGACTGAAGATTTACTGCCGCATTTGACCCCATTTACTGTTGCTTTTTGTTGCCTTTGTGTTGCGTAGTTGTGAAAAATCCAGGCCACACTCGCAGCTGTGAAAACCTGAATATGCAGTAGCTACCTGTCCTGCTTTTGACCCCATTACACCAGCGTTTACACATGGCGTCCATATGTCTTCTTCAGGACAGTGAGAGAAAGGCCCGCTGCTGTAAGCTGAAGCTGAGTGTTGGAAATGTTTGAGGTTAATGACTCGTCTGGTGATGGACCTCCGACTCGGGTCACGTAATGTGAGAAAAAGAAGCCACAGAATTAATGAAGAGTTGTGACTTCATCCAGAGCAGAGAACTATTGGCTGTCAATATTGAGACTTTGAATTTGTAGATGTTTTAAGTTCAATTTAAGAGATTTGGAGCAAGCTATTGATCCAATTTTGTTAAGTGAAACAGGGCTTTTGATCTGAAAAGTAAACATCAGCCACCTGAAGGTCAATTTCTTTACACCCTTTGTAATGCAAGTGTTTGTCAATATTTAAAAGAATCAATGAAGTGCGTTCATCACAGGCTCAAAAAACAAAGATGTGTCAAGATCAAAGCTGGTGCCTTAAGTTGTAGAAAAGAGAGACTGGAAAGGAATTAAAGGAATTAAAAGTTGTTATTGACAATATTCATCACGGCTGTCCAATGTTTAAAGGAGAGCTACTGTGTTTATGTATTTATATAAAACATATAACAAATGTAGATCTATAATTTACATTTTGATCATTATAAAACCCAATATTGATCGAAAACAGCTTAGAAATATAAACTGGTCCATTGACTTCCTGTTAAGAACTGCAGAACTGATAAGCCCCGCCTCTTTATTGTAAAATTTCACTTTAACAAAAAATGTATTTTGTTGGAAAGTGGCCAACATGACAATTTCACACCATTCATGTTTTATTCTTTTTGGAATAATCCCCTGTAACAAATGGATTATTATAATTTTATTTCATTGGATTTAATTGGTACTAATAATACCGCTTACTGTCTGATATGAGCTACGTTTTGAAATTTTTTCCCACAAAGTTCAGCCATGTCTTCCATGTTGAATTACAATGACATAAGACAATTTGACCTATTTCTTCTTAGTAACAAGTGTGTTTTGACGAAAAATAAAGCAATTTTTAGTGTCTACATTGTTAAAAGTTGGCATCGGGTATTAGCCCATATTTAAAGTCAAATCTCACAACTGATATAACACTTTAAGAGGAAAATATATTGTAAATACCTCACTGAAATATGTTTTTTTATTTTAAATATAAGTGTACATATGGTTCCAATCTTTAGTCAAAATAAACTGAAAGGGATTGTTTGCAAAATATATAGTAATTACATATCATAGCTGTGTTGTTCACGCTTTATTCATAGCTGCAGCAGTGTTCACGCTTTATTCTTGCCACTGTTTTCCATGCATACATCCCTCCTCTAGTGTTTATTTGCCTCGTATTGAAACACTCAGCACCAGACGTGATCTCCTGATGACTCCTCCACTCACTTATCAGCCGTGCCAGCCCATGTGAAGCACGCAAAGCCCCGTACACACCAGCGCGTCGGCCGCAGAACGAGCAAACACATACACGTTCCCAGTACATCACCCCTCCACATGCCTTTCTAAATATAGAGCGGGTTGGTAAAATCTGTCCACATGGAGGCTATCTGCTCTAGACACAAACACCCAGATCTGAAACATTACTCACGCTTCTTCCTGTTTAAGTTATGGTACGTTTTGAGCTTTACTGTGAGAAAAGATTGTATAGTCATAGAAAACATGGAAGGGCCATAGAAAATTCTAATAAAATGTCCGGATTAGCCTGCCAGAAAAGTTTTGAATTCTTCTACTGGTTTTGGATGGAATTTAAACATATTTTGGGTTCAGAACTAAATTGAAGATAATTTTCTGACCAGTCTTGGTCCTGATTATTATATTATACCTAATTTTTGCTTCCTCAAAATGTAAGCAAACAAAATAATGAATTTTAAACTTCCTACATGTTTGCTCACTCAACCAAATGTTAGGACCGAGGTGTGCCGGTATGCTAATAGGAGTTATCCACAATAATAACAACAACAACTACAACAACAACAACAACAACAACAGAAAAAACTAGGCAGAGTTTGGTGTAGTTCCTTTGAAAAATGTAAACAAACAGAAATTAATCATTACATCGGTCTACATGTTCTGCTCTCTTATCTAACGCATTCTGGGCCTCTGAATTGTTCAACATGATGTGTTTTGCATCGGTAGGCTACGCTAACAGCAATAAGCCACAATGCTAACCACAGCAACAGGCAAACTTAGTGGAGTTTGGTGAATAAACACGAAGCAGACAGAACGTTGTGGACTCATTTTCATCTGAATACATTAACACAATATTTTTTTTTTACTTTATTATGTAACTGAATTGTTTGAAGCTTAACATTATGTTTAGAATTTCCCATAGTTTTTTCTTGATCCCTTAAAGGTGCACTGTGTAAGTTTCTGGAGGTGAAATGTCATCTATACAATTCAGTAGAATTAGAAAGTTAAAACCAGACTGAGGGACTTTCTGAATGGGGACAAATACATTTTATGTCATAATATGAAAAAAGTCTGCTAAAAGCGCCACTTTTCAATGGAAACAGACATGTTCGAGCCCATTTCGAGGCCGAATATTTGTCTGTTTTGTGGCAATGCAATCACATTCAAAGTAAAAACGCCAAATTGTATTGTTTTTTTAGTGTAACAAAGACATCTAAATGACAAAACATGTTTTTATTCAATTTATTTTGGGCCAAAAAGTTACACAGTGCACCTTTAATAAAAGCCAATAATTGACTGAAATGTAGGTTAAACAAGGTCATGTAAATGTGAATAACTGTGGAAATGTTTTCGAGAAGTAATGGAAAACCTTCAGTTAAAATCTGCATAATCCATAATTCTGTATCTAATTATATTAAACGTTTTGTTTTGGCAGGTTCCCAGCCGTGAGGAAGAAGTTTATTTCGGAGCTTAAGGAGCTAAAGCAGAAGGAGCAGAGTTCTTACGTGATACAATCCACCATCAGCCTCATCATGGGGCTCAAGTTTTTCCGAATTAAAATGTACCCGGTGGAAGACTTCGAGGCATCCTTTCAGTTCATGCAGGTAGAGTTACATTCTTTAAGGGGCTGTTGAGAACTCGTATTTCAAAACGATTAACACCAGTGAACAAAGACATGATGATTCCTCTACATCCAGCTTTCATAGGCAAAGTTTGTCTGAAATTGGTCATGAAAATCTTGATCCAAGGACATATTTGAAACTAGATTACTGATTTTAGCCAATTAGTTTACAGTCCTACATTGCTTGTAATTACTATTTTACCTAATGTACTTGAATACATTTGACTGGCTGAAGTACAAAGCAACTTTAAGACCAAATTGTGTAAAATGATTATAAAGCTGTGTGAAATATGTGTTCTCTTTCTTGATAAATACAAGTAGCCTACATGACTAGAAAACACATTAAAAAGACAGTTCTGCCATAACACTTCTGAACAAACAGTAACAGGATCTTGAGCAGGTGTTGTGTTTTCTTATCTTTGTGAATATATTTTTGCGATTTTATGTTTGCGTTGTGGCTGTTGGCTCCTCAGCCCAAGACAAATTTCCCTCATGGGACAAAAAAGTATTGATTGATGAGTGAAATAGTATATTCTAAAAAGTAAACCGTTAGGGTTGCATGGATATATACTTTTTGAAGTTGTTTAAAAATGTCTTCTATTGCCTCTTCAATATTTATCAAGCTGTAAATATTTTCCTTATTTGCTTTGTCCACTTTTCTTGGCAGTGCACTTCCTGTTTAGCTGTGTTAACATAGCTAGCATGTTAGCATGTCTGTCTTGCGTTGCGATTAAAATAGATATAACTACAATTTAAATAGCACCTAAACTTTCAAACAAAGTACAGCATGTGTATACGGACTATATGTGATCAATGTAACATTTGATTAATTGTGGCTTATGTACCTTAGGAAGAATAAGCTGAATATTAGATTCATATGGTTTTTGGTCTCAATTCATATCATTGCTAATGTTTTGAATCAAGAAGAACAAGCAACAACTTGTTTATATTTGCCTTATGCATTTATAAATGTAGGCATAATGGATCTACTGCTTAAGATGTTAAAGAAAATCCTAAATTATATAGTATATACAGATATGTGCACAATTTAAGCAAATACATAATTTAGGATGCATTAAGCTTACTTATTTGTTTTCAAAGCCTTAATGTGAAATTTGGAATAGTTTTGATTATTGTAGAGTTCAGTTTCTACACTTATTTCCAGACCTTATACTCAATACAGTTTGGTAGCACTTAGGCTCATGTGCACTGTTGTCCTTTCTTCGCTGTGAAGTTGCAGTGAAGTAATTAGAGGTTAAGTGCTCTGTTTATTGGTTTTGTGATGGTGATTGCACTCCTGTTTCCCATTTCCGCTTCTGGTAATGATTCAGGACTTTACATCAGCAGCGTTTAGGAAGCATGTATGCCAAAACAGCCTCTGTCACAGTCTCTGATCAGCTCTGCAATCTTCCTCTCTCTCCTTAGGAATGTGCACAGTATTTCTTGGACGTGAAGGACAAAGACATCAAACACTCGTTATCGGGACTCTTTGTGGAGATTCTTGTCCCTGTGGCTGCTGTAAGTGTTTTAATCTGACCGTTTTATGTTCTGTGAACAGACAGTAGTCATCAGAACACAATGCATCACACACAAGTCTCGCCTGATTTGGCTATAAAACATTACAGTGGGTTAAAAATAAACCAAGAGGTTTGTTATATTGCGTGTTAAGATTCGGTAACAATGAAAGAAGAATTGGAATTCCTTTTACCCTCAAATTGATTAAATCTTAAAGACAAATCATGTAGAAATAGACAGTGCATAAAAGCTGTTAGCGTTAGCATTGAAAGACAAACACATCTTTTTATAAACACAGTTTTGTCCTTTGGTGAAATATTCTCCTCATTTGTAGTAAAGTATTTTTTAATAAATAAATAAGCCAATTGCCTTCTGTGCACAGAGCCAATTTAAAAAAAACATGCAATAAAAACCCCGACCATAATATAATATATTGTGGCAAAAAGAAAATGACACTCAACAAGCTTGAATCAATTGTAGTTTATCTCACAACACCATCATCAAGAAGAGAAGTTATAATGCTGAAGCAAATGGCTGGCGCACAGTGTATATATTTGGCTAAGAACAAACCGCATCTCCTCCCCAAAACCCCAAAGTCTGATGGGTAAGACAGACAATGCATAATAATGGTGCATCACAAAATAGTAATTTGAATATTCAATATTAAAAATGACAAGATCATGAGTTAAGTCAATACTTGTGATTATTAAGGTAGAAAAAAATATATAATTGTGCCTATAGTTGCTTATGATAAAAATATTACAATGCTGTAATTGACACCACCGTGTGGATAGTGCTGTTGCCTCACAGCAAGAAGGTTTCTGGTTTGACTCCCCCACAGCCTGGGCCTTTCTGAGTTTGCATGCTTCTCCTCGTGTCTGGATGGTTTCCTGCGGGCACTCTGATTTCTCTACCAACCAATAACATGCAGGTTAGGGAACATTTGGTGATAGTCGGAGGTTGAGATGCCAGGTGACAAATCGCCTCTGCTGAGCTGCCCCAGGGCTGCTGCTGTCACTGAGTGAGGGGGTCTTACTGTGAAGCACTTTGTGACTCTGTGAAAAGCGCTATTCAGATAAAGCTTACTTACTTGTCGAGGTATAGTACAAGTTGTTTTTAAACTACAGAAGAATCCAATCCAATCCCAGCCACTATATTTACATAGCACATTGTGTAAATGAGTTTCCAAAATGCTGAACAGTGAAACATAGAAATAATAAAATTAAAAAAATAAATAAAAATAAAATAAAAATAAAAATAAAAATAAAAATAAAAATAAAAATAAAATAAAAATAAAATAAAAATAAAATAAAATAAAATAAAATAAAATAAAATAAAATAAAATAAAATGAAATAAAATGAAATAAAATGAAATACAATAATTACATTTCTATAAAACATTCAAACAAACGCATTTAGAGCAGACAATTATAAGCACGAAAAATATATAAATGAAGAAAAACAAATAAATAAATGGGACGACCACCAACGGAAACATCGCGAGCATTCATCAATATCACTGGGCTTAAATGTTCTGTTTTTGTCTCCAGACTGTGAAGAACGAGGTGAATGTACCGTGTCTGAGGAACTTTGTGGAGAGTCTCTACGACATCACACTGGACCTATCCTCCCGAAAGAAACACTCTCTGGTCAGTTCACGTCTCTGTATAAGTGTCCATACACACCTCACATTCATCCTGCAGCCTCATAAACAACCGTATGTGAAGGCCCTTACTGTAAGTCTTTTATCTCTAATGGAGGAGGAGAGCGTTAGGCTCCAGCGAACAGAACAGGCTCTAAACACTGACAGATGGAGGTATTTTACAGCAGCAGGAGAAGGTTTCACAAAATTAAATACTGTATGCAAATTAAAATGATACAGACTGTAATAAAATGTCTAATTGAGCTAGTGCATACATTTAAATCTCATTAAAACAGTAATAAACTGTCAGGAATAGGAACTACAGTATATAATATTTAGTTTTAAATTCCATTAAGCTACAAAAGAAAGGGCTTTTTTAATGTTGTAAAAGCCTATATTCTGGTTGAAAAAAGAGTAACTATTCTTGGATTGTTAAAAGTCTCCAAACAGTGATGCAAATTTACACTAAGGTTTATGCTATAACTGGTATTTAAAGGCTCTATCCCTTTATTATACGTTTTTTTAATAGAAAATATCATATCCCCTGCACAGATACATTGCTAAAGTAACTATTCAGGTCAAAAATAGGTTGCCGCATTCGCTCTAATAATGTACCATTGGCCACACAACTCCACGAAGTTTGCTTGTTTATGTTGTTAGCATTTTGGCGGTTTGGTGATTTTAATTTAGTATGAAAATCAAGTTTGTAATTTTAGTTTTGTGACACAAACTCTAAGGCCTCTATCTTGTGAAATGGCGCAGTTACCTTGCACAAGCAGCTAGTCCGAAAAGTCGCCGCAGGCGCTTTTTGAAAGACTAGGCGCAATACGAAGTCTAAAAGGCGGAACCAGTTGGCGCTGATTAGAATAGGGTGGAGTTAAGCTGCCTGCAGGTGGAGCCCTGTGAATTTGAAGATGCGCATTGGACAAAACCTAAGAGTGTGGCCTGACGCACGCTCTTAGAAAGAAAGTGTGAAAATGTTAAGAAAATGAACAGGTTATGGGCCTAATTAATAAAAATATGTAGGCCTCACACATTGTTTTTCTTGAATTAAGTCTATTAATTATTATTTTTTATTTGTTTTATAGGCTGCACAACAAAGGCTGCATGATTCACTAAACGTGTAGGCCTAGCTTATGTGAGGTTCTAATTCTGACATAAAGAAGTAGGTTTGTGTCAGTGAAAAAATTTGAAGTTGTCCTCTCAGTCAAAAGCCTACAAGAAGAGTTTTCCTAAATGTGTTTTGCCAAAAACTAGGCCACAACTCGGATTGGCCGTATGGAGATATCAACAGAGTAAATTATCACCTCTATGTCAGTTTTTATTTTTTTGAAATACGTTCAGTAACCGCGTAGTTACAGAACAGCAAAATAACTAAACCAAAAGCAACACAATAATGAATCTAGCGCGCGTCGCGGAGATCGCTGCCGCTGCGTCTGCTGCGTGAACTGTGTACAGGCGCTCCGTTTTATTATAAAGACAAGCAAAAACAAGATGTAAAATGTTCATTACGGTTGGCTTTGTTCGTGTCATGAGCGGGTTGTTGGAGTCTGCGGAGGAGCTGACGCAGGCACAGAACCACAATCAGACAGACCGGACTCACCTAGAACCAGGTCTAGACCAGGACCCAGGACTAACTGCGTCAGGTCTCACAATGTATTTCTGTGTTTCAGAAGAAGCCTTTCTTATGTATTTCAAGAGGTTATACGCTGCACTTTTACTGATCACATTTATTTACCAGTAAAACCACGTTTAAACACAAGCATGCAAATACTACACTTACCTTGTGTCAGAAAGCAGCACATCCATGTCAAGCGTTGGTAACTGTCCTCACTGAAGAAAATTTAGGCTAATAAATCCAAACAACGACCCCTGTCCAGAGCGTGTCCTAAAGTTCTGCCAGATTGCTGTCGCTCTGTCTCTGGGTCCGTGTTTCTGCTTAAAGCGCTCCAAGTAAACACAGTCCTCCAAACGCATTTGCTTACGGGCCAACTTGCTCCTTGTTCCCGGTGTGATGAATGATGTCGTCATTCCTTAGTCACGCGCAAAAGGTTTTTTAAATACAAGTTATAATAGTAAACTATAAAAACTATAAAACAGCAAATATTGTAGGCTTTCGGCCAGAACTCATCCTCAAACTCACGAAGCTCCACCTGCAGGCAGCTTAACTCCACCCTATTCTGATCAGCCCCAACTAGTTCCGCCTTTTAGACTTCGAATTGCGCCTAGTTTTTCAAAAAGCGCCTGCGGCGACTTTTGGCACTTTTGCCAGCGTCACGTTTTGCGCCGCTTTCACAAGATAGAGGCCAATATCTTTGTCAATTGTGCATAGAAAGTCAATTGGCTTGTTTAAATTGTATTTGAAAAAAATAATATTTTACTGGTATTTTCATTTTCTGGGGTTTTCACTACTTCAGTTTAAAATGAAAAAAACTAAACAAAACAAAACATTATAATAAAAAACAACAACAATACAATATCATCAGGCAGTGAACCGTGAGTTGTGAGTGGTTTTCTCTGACAACATGTTAAATACTTTACAAAACAGAAGAAAACAGGTGAAAATGGATGTGTGTCAATAGCATGTTAAAATGTTACAGTACATGTTCTTTTTTGCACCCGCCTCATTAGGCGCTTCATTTAGAACAACATGTTTTAGAACAACATGTAATATCGTCATTTAGAACAACGTGTCACATTATTGCACAAGACCTTTATTAACATCTCTTGTCATATATCCAAATAACTTAAAGTGCCTGTGACTGGTTGAACTACCAGTACTCATTTCACTTAAACAGCGTTAGAGTTTGTCTCTATGAGTTTCATCTCAGTTTAGCTCGTTTTAAAGTTTTACTTCTTGATTATAAATGATGGCATCACTCTAGGACAGGGCTTTTCAACTTTATTTTCTAAGTGAAGGCAAGATTAGACAAAAACTCAGATTAAAACCAGGTCCAAACCAGGACTAAATGAAGTAGATGATTTTCACACTGCAAACACGATAAAGGTTTTAAATCTGGCCTTTTTCAACACATGGTTAATATGTGTATTAATTTTTGAAACAACAAAGTGAAACTGAAGAGGACCACACAAGCTCAGCCAATCAGAGAGCTGCATTAGAACTAAAACTTCTTTTTATTCAATTTAGACAGTACACAGTGGTCTCATTTTTTTCCACAAAGTGCTGCATTTATCATATACTTTTTTGGTGGAAAATACAAAGTTTACTAAATTTACAACTAAAAAAGTTAGCTACCCCAACTTTTACTAGTGCTAACCTAAAGTTATAAAAGTTTCTTGTTTTTGGGAGATGGGTTGTGGGCTGGATTTAACTAGCTGGAGGGCCTGAGCTGGCCCCTGGGCCTTTTGTTGAATAGCCCTGTGCAAGGTTACCTAGCAACCACCTTATAAAAAATGTTTATAAGTAAAGAAAAATAAAAAAAATAACATAGTAAGTCTCTTTAGTGTAATGTCATCAGTTTAAAGCTCTGCTGCACAACATATTTTAACATTTTTAACAAGCTTCTTCTTGATTCATAAAAAAAAAGTTTATTTTTAGCAATGAATATTAATCTTTCAAATTTAAAACCTTGTCATATGCCACTTTAAGCTTAAACACTCCAGGTTTCCACACTTGTTGCTTAAAGATGGTTTTGTTGTGCGCTGCAGTCACCTTCTCTCTTGAAACATGCCTGTCGTGAACCTGAAGAAATTCTCTAAATTCCTAAACGTTCGGAGAATGCCTGGCGTCTGTGAAACGTGACCACACCTCCAGGCTCAGATCTGACACTCGCCTCAGACACAAACAACAACATGTGAGACTCGAAGGAGCACCAGAAATGTCAGGCACGATCGCGATGATGTGAATTTCCGTAATTGTTATTCTTCCCAACCGAGCCAGACGTCGAAATGAAAGACGTGGGCAGGTATCAAGTGCTCGTCTTGATAAGAAGCGACAGGTGAATGCGCGCGCTCCGGGTTCGGCAGAGGTTTAATAAAAGGGTGTACACATTCACAGCAAAATATGATCTGTATGTGGTCTGTGGACGGGCCACGCTGGACGCCATGGAAACGGTGAGATGACGACATGTCAATAAACAAACTGAACACCCAAGTTTAAGTGGGAACCATATCTTGCATCTGTGCCGACACCTCTGGGACAGGCATTCTTCTAAGACTGTGAAAATCATTATTAGACTGTAGAGAATTTCAAAAAAAGCATTTGAAATTCTGTCTAATTGTCTAAGTCTATCTGAAAGTACTGATTAGTTATTAGGGTTAGTTTTTAGTGTTATGTTCATCCTATTCTGCCACTGACACTTTTCCTGGCAGCACACCTCTTTGGCTGCAGGTAGCCTTACACCAGACTCACACTGCATCCAGTTGCTTTCTGTTTCTTGAAAAGTAATGAGAGGCTTTTACACATCTTCTGTCCGGTCCGGCGAGCCACTCAGCTGTGCTCCAGTCGCACGGATCTTTTCTATTGAAAGGAACTTTTTCCGAGCCACCAAAGGGCTCTGAGCCCTTTTTGGTGAAGGTGTGAAAACAAGACTCACGCAATCACTGAGTTCGTACATACTCATGCATATTCTGATCGCAGTGTGAGTGGCCACCGGATCTAAATGGATCAGGATATGGACTGGAGGAAGTGTGAGCCTGGTGTAAAGCCAGCTGCACATGAGAGGAGTTTAAAATCTTTTGCGATTTTTAGACGTGTCAAAAAAAAGAAAATGCCACAGAAATAAGGACATTTACAACGATTACAGTATTTGTCTCACAGTCGCATCATGTTACTGGAAGAACAGAGATGACACGAGAACAGTGCGTGTGTCACGTGATCGAGCGCAGTGTTTTCTTTCATGTGAGCGGTTATAAGAGTGAAACCAGTGGATTAAATCCACAGGTTTATTAAGGTTTCAGGAGAGGGGAGGGTCATTAGAGTTCTGGATCTGTTTCATGCATTGAAGTGCTGGGCGATATGGACAAAAATGTATATCTTGTTTGTTGTTTGTATATTTTGTTTGTTTGTCGATATACGTATATATATCTCGATATCTTTTAAATTACATTTTTCAACTGAAATATTTTTTCTCAGCCTTTAGTCTACTTAGAAAGTAGAAAGGTACATTTGTTGCACTTTTTAAAGTGTAATAAATGTAATAAATGTGTCCCTCTGTGTTTCAGGCGCTGTACCCTTTGGTGACCTGTTTGCTGTGCGTCAGTCAGAAGAACTTCTTCCTCTGTCGGTGGCACATTTTCCTCAACAACTGCCTTTCAAACCTCAAAGTGAGTTTTCTGTTTACACTAAACACACTGTCACTGTTTAGTAAACCAGCTTTTGCAACAATCCTGATAATACTATTATTGTCATATGACTAGTTTTACTACTTTCTGAATATAGTCCAGTGAGTGTCCAGTGTCATTTTGGATGAGCAATACAATCTTAAAAAATACTAAAAAGTTTGTAAAATGTTCAGAAAAATCTTATTATAAAAATCTTAAATATTCTTATCTTAACTGTGTTTCAGTTAATTAAACCTGGTCTTAGCTCTTTACTCTTTTTGAACTAACTTTTGCTAACATAAAAATCCACAGCAGTTGCCTTATTGTTCTTTGTTTTTATTACATAATTGGAAATAGTTTGCAATGTGAACAGGAATGTAGTGCAAGTTCAGATCTAGACTGATTTTAAGGTTGTGACAATTGACTATGAATGGCATGACAAGCAGCATTTATTTTTGGTTGAGCGCACGCCCTGACAAATGTGAATGTTAATAATAATGTATTATATTTTTCCAGAATAAAGACCCAAAGATGGCGCGTGTGGCCCTTGAATCACTCTACCGTCTGCTCTGGGTTTACATGATTCGGATTAAGTGTGAGAGCAACACTGCAACACAAAGGTAAGAGGTAGTTTTACAAAGTGATTTTCAAATTAAGATAAAACATTAGTAATGTTTCTGCTTGCTCTTGTCCTTTTTTTAGTCGTCTGACGTCCATTACCTCCACGTTGTTCCCAAAAGGCAGTCGCAGTGTTGTTCCCCGGGACATGCCTTTGAATATTTTTGTCAAAATCATCCAGTTTATTGCACAGGTTTGTATTCTACATTTCTTATTCACTTTATTAAGTAATCTAAATTAAACAGGAAGTGTACAATATTTCCAAGTATTAAAAAAAAACAAAGTAATTTCACTATTTCTGTTTTCTGATCAGGAGAGACTGGACTTTGCCATGAAGGAGATCATTTTTGACCTGCTGAGCGTCGGGAAACCAGCCAAAGCTTTCAGTCTGAACCCCGAGGTAAAAACAACACAATATCAATAACACACACACATACACACATACAGTATACAGTAGAGGAGCATTCCTGAGGTTATTGGCATTTGTCTGTCACTGAGGCTGATTAAAAACAGTATGTGTTCGGTTTCACCTTGAACATAAATAATAATGGACTTTATTTATTTATTAATTGTTAGATTGATTCATTTCTACCGCTTAATCCTGTTAGGGGTCGCGGGTGACTCGAGCCTATCCCAGTGACTTTGGGCCTTAGGCAGGGAAACACCCTGGACAGTGGCCAACTCATCGCAGGGTTAGACAGACAAACATTCACTTACTCAGTCATTCACTAAGGGAAATTTACAGTGATGTCCAATTAACCTAAACATGCATGTTTTTGGAGGTGGGAGGAAACCGGAGTACCCGGAGAAAACCCACGGTGACACGGAGAGAACATGCAAACCCCCGCGACCCCTAACGGGATTAAGCGGTAGAAAATGAATGAATGAATGTTAGATTGATTTCCTATTAACAGTTGAGGCGTAAACACTAACAATAGCTTTGCATACTATAATGTTTTGCTGAATACCTGTTTGTTTTTGTCTTCCAGCGCATGAACATTGGTCTGAGGGCGTTTTTGGTGATCGCGGACGCTCTCCAGCAGAAGGACGGAGAGCCCCCGATGCCAAACACAGGAGCAACGCTGCCGTCTGGAAACTCGCTAAAGAAGAAGAAAACATATCTGAGTAAAACCCTGACAGAAGAAGAGGCCAAACTCATCGGCATGTCACTGTACTACTCACAAGTCCGAAAAGCCCTGGACAACATCCTGCGACACCTGGACAAAGAAGTGGGACGCTGCATGATGTTGACCAGCGCGCAGATGCTCAACAAGGAACCGGAAGACATGATCACGTAAGAGGCTTTTTCATTCATTCAAACAAGTGTTTTACTTATATGTCTGTCCAGCTACTTTCTTGCTCTTAAAAACTCTTCATCTCATGGTCAATACCCTTAAGGCAACAATGGTGTAAGAAGCTTTTTTTAAAGACAGCAAATTTAAACTGGACCGGACAATCCAAGCACAGACAATTAAAATGATTTTAAGTACTGCATTTACAATATTCTTTGTGGTAGAATAAACAATTCACTAATTTACACAAAAATAAATTAGTTGGTTAGGTACGTCAACTTTAAAGGTGTGGTAGCTGATTTTCACACTGCAAGCACAATTTAGGTTTTAAATTTGACAACTTCCTTTCATAAATGCTTCGGCAGATGGTTAATATTGACTTGTATTCCTTTTTGGTTGCAATGATGTCTCGAAAAACTAAAATAATTTTTTATTCAATTCAGACAGTCTAATTTTTTCGACTAAATGCTGCATTTATCATATACTTTTTAGTGGAAAACACAAAGTTTACAAAGATTACAACAAAAAAATTGTTACCCCAACTTTAAAGGAACCTTATGTAAGATTTTGATTTCAGATTTCAGAAACATGATCATATATGTCCTAAGGATGGGACGATATACGATATTATCGCTAATCGCGATAATTAGGGGCCGCAATTAAATAATTGTGGCGTTTTTTCATAATCGTGATAATCGTAATCGCAATTAATCGCAATAAATCGCAATTAATCGCAATAAAAGCAGCAGGCGAGCACTTGTGGCTTCATAAGAGCATCTAAAATCTGACTGTTGTGAACTCAGTAAAAGCTGTATTATGGTTAAACAAAGAAAAGGTTCATGTGGTAAAGTTAATTAATGACTCTTAGACAAAGTTAGTAGATTTTTGCTCAAAGTACAATACCTAGTTGTTCAAACACATACAGATTCAGATTCAGAAAACTTTATTGATCCCAGAGGGCAATTAATTTGCAGCCTTCCCCAAAGCAGTACACACATACACACAAATTGTGTCAATTCATTCCAGTTTAAAAACAATCATTGAGTTCCACTTCATACAACATTTCTAATAATAAATACAGATACATACAAGTAAATCAGTGAACACTACTATTCAAGTTCAACAATTTAATTGCAGAGGGCACAAATGAACATGAAAAACGATTAGTTTTTCGTGCAGGTGCGTAAAACCGACGACCTGAAGGCATCATGACAAAGTCAGAATTCAAAGAGTGCTGAGGCTGGCTCAGGATGCTTTTGGCTTTACTTAGCACCTGCTCCTCCCACAAAGAGTTCAAGTCTCTAAGTTTGACCCCAGTTATCTTAGAGCACGTCTTTACAATGCTCTGCAGTTTGTTTCTGTCCTTCAAAGACAAACCACAAAACCAACAAATAAATGAAAAAGTAAGAATACTTTCAATAAAGGAACAGTAAAAGTTTTTTAAAATATTTTGATTTACATTAAAATAGTTTAACTTCCTCAGCAGGTAGATTCTCTGCTGCCCTTTCTTAGCAATGGTTTCTGTGTTCAGGTCAAACTTCAGTTTGTTGTCAATTAAAGTGCCCAAGTATTTGTACTTGTCAACAATTTCCACCTTCTCACCATGAATGACACTAACACCATGTGAAGCATTTCGTCTAAAATCGATCTCCATGTCCTTTGTTTTTGACACATTTAAATCAAGATAATTGCACTCACACCACTCAACAAACTGTGCCAGTGCAGGGCCATGATTAGCTTCAGATCCAAAAAGCAACGACACCAAAACTGTGTCATCTGAAAATTTGACAAGAAATCGATTTTCTTCTGAGGATCTACAGCTATCTGTGTACAAGATAAAAAGGAGAGGCGAAAGGACACAACCCTGGGGAGATCCGGTGTTAGAAATGGAAGGAGATGACAACTGTCCATTGACAAAAACGCGCTGGACCCTGTCTGTAAGAAAATCAAGTATCAATAAAAGAAGTTGATCTGGAAGATTAAAATCGCAGGCCAGTCTTTGGATCAGAATATGGGGTTGCATTTTATTAAAAGCAGAAGAAAAATCTGCAAATAAAAGTCTCACATGGGCCCCAGTCTTTTCAAGGTGCTTGTAGACAGTGTTCAGTAAAAACAGTTTGGCATCTTCGACTCCTTTTTTTGACTGATAAGCAAATTGCAGTGGATCAAGTTTCCCTTCTGTTAAAAACATAATGTGAGATTTTAAAATATGCTCAAAACTTTTCATCACAAGTGATGTGAGTGCCACTGGCCTAAACTCACTCAAGTCCTTTGAGTTGTTTGATTTAGGAAGGGGTATTACAGTAGATGTTTTCCATAATGTAGGAATTTGGCCAAGATCTACACATTTTTGAAACAATCTACTGAAAACACCACTAAGCTGAGTGGCACAATGATGCAAGGTGCGCCCACAGATGGCATCAGGGCCCTTTGCCTTTCCTGTCTTAACTCCCTTAAATAAAGCAGTGACCTGAGTTTGTGAAATCACAATTTCATTAACAGGCTTAAGAGATTTTTTGCAGTGGGACACATTTTCTAAAGTTTCAACTCTTTCAAAACGAGAGAAAAAGGAATTAAAAGCACTGGACAACTCAGAGTCAGGCACTCCCTTGACAGTTACTGGCCTTCTCTCTTCCCTTTGGTGGCTGCAGGAGGCCATATTTTTAATACCCCTCCATGCTGCTCTAATGTCCCCACTGCTGTACTGGGCTTCAACTTTCTCCTTATATTTTTGTCTGGCTTTTCTTATGTCTCTTTTCACCTCTCTGGAGACAGCTTTTTTCTCCAATTGATCACCAATGCAATAAATCACTTTCTTTTTATTTATTGTTGATTTAAGCTCTTTTGTTATCCAAGGTTTGTTATTCGGGTAAATAACAACTTTTTTTGATGGAACAATAGAGTCAACACAGAAAGTGATGTAAGAAGAGATGGATTCGCACAAGTCATTAATATCATCAGATGCATCAAAGAAGCAGTCCCAATCTGTACATTCAAATGAGGCTTGAAGGGTGGAAATGCTGTCCTCGGACCAACATTTCACAGTCTTTTCCTCTCGTGGCAGACGCCTGAAGACAGGGACGTACTGCGGCATAAGATAAACGCAGTTATGATAGGAGGATCCCAGAGGAGGAAGCGGCAGTGACTTGTAGGCACCACTCACTGTACCGTAGCACAAGTCCAGTGTTGTATTCCTCTGTGTTGTGGAACAAGTGACATATTGCTCATATGTATTAAGAGTCTCCGCGAGCCGACAGTGATTCAAATCTCCTAAAACAAATTTCGGAGCATCGGGACAAATGTTGTCAAGTCGGTGCGTGACGTCACCAATCAGCTGTGCAGCGGCAGCAGCGTCAGCGCGAGGGTGCGCGTAAACAATAGTAAAAAACAGCTGTTGGAATTCACGCGGCAAATAAAAAGGCCGAAGAGAGATCGATAGCAGCTCGATGTCAGGAGTACAGATCCTCTCGCGAACAACAACAGTGTTACAGTACCTTTTATTTACGTAGCAACATACTCCGCCACCTCGCGTCTTGTTGGTTATTTCCTTGTTCCGATCCAGCCGGATCGGAGCTCCAAAGTCCTTCAGCGTTAAATCCTCATCCCGGTCTGAGTCATTGAGCCAGGATTCTGTAAAAACAAGCAGACAGGCGTTCTTGATCTCTTGCCTGGCCATGGTCCAGGCTTCTAACTCATCAAGCTTGTGTCGGATGGACTGCGCGTTCCCCAGCAGGATGGAGGGAAGAGCAGGTAGCTTACGGCGGTCCTGTAGGCTCATATGTTTAAGCCTCCGATGTACTCCACCCCGTTTCCCTCTCTTACGGCGCCCAGGTTTAGCAGCCGTGCAGTGAAGCTCTGGTGGAATGTCCGGCGGTGGCACGACACTTTCTGCGAAGAATCTGAGTTCCAGCAAAGACTCCCGGCTAAAGGTAATCCTCGGGAGTACTCCTCCCCAGAGCGCGCTAGGTTCAGTCTCATGGCTTGTACACAACATGAGAAACAATCCACATAACAGCAGCAAGTAGTCCAGCTTGAGAACCCACATTGTTAATAAACTGGGTTTATGACACGTCAATCACACGGATAACTTTCATCAAAATCAACAAACACTGCTCTGGTGGCTACCCAGGTCGCACGCTGTGGAGCGCCCCGGAAGTCATGAGTAGTAAAAGCTCTGTTTGACTTTATTGCGCTAATAAATATTTCAGTGATTTTTAATCTGTGCACTTTTACGTTTAGTAAATTATCGTGATAATATCGTTAATCGCGATTATTTTGGTCACAATAATCATGAGTGCAAATTTTAATATCGTCCCATGCCTAATATGTCCACAGACATACTAAGGTCTACATGTCCAAATATACAATTATTTTTACTGAAAGTCATTGTAATTCTGAGTCACATTGAACTGATGTCACACCACGACACAGACACTACTGTCTGTGATAGACTCATGCACTTGTTTCCACACAGTCCTCATTAGGCTCCACTCACATTGTGTTAAAATGCTATTCTTGGGGATGAACCATGACAAAGAAAAAAAAAGTGACTCTGAAAAGTGAGTTTCTGGTTAATACCCATGATTCATAGCGAAACTTATTCCTGATTGGTTCGTAGCTTCTAATTTTTTTGAGGACTTTTTGTTTTTCACACTCTGGCAACCCAAGGTCATCTGTGATTTTTTATACCACTAGTTGTGCATCTTACATTCTTTTAAGTCATTATAGGATTGTAGAAAGGCTGTGGAAATTTGGACTGATGAAATGACAAAACAAATGTGTTTTCTTAAATAAAATGACTGAATCTGTGACTTGCAGTTCTCCTGTGGAAGTCATTAGAGTAACACATATTAACAACTTGGTTCATCTCTTTGTTTGTGGTGTTAATAGTGCTTTTTTCTTTACAGAGGCGAGAGAAAACCTAAAATTGACTTGTTCAGGACCTGTGTGGCAGCTATTCCCCGAATCCTCCCTGATGGCATGTCCAAACCTGAGCTTATTGACCTCCTCTCAAGGTAAACTATTAAAAGACCCTGTCTAGTAACTTTCTTGTAAGTGGAAATGTACTACTAAAATACACAGTAAAACCACAGTTAAGTGCATATAAAAAAAGTGCATATAATTCAATAATGTGATTTTATGTGTTCATTCTTAGGCTCACAGTGCACATGGATGATGAGCTTCGTCTGATTTCCCAGAATTCCTTGCAGAGTTTGTTACTTGACTTTTCAGACTGGAGGGAGGACGTCCTGTTTGGTTACACACATTTCCTTCTGCGAGAGGTATCAGCAAAATCTTCATAAATTAATCAAAAACAAAATTAGCTAAATGAGTAGAAGGGTATTGCGTATGTTGCTGTTTGTTGTCTTATTCTGATGCCGCAGCTTGAATCATGATTACTTTACTTGGGAATTTCTTTTAAAATTATAAATTATTATAAACAACATTTCTGACTAGAAGAAAAAATACGGTTTGTAAATATAAAATGTAAAAGTCTATCAAGTAAAAAAAATAAATCCATTATTGCATTTGTAATTAAATTTTAACAATAATTCTGTTCAAAGTTCACCTTTTAAATGTGTCCAAGAGCACTGAAAAAACTAAAAAAGCAAATAACACAAAAGTCATATATTTCAATCATGTTTCAACAATAATATTTGCAATAACAATATTAGATAGATTATGTATTATATTTTTGTAATTAAAGGAACATTACTTCTCTTGACAAACTCTGATTCATGTACAACACAACAAAAACTCGCAGCTGCCTTTAGAGAAAGAAGAAGAAAAACTTCACAGAGGAATGAATGAAGGGCTGGCTTTTATGCACGGGGAGATGGAAATAACAAGTGGAGTTTGAGCAAAATAAAAAGTAGATTTAGAGGAAACTGGACATGTGCGTAACTTTGCTTTAGGTCAGAAACACAATACTTACTGCAGATGATTTAGTGGTCATTTAAGAGCTAATTGATGCAGAGTTTAGTACATTTTTGCTTCTTGTAGTTTTGCCTCTGTAGGAGGAGCGAGACTGAAAAACCTTTCCCGCGTCAAAAAGTACGGCTTGTAGCTATACGTTTTTTCTTCTAAATTATGCGATTTTTGGCTTGTGTGATTTTTAGTCTGGAAACTACGGTTGTCACAAATTCAGTAGTTGTAATGCACCTGCAAATATATCATAATTGTATACATTTCCATCTTTCCATGTGTATTTATTTTGATATATGATGTTCCAGCTCTAATTAGGACTATTCTTGCAGCTCCAATTAACATAATATATTAAAGCAGTGCACTCAGTAACATACAGATTCTCTCAGCTCTTTACTTTTAAATGATCCCATGTGCTCTCTTCTCTTTCAGGTGCAGGATACACATCAGGGTTTGCAGGACGCCTCGGTGAAACTCCTCCTTCAGCTCCTCACACAGTGGAGGCTCGCGCTGCAGCTCCAGGGGAAGATGAGAGGCGGAGTGGAGGTCTGTACATGTCGAAATCAATCACCGTTCAAATGATACTTGAGATACTTTATCAGACTGTGTTGGTTCATATATATTACAGTTGTCTTATCGCTCTTCTCTCTCCTTCAGGCCAGTCCGCGGGTGCCTGATAGATACCCACATTGCTCGGTGCTTCACGCTGTCGAAGGCCTGGCTCTGCTGCTGCTCTGCTCTTGTCAGATCAGTACAAGGAAACTGGCTGTTGGAGTTCTACGAGAAATCCGCTGCCTCTTCACTGCCCTGGGACATGCTGAGGTAGAGTTCTACAAATACTTGAAACACTGAAAGGAGACATACTATGATCTACTGGGATACAAAATATTGAACTGTAACATAACTAGATCATTATTTTACATTTTGTATAACTGAAAACTGCAATATTGATAGATACAGTTGGGATCAGAGGCCACGCCCATTAATGGACCTCCGAAGGGGGAACTTAACATTGAGAGTGAATCAGAACATCTTTATCACTCACTGCTCAACAACAACAACAGCAAATGTGGACTTAAGGAAATATATTGTGCCATCTATAGATACAAAGACATGGAGAAGAGTAAAGTGACCCAATGGCCCAAGTTTGTAAATAAATCCAACAATGCTAACAGTAGCTGCTGGTTAAATGCTAGCTAGATGCTAACATAATGCGTATTTAACATCTACAGAAGAATCTGTTAACTTTTCTAAAATAACACCTCTTCAGCAACATCCATTAAGACTTAGTTGTGACTCGACCTGAAATAGTTGTGCTCAAAATGCACTTAAAGCACCTAGAAATGTCTCAAAAGAGTGAGAAAGTTGCATCTCCCAATGAATTTTTATGAGTCTTTAAACATCAAATTCCCCCACGACAGGCCCTCCCCCAATCTATGATGTGTTGCTGACTAACAATATGAAAAGGCTTAGTAATAGAAACGGTCTATTGACTTTCTATTCAAAACTGCAGAAGTGATGGTGACATTTCATTTCTTAAAATTTGCAGATTTTGTCATTTCCATGTTTTTTGTTTGTTTGCTATTTTTAAGTTGGTTATGTGGAATTTTAAAATCCTAAGGCTATCATTCTGGTTTGAGTGGTAGTTGAAATTAGTAATGTTGAGAGCAATACAAAATTACTCAAACACGATACACCTACACGACATACTTTGGACATTCTTCATGGACATAAATCAGTTTTATGCTACTGTAGAATTTTACAGCTAATTTTCCATGGAAACTAGTATGAAGTTATATATAGAACAAAATGAAGAACCAGCTCCTCATTAATTATATAACAAGCTTGTTTAAGCATACATTGTTTGGTACCTTTGGAAAGAAGTCTTTTTAATGGGGCCATGGCCTAGAGGCATTCCATAGCAAACCGCATACAAAAACATCGACAGGTGTTTCACGATGTATCAAAGAGCGGCAAATGTATCAAGGTTTATGCAAAGAATAAACAAATCATAAACTCTGCTTTTACATTACATTTACATCCATTGACCACATCAGCAAAACATCAAGCTCATATTGAGAAGCAGAAACATCAAAGGCTGGGGTTGTTATCGCAGATGCCACATGCACATGGCACACTTTTAAAAATAGCTGACAGTCTAAATGTGTTTGGCTCCAGGATGACGACAAGCCAATGATCGAGATCATGGACCAGCTGAGCCCAACTGTAATGGACAGCATCGTTCATGTGGCCGTGTCCGACTCGGTAAGTGTCAAGTTATATATTTATTGCATGTTTATTGAATGTGGAGTGAATAATGGAATAAAAGCCCCTTGAGTAAAGCCTACTATATAAAACTAAGGCATTAGTATCAGTATGTGGTACATATAGGAATATTCATGATCAAGAGCTGTGGTTCAGTTAAAAGCATTGCATACTGGTCTGAGTCATGTTTTGGCAATTTTAGTGCAAACTGAGCAACTTAGCAAGTTTCAGGTTAAAAACAGTCCAAAACCTGTTGTCTCACTGCAAAAATCAACACAAAGGTCTGTGCGGATCACAAACACCCGCTGTCAAACCAATCACACTCCTGTTTTCTACTCTCTGCCCCTCCCTCTACCTTTTCATGCTTTTCTAGCAAAATAATTTGTTTGAAATGTGCTTGTGTGCGCTTAGACCTGGGGTCTCCAACTTTTTTTTTGTCAGGAGAGCTACTTTTGCAAAAGAAAACTGGCGACGAGCTACTACTTTTAGTGATTACCATAAATTGAAGTTAACTGTGGATAGATAAGAGACCTATATAAAAATGTAGCCAATATATAATTAGAAGTGGACACAGTTAGGCATTTAAAGATACATTTACAGTAGAAATAGTCAGGTAATAAATAAAATTGGAGTAACACAGCTACAGGGTGGAGACTTCTTGCTTTTTAGTGGGAGTGGATATTAAAACTTGACAAAACCTTGTTAATGTACAAAGTGTTGATTAGCAAAACATGAAAAAACATTCTGTGAAAATATTCAAACATATTTAAAGCTTCTGAACTTTTGTATTTAATGTTGCTTGTCTCAACACCTCCTGTGCATTACTTGAACATCCATTTCAATAAAGCGTGTTGTAGCTAACACATTGCTTATGAATTAGATATGACTTGATTGTCCAAGAGGGACACTGGTTTCCACAGACGTCATGACAGTTGTTGACATTTCACACCTTAAACATACAATGAATAAGTTCTGGTGGTTTTGATAGCCTTTTGATGGCATTTGAGATCTTCTACAGTTATAATAATTACCTAATTTTGAGTTATTCACGTTAAGGTCCGCTTTTGGATAGTTTCTTTGTTAGAATTACTGTAGCGGTGACTTATGTCAGAATCTGGAGGTTCTGTGAAAGCCTGCTGATTTCTTATGTGGAACTTGATGTGAAAAGTTTGAAAGAACCACTGCAATAGAGTTAGGAAATAACCTTCACCAGAACAATATGTACAAGCTCAGTGAGTGAATGTGATGAGGATGAAGGTGGCTGATAAGATGGCCACATGAGAAGTGTCTTATGCTGCACTTGAGAACATGTTGGGTGTTGGCAGTTTGTTTCTCACAGTGACACAGAAAATGCTATTGTTATGTTCTTGGGCAAGACACTTTGCCCTCAATGCCTTCTCCAGTTACAGCCAGTGTCTTGTATGGTTTTAAACATGATAGTCTTGTAAACATATATTTGCTTGAATTGACAATATTTCACCTGTGTAATTTAAGACAATGATTACTTGTACCTCTTCCCTGTATTACACGTGTCAAATATAAGGCCTGCACGTCATTTTAAGCAGCCTTATAGATCTTAAATGTGTTTGCACAAGTCTTAATTTTAGTCTTAATGAAGCAAATTCTGTCAGATTTCCTGATTTGCTGCATCTTTTATTGTCAGAAATGTCTCAATATTATAACATAACTGGTTGTGTTGCTTGTGTTATTTGATTGATGGTGTAGATGAGATGCTCGGTTTCTGTATAAATTGTCTTCTTTTTAAATTATTCATACAATTTTTCATAATTGTAGCAAAATATAAAATTTTATCTGTAGAAGCCTGCTGGAAGAATAACTACTATTGGTCACGACTTGCAAATAAGTCTTCATTTTTATGTTTGTGGTTCTAAAAAGATCTTTAAAATACTTAAATTTGACCTCTCAATCCCTACAGAAACCCTGAATGTGGGTGAGTTAGCAATGAAAATATTTGCCTGAAATGTAAAGAATAATTCATTTCATAGACTTATTAAAATATATGTAGAGCTTTTGTAACTTAAAGCAGAGCTAAGCAACATTTTTACCTTGTTAAATGTCTTTGTAAGACTCCATAATGATGGTTACATACAGTATGTATTTTGGGGCATTTGAAGCATGTGTCGACTCTCACCACTGTCTCAGGCAGAAACTACAGCAACTGCAACTTTCCTCCCCCTTTTTTCCAACCACGTTCCCAACCCGAATATCTAGCCCTGAGACACTCTGGCTCTTTGATTTTTTTTATTTAGCAGTGTAAAATATGTTTAGATGTGTTTTTACTGTCTTTTTTTCCATCTTAAATTGACACTTAAATGAGAAAATAAATGAATTGTGTTAAGTTTTGATTCAGTTGGCTAGTAAGATTTATTCAAGTTACAACAGACCTTTTTGACAACAACTATGATGCAAGAGTGTCCCAGGCTGAACATGAGTTTGACATTCCTGCTGTATTCTAAATATTGCCTGTCCTGTCCTGGTGTAGTCCACGCTGCCCCTGAGCCATCACGTGGACCTGCAGTGGCTGGTGGAGTGGGGAGCGCGTCTCGTCAGCAGCTCCTACGACGTGAAGAGTCCCAGTCATGTCTGGATCTTTGCCCAGTGTGTGAAGGACCCATGGGTGCTGTGTCTGCACATATTCTTGAGACAGGAGCATCTTCCCAAACACTGTCCCATTGCCCTGGGATACGCCTGGCCTTACGCTTTCACGCGACTACAACTGCTGCTGCCTCTTGTCGACCCCAAGTAAGAAAAAAAATGGTTTTATTATGCACTTTAAATGCAATAATCAACACAGACATTAACAGAGATATGCTTTGAGGGGTTTTCCAACACTTATTTAGTTTTCTTTAAAACAAGTGGGGAATATGCTCCCTACTTTATATATTTAGTGCACAACTCATGTGTTAAGCAAAACACATTAGTGCTTAAACTTTAATGTGTACTAGCTTTGATAAAATAAAACTTTTTGTGACTCCTAAAAAAAGTGCTTTACTTTTGTGTTGTCTGATATTACTGCTCACAAAAAAATATGTTGAAAGAATTATTAAATTTGCTATATTTGATCCGGAAAATGTCATATTAGAGCTATATTTAAGAGAAAAAAAAAAATTAGTTTTTATCAAAAGCACAAAATGTACAAATTTTCTGCTTAATGCAAATGCTGTAGACTTTGACTCAAAAAGCATCTTCTCTTAGCTTTTAGTATGTTTTATAATCTTTTTAGGAACCAGTAAAAGGAGATCTTTTGTGTTCTTGTATTCAGTATTAATATAAGACTTATGTAGATTGATCTAAAAGGGCTTAGAAATAGAAATGGGTGCATTGACTTCCTGTTCAAAATGGAAGAACTGATACTTTAACAAGCTGCACATTTTAAATTCCTTGTTTATTTTAGTTGTGAAGCAGCTACATGACAAATTTGAATTGTAGATGGAATCAGATTTTTTCAGTAATCACAAATACAGAACACAGAAAAGTGGGCAGGGATAGGTGGTAGGTGAAAACAGATTTTCTGGGCATTCAAGCATAAGCTGCAGGACAACGCAAGCTATCAAACATGCATGAATCAATCCAAAAAACTCTGACCAAACTAATGACGACATAACATGAGGAAAGTTGGTTTGGCATAATAAGTTCTCTTTTACAATATTTCAATTACAAATTTGGTCTACAGTTATTTCAGTAATAAATTAGTTGAGGTGAATCCCTGCCTCCAAGTTTCGAATACAAAGGCTAAAAGCTTATTACATATTCCCACAATAGCAAGCACTTATTATTTCTGTCTTCTCTAATGAATAAAGCACATAGGTTTAGATTAAAGAAACATAATATTTTCAAATATTTCTGAAGCCTCATCATTTCTTTCTGTCAGCAGCCCCGTAAATGCCAAAAAGACGAGCACCGCCGGCTCCAGTGACAGTTACATCTCTCTGTGGAGAAACTACCTGATCATGTGTCTGGGCGTGGCCAAGCCCAGCATCATGTCTCCCGGTCACCTGCGAGCCTCCACACCTGAGATCACCGCCACCACCCCTGACGGCAGCGTCACCTACGACAACAAGGTCTGTAAACCCCCACCACCACTACCACACGCACACACACCTACACACAGTCTCCTGGGAAAGTACGGGAAATAATACTCTATAAGAACTACACTGGGCTGCATTGTTCTGGACAATTGGAATGTAAAAAGAGAATTTATTTGCTAAGGCTGACAACTATCTATAGATATTTATATTGTTTTAAAATATGTACTTCTTAGTTTTTAAATTTCAGTTTTATTAAAGGTGACTTTTGGTCTTGTATGTCACAGTTATACTATCATACTGAATATACAATTGTTATTTGAATGTATTTCTATAATTTTGCAAATCTGTGTTTCAACCATTACCTAAGAATTAACTATATTGTTCATTTGTGTTGATGAGTTGATTTTACCTACTATAAAATGTCTTTTAAGAAAGAATGAATGCCGATTTTAGAAAGATACAACTAGAGAATTATCCCCATATTTAGTCATTAATCACATTTTCTTAAATTGCATAAAACAGGTTAGACACATTTTTCATTAAAACTTAGCAAACATGATTAGATTTATGATTTGGCTACAGACTTTGGCTTGTTTTCACCCACTTTGGCTGTTTTGATGAGGTTTGTAATGGTTTTTTGTCCATCAAATATGACATATGTGGTTACCTATCAACCAGACTGTAATTATGGGCCAAAATCTATATAAATGATACAGTTAAGCAATTTATTAAACTCCCCGAAAACTGTGTCAATTGTCTGTAAATTGTCTTTGAATTTGTCGTTTTTTGATGACATGTGGATGGATTTGGTTTGGTTATTGCTAGATTGTTGAGTCTGGAGGGACAGAAGTGATCTTGTTGTAATACGTAGTAGTAAGTAGTAATACGTTTATTTCTGTTGCTAAGCTAGTCTAAGCTGTTGTATTTTTTATCTTCCCATTTACCCAAACCCTTTCCCTAAACTCATCTTTTTTCCTAACCCTTTTGCGTAAATTGTTTACCACAAGAACTATCACACCAAACCATGTGATGATGTTTAATCAGTGTGCTCATTGTCTTTTGTGTACATTTTGTTTCAGGTGATCGGCACTCCCTCTGTGGCCTGGCTTTTGAAGCAGCTCGTCCCACTGATGAGAGCCGAAAGTTTGGAAATCACTGAGTCTTTGGTGCTTGGATTTGGCTGCACAAATGCCTTGTTTTTA
Source organism: Mugilogobius chulae (assembly GCA_038363315.1). NCBI lineage: Eukaryota > Metazoa > Chordata > Actinopteri > Gobiiformes > Gobiidae > Mugilogobius > Mugilogobius chulae. The sequence goes on along the minus strand of CM076399.1, from coordinate 30,872,035 downwards.
GGTAAGACTTGTGACTCAATATTCTTACATTTTTACAAAATCTAAACTTTTTTTTAGAATAGATAGAGTGCTAAAATCTGTTGAGAATTGGAATAAAGTACATTTTAAAAACATGATTGAAGTTTTAATGGTGTGAACAGAAGTCTTCCAAATGAAAATAAAGCTAACACATTCAATTCAATATACCGTAATTAGATTTTTTTTTAGCTTAGCTATCTATGCTTGTCTGTACAGATGCAATTGGTTCCGAATATTACACGTTATGGCATTAAACATAACTACAGCATCTACATAGGGAAATAGAGGAAAAAGCCAGTCGGCAGCATCATGTTTGGGGCGCGGACTGTTGAGGGGGAAAATCGTGTTGGAAATCCTATGTTAAGACATGGAAAGCGTTTTAAGGCGTTTTCTAGTGAAGCAAGTGTATTTTTAAGACTACTATTTTAAGTCAAGTCACAGCCAAGCCGTTGGATCACTTTATTCATCTAAATGTCTTCGTACCAATATTTGACGCAGTATATTTCCGTAAGTTCACATTTACTGTTGTAGTTGTTGAGCAGTGAGTGATAAAGTTGTTCTGATTTACTCTCAATGTTAAGTCTGCCCCTCGAAGGTTTGTCAATGAACATGGCCTCTGTAACCGACTGTATCAATCTGTTCACTTCCTGTTTAGTTCATTTCTATGCGGTTTTGACTACCTCAGTCTAAAATGAAAAAAAATCCAAGAAATCAAACAGTGAGTGTAACAAACTAATGTTAAATTCTTTTCAAATCAGGAGAAAACTTCACCAAAGAACCAAATTGTGCTTATTTAAGGAAGTGTTTGTTAGTCAGTGCTAATTCTAATGCTAAAACTTGACAATTTAAGAATAAGCAGCTTCCATGCACAGAGCCAGGAGAATTATGACAAAGTGCTGGATGTGCACATTGCCTGTTACATAAGAACGTCCGAATGTTCAGCCCGGTCTTTTATTTCCCATCTGTCGTTGCATTCTCGTCATAGCTCAGATTAGCGGCATACCTTTGTGATATTGTGAGAAGGAAAAGAAAGCATGGCAGATGAAGAAAGTGAATTCTTCGAGGGGCAAAGATGTATCGCATTTTTCACAAAAACAGAGCCACCATTGTAACAGAAGGCCGTGTCGTTGTATCAGGAACTCATTTCAACCTGCAATGCTTTTCAAAAAGGCTTCATTGTTGTTAAAAAAGATTAAGGTCGTACCAGGAAAAGTGAATTGCATTATTATGTGAGGATTTGTTGCTTTTGGACATGTGACGCTGTGTTTTAGTTAACAGTGTGTTTTTATCAGCAAGCATTAAAGCAACACATTATTCTTCTTTATTTAAATAGATTTTTGCTTCTTTGTTTTACAGGGAGTTGGTTGAAGAACTGCATCCACTGATGAAGGAGGCACTTGAGCGAAGGCCTGAGGTGAAAACTAAAATCTAATGAGGGTTGCATTATAAAATGTATTGGAATATAGTGCCATAAAAGCATTAGAATCTACAATAAAAATGGTCAATTATTAGTTAAAGTGTATATAATAGGCTTTTCATTGTCAAAATTATTAAGATTTTACTAAATATTTTTGCGTGTTTGCATTAGTGTTTTAAGTTTCAATCACTTTTCTTCTAAGTAAAAAATAAGTTGTAAAATAAAAACAAAAATAATGGTAATGGCATTAAATTTTGCTTGAAATCATTAAAAAGGTCTTCACATCCAAACCTAGAGCTCTGTCTGTCTATTGCTAAACTACTAAATCTGTGTCTGAGATTGAAGTGTTACAATGACTCTGTGTTTTTATTAATGTTTTGTTCATTTGTGATTGCTTGTTTACTTTTGCAGAACAAGAAGCGCAGAGAGAGGAGAGATCTTCTGAGGCTGCAGCTGCTGAGAATCTTTGAACTTTTGGCCAATGCTGGAGTCATTAGTGACAGGTGTGCTGAGTTTTGACATTTTTTTCTTATCCAATCATGCTCTACAAACTATCCTACACTAATAATTAATATTTTGTTTGTTGGAGTGGTACTTTTGGGCAAACATATTGCATTAAGAATGTAAGAAAAAGTAAAAATAATGACATTGACAGTTTTTTGCTAATTTTATATAGATTTTAATGTTGCAGTCTTGTTCATTTTTACCGAATAATGTAGATTTGTTCCACTGCCTAGTGCTGCCTCCTCTGTTTATTGAACCAATGAGCTACTTAGGAATATATTAAGCTTGATTGACAAGTTAACAGGCCAATAGAAAAAGAGGCAGCCTCGCTTTCTATTTGCCAATGTTTTAATGGCTTCAGCATTTCCACATTTCATGTAGTTTTATGAATCTTTGTCTTTTATCATTAGCACAAGGTTGTTACATTCTAGACAACTATTTTCGACCAGTTTGACAACAAGTTTAGTTTTTTCCTCTTTACAATCTTTAAATGTAATGCTATTAGTAACCAAAAATGTTTAGTTTGTCTACATTTTCCTCTTTATTACCTAATTATTCCATACATCAAAAACAAACCAATACTTGCAAATGACTTACTTCTTCACATTTTGCAGCACAAATGGAGCCCTGGAGCGCGACTCTCTGGCTCTGGGCGCTTTGTTCTGGAATACGTGGACCTGACGCGGATGCTTCTGGAGGCGGAGAACGAGAAGGAGCTGGAGGTCCTCAAAGACATCAGAGCTCACTTCAGTGGGATGGTGGCAAACCTCATTCAGTGTGTCCCAGGTAAATGATATACTAATTAATGAATAATTGAGGAAATAAAGTGGGGCTTGATAAATGGTGGTGGCTTTAAATGTTATTAGTTTTGCACTGTTGGTTTGACCTTTCCGGTGTCACTTTTACCAGTCAAATTATATTAATTTTGGCTTGACTTTAACTATGACGGAGCAATATACCGATAACTATACTAATCTAAGCTATCTTTGTGCATTTCTCTTTTTAATGCAATTGTTTCTTAAAATATACTCTATTTTTCCCATTTTTTCTCTGACTGGCCAGTTGTTGCTACGCCTTTGAGCTGGCTTTAACCAATGACAGCGAAGTATGAACTTTCTGAAGAAGCAAATCATGTTATCAACTGACAGACAACAGGAAAACAAGCAGTCTACATGACTTATAATATAATCGAATCTGTCTCTAAGAATATCGAGATATTTTATATTTTTGCATTTTTCCCAGCCCTAACATGCGTATGACTGGTTTCTACAAATTTCCCATTTTAATTTAGTTTAGTAGATTAACACTAGTTGTAAATATAAACGATAGTTAACATGAATCATGATAAAGTTTGTAAAAATGTGGAATAAAACAGGAAGTAGAGGAGAATTCTAACTGATGATTCACACTGGGAGACAAAGACATTTTCATTTGTCTCATAGTGAATATAACATGAACGTGAATATTTTAATGAACCTATAAACATAAATTTAACAAAATGAGCGTGTTGTTGTGTATTTGAATGTCTCAAGAAGTGAAAACTTGTTACGTTTGAAGAGTTTTGGCTCAATTTATTAAATGGTTGCTAAGTAACTCCCTAGCGTGAGTCATCATCTACAAACAGGAAGTACATTTGTAAATCCGAAAAAAAATGGCTAAACTGGGATGAACTTTGCAAAATGTTTTAGTAAATCTTAATTATAATGATGATCTTAACTTATTACTTGTGTATAAAATGTAAGCTATATTTAATTTGACATACAAATAACACCAACACATTACAACCAACATAGATCTGTCTTGTCTTTTTAGCTGGCAACATTTAATTAGACTAGACCTGGTTCTTTACATTTTATTGATTTGTTTTTTTGCTTTTTCAATTTCCAGTGCACCACAGACGATTCCTCTTCCCTCAGCAGTCTTTGAGGCATCACCTGTTCATTCTCTTCAGTCAGTGGGCCGGACCCTTCAGTGTTATGTTTACACCTTTAGACCGATACAGCGACCGAAATCACCAAATCACACGCTACCAGTACTGCGCCCTCAAGGTAGGAAACTGGACCAGAACTAGGTCATGTTTTTTTCCAAGATATTTGATTTTAATGTTGCTCTTTCAGGCGATGTCAGCGGTTTTATGTTGTGGGCCAGTGTTTGACAATGTGGGCCTCTCCACGGATGGTTATCTCTACAAATGGCTGGACAACATCTTGGCCTGTCACGACCTGCGGGTATGTCAACATACACTAACTGTTTTATCTTTCATCATTTTGGAAAACACTAATTAAAATGGGATCTTTGCTTGACCAGCAAGTCACATTTTGTTTCAATTCAGAAGAGTTTAAGAATAGACCATAAACCTAGTCAAAAACAAAAAACTTGGTATGTTCCAACCACAGCCACTTATTTGCACATCTTCCTCAAATGTGGAATACTCCTCTCAAGCCATCTGGCAAACATTAAAAACAAAACATATAACTTATTAAACTCCAGCCCTTGTTGATTCTCTAAAAAATATAAATTATATTAGCAAAAAATTGTCTAGTCTCATTCTTGACTAAATCTCTTGTTAATTCTCTTACACTGCTTATATCCTGCAAGTAACTTCTTATAAAACTAACTTTTCAGATTAGATTAAAAGCACTAACTCAACAAATCAGAAAGAAACATTTTATACTTAAAGTAAAGCTAAACACTCTCTGCTCCTCCTTTCACCTAATACTTCTAATACTTTTCCAACAAGCTTAGGGTGTTAGCTTTACTTTAATGACCATTACATTGTTTCCTATGTATTTATTTCTTATTGAAGAATTATGAGTAACTATGGTTAGTCAACCTGGTCTATTGTATAACCATCATGTTTTCCTGCTGTAGGTTCATCGTCTTGGGTGTGAGGTGGTAATTCTTCTGTTGGAGCTAAACCCAGACCAGAGTAATCTGTTTAACTGGGCTGTGGATCGCTGCTTCACCGGATCATACCAACTGGCCTCTGGATGCTTCAAGGCTATCGCCACAGTCTGCGGAAACAGGTCAGAACTCAACCTCTTTGGAGACATTAAAACAATTACAAAAGAATGCTAATGATTTTTTAATTTCTGTTTCAGGAATTACCCATGTGACCTTGTGACTCTGCTCAATCTGGTGCTGTTCAAAGCTTCAGACACAAGTCGAGAAATTTATGAAATCTCAATGCAGCTCATGCAGGTACAGTATGTGGCATCTATTTAAAAGAAACATGACAATAAATAGGACTTCTGCAGACACTGTCTAATAGTATAAACAGAACTATTTCAATCTAAACTTTTTATAAGAGCCCCCTTTTAAATGATTTACCTAATGCATTCCCATCTCCATAATTCTTCACCTCAAGCATTTTTTACAACTTTCAAAAGTAAAAGTTGAGCCAAGCTGTTAAAGCTAAAGTATGTACATTTCTTGGGACTTTTGGGCTTCATTTTTAGACATGGACAGAATAAAATTGGCTGACATTTACATAAAAGTTGTTGCATTAAACATTAAATCCAACTTACCGGCAGCTAATGCTTGACTAAACTTATAGGGACTTGCGAATAACAACATGGATTTGATTCTTGTTCAGGTGTTGGAGTCAAAGTTGTGCGCTTACTCGAAGCGGATGGTGGAGCAGAAACCTGGGAATATTTTGTACGGGACACACGGCCCTCTGCCTCCTCTTTACAGCGTCAACCTGTCGCAGCTGTCCATCCAACTGGCCAGCATGTACCCGGAGCTCACACTACCTCTCTTCTCAGGCAAGCACTACTACTCATTTATGACTTAACTACAGACACGTAGACTCATGTTTATGCTCATGTTTTTATGATTTCCATACCTCCATTGGGAAGTAACTGAGTACTTGTACCGAAAATATGTCAGCATTCTAATTTAGAGTAACTGTTCTGATTAGACCAATAGTGCCCAAACGTTTTTCTTTAGTGGGTCAAAATTAGTAGAATATATTAAGTTGAACTGTGCCAAGGGCCAAACCTAATTTTGTGTTCTATTTAAACAGGTGGTTTACAAAAAGATAATCATTACATTGTCTTTTATTAGCACATTTTATAAGAATAGACTTGATTTGGTCTCTTTTGACAATCTTTGTCGCAAAAAATAGTAATAGAGACTGACCTAATTGTATTTTTATGGCTCATTAAAATTATAAGAAATTTGTGGCCTATAAACTCTTTATGGGCCAATATGTTGAATGGATTTTGATCATTTTCTCTAAATGACATAATTTAAGTTGATAACAAACTCACCTTCTTTTCTGTTTCACTATAATTATGTAAGACAATGTTTTGTGTAAAGTGTTTTTTTGTGTGTATTTTAGTAGTAGTTTGGCCAAAACATCATATACCTAGTCTGGATAAATAGATCGGTACATCAAAATGGCAAATATCAGCCAACTGATACATCGATCTATCTCTAGTATTCAGTATTATGTAACTAAGTTCATTTTCTTCACGACACTGCCCTATATGAAATGATCCTGAAAAATGGAAAATAATGACTTGCAGTTGCTCTGTGAGTTTATGATGAACAATACATTATCTCTTATGCACAAACAAGTCACAACTGGCTCTTCTTGTTTTCTTATCTGTAACATCAACTCCAGTTTATATGCACAACACGCAGAGTGTAGCCAATAACTCAAAGAGAGAGTGAGGGAGAGTGGTGGAGTCTGAGCATACCGAAGGGTGTGACTGTTGACAAATTAACATACGCCAGTGGCAGCTGTAATAATATGTGACCTCTGCGTTGCTGCGATGGGGACAATTATAGATAATGTAAACATGCATGTAATGGCTTGAGGGTAAGTAAAAGCCCTGACCTGCTGATAGACGTTTATAGCCACTACAGTTATTAAATTAGGCTGTGGGGTAGGTCTTAAATGCATTGTAATTATGCTTTTGTGGGTTTTAAATGTATCTGTGACACCAGATATTGACACACATTGTAAATGGACAAAAATAACTGTGCAGTATTCAGGTTCTATGCGTTCTGGAAAACTTGGTAAAGCTGAAAAATATGTAGTCATATTTCCAGTCATAGAAAACACATGGACAATATGATTTCGTCTATAATAAAGTAATGCACAAACTTTTTTTCTTTTTAACTACTACTTTTAATATAAAGTGAGCAATATAGATGATGTACTACGCAAAGTTTGGCTGAAAATTTAATTTGTGAAAATGAAGAAAAGCAGCAAAGAACTTGTTTATTACAATCCTAACAAAAATCTTATTTTTTATTAAGTAAACCCAATATGTTGTCTACTTGGTCAGACTGCCAAAATTCATTAGAATGCAGAATATCTCATCATTTGGGGTAAAATTTTCCTGAGGGAAGACCCCCAGACCCCCCACTTTTCGGCGTTCATCTTTTATGGCTATGTAACCAGGTGTTATACATTGAGCTGCCATAGACTTTCCAAACGATCTAAAAAATGCAAGTGTAGATGCCATGATTACCTAAAACCCTCTTTTGGAATGACCTGGAAACATCCTCGAAAACATTTTGGGGATACCAGTGGGAACCCTGAAATGTAATCACAATACATGATATAATAAACAAAAAAAGCCGATACCTAAAACCTTGTTACATTTTCTTTAGTAGACATTTTTTCTTGTTTTGGAAAATAAGAAGCTTCAAAATATTTCAGAACGTATGTACTATTTTTAGGAATGCACTAATCCAGCTTTTTTGTTTTTTTTTAATAAATAATTGGGGTTTGAATATCAGCCAACACCTGTGGTAGAAACTGAAAATGGCTTTTGTTTTCTTTGAAACACAGTTGACTTTATAAGGAAATAAATCAAGTATAGAAATATAACAGATACAAAGAAATATAGATAAACAGAAAAAACGATAGCTCTCAAAGGAAATTTCATAGTTCTCAATAAAATGGCAACGAGTCAGTGAATTCTCAAATCAATAAGTAAGTAAAGTAATAAACATGTATTACATGTATTCAACAAGTACCTACTGAACAACTGTGTGTGAGTAAAACTTTAAACATTATGTGACATTAAAGGCTGAACCCATATCGTATTAGGACCAATGCCCGATCCAGCCAAATTTCATGGACTGACTCCAATATCTTATCCCAGTTGCATCCCTAACCGTTTTCACATGTAGGTTGTTTTCTGTGTCATTTGTAAGAGCTTTTATTAATGGTTTTTCATGTGTCTATCATTGCAGAGGTGAGCCAGCGTTTCTCCACCACACACCCAAACGGCAGACAGATAATGCTCTCCTATCTACTGCCCTGGCTCAGTAACATTGAGCTGGTGGACACCGGACTTTTGCCGCCCCCCTCCAGCCCCTGCACTCCTGACGAAGAGGCCCGAGGACAGAACATGGGAGCATCACCCAGTCTCAGGGGCAATGGCTGGGGGTCGCTGCAGGCCACGTCTCTGGTGCTAAACAACCTCATGTTCATGACAGCCAAGGTACAGATTCACTTGTGTGTCTTATAAATGTGATAATCAGTTTGTACCAAGAAAGTTCAACATTACAACCTCTGTGTTTAATATGTAGTGGTTTTATAGTTGATTAGTTTTTTTATTACATAAAAATTATAAATCCTTATAGAGGGATTATTTGTTTATCTACACCGGCGATGTGCACGCACCCGGTATGCAGAAAGAGCAAGCCGTGAAAACAAGTTGAGTCAGCACCATGATCTGCTTTATCACTGTACAAAAACAAAAGTTATGCTGCTACATCAACATTTGTGAATGAAATTTGACCCTACGACCCTTAAAAGTTACATTCAGGTGAGTGAAAAAACGTTGAGAAAAACTGTCTCAATCTCCAGAAGCCAGACGTTCGTCACACCAGTTCATTCCTGATTGAAACAGCTAGCTCTCGTCTCGTTTTGTTGTTTTAAAGAAGTTTTCCCAGCTAATCAGATGGACAGCGTCTCTTTCTGCATGGAGCATGTGCAGTAGAGCAGAAAGTGACGTTGACCGATAATCTCTCTACAATGTTTGCACGCTTATACATTCCAAATTCTGAAATAGAGATAAAAAAATATATATATATATATATATGGAACTTTCAGTGTGATTTCAATGAATTGGTTGCAGAAAATGACAAAATATGAAAAAGCAGAGAGGTAATAATTTCTTAATTACACATGAGTGAAGATAAGCCTGGCTTAAAGACATTTAACATTCCTTTTACATCATGTGTTTATTTAAAAAGAAAACATTACAGACTGTAATAAGTTATGTTTTTGAATATATTTTTGAGCAATAAAACAAAAAAATTCATGATATACTGTAAAATTTTAGGCAAATAACATCACCATAGTGTCAGGTGGGAGGCGGAGTCTTCCAGAAAAGTTACATAGTGCACTGTTAACATCAATCATACTTTTTGTGAAGCTCAAATACATTATTTTCTGTCTTTTGTAGTATGAAATAAACTAGTTTCACACTGAAAATTCAAACTTACACTTTTCTTATAAAGACATAAAACCATTAGCATTTTGATCAGATGTCAGATTGTTGATAAAAATGTTAAAGAGTTTGCTCATTTTAGTTCCAGTTGCCACCATTTGTTATGATGTTAGGCCATATAAAGATTTTGTAGGCAAATTGATGTTTTTCAGAATACGAAGAAAGTTTGTGGAGAAATTTTATGAATTATGAATTATGCATTTGCAGTTCTCATGATGTGCTCCTGGTGTGAATAAATGTAAAATCTTAAAGTTTAATGTATGTCTGCATTTCAGTATGGAGATGAGGTCCCTGGTCCCGAAATTGAAAACGCCTGGAACGCTTTGGTCTCTAATGAAAGATGGAGCAACAACTTGAGAATAACATTGCAGTTTCTCATCAGTCTGTGCGGAGTCAGCAGCGACACTACACTTTTGCCTTATGTATGTTTTTTATGCACATTTAGTATTCACATTTATGACTGCACTGAATTCCTGTTGCTGATGTGTTCATTTTTAACATTTTAGATCAAGAAGGTGGTGATTTACCTCTGTCGCAACAACACCATCCAAACCATGGAGGAGTTAATATTTGAACTTCAGCAAACGGAGCCAGTCAACCCAGTAGTTTTACACTGTGACAATCCTCCCTTTTATCGCTTTGCTGCGAGTAACAAGGCTTCCACGTCACAGACAGGTGAGACAAGTGAAAAGTATTTTAAATGAGACGTTAGCTTGTAGTTGAACATGACAGATAATAATTCATGCTTTGTTCTTGTCTATAGGAACCACCTCGAGTAGCAACACCGTCGTAGCAGGTCCTGAAAACCTCCCCGACACAGATGATACCAAACTAGCCAGAGACAGTGATGATCGGTAAGAATTTTAGGAATTTTAACTGTTTTTGCTGGTTAATGACCTTTCAGTTTGTTATTTAAAGAGGATAATATGCAAAATTTCACTTTTATCCAGGTTATAATTGATTTAATCAGAACTAACCAAGACTAAATCAGGTCTAAAACAGAATTAAACACAGACTAAACCAGGATTAAGCCAGATCTAAGATGTTACTATCCCCAAATTAAGTCAGTAAACAAATAACATGTATTTTGACTTATTGGAAGTTTGGTAGCAGGCTGGATCAGGTCATTTGATAACTACGATAAGACAAGTTTATGATTAGGGATGTCCAACCTCTAGCACATGAGTAAAGCTAACCAATGAAATTACTTTCTGGCTGTTAGACTGTGTACATAGTGTTTAAATAGCTTTCCCTTTTATCATCAGAGTTATTTTTGGTAATTTTAGTGCAAAAAGCTGTGACTTTAGATAGAGTTGCCCATATTATAAAACCAAAATCACACTGCTTTTCTCCTCACACACCCTCCCTTTCCCTTCTCCTAATGCTTTTCTAGCAGCCAACTCAACCCAAATGTGTTCATGAATGAAGTTTAGGTGGTTAGCTGTGAATAATAACTGGATAATGAACTAATAACTGGATAATAGCAACCAACTCTACCCCAAATAGCTCAAGTGCTTGCAGGGCTGTAGACGACCAAAGAAATTCTTGGTCGACTAAAGACAGGTCCCATCGACAGATTAATCAAATAAAAAGAGAGAACGGCAAAGGTTCTGAAGCTAAAAGTATCCTTGATCTAACTATTTGACCCACTGTAGGCAAGTTATTTATTTTTATGTCTAAAAACACAGACTAGACCAATATACTGGCCCAAAATTGTATGCTTGATCACTTGTTTTATGTTGTTTTTTAGTATATCTTATTATTGTGATAATACTGATCGTCCATCGACCAATCTTGATAGCATAATTCCTTTTTAGTCATATCCTGTCTATAATCTTAAAAAACAATATTTTGATCGTACCCAAAACTCCATCGACCGATTAATTCTGACTAATTTGATCGACCAAACTCCATCGACCATAATTGACTAAACGACTAAAAGACTACAACATTTGCTTCCGCTAAAAGTAATAGTCACTGTTATTTTTGTTTATAAAAATAGCTCCTCAATGAAAGTTGGAATTTTCTGTTTAATTAAATTATATTAAAAGTTAAAATCATTAAATATCACTAAAATATGTTGGCGTACATGTTTGTTTGTCAGTATAACTTCTGGGTAAAAGGTTGTGCCAGATGATTTTTCAGACAAGTCAATGTGTAAAGTTGTAGCTAACGTTTCTTGATGATTTAGTAAAATGTTGGTGTTTGTTTTACAGCAGGGCCAGGGCTCACAACAGACTGGAGTCACGCTACAGTAACAGCTCCGGCGGCTCGTACGAAGATGAAAAGAGTGAGTCAGTTTGTGTTTTGTTCTCATGAGAAAAAGTCCCAGACAGAGAAGCCCAGAGGGTTTCCGTGGCGACAGTGATGTGCACAGAGCTCCGGGACATGGATTCTCTCTGTCAGTTGCACTTACGGCTTTTGTCACTGAACTTACACCGTAATGCATGTACAAATTATCTGCTTTTGACAAATGACAATACGTTAAGTGACTTATTATCTAGACAGCACCAGCAACTTGTTAATAGATAAGGTTAACATGATGTAAACATTCAGAAAAATAATTTCATAAGACACTAAGGTTCTGTTTTTCCTTGAGCACATTCCTAAACAACAAACAAGTCCCAATTTAAACTGAATCTGTTTCTAAACTCTTTAGAGCACAGACAAATGCCTGGACTTATTGTGAAGCTGAGGATCTGTATATTTGAAGTCTGATTTTCTCTAATTATTAGTGAGAGACAAAAGGTTATCAGAATTTAAAGTCTGCTAAGTTTTCTTTAGTAACTATACACAGCAGTAGATTTGGCATTTGTAGGGTTTTGACAATTCCTCTTCTAAGTTGAAACTCTTATCGCTCAAACTGAGTTTTAGCAAAGTTTAATAAAGTAGAAAGTCCAGGTGGAGTCTAGAAAAATGTTTCTTAGGCATTTTTTTGTTGGTTAGACCTTGACCGGTTATTTTTATCAGCTTGGACAAAAGGGAAATTTTTTTTCAATGCAGAAAATAATATTTCAATCAAAAACTGTCATAAATAATAAATAATCCATGGAGAAAAGCTGATGACAGACCTACATAAAAGATGTTTAGAATTACCAGTATCTAGTTACGTTCCTCATATTTTGGCTGGTTTGTAAAGCAACAATACCTGAGTCACATGCAACACCTGAAGCACGTGGCAGACATGTTTGCAGTTATGAATCAAAGGTCAAATAGATGTCATTACAGCAGTGTCTAAGAGCAAATGACTCAGAAAGTTCAAAGTTATTGTCAAGTACAGTGGAAAAACAAGAGAGAGGCCAGCGTAAACACTGTAGAGATCATTTGTATGAATGTGATGAGTCAGTAGTTTTTGTGTCTGTGTTAACATTTGTGTAAGTTGTAAAAAGGCAAAAGAATGTCTGAAGAAGTAATAAACATACTGGTGGAGCATAGGTATTTAATTCTAGTTTGTTTTTTTTGGTTTCAAATAATGATAAAGCAATCTATCAAACATGGAGATTCAAACTCTTGAGTAATTTAGCTATCACAGAATAATTTACTGAACTTTACCTAAACTCCAATGAATGCTATTTAGTAAGATATTAGGCTTTATGAGAAAAAAGCAATAGTTACTCCAAAAAGAGAAAAAAGGGAGACTTGTATTCACACACAACTGACACGTTTTTTCTCACATCTTAAATAATAATTTACCAAAATAAATGTGTTATCAGGTTTGCCAAATCATAAGTAGCCTATTGTGTAATTAAGGTGGATTTGTGTCCTTCTATTGCTAGCTTACAACAACTAGGTTTCAACATACAGAACAGGGATGGGTGATTGTTTTTAATTAAAGGCCATATTTGAACACGGTCAAGCGTTGGAGGGCCGAATCACAATCATTGGTGTAACAAATTATCATTATTGCAAGACAAGCACATTTTTGTAAAACGAAATATAAAGAGTAACATTTATTGTCAAAAAAGTGCTGGTGGCCACATTGAAACCCAGATCTCATAAAGAACATAAAGCTACATTTGGAAGTATGGATGTATCAGTTCGGAAAACATAATATAAAATTGAATACTTCTTCATAAGACACAAATCAGTCTGTTTTTCTTATGGTGTTTGCTGAGTTGAGTGCATTTTGCCCATAAAAGTGCAACTTCTGCCATTGTGTTCAACTCATTAGTGTCATCACATCTACCGGAGAAACATGAAATCGTCTGTGTTGTAGCAACTGAACAGAGCTGCTGATTCCACTATTTTAATGTCTGTTACTTCCTGTTTAACTTCCTTTAAACATTGACAAAACTGGCAAATTATAATTGAATATGTTTTAATGAAAAGTCCAGCTTAATATTTGTTGTGTTTTTTTGCAGCGGACCCTCTTCCTCCTTACGCTGGCTGGCTGTTGAGTGTTTTGGAGACTAACCGTCCTCAGCCGTTGCCGATGCCGGTGAACGGAGGCTGCTGGGCTCCTCTGGTCGACTACCTTCCCGAAACCATCACACCCAGAGGCCCGCTGCACAGGTAAAGACAGAACAAAGAGCAGCTGGGATTCCCTATCTTGTGTCATCTGCAGAGTAAGCACAGACAGGCATTTGCACACAGCTGTCACACTTTCCACAGCTGAAGTGATAAAAATCTGAAAAGAATGAAAGCCAGTCAGATTACTGTCTCAGCGATGTACTAAACCCTAAATGAAATATGTTCTGTATTTAGCACCTGCAAAATCATTAATCACATTTAGACATGATGACAGGTGTCTTCCTTTTCATGTCAGTTTGTGATGTAGGAAGTGTGAGCTGAGTGTGCAATGTAAGCTGTACGAGGATGAAGTGCAAATAAGGACTATAAAATGTATTACAGTGTCTAATTAAAATAAATCATCGTACAAATGAAAAGATAACATTAAAAGTAACAAAAGCGCTGTTCATTTATTTCAAATCAGACATATAATTGAAGATAATTAATATTTTATTTCACTTGGTTCAACAAATGTCAGAATAAAATGGTAGTTACGTTTATTTGATATTGCTCATTTACTTTGATTAAACATTTATTAGCAAAGAAACAAACAAACATTTTATTCAGCTTGACAAATGTACTGTGTACTTTGGTTATAGAATGTTACACAGAATGGATTTAAGCTTAGTATATCTCCATGAAGAAACTGCAAAACATGCAAAAACTATATATCCAGACTTGCTTAATATTACTTAGAATCAGAATTTTAATCCATATTTAATCTGCTTTAACCAAATAAAATTTAATTGCTTATGTAATGTAGGGTATTTTACTGGTTCAAGACATTTTAACAGGTTATAAGAGAATTTGGCTTAAAATAAGACTAACCAAAATGCCAATGGAGTAAGAACAGTTTTCTTAAACCCATTGGCAAATAAGCAGCAGTGTCGTGAAATGAGTTCAAAACACTTTGTAAGAAAAATCATCTAGGTCTCTACAATAATTAGAGGCTTATTTACCGTAGTCAAAATGCTTGAAATTCAAATCCTAGAATCATGTAACTGTAACTTGTCTTGAAATTTTTTTTTTTTAGCATAAAAACACTCACAGTAAAATCAGTTCTAGATATTAATGCTGCTCTTTAGGAAACCATGAGGAGAATATTTCACCAAAGGGTTTATAAAAAGATGTGTTGGTCTGTCAATGCTAACGCTAAAGTCTGACAATTTGGAAATAAAAACATCTTCAATACACGGTCAGTTAAATCTTACTAAGTCAATATATTTCATTACCTGTTTTAATACATTTCAGCTAGATTGATATAAGATCATCTGCCTATCATTACTGGGACACTCCATAATAATCTTAAGATGTAAATGTTTGTCAATATTCTATACCTGTTTGACAACATTTTCTTTTTCTTTTGTTCCAGATGCAACATTGCGGTGATTTTCATGACTGAGATGGTGGTTGACCACAGTGTGAGAGAAGACTGGGCACTGCACCTGCCATTGTTACTTCACGCCTTATTTTTGGGTTTGTACCAAATCAAAAACAATCCAAGCGTTTATTATAACCCAAACAAAATATTTTACCTTGTTTTTCTTTCACAAGCGGTTTTCTTGTAAATATTTCCAACATTGAGGTGTGAAGGTATTTTCTGTGACGTCTGTGAATAATTTAGCGCGACAAGAGAAATGCTTTATCTTTGTTTTCAAAGGCGTAATGTTTGACAACACCTCAGAGCCACAACTTTAGTAAATATTTGGTGTCACATTCCTTCAACATCATCTGAGCAAGAAATTATGTAAAAAACATACCATCAAGTGTCACCTGTCTATTGTCATTAGTGTAAGCTTCATGTCTTTCCCACGAAGTTGTCAGACGTCCTTCGAATACTGCAGATGTAACTCACTTAATTACTACATATCATGCACAGACAAATAATGACTAGGTGCAAGCAATCAAAAGCTAAGTGGCTGTTTAAAAGTACTTTGCATTCAGGAGCACATACTGTGAACACAAGTTAAAACAAAAAGTCAAAATCTATCCATGTGCACTACAGTCCATGTGAGCTGTGACTGACGTCTCAGAAAACATGTTAAAGATGTTACAAATCAGGAGAATATTTCACTCGAGACGTGTTTGTGTAAAAATGCTAACGCTAACAGGAAATGCTCGGAAGTTAGCCATTTTTATTTGGAAACAAGTCAACTGAGCCTAGACACAGTCAGCATCAGAGGCCACGCCCACTTACAGACCTCCGTGGGGGAAATTAACATTGAGAGTGAATCAGGACAACAGTTTAATCAATCATTGCCCAACAACTACAACAATAAAAATGTGGACTTAAGGAATAATGTGCCAACTATAGATACAAAGACATGGAGAAGAATAAATAGACAAGAAAGCTACCCAACAGCCCAAGTTTGTAAATGTATCCAACAATGTTAACAGCAGCTGCAAGCTAAATGCTAACATGATGCTAACGTATTGCTAGCGCCGCTTTGTGTTTTTAACATCTACAGAAGAATCTGTTTATTTTTCTGAGATAACACCATTTCAACAACATCCATTAAGGCTTAGTTGTGACTTGACTTGAAATATTTGTGCTCAAAATACACTTAAAGCACCAGGAAGTGTCTCAAAAGAGCAAGGAAGTTGCGGTTCCCAATGAATTTTTATGCATCTTGAACCATGAAATTCCACCATGATAAGCTGCATCTCTAAATATGACGTGCTGACTGTCTCTATAATATTTTGCAGAAGCAATTTAAATAATTACTGAAATAACTCTGTTATACATGAGATATAGTAAATGACAAGAGATATTCAAATATTCTTGGAGGACATTCTAACTCACCTTTACATTGCAGTTTTTAATCACTTTTAAAGCAGAACTAAGTAACATTTTTACCTTTATTTAGAGCATTTGAAGCATGTGCTTTCTCTGCTGCCTCACAGTGGAAATCCAAGCAGGGCTAGCTCTATGGATGAAGTTGCTTAGTTCTGCTGTAAAAACAAAAATACAAGTGTTAGGACATGCTTTTCTAGAAAACCACAAAGTCATTTTTTACCCAATCAGTCATGAGTTTCTTGTATTTAGTGTATTATATTTTATTGCTCTGTGCATTTGTAAGAATACTTATTCATTAAAGACCACAACAAAAATCTTATTTTGGGCCATCAAAAGCCTGAAGTCAGCCATTTTCATTAGGTTATCATTGTTAAATTGAATTTTGTGTTTTTTGGCAGGCTTGGACCACTACAGGCCTGAAGTTTATGAACATAGCAAACGTCTCCTTCTCCATCTGCTCATCGCTCTGTCCTGCAACAACAACTTCCAGGTCAGTATGACACTTGACTTTGTTTTATAAATACATTTAGAAACTTTTTTAATTGTATTAGTCAGTTAATAATAATCTATTTTGTATCTCCAGGTCATAGCTTCCGTGTTGATGTTGACCAGAGAAATAAGTGACAACAAGACGCTCACCATCAAGTCCAGCTATCACTCAGAATACCAGCAGTCAAGTGAGTGCTAAAACCAATAAATATACCATAAACCACGTAATAAACCTTGTAATCAGTGTTATTGGCATGCAACAGATTTAAAGACACTATTGGTTTTTTGCTTAAAATCAATTTTTTGTGTCGCTATGTTTAATAATATTTCTAAAATCTAGAAAGTTCTCTTGTGTTTTTAGCATTGCACTAGCATTGTTAGCATACTGACACAAGTGACTTTGTTCACTCTGGCTTCTGAAAGAATTGAAAGCCCTGAATATCAATAGAATGCATTAGATAAGGGAGAATAACATGTGGATTGTAGAATTATTATTTTTTAAGTAAATAGCTCTGATTATTTAATTTTTTTTGGCTTTAAATACTTCCACAATGCTAGAATTTTAAAGTACGTTTTGCAAAGAACAGACTCCATATTCAATACTGATTTTGATGCTGTTTATCACTTTTTGAAACTAGATTTAAGTTTACCATAATAAGTTTGTATTTTAAAAACTTAAAACTTTCACTTAATTTATTTTTGGCAAGTTCAAATATCGACAACAGAGGTGCGACCAAGTCACTGTTTTTCAAGTCTCAAGTAAGTCTCAAATCCAAGTCGAGTCCGAGTCCTCTGCTTTTAAATTAAATCTTTTCAATTCTTTATTTAAATGACCAAAAACCTCTTTACATTTTAATAGATTTTTTATAAACAGTCCTTTACAAATAAGATTCTGGTCTAAAAAAAGGACTGAGGAGGGACGTGTTTGTTGATGTAAAATTACATGTTTTGTTTTTAGGAAAAGCATTAAGTTGTGTCAAATCACTTCCTTTCAAGTTCAAATCAAGTCCCGAGCCACTGACCTGCAAGTCCAAGTCTTTGTCCATTTTATCAATTCAAATCTAAGTTATCAAAATAGTGACTCAAGTCCAAGACATAGATTGACAATGAGAATATTCATAATGTCTCTTTCTAATCTTCATTTCATTTTGTGCTTTACTGTTTTGTAAAATGTCATAAAAGATGAAGTTGTGGTGTCCAAGAGATTGTTCTTGTTTTGTCCAATGTTAACTCTACTGTATATTCAATCTCCTGTTGTTTTAGACACTCCAGACTTCCTGAGAGAGTGGCAGGCCTCTCCAGTGGCGGACTCTGGCCTCAGCTCCACCTCAAACTCCTCTGTGGCGAGTCTGGGCGGAGGCAGCACCGCGGGCAGTGTGGGGAACCTGCCCATCGTTACCCCCGACGACCTGGAGGACCTGAAGACGCCCGAACGAAAACGACGAGAAGACGCACAAACTGATCGAGTTTCTCTCCACAAGGTAAGTGCATCACATCTTAGAGCGCTTGATGTGATTATTGGGTCATTTGTTTGTCATTTGTATTAAAATATGTCCCCATGAAAAGTACTAATCATTGTATTTGCTATGGGTTGAGTTTACCTACGTTTGTAGAAAATGTGTCTTACTAACTGTATATTTTTGTCTGATCACTAATAGAAAAAAATAATTAGATAATGTGTGATTAAGAGTCTCAATTAAGTAGTATTTGTGGTGATTTGGGTATATTTGGTTGTTTTAAAACAGGATTTACCAATTAGCAAGAATAAAATGTGTTGTGTTGCTGAAAAAGAACAAGATAAGAATTTTCTTTAACAAAAGCTACTTCATTTGAAATTGCTTATAAGCAAATCTTATTTTAAAGTTGCAAAAACACTGAAATCAACATAAATATTACCTAATTCAAGCACTTATTACTATAAAGTGATGGTAGTCCTATTTTCAAATTTAATCACATTTCTAGACAAATTGGTTTGACAGTGCAATTTTTAAGCTTTGTAAAATGTCACAAAGTATAAATAAATAATTTGCTAATCGATTTCTCATTATAAATGCACTTTAATGGGTTGAAAATAGAAGTGACTGTGTGAGTAGTTGAGTGACGAAATAATTCTTACAGTGTAACAATAGATTCCCAGTTTTCATTCATCATTTAGTCAAGCCTCTGTTGTGTTTGTTCTTTATTTAAAATATCACAAATGTCATGTGTTTGTAAAGCCATAAGTCCGTGTTAGATCTGTGTGTGTAAGTGGTGTATTGCTGCTGTGTTAATGTGTCTGTGGTGACATGGTGGTGGGAAAAACAGTGCCTGGAGTACTGTGTTGTCCTTACTCAGAGCGTTCGGGCCGCTGTGGGCGCACGAGGACATCACACCCAAAAACCCAAACTGCAAAAGCTCCGAGCAGCTCTCCAACTTCCTGCGTCACGTCATCTCTGTCTTCAAAGAGTCCAAGTCGGGTAAGAAAAAGTGCTGTTTATTTTTTAATCCATCTTTGTTGGTGCCAGTTTCATTTAAATTTAGACCAATAACTCACCCTTTAACCTTATTACATCATGTCAAAGATACAATTCAGATCATTGTACTGCTCTGCAAAAAAGAATGTCTAGTCTTAATTGAAATTATTCAGAATTCAGAATTCATCTTAATTTTGAGTAGTTTTGACCAGATGAGAATGAATTGCTTAAGCGACAAAGCTTATTTCACTTGTTTCCAGTTGTTATTGTTACAAGAGATTTTAAAAAGGCCTCTTGTGTAAAATGTATTTTTCCAAGTTTTTAGCCTTTTTAAAATGGCCTTTGTCCATTTTAAGTTTTAGAATGATTCCTGCAAGTTTGAGTAATCTTGTATTGTCATCAGCTGCAGTGTCCTCACCTACCACCTTTCCCCGCCCGCTTGTCTGTATTTAATTGTGATATTCAAAAACTTAACTTAAAACTAATTTGTCAATAAGGGACTAAATATGTTGGCTAAAAAAGAAATATTGAAACAACAACACTTTGAAATAATCTAGTAAATAAATCTTACTTGATGAAAATGGAAGATTGAATGGAACATTTAAGATAAATATCCTGAGTTTAAGGCTTTTTAACTCATCTAGAAATACAAGAGACACCTTACCTTGTCTCTTGCAGACTCTATCAACTGGCAGAGGTAGCTTGGATTAATCATATAATGTTTCTAGTGGTTGATCTGCCACCTGCTGTTTTTGCTAAAAATGTCCACAGTGTGGCATTTGGCTTGTCCATCATTTTTGATACTTTGTATAAACACCTGAAATTCTGTGAGTGGAGCCATTTCTATTTCATATTTCAGATAAAGATCTTGTCTCCATGGATACAGATGTTCAATTCAATAACATCTTGATGTATACAAACAGGTGGCACTCTCTCGAACATCACATTTTCATAGTGAAACAAATAACAGCTAGTGACTACGTACTGCTTTGTTTCTCAAACTTCATGAATCATCAAGTTCAATTCTTGCTAAATTCTAAGGTTTACACGTGTTTCTTGGACTGAAGACAACCACATTAAGGGTTAAATTTGTATAAAGCCTATGACAAGACTGATTGAGAACCTCCTCCTGAACTACAGTGAACTAAAGGACAAAAGTGTTGACCTCCATTTTAAGGAATACTGTCATTTCCACAGATTTCCACTTGGAGCAGCAGCTGAGTGACGTGGCTTTACAGACGGCTCTGTGCAGCTCCTCTCGTCACTACGCCGGACGATCTTTCCAAATATTCAGAGCCCTCAAACAGCCCATCAACAACCACGCTGTGTCCGACCTGGTGTCCCGACTGGTGGAGGTGGTGGGGGAGCACGGGGATGAGGTGCAGGTGAGGGAAAATAAACTCTAATATTTTGTGGAAATAAAAGTAGCATTGTGTTTTTTATATTTTAATTAATACTATATCTGTGTTTCAGGGTTACGTGATGGAGGTGTTGCTGACTCTGGAAGCTGTGGTGGTGAATTTAGCGGAGTGTTTGAAGAACAGTGACCTTATGGCAGCACTAACAAGGTATTAATTTAACTGTAACTGCAGTAATAAGAGCAGTAGAAGTAGCAACAGTATTATAAGGAGCATTTTGGGGAATAAAACACCAGAGTGAGTGCCTCTAAAAATTAAGGCTGGGCAATTAATTGAAAAATTGAGAGATCGACATCAAATCGAATTGTCAGTTATTTTGTTGTGGGTTTTGAATTGAAAAATCGAAAACGAATATTTTGACAGTAAAAAAAATGTTTGTAAGGAGTAAAGTCAAGCTTTGAGGCAAAACATTTATATTTAATAGAAAAAAGTCTGAGAAATGAGACTTATTCAATTTTGTTGTTTTTGCCTCACTTCACAAAAGCCATTTTCCTTGTGTTTTTGAAAAGAGTAAATAAAATTGAATCGAAAATTGAGATTGAACAGTATGTATGAGAAAAAAAAATCTTTCTTCCCAGCCCTACTTAAAATGCAGCAAAAATGCCATAGCTCAATTTGAAACATGTTTTTTCCACAATCTGCATATTAATTATGGGACAAACTCTATTTTTTGTCATTAGACTTACACTCAGAATAGAACTTTCTGGTAAATACTTGCCATTAAAATTTGATAATCAAGCAGAAATTAGGTCTGACTCTAGACGTTAAGCAATCAGTTTTATTTTTTTAAGAATAGACATTGAAAAAGTCCAACTTGAGTCCAACTTGTCCAACTGCTTGACAGAACACAGAATAACACATTTTATAGTGAAAAACTTGCTTAGAATGAAAAAAAAATGACTTTGTTAGTGCTAAATAGTCATTATAAAGGCAATGGAAGTGATGTGGTTGCCATGGTAATGAGTTAACTTCTGCTGTTAAACTGTCCTCAAGACTTTTAAGTAAAATTTGTGTGAAAAACTAAATCTAAAACATGTATGTGAAGACATTTTCTTTAAGATAAACTCATTACTGTCTCTCTCTTTGCAGGACGTCTTCACCGGATTTCTTACTGAGCGATAAACTGATGAACAGAAAGAGCACAGGGCAGCTGAACTTCCCTGGACCGGGATTCGGTGGTTTAGCGTCACAGCGGCACCAGCGCTCCTATTCCGTCCCCAAAAAGTTCGGAGAGTACGGAATCCTCTCTAGTGACCCTCCTCGCAGTGCCACTTTAGACCGGATACAGGCAAGAGTAAATATTAAAGCATTTTGTTCACTTTTTTGGTTTCAATCCATCATGGACCAAATTTTATTCTTCTACATTATTTTACTTAGACATTAATTGCAGCAATAACTAAAGCAGTATCTTCTGAACACACAGGCTTGCAACAATGGCCTTGCTCGAGCAGGAAGGCCTCCGGGTTCTTGTTCATCTTCAACCAATCGTATTGATCCTAGTGCTTTATCAGACCCCGCCCACGTCTCACACCCTTCGTCGATACTGGCCACTGTCTTCTGGGTCGCAGTGTCTCTCATGGAGTCGGACTTTGAGTTTGAATATCAGATGTCCCTCCGGCTTGTTCATAAACTGCTCTCAAAGGTAAAGTGTGTTCTACATTTTGTCTGCATTCAATTATTGTTGTGCATGAATGTGAACGAGAGTCAGTCTGCCTGGCATCAGACAACAAAGACACAAAGACAGTAGGGTGGACCGCCTAAAAGCTTTCGACTTTTCTTGGTTTATATAAGACAAAAATAACACAGTATGCAGACTTGACTTTTTGGAGTTTTTAATTCTGTTCCTTAGAAAACACTGTTCTAAATTTCCCATCTATGGGTCTATCTAAGTATCGGTCTGTGAGGTCTTTTACACTGTTTTAGGCCCATTATTATCCAGACTTGTTTTAAGCATTTCTGCAGCATTAGCTTGTCAAGAAAGATTTCACCTGTGTAATTTCTTTAGCAGCTATCAGATTAGCTCTAGCTCAATTCTTGATGTGGGAAACACATGACTGTCACATGTGCCTTATTATGTATTTTAAACTAAAATCTCAAAGTAAAGGGGCTCTGTAACATGTTTAAAAGACAAGAACGTTGTAAAAGATTATGGATGGAACAATTCATTGAAGTCATGATTTGATTCAGTTTTCTATTTTGCAGCCATTTTTTTTTGCAACATTTTATTTACCTTAAAACACAAAACAAACCATAATGAATTACATTTAAAGTTGCACTGTGTAACTTTCTGGAAGTGAAAAGTCAACTATACAATTCAGTAGAAATAGAAAGTTAAAGCCATAGTTTGAAACATTCTAAATGGGCACAAATACTTTTAGGCCATAATGTGAAAAAATACAGCTATAAGAACTGCTTTTTGAAAGAAACATAGATAAAGAGGCCTTCTTCTAGGCCAAAAGAAAAACACAGGTTTTAATTATTTGTTCATTGCAACAAACACATCTTTGGTCGAAAAGTTACACAGTGCACCTTTAAAACAAAGCCACTGTTGTCAGTGCTCCGAACTTGTATTTTTTATGAACATTGAAACATAGAACAGTGAAATTTATTGTCCATATTTAGAGGTCCATCCATCAGTTGTTAACACAACATAATATTATACATTCCGACAGGTCTTGCACAAGTTCATACTTTGTTTCTTCATAGATTGTGACTGTTATTGTATTATTATTTGTATTATACAACTTTAGTGTATGTTGTTCAGTGGCTGCATGAGCAAAACTGATCCATTCTGGCATTTTGATTCAATCGCTACGTACTTCAAACAATTTTTTGAACTCTTTTTCATCCCTACTAATGATACATTGTATGTGCCCTTTATTGGATGAAAAACTAAATGTGCTCTTTTAGAAGAAACAAAAGAAGAGTAACTTATCCAAAGCTCATACTGTATTGTTTCTTCTTCACAGGTGCCGTTAGACCGAATAGAAAACCGTGAGCGTCTGGAGAAACTGCAGGCTCAGTTAGGATGGAGCGGCTTCCCTGGGATACAACAGTTACTACTCAAAGGCTTCACTTCACAGGTGACCTCTGACCTCACCCTCCAGCTCTTCTGCCAGATCACACCTGTGTCCGGGTGGCTGTGGTCGACAGCTCTACGTCTATAGGTCTGTGGGCCCGCATAAAAAGAGATTTTCTGTTATATCCAGGAATGAAACTTACTTTCTTTGATTTTGGCTGCAGGTTTTCCTCTGAATGTGTTGTGTCTTCTGCCACATCTGGTCCAGCACTTTTCACATCCGACTCAGTTTTGTAAAGAGAGCGCCGAAAGGATTGCACAGGTACTATAACTGTTGTTTATAACTTATGTTTTTTGGAGAAGAAAAGCAATTATGAACAGTGAATCATCATGGGATCAAAAATAGATCTGTCAGCAAAAGTCAATTAATTATTTTAGGTATATTTCAACCAAGACTCTGTTTAAAAAATTTCTCGAGTTCTCTTTCTGCTTTGGTTTTTGGAGTTTTCCTGTCGAGGGAGTTCTAAGTATGGAAGCTTTGCAAAAATAGATTTGCTGTTCATTGTTGGGTAATCTACTTGTGTATATTTGACCAAGGACTGTTTTTGATTTTCTAATGATTCTGTTTAGTATTGTGTGGATTAGTATATGTATCAAAAATTATTGAATTGAATTGAAAATTGAATAGAAACCAGGACCAACCACAACATGAACACTTAATATGAATAGAATTGTGCAATTTAGTAGTTAACTAGTTGCATTTTAATATCCTCCTAATTATTGTGTTATTTAATACGTGATTTTTGTCTTTTAGGTCTGCTTAGTTGAAAAGAACACTAAACTGTCCCACCTGGCTCATGTCATGACTTTGTACAAAACTCGCTCTTACACTCGAGACCCCTTTTCCTGGGTCAGTGTGGTTTGTCGCTACCTCCACGAAGCTTTTTCGGACATCACTTTGAACATGGTCACCTATATGGCTGAGGTGAGAATCAATTAATCCATATCTTTGTTAGCTCTTTAAAACTTGTTATAAAACCTTTTTTCTGTTTGTCCACTTTATAGCTGCTTGATAAAGGCCTTCCCAGCATGCAGCAGTCTCTCTTACAAATCATTTACTGCCTCTTGAGTCACATGGATCTGACTGCAATACAAGTGAAACAATTTAACGCAGATGTCATGAAGACTATTGAGAAGTTTGTACAGGTAATTATCCCACATATGTTCAAATCTTGGTCTTGGTAAATCAAAATTACGCTTACAAAGTTTTAACTACATAAGGCATTAACTCAACCAGTCTAGCATTTATGTCAAGATAATGCCCAAAAACAATACATTTTCACTCAATGCAGCTTCCTCTCTGCAGATCAGACCTGGTGACATCACTGACTTATCTCATGGAGTTATACCCAATTTTTGCTTCTTAAAAGCATAACAAACTGAAGCAATTCAATTTAAACTTCTTACTCTACATGTTTTGGTCACTTACCTAATTATTCTAAGCCTCCAGCACGATTATATTTAAGCATTTTCACGGCTGTTAGGAGCAAGATGTGCCAGTATGTAACAGCAACATACAAAGTTTATGGATTTTAGTGAAGAAACCACATGTAGTGCAATATTCACTGCTAACGTCAATTGCATTTCTGTATTCATGTAAGATACAATTGTTAGCCATTTTGCATATTCTACTCTTTAATTCACAAGGATGATGATAATTTATAATGACAGAACAAAACATATTTCTGTAATTTTGCACTGTTGAGCTCACTTGAATAGAAGCCACATCAACTAGATTTAAAAAAGAAACTACATAGGCCTCACTTGTTTATAGACAGACAATAAGAATCTAATTCAGCTGCACCGTTACATAAAGCTTGTGAAAAGTAACCCTAAAAAGTCTAGAAGTTACAGTATTTGCATTTACAGATAATTAAACATTTTAATTCTTGTCTTTCCTTCACAGACAGTGCATTGGAAAGACGCCTTAAACATCTTAAAGCTGGTCGTGTCTCGTTCTGCCAGTTTGGTTCATCCCGTTTACAGACACTCAGACGGTGACCTCTCAAACCTGGAGGTCAGCCGCGTGTGGGACGGCTCGGCTAAAGCGCTGCCCGGGAAGACACTGGACTTCACGTTTGACATTTCAGAGGTAAATGACAAATGTAACACTTTATTGTCAGTTATGAGTAAATGGGAAGGAGAGGGGTAGTAGTTTAGTAGTTTAAAATGTTTAAACTTTTATATAAGTTATAGTACGTTACGTGAAGCATAACTTTGGGGTTTTACACTTTGTATAGTTATCCATCAATATTTTATATTTGTTTAATACTACTATATTATAATATTTGATAGTACTATTTTTGCTACAGTATTTAGAATTTATTGCCTCCTTTTTTGGGATCTTGCTAATAAATGGTGTTTTGTGAGCTGTAAAGACAAGTAATTTCCCTTTTGGATCAGCTAAGATTAAGTCTAAGTTGAATGTAGTAAATGTTTGGGTAAAAAGATGCTGAAATACCAGTCAAAATATCTTAATTGAGATAGATCATATAGGAAATATATTCATGTGAGGAAAAAAAAATAATCTAATGACAGCTGCTGGTGTCAGAGATGGCACTGTATCGTTGTTGTTAGTTGGTATTTACCATGTTATTTTTAATATAAAGTATTCAAACACTGCTGCAAGATTTTGTGTAAAGTAGGGTTTACTTTTAATTGTTAATGCTTGTGAAGTTTTGATTTGATGTTAATTTTTGTTCCTTAAGCTTGATACAGCTTCTTTGAGTGCTTCCAAATGTATTTTTTTAAACAAAGTCATTGTCGTTATTGTGTTCTGCAGACTCCAGTGATTGGTCGGAGGTTTGATGAGCTTCAGGGCTCCGGCGGTCGAGAATGCAAAGCCAGAGCCATGGCAGTGACTCGCAGCACCTCCTCCACGTCGTCTGGGTCAAACTCAAACACCATCCTTGTCCCTGTCAGCTGGAGGCGCCCGCAGTCCTCACAGGTACAATCCCCCAACGGGACGGCTCTAATGGGGCTGTCACTGAGGCGTTTCGTCTGTCAGTCCTGAGGCAGTGGAGCTGAAAGCGTAATGTCATGTTGTAGACTGTCTGAGCTGCTACTGTTACTGTTGTACAAGTGAAGAAATGTGACTCCTGGCTGAAGAAGGAAAGCTGCTCTGCCTTTAAAGATCTATATGAGCCAATCCATCTTTAAAAAAACAAGATTGACCAAAGAGATGAACACAACAAATTAAAAACTGAGAAATTCCCTTGGCCACAGATATTAAATTATTGTGATTAAACTATTTATATGTAATGCCCCTGACAGTGTTGTTGACCCAGTACTAGCATTGTGTAGATTTGTTGACCATCAAAAAAATAGTTTTTAACATTAAGTTTATTTGAATATATATATATATATATATATATATATATATATTGCAGGAATAATGTTTTTTTAATGTGTTACTATGGGCTGGGATGATACGCCATTTTTACATATCATAAATTAAGAGGAATACTCATATACTGCAATGCAGTTTTACTATTTAGTGCTATGTTATTCCCATATTTAATAAAACCTGCTCCAACATTAAATTAAGTCAAAAACATAATATGAACATAGAGAAAGTGCTCTTTAATCAGTAATTTTATGATGATTGTTTCTCTTTTTGTCAGCACCAAAGCAGGTCTGGACACTGATGAAACAGCAGCTTTATCTGTGACAGAAAACCACAGGAAGCAAACTCATTTTACAATTTACAGTTATGAATTTATGTCCAATGAAACTGTACGCAGCCGAGCAATGCAGTTTTAACACAGGATTGTGATACATGGTCTACGATCAGTGCGATACGATACTCAAAAATGTGCAACGACATATTGCAAATTATTATATTGTCTATGCTTCACATAAAGATTGATGTATTGTTTTGCCAGGATGACCATATTTCTGTTACAATGTACCCAATTGACAAAGATGATAGAATCATTTAGACAGGCTTGTCTCTTTAACAGTACATTTATTTGCTTCTCTGTTTTATTTATCCACTACCAAAGCTTAAAAATGTGTGTTTTTAAATGACTAAAAATACCTTTTCATTGTGTCTGTCTCCTAGAAACGAACCAGGAGAAATTAGTAAATGTTTGTCACTTTGTGGACAAGAAGTGGGACTTACCAAGAACCCATCTGTAAGCATCCTTCAATCATAATCATAATATAGCAATAAGAAGAAACCAATTCTATCATTTACCATTATTTAATTAAGTTATACTCACCCGTTCTGCTGCTTCAATCATTGTACCTCCAGGTGATCTTCTCGTCGTGTGGAGACCTGGACATGATGGAGATGAGAGAGAGCGGGGTGTCCTCAGAGGAAGAGGGACACGAGAGGACACTTGGACGACACGCCAGCGAGCAGCAGTTCAGGGTCTTCAGAGACTTTGACTTCCTCGACGTGGAGCTGGAGGACGGAGAGGTGAGACGCGTTCAAAACTACCTTCACATTTATGGAGAAATAAGTAGTTATGTTTTGCTTTTTTTACTGGATCCTAATTGAATAAGTATAAATATTTCAAACTGATGGGTGGGCAGGAACCAAGGAATCTTAGCAGTTTAGTTCACTATTAGCAGAAAAAAAAAAATGTCTTTCTTTCAGTCAGTCAGTCAGTCAGTCAGTCAAAAAACAGTAATACATACAATTCATGCTAACTTCAATGGTTAAAACACTATGAATGAGATCTTCCTGTTGGTTCCTTCCACCATATAGACATAAAGTTATGTCTTGGAAAGTTAACATTTCTTGAATGAGGAACATATTGATGTAAGCAGTTTTAACTGGTCTACCAACAAACAAGAGTTTTGTACTTAAAAAGGCCATAATGCATCTTGCTATTAATAGTGTAAGGAAAAACAACAAATCTTTGATCTTGAAATAACACCTGAATCAAGAAAATATGATAGATAATTTAAAGTAAAGTGAAATTAAGATTAACGTTTCTACTTGAAGACATGTTAACTTGCTTAACAATACTTTTAGCAGTGTAAAACATGTAGTACAATTTCCCATTGAAATAGTAGCCTAAAAATGCTTAAAATGTGAGCTGTGTTTTCTGAGAAATATAGAATAGATACATGTCATTCCCCAGTTTGAGACACTGAACTTGAATCAGTCATTCTAGTCGTTAGCTTGATTGTATTATATCTAAGTTAATAACGTGTCATAAGGGTTATTTTTGGTTAAGATGTGTAAAATCTGGTACTTTTCACAGACCAACCAAAAAACCTTAACTTTGCTGTTTCCCTGTCTGATCTGTTTGACAAAGTTTATTTGTGCTAAACCTTGGTGTATTCCATGAACATTGCCACTAACCTTAAAAAAACATGTTAAAGGGAGTTTGAAGCATCTGGACATGCACAGATCAAAGTTTGACTTAATTTTGGTGCCACTGGACTCAAATTGTGGAATGACATTTTAGCTTTTAGCTCTTAGTGGGACAGATTCTAGAGTTTTAAAATGCTGTTGCCGCTGCTCTTGTGCCTCTGTAACCCTGTGTCTCTCTCTCTCCCCCTCGCTGCCCCAGGAGCTGCAGGTAAGGCCCTTCACACTGAGCACGCTCACTAGTCTCCATCAGCTCTGTGGTGTTGCTGGCTTCTTTTTCTTTGTATATTACATTTTTATTTTTTTAGAAAGTCAGACTGGTATTAAGCTTTTTTTTTTTGCTGCTTGGTTTCAGAATTACAAACATTTCTGACAAAGTTGATGTTTGTCATAAATGTGACGTATATTTTGGGGTTATGATATGTATTTTCATGATAATATAAATAGCTTTTCTAGCATATTTTCATGCCTTAAATAACATTTGTGCATCTTGTGCTTGTCAGTAGACACATAGCAACCATTTATCATCTAAGTAGGGCATCCCCAAGGTCTTCAAGTTTTAATAAGCTTTTTTACATCGTAAAATCAAAATGTGTGATCATATATCAGGGTATATGTGGGAGAGATGAATTCTTAAAATTAATATAAGTTGATAAAATACATGAGCTAAACTTAAGGAGCATGATTAAAGTATTAAAAGAGATTTATTTTATTGGTAATAATTTGTGTATATGAGAAGCCACAAATTAATCAGACCTTAAGTTAAACCATTGAAATCTACATAATTGTGTTGTTTTAATTGAAATATATATAAAAAAAACATTTTGGCTTAACATTTGGGTGAATAGTTTAAGGAAACGTGTAAAAATGCCTTAAAAGCAGAAAAGGTGACACAAGCAATGCTCTCAACCGTTTGCAACACAAACAATACAAAGTTGTCAATTTTTCATTAATTTAAGTTGTATTAAAGTTTTATTTTTCAATTTGACTTGAGGCTCCCAGAATATACTCTGTATATTAAATGCTTTGCAGACTTAATTAAATAGAAGCTGCAAACTGATTGAGTTCTAGAAATTCATTTTCTGGCTTTTAGTATTGTTTTAATATTACCATAGTTGTATAAGTAAAATATAAGTAAGGAACATTGTAATTACATATTCAATTTGTCAATTAATTACATCAAAAGACGCCTTATGAATATTTTGATTTTTCTCTCAAAAACCCTGGAGGTGCCCTGACCGAAGAGCAGTTTAACAAAACTATATCTGAAGCCCTTGTCCTTAGTGTTTCCCATTGTCTATCATTGTGCTTGTGTGTGTCCTCTTCACAGGGCGAGAACTTGGATAACTTTAACTGGGGCGTACGACGGAGGTCTCTGGACAGCACTGAGCTCGGGACCTGCTGGAGGAGAGTCAGCACTCGGGCAGCACCCCCAGTTTGGGCCACGAAGACCCCCACGACACGGACGAATCATCAGAGGAAGAAGAAACCTCCACCAGCCAAAGCCTCTCTCACTCTCAACTCGTGAGTGCTTTAAGTGTTGGATCAATACAACTTTGACATACGCAGCTCGAAAATCGATTAGAGGAGATCTTTATTTTCAGGCTGAATTGGTCATTTACCTCTTAATTTAGCTACTCAAAAGTGAAACGGTTTTAGTGAGTGGCTACAACAGTAAATCTTTAAATAAGTTTAGTGCTAATAACGGTTTTCTTTCACAGACAAATCCATCACCATCTGAAGAGACAAACCCGACTGACTCTTTGTCCACGTCCTAGATACGTCCGCGGATCCTCAGTCTATCAATGCCACCACGCCGGGACAGGGAGGGCTGAGCGACCTCCACAGTGCATGCATGTAAGAAAATTGATCTGAATATGAATTCTTCTAAATGAATGTTACAAGAGAAGAATAGACTATCATCTTCTACTTACTCTGTATTGTATTGATTTATTTATAGAATGAGTTGCTTAGTGCATATGTATTTACCCATTTAATAGCATTTGTTAACATTTACTGTCATTATGACGGTAATCCAATGTTAATAGTATTTGGCTGTATTAAAATCTGTTCTGCATAATCTCATTTTGCTGCATTAACATTTACCCGCTCTTTGCTATTAAAGCTTTGGCCCCTGTTTTTCATTATTCTAATTAATACAAATCAGGCACACAGTACTAAATAAGTACATTTGTTTTATCCCCATGATTTTGTAGAAGCAGCACAAAATCACATGCTGGCAATATTGTAACTAATCGTAAAGTAAATTATCTTTGTTCACCAGAAGTCTGAAAAAGCTGTACTAATGTTCTCACTCTTCCAGAAATTCCATTCACAATTATAATTTGCCGAAGACAGTTATATACATTTAAAACACTTTCACAGTTTTAAAAAATCTATTTTAAAAGAAAAAGCCGTTAAAATAACCAAACTAATAATCAGTAATAAAAAAAAGGTTTTGTTAATGTTTGATAAGCAGCCACTAATTAGGAATAATGTTCTCACTTCCCAATTGTAAAAATGCCTGGAACGCCACTCGAAATGGTAAATACCCTTGTGAACTGGAACCTGGTCGAGGATCAATATGAAATCAACAATCACCACAAAAAGTGAATCTGTGGGGTTTAACTGCCACAAAAACTATGAAAACATTGATTATTTAACATGACTGATGTTTAGCCTAAAGGTTAGCATTAGCATAATGTTTACATGCGAGCTGATTCAGTTGGAACGCTTTGAACTGGGAACTAACGTTCAACTGGGAAATATCCAGTTGCTTAAAACGCAGTATAGGTTGTACTGAAAAGAAAGATGGATAAATATACTGTATGATTAGTGGCAAATAAGCAGCTAGTTTTTGTTAGCAAGTGTACTCTAAAACAATACATACAGTAGTTTTATGTTGTATTATTGCATTTGTTTGATTCAAAGTAATTATAAAAGTACTTTAAAAACAGATTATTTTACTATGTACATGTCTTTCTGATATTATTCCTCTGACTTGATGCCTGTGTCTTTAGGGTCGAGGTTGTGAGGACGAGGACACTCAGGCTCAGGACGAGAGCTGTCCCTCAGTGCTCACGAGGTTCCTCCGGGCTCAGACTGTGGAGAGAGCTTCACCCTGGACCTGCCGGGACAGAACCAGGACCCACTGCCCAGGCTGGGACAGCGCTTCAACCGGGACTACTGCCAACCACCGCTGGACTTTCTAGACCCAAACTGTCTGCCCAGGTATAAACTATCTTTTTAAGTGTCAGAAGTAATGAGTATTATCATTGTAGTTTAAGTTGTTTTTTTGAAGAGGAATATTTATTCTAGTTTTATTTGTGTAAAGCCCAAATCACAAAAGCTGTTGTTAATATTATGTTTATTGAGGTGAGATTGTGTTCCACTAAAATTCAGGAAGTAGCGCTGTTTTTGTTGTTGCAATTTAGTTGTTGTCAGAATGCATTAGGTAAGGACTAAACTGATGAAAAGGTATATAATTAAATATTGTAGCACTAAAAAGGTAATTTGATAATCTTGTCCAAAATATGAGACAATTTAGATATTTTTGCATATTAAAAAACAACAAAAAAACTAATTTCAAGTTAAACGTTATGTATCTGATTATAGTGCATAGAATTGTATCATTATGAAGAGGTACACCATCAAATTGCAGGGCTTCTAAAAAAATTAATTCAATAAAATACTATGTGGCATACACTTGCAAACGGATCTCGTCAGATTCAGAAGCTAAGCATTTGCTAATACTGGATGATAGAACTCAGTCACATGGACCAAGGAGAACTCGTTGTGTTCTTACAGCACTTCACACATTGTATGGATTGGTGTTTATAATTTTGTCAGACAGATGGCGCAAATGAGCTCGCTTCCGTCATCTGCCTAGGCATGTGTACATAATACTTACCACTACGAGTATGTATGAATGAATATGCATAAAGTGAAGCGTCTTTGGTGTCTGAAAGCGCTATAAATCCAATCATTATTTATTAAATAACACCAACTCTTCCACAAAACATTCAAACAAAACTTTCTGCTATAAAAGCATTAAAGGTTCTGTACATGATTTTGCTTCCTTAAAAATGTAAACAAGCCAAATAGTTCATTTAAACTTGCTACTCAGCTACATGTTTTGCTCATTACCTAATGAATTCTGAGCCCAAATGTCAGAAATGATTGGCTAATTATTCTGTCAATCACGGCTACAGAATTCAAAGAGATTACACGTTATAAAAATACATCGTCTACATTTTCCAGGCAATTTTTTCACAACTGTTAGGAGCAAGATACTCTGGTATGCTAACAACAACGACAGATGAATGTAGTGCAGTTTGGTGAACTGATGTAGTCGGGACATTTGGACTGAATTTCACCTGAATAGATACATTAACAAGAGATATATGCTAGGGAGAAATTTATTTTAATTTTTTTTATTGTATAAAAGCTAGTGAAATCCCTCTAAGAAAAGGTGAAAGGAGGGTTAGGCTGAGAGTGAAGAACAGGAGTGTGACTGGTTTGACATCAGGTGTTTGTGATCAGGATACAGTTTTGAGTCTAGAAATGACATGGCCTTTGCATTGAGACACTTGCTCATCTGCTTCGTTTGCACTAAAATAACCAGAAAAAAATACACAGAAGCTAATTAAACACCATGAATGCAGTTTTCAGCCAAAAATAATTGTTTTGTGTTTGCTATACTATTTGTCGTTGTTGCCTTGACTGTATATTTTGGCCTCTGTCTCTCTCTTTAGTCTGCGCGATGACGTGGACGACCTGGAGGACCTGGGCTTCCCTCCGCCTCCGTCCCGTTCTTCTCCGCGATCCTGGCAGCGTTTCAGCCGACCGTGTGCGACGACGCGGAGGAGGCCTGGCGCTGTCACATCAACCAGCTCGTCACAGACTCAGACGGGTCCTGTGCAGTCTACACATTTCAAGTCTTCTCCTCTCTCTTCAAGGTTAGATCAATAAAAGAAAGAAATATTATTAGAGTGAGCTTCTTCAAAATGTACCCAGAGACATATAGTAAGCTTTGTAATAAAGAACTAATTGAAAATAGATTATTAGAACATGTAAGAGGAACAATATTCTCTTAATAATGGCCTCTGTCTGAATAGCAAGTAGCAGTGTAATTTTAATTTGCCTGAAGAAATGTTTGTAGCTTATACATAATTGAAAATCCCTTAGTGTGAGAAATTATTCACTCTTATTTAAACTGCTGTAACTAATTTTCTATAATTAATATGTTTAAGTATGCATTTTAAACAAATTCTTTCTAATTCATTCCTTACCCCCACAAACCATTTGTAACAGTTTGGACACAAAAGTGAACCAGACTCTGCACAGCCAATCAGCCCTGGTCCCAAAAAGTCTCATAGTGACTCTTCTGCTTTTATAAACACTTTCTGTCCCTTTGCCTTTTGAGTCTTGTTCGATTATGTATTTACTTTATTTTTTACTATTAATATTAATAATAATACTTATTTTTTAATTTTGTATTTAACTGATTTATTTATTTATTTTTCGGTTACATTCTTTCTGTCTTTCTGGGGGGGGGGGCTTGACTAAAAATTTGAAAAAGTTGGGTAACCTTGCTCCAAAATGCAGCATGATTCTCCTGGTTACAAAACATATTAAACTATTCCTCACTTGATAAATACTTACAATTATTTTCTTGTTTTTTTTGCAGAATATTCAGGGGAAATTCTGCACCTTGACGACGGACGTGGCGACGTATCTCGGCGAGGGGCTCAGGGGGATCGGGTCGAAGTTCCTCCGGTCGTCCCAAATGCTCACCACCTGCTCCGACTGCCCCACCATCTACATCGACGCGGACACTGTAAGTAATGCTATGTGATTAAAACTTTTAACTAAGTATTACAGTGATATTTATTTACATTGTTGTATCTCCTCTTTAGATAATGTCTTACGGTCTTCTGGAAAAGATCAAATTTAGTGCGCTGGAGCTCCAGGAGTATTTGGACACTTATAACACCAAAGAGGAATGTGCTGTTTCGGTAAGACTATGCCAAAACTCAGCCATTTTATAGAGGGAACATACTCTTTAAAGTAATGTGTGTATAATAGAGATTATATTATGGAGATGGCATCACAGCGTGAGGGGCGAAAATGATAACTGCAATTTCTCCTGTAAGGACTAAAAACACAACTAAAATAGAAAAAAGCAGCTAGAAACTGAACAGGAATATAAACAACCACAACTTCCACTAAATATTGAGTTTGTATGTGACAAGTAAAAAGAGCAAATCAGGTAAACACTGGCAGAAAAGCAGAAAAACTACATTAGCACTTCTGTTTCTCTCACATTTTTCACTGACACAGACTAGGAACTCATGTGTCTTTCTCTGCTTCAATAAGATGTTTTAGTCTGTTTGACAAGTGAATTATTTGGTATTAAACAATAAAAATGTCCTCAATCTCCAACTGCTGTTAGCAAAAATGCTCTTTTTTATTTCTGCTGTGGAGGAATGTCTAGACCAGGGGTCTGTAACCTTTAACAGCAAAAGAGTCACATTTGCCTAATTAAACCCAAATAAAAGTCAGTAAAGAGCCGCAACTGTTTAGTCAAAGAAATATACATGATGAAAACATTTAAACAGTTAAGTGAACTAACATATTGTGTAAATTCACAAAATAGATTTTTATGGCAAGAATCATCAGTTTGTTTCACTTGGTATGTAATACACCTGTGCATTTTTTTTCAATAGAGCAAAGAATGTTCTTTACCTTTTTTATTATCTAGTTTGTCATTCTCAATCAAATCTCAAAAACTGATGTCTTTGAAGAGCCGCAGTTGCAGTCTACTTTTACTATACCAGTAAAAGCTGAGAAACACATTTTATCAGGTGTTCTATCAGACTTTTGCCTCAGTCAGAATGTTGAGGCGCAATTTTCAAATAAAATAATGTCTGTCCATAACCCCTGTTCTTGACAACTGTGTCTATTTTCAGTGGCTGAGGAACTGTAGAGACACATTTCCCAGATGTCCCGGGGAGAGTGTGGTCACCTGTCAGCCTGGAGACTCAGAGGAGAAGGTACAAACAAAAAACAGTCAATAAAGCCGATGTTTGGATTTCAGCAACTGGCTGTATGAAGTGTTTATGTGTAAAGACAAATTCACATTTAGAACTACTGAAGATAATTGCTCTGTAATGCATGCAATGACCTAAAATAAACTTTTCTCACCAAGTACCACTTAAGATATCGCTCCACAAATGCCATTAGATTTCATCTCGAACAAAATTAGGCCTAATTACAATCCATTATTTCATACAGCCATATTTAATTTAAGTCCATAATTATTTTTCTCATTTTGATTAGCACATATAAATTAATTACAATTTCCGCATGTTTTGAAAGAGTGCATTATCTTTGTAAATATTTCTTGTGAAGGCCTACTGAATATTGTAGCTGTGCCTAACTGGGTTTACACTCATTTCTCGGGCTGACTGTACTGACTCTGTTGCATGTGTTTGATTGCTGCTGTGTCTTCCTCTCACCTCACTCTGACGCCCCTAACACGCTCTCGCTCTAGCAAATGGAGTCTCTTGCAGTAAGTTTTTTCTCTACTAAATTCTCTCTATGAAAAGTACTTAAATAAAACAAGTTTAAATCTTGTTTTGCTACTCTTTTTGCATGCATGTGTTCAGCTTAACTATGCTGTCTAATTTTATGTTTGTGATCTACATTGTTCTGCTATATTTAATAAACTAAATTATTCTTTCTCAGCAACTGGAGCTGTGTCAGAGACTGTACAAGCTGCACTTCCA
The DNA here is from genome assembly GCA_038363315.1 of Mugilogobius chulae. Classification (NCBI taxonomy): domain Eukaryota; kingdom Metazoa; phylum Chordata; class Actinopteri; order Gobiiformes; family Gobiidae; genus Mugilogobius; species Mugilogobius chulae. The sequence continues at coordinate 30,834,754 of CM076399.1, read as the reverse complement.
GTTGCTGCTGCTGTTTCAGTCGTACTGTTCGCTCATCGGACAAGTCCACGCCATCAGCACTGTGCCCGAGGTCAGTCTAAGAAGGAATTAACTCACAAATATATAAATACAAATCACTTCTGGGCCCAGGTACAAACTTTGTTAATGGGCCTGTAATACGTAATCTCATGTTTGAATTATTTAGTCAGGTCTTGTTATTTTTCTATTTATTTGGGTTCATTCCTTTAATGCCTATAAATTATTTAGTTTTATATATTTTATTTGCAACTAAAAAAGTGAATTACTATGAAAAAGGGAAGGGTGATTGATTTGTAAGAGAGAATATAGATTGTGATTTATATTGTGTGCCCTAGTCCCTTCTAGATTAACAAAAATTTTCTGGTTAAGATTATTTGATTTGTTTCAAGGTGTTTTTTTCTTGTTTTAATAAATATGTTTTTATTTCAAATCAAAATTTTTGCCAATGGCGTAAGACATTTTATTCAAGCTAAAATCTCTTGTAAACAGCCAGAAATGTCAAGAAACAAGTAAAATATACTACCAATTGAACAGCAATTGTATTATAAATAGGCTAAAAAACCAAAATTATTGTAGTTTAAAAAATTGTGGGTTTCAGATGACTTAACATTCTACAGACTAACGTTATTTCAATCAGATCGGGAGCAGCTAAAATGTATTTTGTTTAAATGGAGTGTATTTTTGTACTGCACAAGTTTAATGACTATACACGGCAAAAAATGAATGTTAAAGTTGCTTGATTCATTTTAACAAATTTAACCTTGATTTTTTGCAGAGACATAAAACATTTTCCTAGTTTCAAAGTGTTTTGAATTGATTTCAAGACATTCCTTTTCAGTTCAAGCCAAATTATTGCCAATGGATTAAGAAAACTGTTCTTACACCATTGGCAAATTTTTGTTCTTATTTTAAGCCAAATTCCCTTAAACCCAGCTAAACCCAGCCAGTCTTGAAACCAGTGAAATATTCTACATTACAATAAATTCTGATTCCAAGTAATTTTAAGCAAGTCTAGATTTATATTTTTGCAGTGTAGTAACACCATATATCATCACTTTTTAAATGAGCTAATAGCTAATAATATTTTGAAAGTTTAATGACAAGTCCAATATTATGAATAGAAAAAATGCCTCCTTCCCACAACCTAAATATAACTGATGTGAATACTAGAATTTCAAACCCAGCAATACTAGATAATACCTTTGCAGTGAAATAACAAACTCTGTGTCCCGTCTTCTTGTCATCGCCAGCTGCTGAACATGTCTCGGGAGCTGACAGAGTTGAGGGGCAGCCTGCAGGCGGCTGAAGCGGCTGTGGCCAGTGACCTGGAGCACAAACTGTTGTCTCACGCTCACGGCAGCTCAGCAGCAGCAGCAGCCATGGTCGTGCCCAACTTCCCCACGTCTGAGGCCGCCGTGCAGGCCATCCTCGAGTGCCTTAAGAACCACGAGTTTACTAAAGCTGTCCGCTACATTCAAGAGTGCAGGTGGGTAATGCAAAGGAAACAAATAGTTAACCAAAATTATGAATGCATCAGAATTGTAATTTAATGTCAGAAAAACTCACTTGATTGAAGTTTTACACTGTGAACAATCACACTATAAACCCACTTTTTTTTTGGTAGATTATTTGAGTATTTTGAGTAATATTTAATTGTCCTGCAGCTAAGGTTTTTGAGTGCTCATAAAGTTCATGTTTTCACCCACCCCTTATGGCAGCGATGTCAAACTCAAATAGAGGTGGGGCCAAATTGATCTAAGTCACAGTTGGTTTAGGGCCACATTTTAAAATATGGCATTTGGGCTTTATAAATCTTATTATTATAACATATTTACTGTATGTGCAACTTTGTATTGTGTCACATTGCATTACGTTGCATTGTATTTATTGTACGTATTTTCACTCCAAGAAAGATTTTGACAAATTTTATGCAACAGTGAATTTTTGGTTTCATAGTCACTCTCGTCAACAAATGCCTTTATATTTTCATGGTTTATTATCTATTCTGATTTCTCCTGTCGGCACTAGGTTGCAGTGTATTGTGGGACCTGTAGTTCAGATTGTTGTGTGCTTTTGTCAGGAGGTCATTATCAAAAATAATCAGAAACTATCCTGGGGCAACTTGAAGCAGCAATCACAAGTAAGGCGTATGTACCTGTGATTACTCAAAAAAAAAAGTGTTCAAAATGTATTCAGAGTTGTAATGTAGCCATAAATAAACAACATGTTTAAAATCTGCTGCTTGCTAAAATTAATAATATGAATTAATGAGTCAGTTTGATCAATATTTGCTTAAAATATTGCTTCCATTCTTAAATCATTTATAAAAAACAACAAATTATACTATATACTTGAACTTTGTGGCTTAATTTCAGTTCAGTTTATTTGTTTGGACAAAAATACAACAGCAGTTAAATTGTCAAATAAAGAAACTTTATTTAATTAATTGTTGCTTACAGTGTTTAACGTGTTTGTTAACGTAACACCTGCTTGTTCTTCTGCAGGAGGCAGTGGCCTAACGGTGTGTTTGGGGGCAGCTCTGAGAGTGAGGTGCAGACACTCCTGAACGTGTATTTCCGACACCAGACCCTGGGTCAGACCGGGACCATCGCTTTGGTGGGGTCTCGTCAGGACCTGAGTCTGATCTGCTCCAAACTCCTGGAGCTGAACGGAGAGATTCGCGACATGATCCGCCGCGCCCAGGGGTACCGTGTCGTCACAACCTACCTCCCCGACTCCAGCGCCTCGGCGACCAGCCTCTGACAGGACTTCAGGAGCCCCCCCTCCCCGCCAGACCCTCCCTTAAACACCCTTTCATCCCATCTAATGACACTACCACACCCCTCTATCCTTCCAGACCAGCCCGCAGTTCAGCTTGGTCGTACAGAAGGGTCCCCACATCCGAATACATGGCCTCTGCCCCCTCCTATATGTCTCCTGTCTCGTCTTCAGAACAACAGACAGGCACGGCCGTCCCAAAAGGATCGTTTTTAGACCTGCACCTATCCCGTTCCTCTTCATCTGCTTCTTCTGTTGCCTCTGACACTTTTCTGCTTGACTTTCCCGGACCTCCGAATCTATTCACAAGTCCTCACCGCCGCCCGACCACCCAAGAAGAACTTTATTTCACTTTACCTCGCGAAATGGGCAAAAATCGTCCAAACAAGAGGCATCAATTCAGAGGACACTCATCTCACAGCTCGCCGCTTTTCAATTTAAACCCGGGGAGACATTTTGTATCTCCACAGCCGTCTTTACCCACTGTCGCTTCTGAGCCCACCCTCATCACAAATTCAGATCGCTACTCGCCTCTACAAGGATCACATCTACCCCATTTTCCTGCTCCACATGAGACTGTCCTAACTCAGTGTCCCACCCGATCATCTTCTCTCCTTCCTGCTCCTCCTCCTCCTCCCCTTGCCCCACTGCACCTCCAGGGGATCTAGCTGCCGCATGGGGCTGTTGTTGCTCTTCTTTCGGAGAGGCGCCCATGCCTTTGTCCCGTTACCTGGAGAAAGTGGGCAATGCTGCACTGCCTCTGTTAAAAGCAGGGGGGCTCCTGAAAAGTAAACCTTCAGATGTACAGACTTAAAATCCAATTTCAGACTTTTTAACTTGAAATAGACCTTGTAAGTTTTGCAGTACTGCTGCTGTGGATATAAAAAAGGAATAATATATTATCTTAAGTTATGACCTGAACATTGTACAGCTAATAACTGTAAACACTTAGCAACTTTGTGCACAAGACTGTCTTTTCTGCAATGTTAAACCTGCTCCCCAAAAAGAATTAACTTTTGCGAACTACTACAAGGATTGCAAGCAAACACAAATTGTGATAAAAACTACCTGTGAAAACTGGTAGATTTTGAGATTGCACTAAATGGACTTTTTTAAATTTGATACAGATTTTGTTGTTAATATGTGAGAAAGAAAAGTAGAAGCTGGAAGTTTTCTTTCTCACCCACTACTGTTTGAATAGGACCTGGATTGGAGGAATTTGTGCAATGCATGACCCAGCTGAACACTTTCTACTGAATGAGATCTGCTCCCAGTAAACTCTGCAGACTGACTGAAAGACTGGCTTGATAAGAGCAGACAGACTTTTGGGGTGATTTCTAAAAAGATGTTTGTACTATATAATGTATTGGTGAACCAGCGGTCTCCATCTACTGTAACAAATGTTTGTTTGCAGTTCTCTGTTGTAGCATCATTAGTGACACTGTACATTTCTCACTGTAACACATAGGAGTTTATGTTCCCACTGTCATGTAGCATATATGAGTGTGGTGTGTAGATCCACAGTAAGGGAAATGCTGACATTCAGCACTTTGTGTTCAGAACAGTCCTACTGATGCCCCACAATTATCACTGCAGTCTGCTGTTTCTGTAACCACCTTCTGGCAGTTTAATGTCCTTTTGCTGTATTAACCATTATTTATATCCAAAAGGCATCATTTGCCCGTTTGAGTTTTCTACTGTTCAACTGAAACTGCCATGCATGCATCTTCAGTGTACTGTATGGAGTGTTTGGACTATTTATTTACAAGACTGTTTTATCTGAGAGATATCGTCTGTATGCTGGTACTGAGGGGAGCTGTAAGCTCCAGTGAGTTTCCTGTGTGGGAGAGTGTGTGTGCATGCCAAAATCTGTAATTGCACATTTTTAAAGCTTTTTAGATGAAGACTGTAGTTGTTTTTTCACCTTGTAAATACTTTTAAAGCCTTTGTGTAGTTGTTTTTGAGTTGATTCTCTGTACACATCTGTGTCCAAGTAAAGACATATCAAGACTACACACTTTTGAATCAAGTTTGTGCTTCAATTTGATGCAATTTTCTCATATTCCCCTCTTCATTACATAGAAAAAAAAAATCTACATGTTGAACATTGTAACAGTCCATTCATCTATTAGTAAGCTACTTTCCACCATCTGGAACTCTGTGTGGTCTCAGACACAGTAATCTACTAAATATTTGGGATGCAGCATTTATTTGACTTTTTTGCAAAAATACTTTCATGTATATTTTGGAGGAAAGTTGAAATGTGAACAACGAAGTTGCATCTAATAAAAAACAGACAGATTCAGGTACTCGCTGGTTGGGGAATAATTGAATCACTTTAGTCAATTAGAGGAGACAACTTCCTTTTGCTTTGAGTGCTGACAGGAGTGGCACGTCCTCAGCCTGGATAAATAGTTCCTTTTACGTCGTGTGTTCAGAGATAGGGCCTTGTTCCATCTTAGTTTAGACAATGTATTTAAAGCTGTAGGTATTGTCACAGGACAGCTTCATGCCTTTGCAACGACAGCACAGGTCCTGACGATGGGGCCTCTTCATGTTGATGTGTCTCTGCTTCCTTTCACAGACGCAGGACGTCTGAGCGCAGCCCTGAACAGACACAGGGATTTAGATTAAAAAGGTTAGGTAAAATGAGTTTACATGCTGATTGTCTTTATTTTGAACTTATGTCATAGAATATGGCACATTTACTCTACAAGTGATGCACATAAACCATGACTACTATTTTGAGTATACAATAAAGTCATTTTTAGATGTTCCATCAGTAATGCATACATTTAGTGTGTATATAACTTACCTTGCACAGGATGGACTCCACTCTGTAAGGGTTGAACCCCATTTGGCACTTCCGGCAGAGCTGCTTGTAATACACCTAATGACACGTCCAATTAATGCAAATTCACACAATCACCTTTAGATTGCTCTTCCCTACATAAGTGGCCCTTACCTTACTGGTTCCAGAGATGCACCACACATAAGCACTCTCCCACCGGACGTTGCACTTTTTACAGTGGAAAAAGCCATATCTCTGCTCCAGGAACTAAATCAAACGATTGTGGTATAAATGGATCATGATGAAAGGATGGCATTGAAGGAGGCAACAAAAAGCAAACTTAAGGGATTTCTAATTAACTGCTTTTTATAAAGAAGTCTTATTTCTTACTCATGAAATAAGTGACTCAACATTTAGTCAAAACTAGTTTGTAAAAATTGATCAGAACCTCAGCTCTCATGGGGCAGATAACACACCTGCAAGTTGGAGCCTTTTGAGGCCAGGTGAAAGCTCGTGTCCAGGTCCTTGTTCAGCCCGTCCCCACTGTGATCTGCGCTCACCACACTGTCCTCCAGCTCAACAGTGTCCTGCTCACTGTCCTCTCCCACACTGAGCTTTTTGAAGAAGAGTCTCCGGTCAAACACCGGAGAGTAGATGGACAAGGGGCGCAGGAAGCGCATGTGGCTGACCGGGGGAGTCCCGTGAGTAAGGAACACGTCCGCGCTTTGGGGTTGTTTGGGGGACAGTGTGTCCTCTCCATCTCCAGAGAACAGGGTCTTTGGACCCAGTGAACACTGAATAAGTTTGTGCACTTTGGCGTTCACCTGCACACCGCAGTCTTTGGTGTTGGTTCTTTTAAACAGTGGATGTGCGGTGGGTGGGTTGGCTTGGGACAGGAGGGCTTTACAGAGCTCCAGGTAGTTCAGGCCATGAGAGGTTAGGAGGCGGCCCTCTCTTTTGGGGCCCGGGACCCCGCAGAATCCCAAAGGTGGAAACGTGGACAAGAAGCCCTCCATCCTGGAGCCATGAAACCAGAACAGACCGCCCTGTTCCCGTTTATCTGAGACTACAAGGACGTGGGCTACAGCTGATTGCGTGATTGAAATCAGGAGCGAGTTTGTCCAAGCACAGTGTTGGAGCGCCCTCTACAGATAAAGATGGAGCACATTCACATTCATTAGCCTATTTTATTTGAGAAATAAATCCGTTTTTGATTTTTTTTTAACTAAACGAAATTTAATGAAAGGTGCGCTATTGCCATCGCTTTTTCTATCAATTAGAATTATTTCTGTAGCCAGATGAGCTAATTATAAGTATACTAGTCAAATATTGTGAAAAGAGTGACTTTAATCCATTTAAAAAAAAAAAAATCGGCCTTACATTTTGTTCATTGGCCATGAGTGATCATTTTGATCCACTACCTGACTCATACCCTGTGGGTGACAGACGTGTGATCCAAACACAGAGAGGAGAGAGTCCCGTAGGTGTCGCTATGCCTCTACAGATGGACATTGCCCCTATGGCCACTGGAGTCACTCATATTGGCGCCATTTTGGAGCAGGAGGGGGAAGAGCTGCAGAAGAGAGGACACGACTGATCACAATTCACCGTTACAGGCAAGAAAACGCATTCATAAACTCATATTTTCCTCGGTAGTATTATAGATAACGCTTGGTACAGACGCAGGGGATCAGGTGTTGTTCGGGATGTGTCCGCGGATCATCCATCTCTCCGGGGCTGAGCGGAGCAGCGCAGCCCGCCGCGGAGTCTCTGTTCCCGCAGCCGTCAGGACTCAGCGCGGCTTCACCCGGTCTAGCGGCAAAAAATGCTAGCTGGTTTCAAACCTGCATTTCAGCTTAGCAGTTCTTGAATTATTTCCTACTAATTAGACAATATTGATAAGCGATTTTAAAAGCGCGATTGGCAAGTAAAATAATTTAATGAGTGTATTGCTGTATCTGTCCGCCCTCTGTCACTGATGGTTGCGGCTAGGCTACATGCTAACGTTAGCGTCAGATTAGCATATGGTCAACACAATGCAATGAGGAGCTGCTAGCTTTGGGCTAGCAGCGGCTAATTTGATTAGCTTCGCTGCTAACAACCTTATGTTGCCAGTAACAGTTCAGTAACAATGCTGTTGATTATTTGTGGTGCAGTACATGCTTATAGACAAATAAAGTTAACAATGATTGCCGATTGTTATGATTGGTCTTCGCAAAGCTTCAGTGTGGCTTTTTGCTGGTGCACGCTTTTTGGAGTCCATTATTATGAAGTGGAGCTCCTGATAGACTGAGCCGCATTGCTTTCTTTCGGCTGTGTGATGTGAGGCTGAATGAGTGATTACTTAAATGGTTTATTGCTTTTTTAATTTATAAATTCAAACGACCTTTTATGGGCCAGTAGAGTTCCAAGTTGAGATTGTACCATTGTGTGTAAATACACACCACAACAAAAGCTTGTTGTTGAATGAAGCCACAGTAAAATACTCTGCTGTGAAAGTGATGCTGTGTCTCTTAGGTTGGAGCTGTGCACAAGGTTTTGTTTTGACAAGAGGTGTCTGTCTTACCAATGTTTGGTTGGTCAACTTAGTAATGGGCCTGCATTTGTAAGGTAGTAGATTGATGCTTTTAATTACATATTACATGTTTTATTTTACTACTACTGTTCATGAAAGTCAAAGTTTAGCCTTACTTTTTGTAAAACTAGAAAGTCTCATAGAAAATCATAGTTTTGTTCTTTCATTTTTGTCAAGAGAAGGCTTTGTTTTTAAGCATTTCCTTTTGGTGTAGGAATAGTTTACATCGACAAATCTTAATATCTATTTTTTAATTGTATTATCGCTATAGAGGTTATGCAGGTGACGTCACAGCATTCTAAATGTGAATGCTGAGTGGCAAGGATGCATTAGAGTCAATGGAGAGAAAGGACATTTTCTCTTGTAAGAGTTCAATAAACAGCTAAAACTGAAAAAACTAAACTACAGTTTGATAACAAATTCAACCCACAACAAGTCTACTGAGCAATTGGTTTTGTAACTGACATGTAAAAAGAGAAAATCAAGTCAATAGTTGTAGCAAAGCAGATAAACTTTAGCTTCTCACATTTATCAGACATTAAAATTACACACAATTAAACTTATTACCTTTTTCTTCTTAAAAAATAAGTTTTTGAGTCCATTTGTTGCAGTCAAAATGTCCTAAATCATCAACTGTTTTTAGCAGACAAGCTTGTAGCAAACAAGCCGTTGCCACGACAACAAAGAAATACATTGAAGAAATGCCACTCATTCCAAAGTTGCTAAGCATTTTGGAATAAAATTAAGTCACCTGCATAACCTCTATAGCCATATTTGGACCATTTTTTGTCACTGATGTTCTAAGCTGGCCTGTAAATGTCTTGGTTGAGGTTCAGGTCTAGCAACACCTGTGAAATGACCTTACAATGTGCAGAAAATACCCTGCAATGATTTGGGCACTGTGTCCAGGCTGTTTGCCTCATTTAAGGCTCGAAGTCACTGGGATGACGACCGCTAACGGAAACAAGCAGCAGAAAATAAATGAATGTGCAGAAACGTCACTTTATGACATTGTTTGGAAGATCACTGTAAGGATTTCTGATTATTTTTGCTTTTATCATTTTGTTGTTGTTTTCCCAGTATTGGGCTAAAATTATACATCTATCAATGTCTTATTGTGCATACAGTATTATAAGAACAACAATGGCATAATTATCACATTTTCACCATAACTTCCACTTTTTTGTCTTGGAAGTTATGGGTTTTTTTTGTTTTGTTTTTTACATTGCCAGTTATCTCCAGCGTACATTATATTTGCTTATACTATGGTTAAAGGTGGGGTAGCTGACTTTTTTAGTTGTAAATTAGTAAACTTTGTGCTTTCCACTAAAAAGTATGTAGTAAATACAGCACTTTGTGAAAAAAATGAGACCACTGAGTACTGTCTAAACTGAATAATAAAGAATTTTAGTTCTAATGAGGAGCTGAATGCAGTGCTCTGAAGTTTATAAGGCATAAAATGCAACCAAAATGAATACACATCAATATTAACCATGTGTTGAAGGATTTATGAGAGGAATCTGTCAGATTTAAAACCTAAATTGTGTTGTGTTTAAAAATCACCTACTCCACCTTTAAATATTTTTGCTTGTTGTTGGACTTGGCGACTTGGCAGGCCCATAGGTTGTAGCAGTGGTTTCTGTTTGTTTACATGGGGTCAGAGAGTTCTGCTTTAGCACCAGCTGCTGCTCAGTGCTGTGTTTACTGAGGCTCTGCTGCCCCTATGTTAAATTAAGGAGAACTGACTGTTTCACCTTGTCAAGAGTTCAGTTGTGATCTTTGCAGGCTAGACACACAAGTTCTCACAGACGTATTTTAGCTTTTATGTAGTGTTAGTCATTGATCCTCATTCAATATACCAACAATTAAGAAAGTAATGTTGGGATTTTAATTAAAGCTATGCAACACTGGGGTTGTAAAGATCATACATTAATTTGTACTCCTACTTACCTTATTACTGCTCACCTTTATGTTGAAATTTGGAGAAAAAACCTACACATTGTTTGACTTAGAAATGCAGTGTTCTTCAATTCCCTATATGGCGGGAAGCTTGTTGTGCGTGCCCATGTGTGACCGTTTGCCACTGTCAAGTCGAAGTTAATTATTCCCAGGTTGAGTGTGCTTTCACTGTCCCCCATTAGGAGAAGCTCTTTATCCTGAACCCTCATTGGTCAGTTGTGTTTCTAACTGTCAGTATATGTTACGTTTTGTTATTCTAGAGGGAAAGGTAGAAGGGGGACTAACAGAAAGGGGGGTAGTGTGGTAAATGATCAGATTTATGAGCACTTTCCCTACTTCCATAGCCACTCAAAGTGTATTACATCAGGAAGGAACCAATTACTTATTCACACTCACAGTCATACACTAGTGTGCATAGACACTGGTGTGAGAAAGGGAAAGTATCTTGGTCATGATGTCTGTCTGCATGCAGCTGTGGAAGTGGGAATCAAACCACCAACCTATTAGAACGGAAGAGTTTGATATTTTAGCGATGACTATCATAGCTAAATGTAAATAATAATTGTTAATAATAAATATACAAAAACATACAATACATTGTTTCTCATACATTTTGTTAAATATACAGTGGCACCCTAATTCATCATTTGGATAAGTTAATCTTTTATGTATTATACTGTATAGTTAGTTTTAAATGTGTAGAAGAATACATGGTTGCAAAGTGTGAGTTTGTGACAGCAACATGTAGTCCAGGGTGTTTTTAGATTATGTAAATGTGAATGGAAAAAATTTAACCCTGAGTGAGAAATTGTTTTATGGTGTTATTGTCATTAAGGCAGGCGATTTATCGGAAAATCGAAAGATTGAATCAACCGAATTGTCAATTTTTGGTGGCGGATTTTGAATCGAAAGAGCGAAAACCAATCTTTTGTCAGTAAAAATGTCAAGTCAAACTGTGAGGAAGGAAATTGATATATAGTTTCAAAAAAGCTAGGGACATATTAAAAAAATTTGTTTTGTTTATGTTGATGAATGGCATTTTCCATTTGTTTTTGTAAAGGATAAACAAAATCGAAAATCGAGATTGATCAATATGGGGTGATAATATTTTTTCCTAGATCACTTAGCCTTAAATTGTCATTATTAGATAATATTAGCTGTGTTATAATAATATAATTGCAGCTTTTTATTAGTAGAGTTGAACAATTTAATTCATGCAAACTAAAATGAATTAAATATTGATACATTTGTACAACCATAGTGTCATAGTGTTTTGGTGGGAGTTTTTTAGAGCAGGGGCAGAGTCAGACGTGTAGTATTATTGTGACAAAAAATATTTCCAAAGTGATGATTACCTGCTACATTTATTTACTCAGACACACTCCAAACTTTGACAGTGAGTGAAGGACAAAGGAGAGATTGGACCTGAGTGGGAGAGGTGGTTTTGTGTTTGGCAGCAGCTGTGGGGTGTAAAACCAGGTCAGATTGGAGCTGTTGGCGTCGGTCCAAGTTCCACTGATGTACTGCTCTTGTCTGCTTTAAACCATCAAACTGCTGAACTGAATGATTCCTGATTCAAAAGTATTTTAATATCTGCCACAGCGACTGCTTTCTTAGACCTACTGACCTACACTTTCTGTAATTGGCAAATCCTCTTTAGAAAAACTAACACAGACACTGGAAACCATCGCTGATTACAAGAGAAAAATATCAGTTCTATAACTCGTGCTGCCCTTTTCTTGGTCCCACGGGAACTTAGGAAAGCAAGTTTTAGTGTTGCTGGAGCCAGCTCTCAGACTCTATTAATCAATAATAGAGTACTGTGAAGAAAAATCTTGCTCAGTGCATCCACAGCAGCTAAGAGACGCTCTGGCCATTTACAGCGCAGAAGCGAAGAAGCCGGCTTCAAGTGAGCTGGACCAAGACTAGTCATGTATGTCGGTGATGGACCGGATCACCCCCCATCAGCTTGGCAATGACATCGTAGAGCCTGTCAGAGCTTGTGTACCTGGGTCATAGTGACAACAACGGAGACCTAATCCAGAGATCAACCGAAGAAGAGCCCTGGCAGCTTCAGCCTTGCAGTCTCTCTGGAAACCACTCTGGAGACATTCAACCATCTCTCGCAAGACAAAGCTCCGGATCTACACTCCGCCGTACTCTCATCCTGCTCTATGGCTCGGAGACGTGGCCCTGAACAAGACTCTAGCTGCTAGAATCGATGGTTTGATAGCAGGGCTCTTCGAACCATGAAACATCCGATGGCCTCAGCGAGTTTCCAATCAGTGCTCAGAGCCCGTACGTGCCAGCCGAAGCATCTTGCCTGGCTGCACAACGTCGCACCCGCTGGTTCGGCCATGTTCTCCGCCTCCCTCCAACCATCCCACGAGAGCTATTTTCCAGTTCAACCCAAAGACGCAGCTGGAAAAGACCACGAGGCAAGCCCCGTACCCGATGGCTTGACACAATCGCGGTCGACCTTCAACAACTTGGAGTCACTGTAGAGGAAGCAGACCAGCTGGCTCAAGACCGCCAGCACTGGAAAAAACTGGTTCACCTGGTCGGCTCAACGCACGGGTCGGGACGCTGCCCCCTTCGCTGGAGCCTTAAGTAAGTAAGTAAGAAGTAAGAAGAAAAATTAACTCCAGTAATGTCCTTGGTAAATATAAATTGGCTAAGAAGATTTAGTTAGTGTGAAGCTTAATTAGATTTAAACTCCAACGAAGGATGACACAAGTAATTTAAAATTAAGTGACATTGCTTCAGTTTTGATGCTTGTTTAGTTAAAACATTTGTCATGTTAAAGTGAGTGTATTTTGTTAAAATGATCGCTTGATGCGGTTTAATAAGATGTACTGTATGTTATTAAAATACATTTGCTTCTTAAAATATAGAGATAGATTTCAGAATAATATGACCAATTTATTGATTTTCACATGTATCTCTAAGCTGTAACATTGTCCTGTCAAAAACCTTCTACAGTAACAGTACTGTGGAACAAATTGTGAAGGTCTTATTCCCAGAAATAGGCTGCTGTATGATAAGGTCAAGGTTAAAATACTCATTATTTTCCTATTGAAAAAAATAAAGTTCTCTGCTGTTAAATTAATTGAATTTCTGATTATTGCTGTAATAGTTTACAAATAGTGTCATTGAGTAGTGATTATTATGAATCATAAATGAGTTTGTAAGCGCTCAGATATTACAATTGTAGAAAACATTTACGCCGTTCAGTTTTTATAGATGACTCACTCATTTCCTTTGATCTCTTCACTTTCTGCATTTAAGGAGCGCTAATGCTCTGTACTCTTTCTAAGCAAATAATTGAACAGTTGTGATTTCATGTATTCTTTAAATAATTGTGATTATTTTCATCATAATCAAGCAGCCCTTGCAAGAAGTGCCCGGTGGAAACCCAGACAAGTGCAGGCATATGTCAGGATATTTTTCAATAAATATTTTTCTCACAGTTGACCTTATAATAGCGGCTTGTAAACTCAAAACTTTAAGTGCCGTGTCTGGCTGCTCTGATTAGCTGTGTTAAACTTCATCGCAGCATGAATGAACCAGTGTGACAGACATTGACACATCCTTCTAGCTCTCCGTTGAATTGTTGCTTTAGAAACACCTGATATACGCTAGAATGAAGGCAGTTTAATGTTTAAATTATATATTTATGTGTCAAAGTTTGCAACTCATTTGCCTCACATCTCTGTAAGCTTCTCCTGTGGGTGTCAATGTTTACTATCTGTAATTGTTGACACTTTGGTTGTGGTTAAAGAACTGCTCATAGGACTCTCTTCATCATCTTTGCGCCCAGATGGTGCAGTGGAAATATTCTAATGAGCTTCAGCTTAAACAACTTCATCTTGTTCCGGAGCATCAGCCTCTAATGAAAGTGTCTTCTGCTGCATTTAGTGCCACAGCTTGTACTGATGAGCTGGCATTTGGTTTGTGAATGAAATATATTGAGATCTGCCACAGCGACTCGTGTCAAACAGCGTCACAGTCCAGATTATTTGTAATGTAAGTGCTTTTGGAAACAAGTGCCAGCACATCAGTTTTGCATTAGTCAGATTCAGGCAATATTTTGTGCTAACACCTAAAAATGTCCTGAATCTGGAATTTCAATTGAGCTGTTGGCAATTAATCAGCTAATAGAATGTTTTATTATGTTATTACAGTTATGCACATTTATAAAGACAACAGAAACGTGAAATAGAAGTTTTGTATTTTTTGTTCTAATAGTCATTGTTTGCTACATAGCTATGCTCTCAGCTTTTTGTTAGTAAAGTACTTAAGTTTTTCAATCAAATGTCATTTACTCCAATCAAGTGCAAAAATTGAGTAATCAAGATATTTCCCTCTAAAGTTCATTATTTTAATGTATGTAATTGTCTTTGTATTTAGTGCTCTATGTAATTGTATGAAGTGATGCAATTATGAACAGCAGTGCGGTAGATGAATGTGTTTTTCATAGGGATGCATCGATCCAGCTTTTTCTGTTCCCATACCGATTCCTAAATTTTGGCTTTAAGTATCTGCTGATACTCGATATTAGGGGTGTCAAATTAGTGCATTAATTGCGATTAATTTATTACAGACATGTTAGTCGAGTTTATGTTTTTAATCTATTTTGAAATCTTTCACTTCATTGTTTCCATCTGCGAGTTACAAAGTGACATAAGGGTTGTTCAACTTGACAACTTAGCAACAAAAGACTTCCTAAAGTCTTCATTTTTTGCAATATATTAATATTTCCCATCTGCAACAATAATGTAATTAATTAAATTGGATAAAAACAAAACACTTAAATTGAGATTTTTTCAGCAATTTTGAGATGAGATTAAAAATAGATTAATTCAATTAATTAATTACAGATCATAATTAATTAATCTCTTCAATCGCTTGACAGCACTACTCTTTATCAACCTATACTAGTGTAGGGACTGAAATACTATTTCTTATCAAAACATAAGATATTTGGTTGGTCCTATAGTGTTATAATTTATAGTGCAAGTTACAACTTAACAACTTAATATGAATAAAATGTCCATCATTGTGAGATGTTTTGGATGAACATCAGCCAGTAAATTAGTCTTGTTGCATCTAATTAAAGGCACAACAATGGTATCAGCTGAACCGATATCATAGAGCTGATACTCGATCCAGCAAAATTCCCTGGATCGGCACCGATATCTGATCCAAGTATCTGATGGATGCATCCCTAAATAAACGTCTGTGTGAATATTCTGACAAGTGTGACTGTGTTGTATTTGGATCAGTCCTAATAATCTTTTTAGTGACTTAGTCTAATTGCATTGTAAAATGTATTCCTGCAAAGGGAAGCTAACTATCTAACTATTCTGTTTTCAAGAGTTTAATGTTCATTGTTTATTCAAATAAAAATTAAATTAAGCTGATTTCCAATAATTCACTTGAGAGATATCACCTACTGTCATCCACACCTACCATCTGTTCATTCTCGTCTAAGATGATTTTCCACCTTC